>CM031237.1:489562418-490762418 GCA_018340775.1 Taxus wallichiana var. yunnanensis | reverse complement strand
TAAGAAATTTCATCCTCTAAAATCTTCAACATTTTCTCTATGATTTTATTCAATTTCATACAAAAATTCATTTATTTTCTTCAAAAATCATATTTCTATAAACATGCACTTTTGATATGTTTTCACAAAAATCACCATGCTTTGTCATAAATACATCAAATTTATGTACTTTTACCATCTAAGTATTGAAATATGTATGTGTGTATGTATATATGTACATATGTATGAATGTACATATGCATGTATGTATGTCTATATGTGTGTGTATTCATAATTATAGAATACATCTTCTTACATTATAGTAAAAATATCATCTACATATCTCTAAAAGTCACTCCAAGTTGAGATATTATTGTTTTCAAGAAAAAAAAAAAGTGGACACTTAATACCCCTATTTTTCCCTATTATTTTACATATACTACATCTGTATTATCCCCTTTGAATCACGTAAGATGAATATGTACCCCTTAATAATCATTTTATTTGATATAGGCAAAAGAGGGAATTTTGAAAGGGTTGTAACCCTTATACATATGAGAAAACATTTACAAACGTATTAGTTTTTGAAAATAGTAATAAGATCATAATAATATGGTATATAAATACCCCATATGATAAAAGGAAGACATCCAATAGAAAAATTTCAGCAAATTACAATATATTTTGTAATGATATCACAATTAATAAAAATAACTTCTCATTCATTACTAAGGAAATTAAGGTGGTTCTCAAGCATCTACATGTTGATTCCTACTTTTTATTCTCCCCTTATAGTTCTTCCTATTATTACTCGCTAAGGTGACCCTCCTCTACCATCTCTCATCTTCTTAATGATTTCCTTCATCATGAAGATACTAGTAGTAGTGTTCTTAATTGTTTTTTTTTTCTCAACAGTATCACCTTATTCAAGGCATCAGTACAGTTTCTCTACTCCAAAATCCTCCCCATTTTATCCTTCAAATGGATAATATTTTTCATTAGGTCCCTACTAGAACTAAATTTCCCACTAGGCTCTTGATTTTTCTCACCTATATTTTTCTTAGAGACTTTCTCAATCCTCATATTTAGGATATCATTTTCCATCATAATGCACTTCATGATACTATGTTACAATTTAGGATGACCTCTAAATCCTCAATTTTATTTTTGAGGGATTATATAGACCCATCATTCTCCAATTTCTTGCACTCTTCCTTTCCTATCTTGACTCCTTGATAGACTCAATGTTGGTTTTAATTTTACATTCCATAATATCCTTGTTTATAAAGGATCTCGTAATTTAATCAACTCTTTGTTGATGTCTTAATCAAACTAGGGGGTGTCAAAGCTATATGCAACAAGAAAATATTAGTGATCTACTAATTGACTTGTAGGTATTCATTATTTTATTTTCTAAGATATTTTTTAGTGTCCTTAGGATTCCATGGCCAAATCCTTATTATCTATATGTTGAAATAAAATTGCTGAAATAAACACTCATTGCTTTGGAATGAATTGTTGAAATAAATTCTCATTGTTGGAATGAATTTGGAAATAAACACACATATAGGAATAAATAAATTACTATAAATAAAGACACAATGCGAAGTAAACACACTTTTCTTGAAATAAACACACGGTTGAAAATATTGTGAAAATTTTAAGGAAATGAAAATCTAGTCTATAACACTGCGAGGATAAGTATAAAAGAGTTCAACTTAAAGAATCAAAAGCATTTACAAAATTAATAGATCTACACTATTTTTTTAAAAATATAAATACCAATAAAATGAGAATTTTGGTTCTTGGAGAAGTGGGCCCTTGCTCCACCTTGAATTAGGATTTGACAAGGTAATCTTCTCTCAAAACGAAGTGGCTATTTTATTGTTGAAATATTTTATCTTACAAAAACACACTAGATCTTTCTATATCTATATCTATGTGTCTATATGTATATGTTCTTTTAATCTATCTATCTATGTCTTTATATATGTATTTCTTTCAAAGATGCATTTACAACCATAGTTGTTCTACCAATTTAGATGGAACCAAATTATGCCCAAAATAGATGTTGAATTTGGAACCTTGCTAGACGTATATATGTCTGATAAGTTATCCCTAGATCTTTGAGTATGAAGAATCATAAATCTTTGATATGCTCCTGATTGAAAGGCTCATTGATTTCTCTATCATTGGATGTCATCAAAATAAATAGATTCCCATTGGTTAGGAACTTTGGAGAAGTTGGAACTAAAGGGGATTGTTCTTGATCTAACCGTGAAAGTTTCTAGAGCTAAAAAGGGAGTTCTAACTAAGTGTTAGGAGTTCGGAACTAAGTTTGAAAGTTTGGAACTAAGTGATAGAGCTCATAAACTATGTGATAGAGTTCGGAACTAAGTCTAGAAGTTCCAGAACTAATCGTATTGAAGCCAAGGCTCCCAAAAACATGTTGATCACTTCATACTTCATTTCTCTGACTGATTATGACATGTTTTATTACAAAAACTGAATTTCCACACACTTTGTTAGGAATTACAGAATCTTTTAAACTTTAGAACTAAATTCAACAAAATGATGGACAATTACATCCTAACTTACATTAGATCAAACAAAAGTCACAAAATGTAGTCAAACTTGATAAAAAGGAGAGTAAAATAAGATCATTTATTGTGCATTAACGAGACATATTTTGGCCTTATCATCTCCTCGTACTTACTTGTTTGTAAGTCCCCTTACAAAATTTACTCTTCAAATCTTGGGTTGTGTATTCTGCATTCCAATTGATTGCTCAGGTCAAATGGCTGAAACTGAATATCCCAGTGTTTTAGTTCAGAAGTACTATACCCTGATATTTCTTCTACTTTCCTCTACCATTCCTCAAATTGAGTGGGATCTTGAGGCTCTCTGTTTTCCATGGAGACATGGGAGTGAGAAGAAGGGGAGGCCTTGTTCTCATTCCCATCCATATGCCCCTATGTTTTTCATTGACTGAGGGATTAGTGTGCACAAGGCTTTAGCTCTTTCTAAGCTCCATATTAAGTTTGTGGGAGATATCACTTCTCTTCTTCTCAATGCAACTGTGAGAAACTCCCATCTTTTCAAACATCCATCATAAATCTCTTCAAAGTTCTCCTCCTCATAAGAGGTGAAGGCATCAATACTTTTTGTAAACTGGCTAGATAGTGTGCCTTGAACCGACTATCAAAGGCATGGGATATGAAATGTATAGCAAAGGTAGATGGTTTACCATAGTGAGCCCTCATGTAGAGACTAGATGAACTAGATTTTAATAGATGCTCAGAATCTCTCTCTTTCCATGCAACCTGATTTTGAAGAATAGAAACAAATGCATTCAACTGGCTTTCCCCTACATACAAATTGATCATAAAGCATGTGTTCTTTTCCAACATAAGATTGTAGAGATAGAATTCACAGAGAATATTTTTCTGCTCTACACTAGCTGAGGAATAGGTTGTCATGAACTTAGATTCATCTTTTATTTCATGTGGAAGGCCACATGCAATTCTTGATAGCTTCTAGTGAATAAATTGTTCTTCTAAAAAGATACTGTATGTAGGAGAAGGTCTCCTGCATGTGAGTAATTTTTCACTCATCATGCAAACCATTTGTATTTTTACAAGACATTTAAATTTGTCTTCTTCCTCTTTGTAGAATTTTTCTTCCCATTTCTTCCTTGCTTTCTTTTCTTCTTCCATCTTGTTTCTCAGGTCCTCATTTGATGTTTTGAATTCATTAAGTTCCCTACAGGTATCATCCCACAACTGCTTGAGTGGCCAGTAAGTAGTTCAGTCTATGTAGATACTATTGACATAGCACTTGGTCTTATGGAAAATTGACATTCTTCTTCTTTTTCCATCATCTGCTATTTGACCATTGTCAATTCTTCAGTCCTATTTGTGAGCTGATTTGTTAGTTGCTCAATGAGCATTTCCTTTGTTCTAACTTGAGTTTGAGGAAGTTTAATTCCTCATCCTTCTCTCTGATGATGAGTTCTTCTCTAGAAAAAATAGAGTCTATTTTAAATTGTTGTTTTTCCTCCTTTTCTAAAAGTTCATTGGGAAATGAGAATTCCTCTTCTACCAAAGGGGATTTCCCTTTCCATTTCAAGATGCCAATTCTTCTTCTTCATGTGACTATGTCTGTTGGTTCACCAAACTCTTGAAAATCATGTTCTTCAAATATTTCATCTTCCTTCTCCACCTTAGTTTGGCTTGGTTAGGAGGATTCATGGCCATCCTGCCCAAAATATCAGCAACTTCTTTTTCCAACCCATCTTGTTCTTCCATCTCTTCTGGAATTTCCCTAGATCTCTTATGAACTCTTCTTCTTTGGGGAGCTTCAAAATTTCTAGAAATGGGTTTCCTCCTAGAGCTTCTTTTGACTTTCACTTCATGCTCTAGCTTAGGTGAACTATCACTATCAGAGATAGATATTAGTTCTCTGGTACTATTGTTGTAGAGGAAGGAGTTTCTTTTAAAGGCATAGTAGGTTCTGTAGCTTTAATCCTTCTTCAGATCTCCTTCTTTTTGGTACATTACCCCACCTATTTCTTTTTTTCCTCTAGGGGCATCAATCTCCAAATTACTTGTAGGAGAAAAAGGGGTTGGTATTCCCCTCCTGATAATATCAGGGTTTTCTTAAACTTGTTAAGAAACTTTTCCCATATTTCTTCTCCATTTTTCTTTGAAAGAAAATGGTGTTGGCATACCAAATGGATTAACCCATGATGTTTGATTGTTCCAACTCCCCAAGAATACCTCTGAGCCATTATCTGGATGGATTCAAAAAGGAATCCTAGAAGATTTACTATATATTCTAGTTTTGAATTCCCATACCTAAGATATATTAACATCTTAAGGACTTCTCTTCCCACAGTCCCAAATTGACCATCGCAAGTTAAATACTTAACTACCCAAAATGCTACCATGTCAAAGGGTTTGGGAAAGTTGGCCCTTCTGACCCCCTTTATGATTTTCTTGGTGTTATAGATATATTGGGGCTCATATTCCCCCTCTTGTATCAAGGTTTCCACCAGATCTTTAAGGGTTCCCTTGATAGGATTTGGGACATGCACAATTGGTATTCCAGACACATTACTCATTGTATTGACAGTAAAAGGAATTATAATGCTTCTAACTTTAGTTTTGGATTCTTCTAAATTTACAATCAAATTCCCTTACCAATTCAGTCATTGTACCTCGAGAAATTTTTTAGGAACTCTAGCCACCCTCTGTCATCAAAAATGGTTGCCACTTCTTCATCTGCAAGAAGTTGGGTATCATCCTCTAGCTCTGACTTCTTTTTAATCCCCATGGAAAAGAGGATGATTCAAATTATTCTTTCTTCAAATTAGAATTAGCTATAGAACTACTAGATTTAGCTGTGGAACTATTGTATTTAGTTGTGGAACTGTTGTGTTTATCTGTGGAATTGATGGGTTTAGCTATGGAATTCAAATACAATTCTTCTTCTTCTTCTTTGAAATTCTTCTACAACTTGCTTCTCAACTTCGTTTATTCTACCCAAATGATAGGTAATTATAAATATTCACCACCACTTTCTTATTCTATCAACATCAACCTCATGATTACTTTCTTTTAATCATAATGCACAATAAATGACTCATCATACCGACTTTTTAAATCAAGTCTAATCACACATGCAAACTTTTAATTTAACCTTTAATAAGTTCAAGACATAATTACCATCCTTTTTGATGTAATCCCTCCATCTTGATGACTCATCATTCCTAAAAGTGAAAAAGGAAAAATGGTTAGAAAAGATAGTTGGAATTCAAAAAAATCTTTTTATTTTGCATTAGCCATTTATTGAGGAGACCAATTGCCATTGTTGGTTTCAATTGATCTTTGAGAGATTTTTTTTGGGGAAGAGAATGCCATTTACTGGTTTTCATTCCTTTTTTTTTTTTTTTTTTTTTTTTTTTTTTTTTGGGGGGAAGAGAATGCCATTTTCTAGTTTTCATTCTCTTCCCTTTATTTTGGATCCATGCATCTGATTATTTGATCATTTTGGAAGAACTGGGTTCTTCCATATGATCAAATTCTTTATCTGCTTCAATCTTCTTCAAGAATTCATCCCTAGTAGGAGGCTTCCTATAAATTTTTAGCCTATGTCCATTGACCAAAAGTGTCCTTCTGTTGCCATCAATGGGAAGTAGCTGAATAGAGCCATTTTCAAATATCTACTCAATCTGATAGGGTCCTAACCATCTAGTTCTCAACTTTCCTTGAATTTTTGGTACTTGGAATCAAATAGTAATGCCCAATCTCCTACCTTGAATTTCCTTTTCTTGATATGTGTGTCATGCCATTGCTTCCTTTGATCTTGGATTATCTCTATCTATTGAAGTGCTTCCATTCTCAACTCATCCAATTCATTGAGTTGAAGAATTATTTCCTTTTGTGTTGCATCCAACTCAATACCCACTTTAGTTGTTGTCCTCAATGTTTGTAGTTCAAATTCAATAGGTAACAAGGATTTTTCCCATAGACTAACTCATATGGTGAAAACCTGTTGTAGTCTTCTTCAAGTTGTATTATATGCCCAAACAGCCTTAGGTAGTCTCTTTACCCAATCTCTTCTTCCTGATTCAACTATTTTGGTAAGGATGTTTTCAATTCTTTGTTTATTTTACTTTTTGCTTGTCCATTTGATTATGGGTGATAGGGAGATGACTTCCTATGATTGATCTGATAGTACATTGTGAAGGCCTGGATCATATTAGACATGAACTATGGCCCTTGATATGAAACTATACTCCTTGGTGCACCAAACTTCATCATAATTTTGTGCCAAAGGAAATCAAAACTGCTTCTTTAGTGGCATTTGTTAAAGCCTGCACCTCTTCCCACTTTGTCACATAATCAGTACACACAAGAATGTGCTCCTTTCCTTGTGAAGGAGGACTAAAGGGACCAAAAAATCCAGCCCCCACCTTTCAAATGGTTCAATCACTACTTGAGGTTGTAGAGGCATTTCACTGGTAAAGGTTGGTTGTCCCATCCTTTGATAGGGATCACACCACTTGATATATCTCTTCACATCTTTATATAGAGATGGCCAATAATAGCTAGTGCCAAGTATCTTGTGAGTTGCTATTCTTTTTACTGAAAAGTGTCCTCCACTTGGTTCATCATGACATGCCCTGAGTATGTCAAAGATTTCATCTTCTCTCACACACTACGTAAAACCAAATCAGACCACATTTAAACAACATTCCATTTAACCATTTAAATTGTGCACTAGTTTTGATCAACTTCTTCATTTGTTTCTTAGTGAAAAAGGAGGAAACTTCCTGTTGCAAGATAATTTTCCATATCAAGCAAACCATGGTGTATCAGCTGAAATAGAAAAACAATTGTTCATCTGGAAATTTGTCCTTAACTGGATCTTTCTCCCCTGTAGTGGTCAATCTTGACAAGAAATCAACTACCACATTAGATTTTCTGGATTATCTACTATGGTAATATCAAATTCTTGTAAAAGTAATAACCATCTAATTATCCTACCTCCAACCATTGGTTTGTTCATTAAGTATCTAATTGTTGAGTGATCTGTATGTACAAATATTTTGTACCTGTAATATAATGTCTGAATTTATTAATTGCATAGATCACAACAAGAAATTCTTTTTTAGTGGTAGTGTAATTTCTTTCAGTGGGAGTAATATTTTTACTAAGGTAGTAAATAGCATACATTTTCCCTTCTTCATCTTTTGTCCCAAAACTGCACCTATTGAGTTATTTGAGGCATCTATTTGGATGTGAAAAGGTTTCTCCCAATTAGGTCCTCTCAATATTGGGGCAGTGATTAATTTTTCTTTAATTTCCTCAAAAGCATGTTGACACTTTTCATCCCAACAAAATTCACAATCCTTGGTAAGTAAACTAAACATGGGGGCAAAATTTTACTAAAATCCTTAATAAAACACCTATAGTATCCAACATGCCCTAAAAATGACTTGATATCTGTGGGGGTTTGGGGAACAAGAAAGTCTGAAATAATCTTGATTTTGTCTTGGTCAACCTGAATTCCTCTTTTTGAAATGTGGTGTCCTAATACAATCCCCTCATCAACCATCATTAAACATTTCTCATGACTAAGAGACAAATGGTGTTCCTCACATCTTGTTAGTACTCTATCCAAATTCTTCAAAGCATCATCAAATGTGTTTCCATGTATAGTAAAGTCATCCATGTATACCTCTACACAATCATTTGTTAGGTCTACAAAAATTGCTAATACAACTCTTTGGAAGGTTGTTGGAGCATTACATAGTCCAAATGGAAATACCCTATAGGAAAAGGTACCCCATGGACAAGTAAAGGTAGTTTTATCTTGATCCTCAGCAAAACTCTGATTTGATTATATCCACTAAAGCCATCTAGGAAGGAAAAATATTGTTTACCTGCAAGGTTGTCCAAAACTTGATCTATGAATGGTAAGGGAAAATAATCTCTCAGTGTGGCTTTGTTCAAGATCCCTATAATCAACACAAATTCTCCATTTTCCATTCTTTTTAGGCACAATTAAAAGAGGAGACACCCCCTGACTATCTGAGATAGGGTAGATAAAACCTACTTGTAATAGTTTTTCAATTTCTTGCTTGACTATGTCCCTTAAGGTTGGATTAATCCTTCTCTGAGGTTGCCTAACTGGTTTAATGTTTTTAGTATAGATGTGATGGGTGAAAATACTTGGATGGATTCCTTTCATGTCTTTATAGTCCCAAGAAAAATATCTAGTATGATCTTTTAGAACATCAAACAATTTAGCTTCTTCATCATTCTTTAGCCATTATTAATGTTCAAAATTTTACCGGTTGAATCTCAACATGTTTGGTTCCAATGTGTGATGAACTGATTTGTTGAAAGGGTTCCATTAAGGTGTTTAGTGGACATGGATGTGGTAATAACATATGATATGCAGCAACATCTCAAAATTCCCTTGAGAAAGAATATTGGACAAAGGACAATAGGAAGAGTTATGATACTTATCTTGTTGTCGGTCAAACTCCTCGTCACTGTTGTTTTCCAAAAATTCCTCACCATTTCTGATATCTTTGAAACTAAAACTACTAATTCCATAGCTATTTTATTCTCCTCCCTAAGAGAAATCTCATTCCTCTAGAGTGAAATTATTTGCATTTGCATGGGATCATTGTTGTTGTGGTTCGGAGATAAGTCTGAAGGTTTCAGAACTAAATGTGATGGTTTCGGAACTAAATCCATAGGTTTCGAAACTAAGTCCGTAGGTTCCAGAACTAACCCGATTGTTCCAAGGATAGTTGGTGTTCATTCAATGGTTGATTAATCATATCTTCCATCTCCCGTATGTGATCTGTAACATTATCATAGCCAAAGAAGACAGATTTTGTTTATTAGTGTCAGGATCATCAACCCATAATTGCTCTTGATTATCAATAAAAGGTCATGTAGAGGGGTATAAAGAAATTTTCTTAGAACTCTTACCATTTGAGATAGTCATATCACTTGATCTGTAATCAATTAAGGCAACAACTGTAGCTAACCATGGTCTACCCAAAATAATGGGATAACCAAGTGTTTTACCTTTTGGCTGCAATATAAGGAAGTCCATTGGATATTCCCATGACTCCACCATAACTGCCACATCTTCAATAACTCCTTCTGGTTTTTCTACAGATTGGTGGTCTCCATCTACAATATGGTGTTAGTAGGTTGGATACCTATTAATGGTAATGTTTTCAAAGTGTCCATTGTCATCACATTTATAGTTGCTCCCAAATCAACCAAAACATTATGTATATCTTTATTCCCTATAGAGACAGAAATAACAGGGCTACCAGGATCTCCATATTTGGGAAGTAAGAGTTTTCCTGCTAATAAATCAACAAGTTTCCCATCTACTTTAATAGTCTGGGGTACTACTTCTTCCTTCCAGGTCTTCTTAAACATAGCATTTTGATTAACTTGTTCAACTCCAGAATGTCCTTGATTGCTTGTAACAATGGTATTTCAATATTTAATTTCCTCAACTCCTACACCAACTCAGATTCCTTGGTCCCTATAACTTCTTGAAATCTCTCTGGGAATGGAGTTTCAGTAGAGTTGCTACCTGACTCCTTATTTTCTTTTTCATCTTTCTTGGGAACAACCACACTAGGGGTTTTAGTTTCTTTTGTCATTTCAATAATTATAATAGGTGGACTACTAATTAATTTTCCAGATCTGGTTTGAATATCTTTACAATCCATGGCATTTAGATCCACTAGTTTTTCTTGTTCTGCCCCATAGATAGGAGTTGTTTGTTTTTGTTTCTGGGATTAGCAACTGGTTGTGTTGGCATTTGTGTTTGAACCACATTTTTTTTGTGAATTTTGTGTTGGGAACCCATTATGGCTTATTGATTCTGATTGGGATATGTCCTCCCTTGAGCATAATTATTAGGGCTCCACCTAGGTTGTGACCAAGCATTCGGGTTACCTTGACCAAACCATGGTTGTTGGTGTCCTTGGGCATACCAAGATTGTCTGACCAATCCTGAGGATTCCATGTTGGTTGAGGGACCCAAGGTGGTTGTCCCCAACTTTTTGGTACTATCTGAGCTGCCCATGGCATCATCCAGGGTTAGGAACTGACCTAGGCATGAATTGACCCCTGGCTAGGTTATCTCTAGAAAAAATTTACTTCTTCTGATGTGGATGGAGTGTTAGTTTGTTTAAGATGATTTTTAATAAATGGAAGAAGAGAACAAGCATTACTCTCATGGTCCCTAGATTCATAGATAAGACACATTTCTATTTTATCTAGAGGACAATCTCTTATTGCATGCTTCTTCCTGCATCTAGGACAATACATAGCTAATGGTTTAGTTTTAGCATTTTCTTTAGCTTGCAATCCATCCATGGTGGAGGTTAATTGAACTAAAATGTTGTTTTAAAGTTTTCAGTTCATCCATTAGTTTGTTCATATCTGGGTTCAAACTTTTAACTATTTTTCCTTTTCTAGGTCCACCCCTTGTTCTTGAATAACTTCTACAAATGTCTTTAATATCATTCATTCTTAATTGATCAATGTTTCCACCTCCCATTAAATCAAGGGATTCCCTAGATTCATCATCCAAACCTTTAAGAAAAATGGTTTTTCTTAACTCTTCTTGTAGTACAAATCCACATCTTTTACTTACAAAAGAGGAATCTGTCTAAATAATCTTCCATATTCTCATCCTCTCTGCTTGATTTTGAAAAATTCTTCCTTCTGTTCCTCCCTCTACAATAGTCTTGATACTTGTCTAGGAAGGAAACTTCCATTTGTGCCCAAGTGGTAATAGAATTAGATGTTAATCCCATAAACCACCTCATTGTTGCATCCTTCAGGGTAGATGGAAACAACTTGAGCTTTTGATTATCTATTTTGTAATCATAAGTTTGACACAATACTTTAAATTCAAATAGAAATTGGTCAGGATCTTCAGATGACATTCCTCTAAATGTGGGTAAATGTGTAGGTGAAATATTCTTCATGGGTGTATCATCATCATCCAACTGAATTGGATAAGTAAAGGTCCTATCAGGTTCTCTTTCAGCTTCTCGTGCCATTTTTCTGTAGTACCTTCTAGACTTTTCTCCCAATCAATATGGTATGTGATCTATTTTGGGGAAGGTGAAAAGTCAGGAGTAGGAGGTTGACTACTCAATTGTGAATCAAAACTTTCTCTAAATGGGTCTTGGGATATAATCCTCTTTCTAAAGGTTCCACTTCCTTCTGGTGATTGATCCAAGAATTCCAAAGGTGGAAATTCTTCTTCTTGTCTAATAGGGGACAATGGTGCTTCTAATTCTTGGTCAACTTCCTTATTTGATGAGAAGATGTTGATGATTCTTGTTTAGATATTTTTGGGAGGAATTACCCTTGGAGTCTCTTGGTCTACTCATAAATTTTATGATGACATAGGGAAGATTCTTCAATTACTAGATGTATGATTTTTTCTCTTGTTGACACCTAATTAGACAATTCTAACTATTATTTCCCTACAATGCCAAAAATGATGGGTGTCATTATTCCTTCATTTAATCAACTCTTTGTTGATGTCATATTCAAACCATGGGGGTGTTCGAAAGCTATATGCAACAAGAAAATCTTAGTGATCTAGTAATTGACTGTAGGTATTTTTTTATTTTATTTTTAGGAGATTTTTGGTGTCTTAGGATTCCATGGCTAAAACCTTATTATATCAAATGATCTAATGAAACTTGTTGGAAATAAACACTCATTCTGGAGATGAATTGCTAAAAATAAACACACAACTAAAATTAAATAGATTGTTTGAAATAAACACACAAAAATAATAGAAATAAACACAATTTTTCTTGAAATAAACACACAATTTGAAAATGTTGAAAATCATGAAAAGAAAGAAAATCTAATCTATAACACACCTTGTAGGACAAGTATACAAACAAATTTCAACTTAAAGAATCAAAAGCATTTATAGAATTAATAGATCTATACTATTTGCTTTAGAAATATAAATACCAATAAAATGAAATCTATTCTTGGAGGAGTGGGCCCTTGCTCCACCTTGAAAAAGGATTTGACAAAGTAATATTCTCTCAAAAAATGAGTGGTTATTTTATTGATAAAATGTTTGTCTTACAAAAACGTCCTATCTTTCTATATCTCTATCTCTATGTATGTCTATGTATATCATATCTCTCTTAGAATATATTTATCTATCTATAGGTATATATATATATATTTCTTCACAGATGCATTTTGCCATAGTTGTTCTACCGATTTCAGATTTGAATATGCCCAAAATAGATGTTGAATTTGGAACCTTTTTGGTTGATATAGTTGTTGATATAGTTATCCTTAGATCTTGAGTATGAAGAATCAAAAATCTTTTGAATCTGCTCCTGATTGAAAGGATCATTGATTGCTTTATGATTGGATGTTGTCAAAATAAATAGATTCCCATTGGTTACGGAAACTTTGGAGAATTTTTTGGAACTAAAGGGGAAATCATTTTAGATCTAGTTGTGGGTTCTAGAGCTACATGCAGGGGAGTTCCAAAACTAAGTGATGGAATTTTGAAACTAAAGCCCGAAAGTTTGGAACTAAGTACTAAATCTAGAACTAAGTAAAAAATTTTGGAACTAAGTGATAGAGCTCATAACCTGTGTGATGGAGTTCCGGAACTAAGTCTAGAAGTTCTAGAACTAAGCCGTATTGAAGCCAATGCTCCCAAAAAAACTATGTTGATCACTTCATACTTTGTATTGTTCTTTTGATTATGACTGTTTTATTACAAAAACTGAATTTCCACACACTTTGTTAGGAATATTACGAGATCTTTTTAAAGGTTATAACTAAATTTCAACAAAATATGGACAATTACATCCTAACTTATATTAGATCAAACAAAAGTCACAAAATGTAATCAATCTTGATAAAAAGGAGAGTAAAATAAGATCATTTATTTTTACATTAATGAGACATAACATTATGTTCAAAGTAATAAAACAACACTAAGCTTTAAAATATCAAAGTTAATAACTTAAGTTTGGAATAACCAACTTTTTAGAAACATTTACATTTACAAAAAAGTAGAATAGCGGAGGATCTCGGGATTCCAAATAAAATTACACAGGTAATTATTAGCCTTGAGGACAATGGAGCTAAAGAAAATACTAACATTCTATCTTATTACCACAATATTTGCATCGGGAAGAGGTCTACTTGATCAAGAAGAATCGAGAATCACGTATTTTTGGGAGAAATAAAAACCCTTGGAGTCACTTTAAAACCAATAAATGCATTTTATATGATCAAGAAAGGTAATTACTAGATGATATGATAATAGTGATATTTCTTTAAAACCTAACTAGACAATTGCCTTCTGGGTCCCGAAATTCCCAAAAATGATGGGTGTTGTTATTCCCTTCATTTAATCAACTCTTTGTTGATGTCATATTCAAACCAGGGGTGTGTTCGAAGCTATATGCAACAAGAAAATATTAGTGATCTAGTAATTGACTATAGGTATTTGTTATTTTATTTTTTGGGGGTTTTTTGTAGTGTCCTTAGGATTCCATGGCCAAAGCCTTATTATCTATATGCTGAAAGAAAATTGCTGAAATAAACACTCATTGTTGGAATGAATTGTTGGAAATAAACACACATAAGAATAAATAGATTGCTAGAAATAAACACACAATGTAGAAGTAAACACACTTTTCTTGGAAATAAACACATGGTTGAAAATGTTGTGAAAATATTGCAAGGAAATGAAAATCTAGTCTATAACACCTACAGGGACAAGTATAAAATAGAGTTTAACTTAAAGAATCAAAAAGACATTTTACAAAATTAATAGATCTACACTATTTTATTTAGATATATATATATAAATACTAATAAAATGAGAATTTTGGTTCTTTGAGGAGTGGGCCCTTACTCCACCTTGAATCATGGTTTGAAAAGGTAATATTCTCTCAAAACGAAGTGGCTATTTTATTGTTGAAATATTCTATCTTACAAAAAATTTATTGCTCTTTCTATATCTCTATCTCTATGTATCTGTATGTATATGTTCTTTTTCTTAATCTATCTATAGGTATTTATATATATATATATATTCAAAGATGTATTTACAACCATAGTTATTCTACCGATTCAGATGGAACTGAATTATGCCCAAAATAGATGTTGAATTTGGAGCCTTGTTGCATATAGTTGTTTGATAAGTTATCCCTAGATCTTTGAGTATGAAGAATTGGAAATATTTTGATCTGCTCCTGATTGAAAGGCTCATTGATTTCTTTATCATTGGATGTCATCAAAATAATAGATTCACATTGGTTCGGAACTTTGGAGAAGTTCTGGAACTAAAGGGGACCGTTCTTAATCTAACCATGAAAGTTTTGGAGCTAAATGCAGGAGTTCTAGAACTAAGTTTTGGAGTTCGAAACTAAGTCCGATAAAGTTCGAAACTAAGTGATAGAGTTCATAAACTTTGTGATAGATTTCTGGAACTAAGCCATATTGAAGCCAAGGATCCCAAAAACATGTTGATCGCTTCATACTTTTTCTACTAATTGTGACCTATTTTATTACAAAAACTAAATTTCCACACACTTTGTTAGGAATTACAGAGTTTTTAAACTTTAGAACTAAATTCAACAAAAGATGGACAATTACATCCTAACTTACATTAGATCAAACAAAAGTCACAAAATGCAGTCAAACTTGATAAAAAGGAGAGTAAAATAAGATCATTTATTGTGCATTAATGAGACATTTCTCTTTTCCTTGAAGGAAATTTTTATTATCTCACGCTTATTTCTTTTGGATTTTAAAATTTTCAACCCATTTATTTTCATGTCAGTGACTTAACCAATACTCTCTTCTAATAATGTAAACCCCCCCCCCAACCCCCATTCACATCCCTCATCTTTTAGGAGGTGGTGAATTTCATGGACAATGTGAGTCAAACCCCTGTAAGTATATTTATAAAAATATAAGCAAGGCCTCCCTATTTGAAAATATTATAGACTATAGTGTACTTTTTATGTTATTACACAAAGGTGGTTCCATACAAACCATGTCACCCCATCTTCTTCCACCATGGTAATCATACCTACTTTTCACTCAAAACATAAAAACCTCAACTTCAAACCTAAGGCATGGAGATAAGGAACCGAACAACATGTCAACTCCTCCTTACCACTCAACACTGAAACATACTCAAAAAAAGGTATGTCTTCCTCCTAAAAAATATTGGTGTAATCATGGGAATACACCACACATGACCTAAACTAATGCCCCTTCGATAATAAATTTTTCAAGTCATTCTTCACATGAGTAAAGGAGAAAAAAAATTACCTAATCACTTCAGTAATCTTATTGAAATCCCAAACTGAAGTTTCAATCACCTTAACCAAATTTATAATCACATTAAGTCACAAGAAATTATTTACCATTCCCCCAAGGCCCAAAAAAATGCTAATATACTAAACTATAAGTATCAACATTAATTATTTGATTTATTGGACTAGGTAAGATCTAAATTTTCATCCACATCTCATATGTATGGAACAACACACCTCAATTAGAAAAATTAATGGTAACTTTGTTACCTTCTATATACACATGACTCACCCTTATCTAGTCAATAGTTTTCAAAACCTCGATAGAATCCATAATAATTTTATTAATGGACTGGATTTCTAAAAACTCATTTATACATTTTATGATGTTCAAGGAATCCCCTTCTACAACTAATATGTTATATCCCATCTTATTAGAAATCTTAATTCCCTAATATGTTGCTTTGGCCTCCAAAATATGGTTAGTTTAAACTCCCAAAAAACCTACATATGCTTCCATAAAACTACCATTGGTGTCTCTTATAATGTCCCTTCCTCTTGAGTTACTAGGGTTTCCTTTGGAGGCCTTCCATTAGAGACACTACATTTTATCAAAGTAATTTCAAAACTCAAACCTTCCTATATAATATCATCATGTGTGAATTTTTTTTGGGACAATGAGTCAAAATATAAAATATGGAACCCATAGGATAACACATAACATTAGGAGAGTGGAAAATTGAGCTAATTCCATTAGGAAATAAAGTCAAAAAGTTTACTTTACAAATATCATTATGGTTGCCTCTTTGTGGTTTGCCCCATATGGATTACCCTCTTAGGATAACATGATATTAAGGTATTTTAATATCCTAAATGTAATGTTTATTTATTCCCATATGAATTTTAATTCATATAATTTGGGGAATATTAAGTGGTATGTATCCTTAAACTCTTTTGTCTCATTAGTTTTATTCTTCTTTATGAGAAATGTTGAAGTTATATTTGAAATGACACTCATTTTCCTCTCTCACCCCCTTCCCCTCACTTTATGGAAAATAGGAACACTAAGCATGTACCTTGAATTTTAGTCTAAAAAATTTATGTGACTCTTCATCTACACCACTTACATCTCTTCTTTTAGAGTTAATTTTTCCTTCTTCTAGCCATTCTAAGGATTTTATTATCTTCTCCTTTTTATCCCTTGTAAGAAATTTTATTTACATTGTGTTATCATGTAAGTTATTTGGGCCATATTTTAAAATTGTATGGGGTTTTCTTCAAGTGCATTAATTCCTTATTGACAAAACTTGTATCTCAACATTTTTATAGTATGCCTTTATGATGAATATTATTTTCTGCATATTTTTACTTATGATTCATGGTTTTCGTAAATTATCTTAGAATTCTTTCTTGTATAGTTCCTTGTATTACTAAAATGTATATCAAATTGTGTGCAAGGACTTGGGTTGATAGGAAGGGTTAACACCCTTGCATACTTTTCTTTTGTCTTTGACTTTTTTAATATAACATTAATACTAATTTTCCATTTATTCAATCAATTTAAATTCATTTTGTAATATTTAGCCCTTCTAATATATGGTTTAAATTTTGATGTTTTTTATTGTGATCAAACAATTTTTGTTTTTTATTCTTGCTAACAAAAATAACGTTTTTTTTTTTTAAATAGCTTTCATTACCTTTTTCAAATCAAAACATAAATCAAATGGAAGTTTTTCGTATGCCTTGTTATTTTAATATTTATTCCCAATTCACCAACTTTGTGTATTCTTGGCTTAAACAAAAAAATATATATTATTCATCTTAATAATTTTTTTATGTTGTCTTTTGGATCTCTTTTTTCATGCATTTTTAGTCATTAATAATAATAAAAATATGTTAAGATCAAATTATTATCTAGACAAAAAAATTGTTATTAGTATCTTATGTTGGAGTAAAGAGTGACGCCTCTCTAATTTTAAACCTTATATATGTTACATTATAGTGTTTTATTTCTAATGTTTTTGGTTATATAATTGTAAGACAAAAAGGGGTTTCTATGTTGTGGGTTTTCTAAAAATATATAATTATAACTATAGTTTTCCTTGAAAGCACCATCTTCTTCAACCAATAATTTATTCTTTTACAACTTTTCTTTAATTATATATAGTACTTGAACATGCATTCAAAAATTATATTTTTAAAGCAATAGCAAGTTTTTAAAGCTTGTTATTGATGTTTATTTTGTTAGACTTATAGGGTTTCATTGTTTTCTAGACTATGTTATTTTCATTTATGTATTGTTTCATCTTACAAATAAATTCATATGTCCGATATTACCACATATTTTACTATTGCTATATTGATACTTTAATTATTTTTAAGCTTCTAAATGACTTCAATCTATTAGGTAATGGAATCATTATACCCCTTATATAATTAGACTTGTGTTTGTTCATTTTTGCTTCCTAAAATAATTCTTTGCATGTAAGTTGATTTACTTTTTAGTATGAATTAATATTTTTATTAATACAAAGTATTTTAAAAGTTTATTCCAATTTTTACAACTCAACACTTTTTTATATTTTTAGCTAAATTATTTTTGAAGTCTTTTTAAGAAAAGAAATGATTTATTTGTGATGTGATTTTATTTTATTTTATTTAAATTAAAAGCCTCCTTTTTTCATTTTGGGCAATGAATAATCCATTTAACGTTTTATTTTTCTTGTCATCATGTTTTATTTATTACCTTTCTTATTAATGACAAGAATCATCTCATATTTTAAATGGAAAAAACATAAACATAATTATATATATATATATATATATATATATATATATATATATATATTAGTAATTTTTAATCATTTTTAATCATTTTAAACACTCCTTTTGTCAATCTCTTGAAAATTAAATTGACCATTATTTTAAAATTGTTTTAAATAAATTGGTTATTAACTTGTTTTGAATAATTTGGGAATTAAAATTCATATTTAGTGTCACTTTGTCTACACTTTTTAAATTTAATTAGATTTATGTTATGAAACACAAAACAAATAAAAAAGGTACATGAGGTTATAAAACTAGGCTTTATTTTGATAAACTAAATTCCAACATTAATTTAACCAAATCGACTAATGTATCAGTTCTTTAAATGTATGCACACAAGCTCAAATACACGAGATATATATATATATATATATATATATATAGAGAGAGAGAGAGAGAGAGACTTTGGTATACATAGTTATACATGTAGAAAATGGTAAGGCAAACTAGATAATTTGAGAGTACATAGCTTGGAAAATATTTTGCTGCTGAAACTATGACTTGAAACCTTTCTTGTGCAAGATTGTGCGATCTGGTCAAGATGTATAATCCATTCTTACCCCTCATGTATAGTCTTAAAAGCCTTTAGAATTGGGATTTGTGACTTTTTGGGTCCTTCATGGCCAACAATTACACTTCACTATCAAACCCTAGTTGTCTCATATTCTTTATATTGTCTGTAATCAAATGAATTTATCCAAAACCTTAACTTTTTATAGACGACCCTACAAGAAGGTCATTATTTTTGTTTTTGTTAACCCATTTCACCACCTACATCGACATTAATCTGAAGAGGCATCAAACCACATGTAGTTCTCTACCTATCATGTGATATACATATGGATGAAACTAGTTGGAAAAGTAAATGTCTTTGATCATGTTTGATTATATTGTACTCTTGATGGGACTTGGAAATAAGAACTTGGTGTGGTTGGATGTGAGGGATGATATAACTTGACATGGTTGAGTTCTTAAAAACTATATTTTTGGTTTCCCTAATGGATGTGCATCAATTTTAGAAATATGTAGGGAGCCTTGTGTGTCATTTGTGAGTGTTGCAAGAGATTATGTCAATAGAATGTCATATGATCACTAGATGACTAAATGAGGTAGTGTTAACATGATTATATATCATTTTAAAGGTAAAATATTATGATAAGGCTAACCTAAGGGGATAAAAAGACCCCCAAATAATATTGCATTGAAAGCAAAGTTCAAGAATTTATTGGTGTATGATCGTACATGTTGGCTAGGAATACACTATGCGCAACTTGGTTCAACTATATGGTTTTGGATAGGTAAAAGGTGAATCAAATCTAAAAGTTTCACAGTGATGATAAGATCTTAAGAATTGATTTTATAGACTTGTATTCAGAATTTTTAACACATTAGTGTGTAGGAATAAGAAAGATAGGAAAAAGATGGAAAGATAGAGTGAGTGGAAATAGGATGTGTTGGTCGAGTCAAGTATGGCACTTAGCAAAGAACATACACAAGGTTGCATGGAAGAGCATAGCACATTCAAAAGTGTAGAAGTATTGGGAAGGAATCGCACGTGAATGAAAAAAATAGATTCGAGACTTAGCCGTTTTCACGATGAGGATCTATTTTTGGAGATAGCGTGCGGATCACACAAACAGGTTGGATACTTGCATGACACGGATTTGATATTCTTGGAGGCTCAGCTACAAAGCAATTTGCATGGATGCGGTCTAAAGATAGAATTACAAACTAATAGTTGACGAAGAGAGATCTATTGTTAGCATTCTTGCATGTAAGCCTATTTTTGTAACTGATTTGTGTCTAATAATAGTATGCAACCTATTTTGGGATTAGATAACTGGTGAAGGGAAAGTCCACACCCTTATAAATATGTAGTGAATTGTGTAGCATAAGAGTGTGTGCTGATACGCGCATGAGCGTATATACTCTTTGTTATTGTAATGAAGCTTTTGTTTATTACTTGAATTTAATATACTAGATATTATGAACTGAATCAAGGTGTTATCATGGTTATAGTTTAGTATTGCATGCTTTATTTCATCATGGTTATCTTTTAAGTTTGTTATTCTCTAGATATAGATCTGAACATGCACTGTAGAATGATATATTAGTCATAGATATGAATGATTTAAGTCTTCATCATGATAACATCCTACAACAAAAACCCTAAAGAGGGGCCTAGTACCTTTGTGCGCTTCAAGTGAGCGCTCAATCTAGGTTGAGTGATGTGCCAAAGCATGCTTAGGCTTATATTGGTGAATTCTAGGTTGCATCATTAGCTACGTTGTCAGGACCTTTTTTTCAATTGTTTTCAGGATGGTTCGTGACGAAGACATGTCATTGACCCTATAAAATATTGAGTGGATACACAATCTAAAAGAATAATACGCATGGCGATTCAAAGACTTGGATCTGATTTTAACGCACGCATGTGGGTGGAGTAGAATTTATATGACAATTTATATGAGAGCTTCTTTGCTATCTTTCTAGTAGAATTGTACGAGTGGCTGATTGCTTATGCATCTAAATGGAATTAGAGGTATCACACACTTTTCTAGATGTAGGAAGAATTTCAGGCCCTTTATGATGTTGATCTGATTTGGACTCGCATTGTGGATACGTGGTTCCATGGTATTTTGAACAGTTATATCTTAGAGTACTCAATTTCCACTTATTCGTGCCCAGAGGTAGCTGAATTCAAGTTTTATGATATCCAAGGGGAACTTACATGGAAGGCATTCCACTGGTGATTAAGATCCTGATGGTAACTTTGAATTTGGAGAAAACCAATGGCAAACTAAATCCCATCACGCATGGGGGCAAGAGAACGTTTGGTGAAATATGGTAGACCCCTAAGCAGCGAGAAAGGTGGAGAGAGGAAAGGTGTCTTAAGTATAATGAGGCACACAAGAGGGGGTAGAGAAGCGGCGGGAGGTTACGAGAGAAAATGGTCTTGTGGAGAAAGTTCGAAAAGGAGTGGAAGTTCACGCAGAAGACGTGGAACCCGAGCCTTAAGAACTCCCCATTTGGGAAAGCATGATAGGGAACCCTCCTCAGCCTCACGTAGAAGTGTGCCAAGTAGAGATGACCTAGGCCATGGGCACACATTTAAATCCACCTGGAAACCTTTCCCTTGTGCTTGGTTTTCTAGCATCTAGTACAACAAATAGTCAGCAAGCTAATTTAAGTAGTGGGAGAGTAGGAGCAAGTCTTATAAGAGGCATAGCAATGGAAGCGCAAATGGATTTGTTGTTATATGGGAGTACCTTTTCGAGTGTATCATTTACATAGAATTTAGGTGCATATTTTTGGACTATCTTCTGGGAGTAGTAATTCTTCACAGACTGTCAGGGTATAGTTCAGTTCTATTGTTGGGACATAGGGAAGTACATCTTCTGGTCCAACTCCAGCTACAGAGTTTAGGATCAGGAGGCATAGGTGGCTTTAGTTCGTCAAGATTTGGTGGTTCTAGAGGCTGAGGGAACACAGGAGATTCTAGATTAGGTGGGCAAGGTCCACACCAACCCTAGAATATTTACATGGAGATGTATCTTCATCTTCTAGAGTATATGGGCATAGAAGATGTTGTTAAACATGTGCATATGTGTGAAATATTTTGGTGCGCAAAAGGAATCATGGCTTCTGAGCGTAGGGAAAGACAATTTTCTACTACATTACAAGGGTGTGTACACAGTTGGTATAGAAATTTTGAACCTGATCAGACTTGTGTAGACTATATAACTTTAAAAGATGCATTCCGTAAAGAGTTTCACATCCCTAAGTTTGAACATAAGAGTATTGTTATCCAAAATGTGCCCCTTGCTCATTTTGTGGCTAACTCCTTTCATTCTTCCCTCTCTTGTTCCTCAGTCATAATTTTTTGCTTTTTAGGCACTCAAAAATTTTTGGAAATGGTACCATTGGATAGATATTTTCTCAGCTTTCTAGAAAGGTAAAGTTTTCCTCCTAACTCCATGTATTTTTGAAGTTATGGCCTCGGTGGAGTTTTTGTGGGAAATTTTCCCCTGAAAGGCCCGCAGCCAATGAAATGGCACCACGTGTCCAAGGAAGTGGCAGGGGTCGGAGGTAGACTTGGATTTTTACCAAGTGTTTGGAAAAGTTTTCAAAAGGAATATTTTCCCCGCAGGCCCGCCGGTGAATCAGATTGTGCCACGTGTCCAAGGGGAAAAATTTAAAAAATGACTAAGTGTTGGTGCCATGGAAAATTTTTTGAAAGGAAAGGCGCGTGACCAATCATGTTATGACACGTGTCCTATGGCATCGGACCTGGCAGAGGGTAGAGGAAATATTGGAATTTTGGCAAAGTGTTTTGGTAAAAGGGAATGAAGAAGTTTTTGGCCCGCTGCCCCCGCTGACCAATCATGTTATGCCACGTGTCCCCAGGGGTGGGAGGGGAGCACGGGGAGATTGTTTTTTCCCAAAGGTTAAATGAAAAGGGAAAAATGTTTTCCCAAAGGCCCGCATTGAATGATATGATGACACGTGTCTCGGATGGGCGGCGGAAGGTGGGGAAAATTTAGGAAATTTTCTCAAAGGAAAATGAAGGAAATTTCAAAGGAAAAAATGCCCCCAAACGTGAGCCAATGGAATCTCGCCACGTGTCCGGTGGCGGAAAAAAATACAGGAAAGGCCCATAGAAAAAAAGGAAAAGGAAAATCCTGTAACCAATGGGGTTTCACCACATGTCTAAGTCAGAAAAATAGTCAAAAAGTGACGAAAAATTAGGAGGAAATGCCCGCGGCGAATCACCTACTGCCACGTGTCCTCAACTCATCGGCCCGGTGGAGATTTTTGAAAAATTTTCCAATGGCCAAAACGATGGAAAATAAAGCATTAAAGGACCATGCCCAATCATAACATGCCACGTGGCACCCAAAATGGCGAGCGGGGATTTTTGGGGAAATTTTCCCAAATGTAAAAAAGTGGAAAATTTCAAAATTTTCACCCGCCAATCCATTTTGGCCCTGTTTTGCCCTAAAATTTCAAACGGCCATATCTTTCGATCCAGAGCTTGGTTTTTCACGTTCTTTATATCAATGGAAAGATGGTGAAATTATCTACAAGATTCCAAGGTCATTTTTTATTTTGATGGATTTTGGAGAGATAAAATTTTAAAAACCTCTGGCACGTGGTCATGGACAGAAATGACGTTTCAACCACCATTTTTAATGAAGAATGGCTCGCATTCTCTCCCAAGCATGGTGGAAAATGTCGGGGATGGACCTGTAAGGATGCCCATGCTATTTTATTACATTTTTGGTTGGTGGTTGAAGCTCTCCCACGTTTTCCCATATTTCTCTCTCTGGGGTCGCTTCTTACACTGTAAAAGCCAGAATGGGCTCATTTTTTTGAAAAGGAGACACTTTTCAGCTCTGCAACTTCCCTTTTTCTTCCTTTTTGGTAGAATTTGTGGAAATTTTTACCTTTCCATGCAATACATCACCCCTTTTTGCCTCTTGGTCACTGTAATGCATTGTATTGATCCGGAATGATAATGTATGCTGCTTGTGATTAAAATCCTCAATCCTTTCATATATTTACCATTGTTTCCTGATCTTTCATTACATCTTGAGCAATTTGTGCATGCTTTGTGTTGTGTTTTCTTGTGGATTATGTATATATTACAGTATTAGGTGTCTGCTACTCCTTTGGTGCATCACCTCATTAGCATTAGTCTCATTTTTCTTGCATTCCCTATCTTTGTCCCCTTGGAATTTAGAGTAGGAACTAGGAATTTAAACCTCTGCAACTTGTAAGTGATATATCTGATCAGGGGAGTTGAGGAACCAGCCTCTAATCTGGAGATTCCTCTCCCATTTTTCAAGTCCCACACTTGGGGAGAGGATTCAATGTTGTGCAATCACACTGGATGTCCAAAATGTCAAACTAGAAGTCTGATCAACATCCAGGGGTGCTGCTGATTTGCAACAATAGTTTTGGCACGCCCGGTGGGACCTTAGAGGTCTTCATCTTCATTGCAAAAATTGATGTGCATTTGTTGCAAGTTTCTTGCTTAAAAGAGCCCTAAATTACACATCTGGCGACTCCAAGGAAGAAGAATCAGCTGGTTTTAGCAGTGCAGACCTAAAAACTCATGAGAAGAATCACCACAAGGTCAAGAGTTGGAGAAGAAGAAGTGTTGTTTGAGTATCTGCAGTTATCTCCAAGAAGAAGGCAAAGAGGGAGGAGAATTCAAAGGTCTCCATCTCCACCAAATATAACTCTCTCAACTCCTCCACCTGGTAGGCCTTTCATTCAATCAACAAGGGTTCTAAGGCCAATCAGAATGGCACAAAACAACCCCTATGTCAATTTCACTGGCAGCAGCCCACTTGCTCTCAATGCACAAAATCCAATCCCAGTTGTAGCATTAAAGAACATCCCATACTTTACTGGAGAAAATCAAACCACTCTTGGTGATCATGTTAAGGATATTGCTAATATTTGTGCAATCCATGAGATTAATGAGATGCAAGTTATTGTCAAACTATTGGCATCTTCATTCAAAGGGAAAGATTTGCAATGGTTCAGAGTCTTGCCTCAGGTTCTATCCAAAATTGGAACTAGCTATGTATAGCCCTCCATGAGTAGTTTGGAGAAAAGGGAGATAACTTGTCCCTTTTGGAACAATTGACAACCATCAAGAGAGCTCCCAATGAGCAGTTGACTGACTTCAACTTCAGGTTTCAAATGACTTGGGAGAGAATTCCAATGGTAGTAAGGCCAGCAAGAAGGTGCTTTTCTATATTACCTTAAAGCTTTAAATTTTGATATTTCTATGTTAATTCAATCCATGGGAGGCACAACTATCCCTGTTGCTTATAGCATTGCCATTAGAGCTGAAAATTATTTGATTCAAGCTGGCAAGCTAGCTCCTAGGCCTCCAATGCCATTGTTTCCAAGTTTAGAGAGCCCAAATACTAGTCAAGTGCCTATTTTAGCCCCTATTCCCACTCCAAGAAATTAGAATTCAAGTGAAGCTTCTACTTCATCTCCTAGTGCCTCAAATGAACTTCAAGAATTCATGAAGCAATTGCAAAATTTAGGTAATGAGCTGGTTACACTCAAGAGGCAACAAGCCCAAGGTTTTAGACCTTCCTTCCAGCCTCAAGCTCAACCTAATAGGCAGCCATACCAACCTCAAAGACCACCCAATCCAGCTGCAAATCTAAACCAAGCAAGACCTCCTGCCAACAGACCATTTCAGCCCTATAATCCCAATGCTACATCTGCCTCTAAGGCATTAGTGCCAGTGCAAAACAACATAGCTCAAGAGTATGATTGGTGTTTCCCATGCAATGAACCTCACAACTAGTCTATGTGTTTCAACGGTGCCTTAAATCAAGCATTAATGGTGACTACAACTGGTGTGGAGGGTGAAGGTAGTCAAGGAAATAACCAACAACAAGACACATTCCAACAGCAATCAGCTCCAAATGATACTACACTTGTAAACTGGCAAGCAGAAGATTTTTGTGGCATGAATCAAATAATTCCCCAAAGTGTTGCAGCCAACACAAGGTCAAAAAGGAGAAATTTGGGTGAAGAACAGCCATTGGCTCCAAGTAATCCACAATCTTCTATCACCCCACCAATTATTGGCAAACAAAATTCAGTTCCAAACACACAAGGGCTACCTAAAATAGCTCCTAGGCCAACTCAAACGCCTAGTTGTTGCTGCCCATATGCAAGGGATGAATGTGTAGGCCAAGGGACAGCAAAGAGATGCTTCATCTCCATTCAACATCATTGATCAGATGAAGAAGACAAATGTAAACATATCAATGTGGGAATCACTATCTATCCTAGGCCAAAGAGATTTGCTACAAGCTACCATGAAGGACTGGTCAACTTCAAATCAGCAAGTCCAAATGCAAGAGAAGGTGCTCACAAATGCTACCCATCTTGAGGGGAATCATGGAGGACAAAAGGTAAAATGTTGAAGCCCCCTCCATTCTATGTTTCATTGATCATTGGAAACCAATTAGTACACAATTGCATGATAGATTCTGGGGCAAGTAGTTCAATAATGCCCAAGAAAATAGCTGATCAGTTGGGAATTCAATATGAAGTCATATCCAAAGGGGTAGTGCAATTGGATGGGACAGCAAGTAACAATAGTTGGAGTGATAAAAACTTGAGTCTTACTTTGCATGCATGCCCCAACATTGTTGTTTTACAAGATGTCTCAGTAATAGATCTTCCACCACTCTTTTCCCTATGTCTTGTCAAGGGATTTCACAGCCAAGATTAGAGGTTACTTATCTGCTGATTGGTCACACATGTTGTTTAGAACAAGATATGGAACTAAAGCCACAATCAGATCTGAACCTATTGCAAACTTTCACATTGAGCCTTACACTCCAAGTCAAATCAATACCAATTGTTCAACGTTTGATCAAGAGGATTATCCAAGCACTAATGAAACTGACACCAAGGTAGGAAGCATCCTAGATCTAACTCTTGATGAATGGGCAAACAAGGTGCATGCTTTTGATCCTTATCAAGAAATAGAAGAATATGAGCTAGGAGTCTATTGCATGCATGAAGAAAATCAGCTTATTCCTAGCATCACCAAGCCAAACCACAAGGATGACAATGAGGTATGGCAGTTTTTTTTTTGATGGATCAAGGAGTAGACAAGGTGTAGGAGGTGGAGCTATGCTTGTTTCACCTCAAGGAGTTAAGTATTATTCAGCTTTTAGATTCAGTTTGCATGCTCTAATAACACTGCTGAATATGAAGCCTTGATACAAGGATTGCATTAGTCAATCAAGAGAGGAATAAAGAACTTGCAAGTATTTGGTGATAGTGAGTTGATTGTCAACCAAGTTAAGGGGCAGCATGTTGTCAAGAATGATCTACTCAAGTGCTACAAAAATAGGGTGTGGGACCTCATTGAAGATTTTGAGGGCTTTGGCATAAAATCCATTCCTAGAAAAGAGAACCAAGCTGCTGACAGGCTTGCAGCAGTTGGAGCAGCCTTTGATGTTGTTGAAAGCATCCAAAAAGACAAGGTACAACCAAACATCCATGTGATTGTAAGGCCTTTAGTGCCAGACAACAATGTAAGTTGGCAAGTGTTTGAAAATGATCAGCAAATCATCCATTTCTTGCAAGAAGAGGCTGAGTTCTCAGCTAAAAATCAGGAAAAGTTGGAGCAACAGTATGGTGACCAAGTGGTACAGCTGAGAACCAACAAACTACCAAAGGGACTTATTACTTTGGAGTCCATTTTCAATCCTAATGATCAGTTTAGGAAGGAGAAAGAAAACATCCAAGTCAAGGGAGAAGATTCAGTGTCCATCTTGGTGGAAGAAGGAAAATCACTCCAAGTTGGTAAAGTGACAATTGAGCAAGAAAGGTATGAGTTCATACAACTTTGTCAAGAATTCCTTGATGTGTTTTCTTGGAGCTATGAAGATTTGAAAGGTTTCAATCCCAAGTTAGCTCAACACACCATTGAATTGGATCCAAGTACTAAACCCATCAGACAAAAACAAAGGCCAGTCAATCCACACATGGAGCCTCTCATGAGAAAGGAATTGAATAAGTTGATAGAATCAAGAATCATATTCCCTATCAAGCATTCTAGTTGGGTAGCCAACTTGGTTCCAGTTAGAAAGAAGAGTGGGGAAATCAGATTGTGTGTTGACTTCAGAGATTTGAATAGAGCATCTCTCAAGGATCATTATCCACTTCCTTCTATGGAGCAGATTTTACAAGTTGTTTCTGGCTCTGAGAGGTTTTCACTACTTGATGGCTATTCGAGGTACAATCAAATTATGGTGAAAGAAGAGGATCAGTTCAAGACAACCTTTACAACCAAATGGGGAACTTATGCATACAAGAAAATGCCATTTGGGTTGTCCAACGCTGGAGCTACTTTCCAAAGGGCAATGGACATGGCATTCAAGGATTTGATTAACAACATGGTGCTGATATATCTTGATGATATCACTATTTTTTCAAAAAATGCAGCAGACCATCTCTTTCATTTGAGGCAAGTGTTCCAAAGGTGTAAAAGATTTGGAGTATCCTTGAATCCTAAAAAGTGTATTTTTCTAGCTCATGAGGGAAAGCTCCTTGGCCACATTGTCTCCAAAGAAGGATTAGCAATTGATCCAGAAAGAGTTGAAGCCATAAGAGCACTACCATTTCCAAGCCACAAGAAGGCCCTTCAAAGTTTCTTGGGGAGAATAAATTTTGTTCGAGGTTTGTCCCAAATTTTTCAGCCCTAGTCAAGCCTATCACCAAGATGTTAAAGAAAAGCATAGCTTTCAAATGGACAAAGCAGAAGGACAAAGAAATTTTTGAAGCAATCAAAGAGGCCATCTCTCAAGCCCCAACTCTCATTAACCTGGATTTCTCCAAGGATTTCATCCTCTATGCATTTGGGGGTGATGATACTATTTCTACAATTTTGGTACAAGCAGAACAAAGATAATGAAGAGCAGTCAATTGCTTTCTTCAGCTAAATCCTGGAGGACTATGAGGGGAGGTATTCCTTCATGTAGAAGCATGTTCTTGTAGTAATCAAGAGCTTGAATAAATTCAAGCATCTAGTTTCAAACAACAAGGTTCAATTGTTGGTTTCCCATGTGGGAGTTAAAGACTTCCTCCTCAACAAAGACTTGAATGAAAAGAGAGCAAGTTGGATTACTTGTGTCATGGAGTATGACATTGAGATCAAAGTCACCAAGTTGGTCAGAGGAAAGGGTTGTGTGAGCAGATGGTCTTGAACAAACACAAGGAAGCATGTAATGAGAAGGAGGTTGTTTTGGCATTGCAAGACAGCCATGAGCAAGGAAGCACTCAAAAGGAAAATGATGATGTCCTCACTCCTTGCTGGACCCAAGACATAATGCACTTCCTAAGCACAGGTCTATGCCCTCCAGAGATGAACAAGACCAAAAGAAGACACTTCAGATTGCAGGTTGTCCCATATGCCCTTGTTGATGGTGTTTTGTTCAAAAAGGATGTGAATGGAGTGCTGCTGAGATGCATTGGTACAAATCATATTCATAGGGTGTTGGAAGAGTTCCATGGTGGACCAGCTAGTGGTCATTTTGCACCAAGAGTGACATCTCTAAAGATCATGAGGGCTGGCTATTATTGGCCCAAGATTTTCAGTGATTGTTATGCATGGATCAAGAGGTGCAAGAATTGTGCCTTCTTCACAGGTAAAGAGAGGCTAGTTGCCCTTCCATTACACCCAATTTTAGTTGACCAACCATTCATACAATGGGGATTGGACTTCATGGAGTCATTAATCCCAATTCAAGCGAAGGGAACAAATGGATTTTAATAGTAACAGATTACTTCACCAAGTGGACTGAAGCAGTAGCACTCAAGGAAGTAAATGAATCTAGCATCCTAGACTTCTATGAGGGAATAGCAACTAGGTTTGGCATACCTGCTACAATAATATCAGATAATGCATTGGCATTCATTGGGTCCAAGGTGACTGAATGGGCTGTCAAGAATGGGATCTACCTAAGTACTTCATCAAATTATTACCCTCAGGGTAATGGCTAGGCTGAATCTACAAACAAGAACTTGTTGAGGATCATTAGGAGGACTCTTGATGAAAATCAGAGGTCTTGGCATACTAAGTTGAAATCAGCCTTATGGGCTGATAGGATAACTCCTAAAAGATCTACAGGTAACTCCCCATTCAAGCTTGTTTATGGAAGAGAGGCAATTTTTCCCATGTCACTTGAGTTGCCAACATTGGAACTCATGAAACATAGTTGGAGTTGTTGGAGTTTGAGCCCATGGAGGTTAGATATGCATAATTGATGGAGCTCCAAGAAATCAGAAATTAGGCATCCCAAGCAATGGAGAAGGATCAAGCTTTGATAAAGAAGACCTTTGATAGGAAGGCCAAGGATAGATCTTTCCAAGTTGGAGATCTAGTGTTAAAATGGGATGCAGACAGAGAAAAACTAGGAAGGCATTCAAAATTTGATGCCATCTGGAGTGGCCCATACATGGTCACAAAGTGTAAGGATAGCAATGCTTTCCAATTGTCTTCATTAGATGGCGAAGAACTACAGATTCTAGTCAATGGGATCCATCTAAAGCATTGCTACTGAAGGGAATTCTCCACCTTGTACATATTAGCTAGGTTTTCATTCCTCCAAGTGCTTATGCACATTATTTTGTTGTAGATTAGCTTTGCTTTCCCTAAGTGCTTTGGCACAAGCTTGTTGTTCCAAGAAATGTGTTTTGCAGGCCTTGCTCCAATCAGGTGATGTCCACCCTCCATCTTCCTCCTTGTAGTGTTCTAATCATTTGGGGTACCAAGCAGAGAATTTAATGACTCCATGCCCAATGGATTGCTTTAGGCAACTGGTAACTTCATCCAAGCAGGCAGATGACCCCTCTGAGTCACCAAAATTGTTATCCAAAATGTGCCCCTTGCTCATTTTGTGGCTAACTCCTTTCATTCTTCCCTCTCTTGTGCCTCAGTCATAATTTTTTTGCTTTTAGGCACTCAAAAATTTCTGGAAATGGCACCATTAGATAGATATTTTTCTCATCTTTCCAGAAAGGTAAAGTTTTCCTCCTAACTCCATGTATTTTTGAAGTTATGGCTCAAGTGGAGTTTTTGTGGGAAATTTTCCCTGAAAGGCCCGCAGCCAATGAAATGGCGCCACGTGTCCAAGGAAGTGGCGGGGTCGGAGGAAAACTTGGATTTTTACCAAGTGTTTGGAAAAGTTTTCAAAAGGAATATTTTTCCCCAGGCCCGCCGGTGAATGGATTGTGCCACGTGTCCAAGGGGAAAAAATTGAAAAAATTTCGACTAAGTGTTGGCGCCATGGAAAATTTTGAAAGGAAAGGCCCGCGCCCAATCATGTTATGCCACATGTCCTATGGCATCGGACCGGTGGAGGGTGGAGGAAAGATTGGAATTTTGGCAAAGTGTTTTGGTAAAAGGGAATGGAGAAGTTTTTGGCCCGCTGCCCCCGCCGACCAATCATGTTATGCCACGTGTCCCCCGGGGGTCGGAGTTTCGGAGCGCGGGGAAATTGTGCTTTTTTCCCAAAGGTTAAATGAAAAGGGAAAATGTTTGCCCAAGGCCCACATCAAATGAGATGCTGCCACGTGTCTCAGACTAGCGAAGGTGGGGAAAATTTGGGAAATTTTCCCAAAGGAAAACGAAGGAAATTTCAAAAGGAAAACGCCCCCAAACGCGAGCCAATGGAATCTCGCCACGTGTCCGGTGGTGGCAAAAAATATAGGAAAGGCCCACGAAAAAAAGGAAAAGGAAAATCCCGCAACCAATGGGGTTTCACCACATGTCCGAGTCAGAAAAATAGTCAAAAAGTGACGAAAAATTTAGGAGGAAATGCCCACAATGAATCACCTTCTACCACGTGTCTTCAACTCATCGGCCCGACGGAGATTTTTGAAAATTTTCCAAGGCCAAAACGATGGAAAATGAAGCATTAAAGGCCCACGCCCAATCAAAACATGCCACGTGGCACCCGAATGGTGGAGCATGGGGATTTTTTGGGAAATTTTCCCAAATGCAAAAAGGTGGAAAATTTCAAAATTTTCGCCCGCCAATCCGTTTTGGCCCTGTTTTTCCCTAAAATTTCAAACGGCCATATCTTTCGATCCAGATCTCAGTTTTTTGTGTTCTTTATATCAATGGAAAGCTAGTGAAATTATCTACAATATTATAGGGTCATTTTTGTATTTTGATGGATTTTGGAGAGAGAAAATTAAAAACACCTCTGGCACGTGGTCATGGATAGAAATGACATTTCAACCACCATTTTTAATGAAGAATGGCTCGCATTCTCTCCCCCAAAGATGGTGGAAAATGTCAGGAGATGGGCCTGTAAGGATGCCCATGCTATTTTATTTCATTTTTTGTCGATGGTTGAAGCTCTCCCATGTTTTCCCATTTTCTCTCCCGGGGTCGCTTTGCACCGTAAAAGCTTTAATGGGCTCATTTTTTGAAAAGGAGACACTTTTTCAGCTCTGCAACTTCCCTTTTTCTTCCTTTTTGGTAGAATTTGTGGAAATTTTTACCTTTCCATGCAATACAACACCCCTTTTGCCTCTTGGTCACTGTAATGCATTGTATTGGATCTGGAATGATAATGTATGCTCTGTGATTAAAATCCCTCAATCCTTTCATATATTTACCATTGTTTCCTGATCTTTCATTACATCTTGAGCAATTTGTGCATGCTTTGTGTTGTGTTTTCTTGTGGATTGTGTATGTATTATAGTATTAGGTGTCTTCTACTCCTTGGTACATCACCTCATTAGCATTAGTCTCATTTTCCTTACATTCCTATCTTTGTCCCCTTGGAATTTAGAGTAGAACTAGGAATTTAAACCCCGCAACTTGTAAGTGATATATCCGATCGGGGAGTTGAGGAACTAGCCTCTAATCTGGATATTCCTCTCCCATTTTTCAAGTCCCACACTTGGGAGAGGATTCAATGTTGTGCAATCACACTGGATATCCAAAATGTCAAACTAGAAGTCCGATCAACATCCAGTGGGTGTTGCTTTTTAAAACACTATTATCTAAGATCTCTTATGATATTCATGCAAGCTAGCATGCACAATGGTTCGTTGGAGGCCTGATTACACCTTTTAGGAGGGCGTTATCACATAAAACATACACTAATCCATGTGAAGCACTTGAAGTAGCCTTACACAATGAGGTATTTGGAAGTATAGACATTGGGGTGAGCCTGTTTTTAGAAGAAAATATCATAGCTATGGAAAAGTAGTTGGAGAAACTATCGGAAAATTCAACACATGAGACATGCATAGGGATTTGGTGCACAAATTGTGAAGTAGAGGGTCACACAAAGGATAGTTGTCCCCATAGATCAAAGTGTGTTAGTTACTATTGGATTATGAGATATGCCATTTAAACCATGATGTTATCCATTTCCCATTACTTCAATGCGTGGTAAGAAATAATGTTTCATGTTACTATAAAATATGCAGGTCCATGACTCATGACACGGAAGATTGTTGGCTGATTAGTCAGATCCATGATGTTATAGATATTGGTGTAGGACAAACAGGAGTTTCATATAACTCTAAAGGAAAGAATGAGCATCAGGATCAGGATCACAATCAAGTGTGCTATGATAGGAATGAATGGTGTTTTAAAGGTAGTCATGGCCAAGGTTGAGGATACGATGGTGGATTTGGAGGATGAGGCCATGGTGGTGGAAGAAGTGAGTTCCCTCACAAAATGTGTTATACGTGTGGATCTCTTGACCACAACAGGTGTGAATGTCCTTAGAATATTATATGTTCTTTATGTGGAAAAAATCATAGTTATGAGGAATTCCCGAACTTGTATGAGCATCTTAGCAAGCAAAGCATAAACAAGAAAATAAAGGCATGGGGATGGTTAGGATACAATGTGCTATGGAAAATTAGTGGATGCCTAAGTTGGAAGAAGAGTCTAAGGCATTGCGAGTAAATATCATGACCCCGTTGAGGTAGCATGCACCAAAGACACATCAGAAAGCATAATCCTACAATAGTAAGGAAGAGGTTTTTCATGCATGGTACCCAGACCATGCCCATCAGAAGGAGGTTTATTAGGAAACCATGGAGGTACTCAGGAATCTTCAAGTTGAAATACAATATTTAAAGGATCAATCATGAAAGATGGAGCAAAGGAAAGCATCAGAGATTTCCCAAAATGATATAGATTACTTGAGAGAAGTGTGTAAATTGTTATGCCAGGATAATATGATTCCACTATTGGGAAATTGGTTAAAAGTAAACACTACATGCGCAAGTACCGAGACTAGCGAGTAGATCCCGTATATAGATATTCCCCCTTGTAGCCTAGATTATGATAAGAAAATAACTCTGAATGTTGTTTTGGATGGGTGAATATTGAGTAATATACCGATTGATACAAAGCGTGTAAGTCAATGTTCTTACTTTAGATGCATGGGTACAAATGGGGAGACCTCCATTGCAACCATCCTCTAATGTATTATTCATGGCTAATCGAACTAAGGCCACTCCCATTGGAGTTTTGAAAGATGCATCCATTACCATATAGAAGCCAAGTTCACAGGAGACTTTGATTTTTTAGCACCGCAAAGTCGATAGCTTCCAACTCTATTGGGGAATCCTTGGTGTTATGAAAATAATGTTGATCTTTGGTTCAACAAGGGTTATATCAGTTTTGAAAACAAGGAGGAAAGAGTTATTATCCCTTTAACAGATGGAAAATATATGCCCTATGTTGAGCCCTTAAGTGAAGAAGATCTGAATAGGATTTATGTACGTGTCATCCAAGATCCAGAGGTGCTTAAGCCATGTAAAGAATGAATCCTTTAGTGCGAGGATGTGCAATCTATTAGTGATACTATAATTGTTTCTTGTGATAATTGGGCTCATAGCACTTATGAGTTGGTAGGGCGCAAAGTAAAGAGGATATTTCCTAAGGGTAGTAAACCACGTTATGTCAAGAGAATAGGTAATAACTCGGTACCTTGTTACACTAGAGAAGGATATCATATGGTGTGCCCGCACGTAATTGAGGAATAGTGGATAGACCCCTAATGGAAAGAAGAAATTTGCTAGCATATACACTACGTGGGACAGCAACAATGCATTGGTGGGTGGTCTATTAGGATAATCTTATAGGATGGAATGAAATTAGGATTGCGCTTACTACTACATTCTTCAGAGAAATGCACCTACTCAAATCTGCACTTATCTTGGTAATCAACATGTTCAAAGCACCATGTTCGAAGTGTGAGAGACTCGGACATAGGGAGGAAGCTTTACCATATTTTATTTGGGTGCACAAGTTTTATTCCACTTTACACGGTTACTCATGTCCTTGGTATGTATATGCAGAACTCCATAGAGAAAATAGAAATTGGCTGGATTTAATTGCAAGAATGGCACAAACATTTGACTTCTTCTCTACCAAACCTCCGGTGGAAGAAGCATTAAAAGTCATAAAGTGCTTAACTATGGGAGATAGTGCCAAGGCTGAAGAAATCCTTCAAGAGTTATTGAATGAAGGAAACTCAGGAGCACGTCTTGTTGAAGAAACAGAGGCCAATGCCACACTACTTCAATGAGCTTGCCTTGAGAAAGAAAAAGGAAAAATGGTCTACTTAGTTGATGACGAAGAAGTAGAAAATATGGATGTAAACCATTCATCAAGTAGGGATGAGGTGTTGGGACAAGTACAAATAAGGCCATGTGTGCCTATCATGAACCTATGAAGTCTAAGAAAGTAAATATTGGATCGACATCGAGCCTAAAGAAGCCATAATTGGAAACTATTGGTCGACTCCAAGTGGCAAAAATCATAGAGTTACTAAGGGATTATCAAGACTTATTCCCTAGGGGGTAGCATGAACTTAAAGGCATGCATGAATCATTAGGGGAGATGAAGATAAATCTTAAAGATTCACACACTCAGTTAGAAAGAGACCCTACAAGATGAACCCCAACTTGTGTGAAAAGGTCAAAGAAGATATTGACAAAATGTTGAAGTCTAGAATTATCAAGCCCCTTGATGAGTCAGAATGGGTTAGTCTAATGGTGATTAGTATCAAGAAGGATGGTAAGATTAAGATTTGTGTAGACTACAGGGAACTAAATTATGCATGTGTGACTGATCCCTTTCCTATGTCATTCACTAAGGAAATACAAGAAGGTGTTACAGTGTGTGAAATCTATTCATTTACAGATGGGTTCTTTGGGTATCATCAAGTTAGGATTGCCTAGGAGGATCAAGAAAAGACTACTTTTACTACTGAATGGGGTAGCTTCACCTATACTGTAATGCCTTTTGGTCTGAAAAATGCGCTGTTGTATTTTCATGCATAGTTTTTCAAGCGTTCAAGGAATTTATTCACAAATTCTTACAGGTTTATTTGGATGATTGGATGGTGTATGGATTAGTTAAGGATCATTGTGACAATCTACGTTTAATGTTTGAAAGATGTAGACAGTTGAGTATCTCTTTGAACATCAAGAAGTGCATATTTGCTACACCATTTGGAATATTGTTAGGACACATAATCTACAAGGAAGGTTTGTTGGTTGATCCAGCCAAGGTTGCAGTTATTATAGGCCTAAGAGAGCCTACCAGTCAGAGTGAGGTGCATGGATTTTGGGTCATACACGATACTACTGTAGAAAGTTTATTAAAGGATATGCCAAAGTTGTCATACCTTTAGATGAGTTAACTGAAAGGAAAAGGTACATTCTACTCAGAGAACCACAATAGTGCGCATTTGAGACATTAAAGGAGAAACTTACTACCACACCTATTATGGGTTTTCCTTCATTGGACCAAACACTTCATGTACATGTGGATGCCTCTAGCATAGCCATTGGCGCAGATTGGCTCAGCCTGGAGAAGGTATTATAGATAATCCTATTTGTTTTACTAGTAGAAAGTTGACTCTTACATAACATAATTACTCAACTACAGAGCGAAGCTTTGTCAATGATCTATGAACTTCATAAATTTTGATAAAGGCTCGCTAACTACATCATTTGTATTTTATACGATAACATGGCATTGAAGTATTTAGGAAACAAGCCCATTCTACAAGGGTACATATGCATGTGGGTACTCTTATTTCAAGAATTTTATTTCACAGTTGTGAAACCAGGAAAAGTAATTCTAAACCAAACCATTTATATAGAATACAATGAGAAGAAGCACAGAAATTGAATATACCATGCCGATGCAAATTTATATAGATTACAACAAGCCCCATTAGAACTAGAGGAAATTTTTGTCTTTCTACGAATAGGCATGGCACCAAAAGGCATGAAACCCTTGGAGAAGAAATAACTTTATATACGTGCAGCCCCCTATATGTTAATTAGTGGTGACCTGTACAAGTTAGTCTAGGATGAAATATTGTGTCGTTGCATACCGGAACATGAGTGCACAACTATCATGAAGGAAGCTCATGGTGGTATTGTAGGTGGCCACTATGCAGGTGATGCCACTACGCGTAAGATTCTACTCACTAGATTATCCTGGGAGACCATGTATAAAGATTGTAAGGAATATTGAGAAGCTTGTGATCATTTTCAAAGTCTTGGGAAACTAGGTCAATGAGATGAAATGCCTCTCGATCTATTACTAGTGCGTAATAGTTTGAGAAATGGGCTATAGATTTTTTGGTTCCTATTTCACCACCTACACACAAGACTGGATCGTGCTAAATCATAACTTTCACTGAGACTATCCGATAAGGTGGGTAGAAGTAGCACCTACAAAGGATTGCACAACAACATACTATAATAGCAGAGTTATATGGGAAAATATCATTATAAGGTATGGATGTCATATAATTTTGACTAGTGATAGGGGCACACACTTTCTCGAATGAGACAATTAGAACTTTATTAGAGGAATTCATGATTTCACACCATAAGACTACACCCTATCATCCACAAGTTAATGGTAATGCTTGTTGAGGCTTTTAACAATATTTTGAGCCGGACATTGACAAAAATTTGTGATATTGGAAGAAAGGATTGGGATGATAAAGTATCTCTGCAGACTTTGGGCATATTGAACAACGTATAAAAGGTTGAATAAAGTCACACCATTTCAGCTTAGTGTTTGGTGTAGAAGTAGTATTTCCTATAGAATTCGTGCTACCTTCTTTACATATTGTGCTCGTTGGAGGTCTTGCTAATGAGTAAGCATTAGAAAAACATATTGAAAATTTAATCAAGTTGGATAAACGACAAGCCATAGCACGTTGGAGTCAAAAACAAGAGAAGGCTAGGTAGAAAGCATAGCATGACAAGCACATCGAGGATAAACATATTGAGATAGGATGATGGTGCTCCTTTATGATTCTAAATTTTTGTGCCATCCAAAGGTACATTGCTTGGGGTCATATGTTATCACTCACATACTTGAAATAAGCACTTGTCAATTAGAGGCACTTGTTGGAATACGGTTGACCGGTTACATTTCAACGGGAGTAGGATTAATCCCTACTATAAATAAGTCTTCTTGGTGTTTGTAATAAGGCAAAGTGTTGTCATTTAGATTAGGTTTTAAATTCTACATTTCCTTAATGTGTCTCCTTCTTTTTGTCGCTATGCTTTGTCAATTTAGTTGATATTTTGTGTAATAAGTACGTTTACTCACCAAAAGCTAATTACCATTTGAAGAATTTTTACATGTAGAGGATTGCACATACCCTTAGTGTGGGATATGTTATTGATCCAAGTACAAAGAATGATGAAAATAAGTATGCATGAAAGAAACTATCTATTACGGGTGTTATTCAAGGTTGGAGAATTGAAAAAAATTTGCAGGAAACAAGGACCATAGATGGAGATGAATGAAGAAATAAGTATGGCGTAAGGTAAGCAGAGGCCATGAATACTACCAGTGGAAGGCATAGTAATAAGGTACTGGTGCATGGAAAACACTCAAGAAAAGTCTACACCAAAAGTTAAGAGGTTGTGTTAGAAGGTTATAGCTTGGGCGCGAAGATGTATCACATTGAAAGAATGAAAATGGTCGATTAATGAGAGGATTATTGGTAAGTGGAGGAGCAATAAATGCACTAAATTTTTGAAATTCTATATAAGGATGGGATTTGAGTTCATTTTTACCATTGCAATTGAGAGAATTTTAAAATGGCTAAGTGCGAATGAGTCAAACAATTGTATTAAGGTGCGAAGAGTGTGAAACCAGGCATGAGAGAAGGTTTGTGTGCAAGAGAAGCTTGTGTTCCATAGGTGAAGGGTTTGAGAAAATTAGACACATTACAAACAAGCTAGGGCACATGATTTCCACTAGGGCATGGAGATTTGAACTAGGGTTTCAACTTTCTTGATTACAGAGGGAAGAAAAGAGAGATTTTTCAGATGGCACCAAAGAAAGCACCCGTAGCAAGAGTAAAAGGGAAGAAGAAGGTCGAAGTGGAAGAAGAAATTTCTCCCGAGAGTAATTTCTCAGAAATACAATATCCAGAGGGCATGATTGTGGGACAAGAATGGGATTCCCACATCCATCAATGTAAAATCAATGATTACAACCATCGAACATTAGATAATAAGAAGGAGATCAATGCATTCACGAGAACAAAAAGAACAAGCACATAGTAGACAATATGTCAATATACGATGACACTAGTGAGAAGTTACTAAAGTAGAATGGAGTCTACTAGTTGTACAAGATGCCATACTTTGGGAAGTATGAACCATTGTATCGATGGTTGATGAGAAGATTCCATGAGGACTTATTCTACTTTGTCGAATGGAGGGTTAGAATCACAAGCTGCCTTGATTTCAACAAAGAACAGGACTAAGGGACTTAGAAGCGGATCCGGAGATCAATTTAACTGATAAGGCCACAATCCTAGAGATAAGGAAGGAGTTGGGGTATACCAAAGGTCCGCACAGCATGGACATCAAAAATTGAAGAAGTACCCAGTAGTGTGGGTAGTTGCACATCTTGTAACAAAGTTGAATGACAAAGCAAGATGGTAGCAAGTAAACACAATGTGGCTACACATCACAAAGAAGATGTCTCAAGGATTGGTCTACAATATCATAGATCACATATCAAAGATAATCATTGAATAAGTGCGAATAGGTGACAAAATAATTTTTGATGTTGTTTTATTGTCTTTGGTGTTTGTGGAGATTGGAATTCCCGATTGGCCAAAGCAGAAAATTTGGGAGTACCCCAAGGAACACAAGTCACCTGTAGAAAGATTTATCAAGTACTTGTGTGATGGATCAATGAGTGGACCATTCAAGTAGAGGGAAAAGATGTGGTATGATAGACTCCACACGATGTTTGAAGAAGAGTGGCACATACCCAAGGATTTTCCTTTGGTGGTGGGTAAGGCAGATAGTTTGCAGTCTACCAACATTTTTGCATCACGTGATTTGTGATGAAGGACAAGGCTTGGAGCCCATGGTGCAAACTACCATATTCCTTCACAATAAGATATTTTCAGGAATCATTTCACTAGTTTTCAGATGTGCACCACCTAACCTTCAATGAGACAAGGTAGATTGTGACTACCACACTCTGAGAAAGAAATATGTATATCCAGGGTGGAATTCCTACATTGAGAGGCTTATCTCAGATTTTATAAGTATGAAGCCCTGTAAGCTTGACATTTGGGGACACCAGAATAGTGCTTGTATACCTACAACTCAAACCCAAGTGAAGAACACTAAGTATGTGCTAGAATGAGTTCACACTCCCAGGGCCGCTAAAAGGTAAGCATATAGTGGAGAATGTTCCAGCACCTAAGCCCACAAAAACAATTCAAGTAGATGATGAAGAAGAAGAGCATGAAGATAGTGGTGGTTTGGAGCACAGAGGTATAAGAAAGCCTCCAAATAAAGAAGAAGATGAGCGCATGATTACACCACCTCAGCCACAAGAGGGAGATGATGAGGACTTGGATGCGCTTCTAAGGAGAGTTCCTTTCAAAAGATTATTCAGGAGGAACTGAAGAAATCAGACCAAGCATTGAATATTTATACAACCCCAGAAGCTGTTATAAGAATCAGGAAAATTTTGGAAGACAATGAAGTCCTGAAGGCCATGAAAGATGAGACATTGGGCCACACAGAATGATTAGCACTTATTAAGCAGAAGCACGAGGCCCTTACAGCAGTTCAAGAACCACACAAGGAAAGGTTGGATGAACTTGGGAAACTCATCACATAAAATATGGACTTATTAGAAGGGTGAATAACCTGTCATTTCCAGCATTGTATTGGTCTTTTAGAATGAGAAAGGGGAGATTGTTAAAGACAAGTTAGAGTCAATTGCAGTGGATATCCCAGAGAATGTAGAGGTCACGCTCAATGATTGGTAGACTCTAGAGGTATAAATAAAAGAATAATATCTAGAATTGATTCTTCAGGTTGAAGCAAAGGATGTTGTAGGGTAAAGAAATTATTTTATTCATCAAAATTCTTTCTATTCTTCTATTCATATTCTTTGATTCATTTTGGAGACAACCATTTTCGGGTGGTAATGCAACTAGTGTGGGGTAATGTTGGTCATTCAAGTATGGAACTTAGTGAAGAACATATAGAAGGTTCACGTAGAAGAGAAGAGTACATTCAAAAGCACGGAAATATTGGGAAGGAATCGTGTGCGAAGGACAAAAACAAATTTAGGACTTAGCCATTTTCATGGTGAGGATCTATTTTTGGAGATAGTGTGTGGAGCACACAAGAAGGTTAGAGAATTGTGTGACATGCATTAGCTATTCTTTGAGGGTCGGATACGAAGCGCTTTGCATGAATGCGGGATAAAGATAGAATTGTGAACTAATAGTTAACTAAGAGAGATCTATTATTAGCATTCTTACATGTAATCCTATTTTTGTAACGGCACATGGCTAATAATAGCATGTGACCTATTTTTGGATTAGATAAGCGCTGAAGGTAAATTCAACACCCTTATAAATATGTAGTGAATTGTGTTTCATAAGAGTGTTTGTGAGAACTAAGTTATAGTGAGATTATGTTGCCAAATTTGATACGTGCATGAGCGTATACTACTATTATTGTAAGGAAGCTTATGTGTATTACTGAATTTAATATAATGGAGATTATGGACTGAATCAAGGTGTTATCATGGTTATAGTTTAGTATTGCATGCTTGATTTCATCATGGTTATCTTTTAAGTTTTTATTCTCTAGATCTAGATCTAAACATGCACTGTAGAATGATATATTAGTCATAGATCTAAATGCTTTAAGTCTTCATCATGCTAACATCCTATAACAACAACCCTAAAGAGGGGCCTAGTACCTTTGCATGCTTTAGGTGAGTGCTTAGTCTAGGCTGAGTGATGTGTTAGCACGTCTGGGCTTGTATTGGTTAATTCTAGACTACATCGATGTGTGTGTTTTTCTTATCCAAGAAACATAATTGCAATAAGTATTGTTAAAAGGGTAAATTGGTGAATTTGAGTGTCTACATTTTCCCCCTTTAAGTGTGAAAATAAAATTATAATATTAAAGGAAAAGATACATGAGTGTGTTGACATACTTTTTATTTTCTTAGAGATTTTTTTGTCCACATTGGTTAGTGTTAGCATGCTCCATGATGAAACCTACAACACAAATTTTAGTCAATTTCCATAGTATAAAATTGAATTGTAACTCAATAGTAACCATAGAATTTTAACTTGCATTAATGAAATAAAAATATGTAAAACATGGAAATAGTACACTTGTTTGATTTGTAAATGGAAGAGCTTACCATTCCTTTCTTATAGTTGGATATTTGTAGATTTTGACTTTAGTTATTAAACTTTATTAAAGGATTGGGGGAGATCAATCCCCAATTATTTTGGAGGAGAAACTAGAGTATTTGGTGCATGCAACCCAATTGTGAATTGAAGGTACGAAGAGGAGAAGAAAGAGGTACTAATGCACCCCATAAAGGAAGTATAATATGTATCAAATCCTTTAGTAACTCTAATATATTCACCTTTAATATGAGGAGAGGAAAGATTGACTATGAATAACTTAGTCACTTTGATCATTTCCATAACCCTATGAAACACATCGTTGTAGACAGATATAGTCCCAATGTCTAATTATATATACACAAGGTAAAATATCAAAGGAGAAGGAGACACATGCCTCCAAAACATTTTTATTTTACAACCAGAACTGATTATTGAAGAGGAGTGAAATATTTCGTGCCCCTATAATTTAATCTAAATTATGTCATTTGAGTCGATATTGTGCCACAAACCTATATTTATGCTAAGAAGTCTATAAAAGTAGGAAAATATAGTGTCTTTTACCCCATGGCAAAAGGCATAGTATAATTAAGACCGTTTGTATGGTCTTTACCCTTATGTATGGATTTAACCCTCTCGTGTTTTCCTCCAAAATTGAATGTTTGAAGTTGTTTCTAAGTACTCTTTCCTTGTGAAAACAATTTGAGCACATTGCCCAAAATAAAATATGTGTGCCCATACATTGTATGTCTGAGAATATGTAGTAGAGTGTAGAATATTAAAAAGGTGGACACCTTGGAGAATTTGTACCTGTAAAAAGTGGGTTTAGCATGGTGGAAATAGTGACACATAAAGAAGAAAACAATAATAGAAACAAGAGCAATATAAGTATTGATTGTAATTATAATAGTAGTATTAGAGAAGAGGAAGATGGCATAAAACTAGAATAGAGAAAAATAACAATCAAGTGAGTAAATAAGGAAAATAACATGTAAATCGTAGTCATATATGGGTACACATCTACAAACATGGGACACCCACAATTTCACAAGACAATCAAGGTACTTAAGCCACATACAAGAGAATGAATATCACACAAGAAGGTATAGATCCATGAACATGGACAAACATAATGTCACAATACAAACAAGGAATTCTAGCCGCATATAATGAAGAAGAGAAGTAGTAGCACAAATAAATAGAAAACACGCAATAATTTTAAATAGTGATAAAATCAATAAGTAATAATAGATCACATGAATAAAGATATGTCAACATTGCACAAGATATTTGTGTTATTCTTGATAGTTCAAAAAATAGCATGTACATAATATATGTAATCAAGTGTAATGAGGAAGTAGAAAGGAACTATAATGAAATAATAGCACATGTATATTTTGGAGGGATGCCCGAAGATAAGAATGTAAGGAACCAAAGTAGCTTCTAGTAACATGTAATGATTTTTGTGTTATGCATAAAGCTCAATATACCTCGTGGACACATGTGTGTAAAGAGTATAAAAGATATCCTATTAATCAAACCATATTAACTAATAACATATCAAATGAAAAGTGATAACAATGGAAGATATGTGTACAGTTCCTAGTTGTATTTTTATAAATATATGATTTTTATTATTTAAATATAACTATGTAAAGAGAGGAGGGAAGAACAAGATCTGGCCAATGAGGGCATCGTGAGGAGGTAGAGATGATCTAGGAGAAACAAGAGGTAGGGGCATCAAGTGTGCCAAAGGAGAATGGTAAAATAAAAGTGTATCTATAGTAGTATATGAATGTATATGTCCATAATAAATCAACATGGCTAGAAACCACCATAGTCGGGGTGTCCCTCCTCTTTAATGGGAGAGGTTCCCTTATTGAAAGTAGGAAAAAAAAATGTACAAATATACAACTCTCAATGTTTGGACCCTGATATTCTGGAATGTTTTCATACTTAAAATATTATCAATACGAAGGATTGGAAGAGTAGAGAGATGAAGAAGGAAGAAAACAACAATGTTTTCAGGAGATATAGGTAGCAGAATATATCCTTACTCACATTGAACCAAGAAAATATAGAAAAAGATCAATCACTTCATCACCGATGTGAATCTGCAGACACAAAGTTCTAAAGATTACACAGACAAGAACACAAAGTTTCTTTTGAATGCAAAGACAAATGATCCATTGAATCGAGCAAGAGAGAGATATATAAGAGGAAATGAGAAAGAAAGCTTTTGTATTGAATTACTTCCAAATTTACAACATTCCCTAGAAAACCAGAATCCTTTTTCCATGGCCAAAACATGTTCTTATAACAATTCGTGTACATCCATACTTTGTCCCCAAGAAAAGAATATCCAAAAGGAATAATGTTTGTTGTAGATCCATTTTTGGAAAGTGACATGAAACAAATGCACTCATGAAAACAGAGGTTCAAAAAGGTGAATATTTCATCGGTTTCGAGCATGATTACTTTAGCAGGGGGCATCTCATGATTTTCTTCTTCATGTGGTCCTACCATTTCCACCTTTTAACCACTTTCATAGCACTCAAGTGCTTACTGGTAAGTTTTCCCCCTTTTTTTATTGTGTATGCCCGATAAACTCTATTTTCTGATAATCAAACTTTACATCTCTTTAAACTTATCGATTTGGCTCCACAACAAACCAAAAATGCATCTCATGAATAAATGACAAGGAAACAGAGAGAGAAGAATGAAGAATGGTTCACATTTGTATTCTTTGGAGCTCTGGTTCATTAATGGCGTCAAAAACTAGATGAGTGCATTTTGGCCACTCTTTCCCTTTGTTCAGCTTTGAAATTGGACCCTACGTGTGGCAAGCTCCAAGAAACGATGGACTGGGAAAAAAATCCTTGTTTTAAGACATTTGGGAGAAAAAGTGCAATTTCTCATTTTTCTCCGCCCCTCTCGCATCCTCCCAAAGGTCAGACACATGGCACACCCTGATTGGAAATGGGGTCGTGGCTCAAATTCTCATTTTCCTCCACCATCCGACTTTTTGATTTTTTAACATGAATGCGTGGCACACCCTGATTGGAAATGGGGTCGTGGCTCAAATTCTCATTTTCCTCCTCCAGCTGGCCATTGTCCTCGATTTCATTCTTCAACACATGGCATCACCTGATTGGTTGCGGGGATGTGCTTCACTTTTATACTTTATCTATTTTGAAAAGGGAAAATTCCAACTTTTCCCCCAAAATTCCATGCCTCCATTGAATTTTCAATGTAGGCCACGTGTCCCTTTCTGATTCATTGTGGGCCTCAACTCTGAATTTATCCCTTCACATGAGCGGGGGCGGGTCATTTTAGAACTTTTCACCCTTTGTGGAAACAAATCTAAAATTCCTAAAGTCCTCTTGGGCCAAACGCATATGAATTTATCCACGTTTCCCTTTGAATGAGTGAGGGGGCGCATGAGTCATTTTAGAACTTTTTTTCCCTTTCACCATAATGCCTTAGAGAATAAAATGGATCCATCACCCCGAACTTCCACCAAAACTGCTCTAGCTAATCAGGGACCCATGGGGATGCGGGGCAAATATGACATTTTTCCAAAATCACCAAAAGTGATAAGTTCAAAAAGGAACCCATCTAGCCACATCCAATGAGAAGAAAACACGTAGCTTCACCTTCTGAGAAAGAATTTGATGGGGAAAAGAACGTAGAAAATTACAGAGAATGGGAAAATGCCATTTTTGCACCCGATGAAGATTTTCTTTCTACACAAAGGTTAATATGTGAAGAATGCAAGTTTCCACGTCCTTCAAATGCATAAAAGAAGATCATAAACCCCCTCCCATCCATGAGAAATAGATAGAATGTTATAATGGCCGCAGACTGAGGAAATGCATAAAACATCATGGGGGATCAAAACGAGCACTTGAGGGGCTTGAAACATGAATTCCTCCATGGCAAGACTTCAATTTTCATGAAATTGGATTTCAAAAAAAGGGGGAAAATTGAGGGGACAATAGTTGGCTCCTTCTAGGGATGATTTGGTAGAGGAAAGATGTAAAATCAAGAACCATAGAGAATTCTAGGGATGAACAGATTAGTGCCTTATCCATTGGGAAATGGAGTCAAAAAGCAATATCAACATAGAAGACAATGCACACAAGGAAACAAAAAAACAAGAAAAACTAGAAACAAAATGCTATACAAAATGTACAGAGGGACCGCAAAACTCCTAGGTTTTGAACAACTTCAAAAATTTCCCACTATAAGGAAGTGGGAGAGGAGAACCATCCATGTAATCTAGGTAAAAAGAGTTCTCACCAAGCAAAATGTCTAATTTTAAAAGGACCAAGCCAAAGGGAATCAAATTTACCATGGTTGCCTCGAGGTTCATGCCTTTTGTCCCAAAGAAGAACATTGTCTCCCACTTGAAAAGTTCTGGGTTTAGCCTTTTTGTCAAACAGAGCTTTTACCTTGAGTTGATGAGTTGATATTCTATCAACCACTTGCAATCTGTCTTCATTCAACTTCTGGAGGTACATAATTCTTTTGTCAATGAATTGGTAAAGTTGGCATCCTCAATGGCCTTCATCAAATGTAAGTTTGGTAGTTCCAATGTCACTGGAAGCTGAGCTTCAACTCCATATACCACTTGAAAAGGAGACATTCCAATGGCTCTCTTAGGTGTAATCCTATCTGCCCATAAAGCATCATATAGTTTCTTATGCCAATTCCTCTGAGAGTCATTAACAAGCTTCAAACAATGGTGACCAAGTTCTTGTTAGTTGATTTTGCTTGCCCATTCCCTTGGGGATAGTAATATGAAGAGTGGGAAAGGGAAATGCCATAGCCATAGCAGAAATCCATCATCTCAGTAGAAGAAAAATTGGAAGCATTGTCAGTGACAATCTTGTTTGGTATCCCAAACCTTATTAAGATGTGCTCCTTGATGAAGTTGCATACTACTTCAGAAGTAGTACTTTTAACTAGAATGGCTTCCACCCACTTGGTGAAATAATCAGTGGTAGTCAAAACATGAGTATGCCCTACACTTGAAGGTGGATTGAGTGTCCCAATGAAGTCCAAACCCCATTGTTGAAAAGGTTCCTCAATCACCACTGGTTTGAGAGGTAAAGCAGCCAATTTGGGTCTTCCAACAAAGGTTTGACATGCTTCACACTTGCCTACCCACTTTGATGCATCTTTGAACAAGGTAGGCCAATAATATCTAACACGGAGGATTTTGTGGGCTATGACAAGTAGAAGAGAAATGACCTCCACAGGCCTAGTCATGAAAGGATGAGAACAATTTCTTTTTTGCTCTTTGTCAACACATTTCAAAAACCTTCCATCTATGCCTCATTTGAACAATGCATTTTCCCACAACACATATTGTGCAAGACCTTAATTTGATGGCTCTCTTATCCTTGGCACTCAAATGGGATGGACATTCTCCATAAGTAAGAAAGTGTGCAATGCCAACATACCATTCATCAGTTGAGCTGAGGAAAAGAACAACAGGGATATCAACTTCCTCCTTGGACAATTTGGCATCAGCTCCTTCAACAATGAGTTCACATAAGCCCTTTCCTCAAACTAGCTTGGTGGGTTTGATGTCAAGATCATACTCTGAACTTTGGCTACCCAATTGCCTCTCTTGGTTCCAAATTCTTGTTGTGTAAGAATGGATTTAATAGTTGTATCAGGCACAAGCACAATAGAATGAGAGTTGAGGATGTAAAAATGAAACTGCTTCACAACTTTGACCACTACAAAAGCATGTTTCTCCATCATGGTGTACTTCATCTCATGGGATTTCAAAATATAACTCATGAATGCTATGGGGAGTTCATGACCTTCAACATTCTCCTAGGTTAACACAACAACTAGAGTACTTTCAGTAGCATAGCAATAGATAATGAAGTCTTTGTTATAATCAGGGCATGCCAAGATTGGAGTCTTTTCTATAGCTCTCTTGATGTCTTCAAATGCAACCTTTCCTTCAGAGGACCAACCAAAAGTCTGCTTCCCTTTCATCATGTGGGCTATGTTCAAAGTAAGTTCAGAAAAATCAGGTATGAATCTTCTTAAGAAGTTGATCTTGCCAAAGAAAGAGTGCACACCCTTCTTGCTTGTGGGGAGAGGGATCTGCTTGAATTACCTGGACTCTTTCTGGATCAATCTTGATTCCCTCCTTGGAGACAATGTGTCCCAATAATTTTCCCTCGGTGACACAAAAGATATATTTCTTGGGATTCAAGGAGATGCCATGCTCTCTACACTTTTGGAGGATAGTTTCAAGGTGTTGGAAATGATCAGCTCTAGTTTTTGAAAACATAGTCAGATCATCAAGGTATACAACTATGCATTTTCCCTTGAGACTACAAAGGCCAGGTCCATTTCCCTCTAAAAGGTGGCACCAACATTGATGAGGCCAAAAGGCATTCTCTTGTAAGAAAAGGTGCCCCAAGGAGTGGTAAAGGTAGTCTTATGTTGATCTGCAACACTTACTTCTACTTGATTATATCCTGAGAATCCATCAAGCATGGACAACATTTCTGAACCTGTAACACTTGCAACACTTGATCCATTATGGGGAGAGGATAATTATCCTTCAAAGAGGCTTGATTCAAATTCCTAAAATCAACACAAATCTAGATCTCACCATTCTTCTTCCTGACAGGCACAATATTAGCAATCCACGTTGAATGGTGAATGGGGAAAATGATCTTAGCCTTCAATAACTTTTGGATCTCTTGAAAGATTGTATCAACAATTTTAGGGTTATACTTGCCTCTTTTTTCTAGAAGGGCTTGATCCCAGGTTTTAGAGGAATGAAATGTTGCATCTCTTTTGGCTGAAAAGCCTTGAGATCATCATAAGAATATGCAAGAACATCAACATACCTTTCAATAGATTCATTTGCTTTCTCCCTCTCCTCTTGTGTGCAACACTTTCCAATGTTTACCAACATGGGTTCATTAAGACTCCCAATGTTTATCTTTTCATAGTCATAGATATTGTTGAGCTCCTTTGGAAGTTTTGGACTTGATGTACCTATCATGTTTATCAAATAACTCTTCCAAACTTACCAGCCCTTTAGGTATCTTATTACCTTTTAGTTTTATGCAGCCATCATGATCCATTTCTTCTTTGTTATCTTCTTCATTGGGGGCACACACTCTAGGAAGATTTCCACTTCCTTCAAAGTACAGCTGGTCAAAATTATCTGAGTTCAAGGAAGGAAAGCAAGTGTTGATCATCATTAAAGACCTGCCAATTGTTTGCATTATCAGGCACACTAGGCCTATGAATCATCTCAATGGTGAATTTATCTTGGGAGAAATCTGGATGAGGGATCAGTAGAGACCCCGAGACAGCCAAGGAATCAGCCCTAGTGTTTCTTTCCCTTGGCATGGCTTCAATGGAAAAGGCATCAAGGAACTCAATGGAATCCCAAACCAGATTCTGTAATGTTTCAACCTTCTATTCTTCACTTGAAAGAGATCTCTGACCTATTTTACAATCAGCTCTACATCTCCATGAGCAAGGAGATTCTTGATCCCCATCTCTTTTCCATGCTTAAACCGAGGATGAGAGCCTCATACTCAGTTGTATTATTTGTGTTTTTGAATTGGAGCTTGAAGGAGAAAGGATGAATTTTCCCTTCAGGAGAAATAAGCACCACACCAGCTCAGAACCAGCTGAGGAGCAAGCTCCCATCAAATTCCAAAATCCAAACACCATTAGGATCAAGAAGCACTTCCTTAGGATGGTTAGCCTCATCTTGTGACATGATCATGTAGTTACCATGACCAATGTCCTCATAAAGTATTTGTGCCTTTGGGTCATCTATTTTTTGCATGATATATTCAGTTTGTTTCTCAGGAAGTAGCTTCTTCATTTTCCCATTCACTGGAATAAGAGCATGTGACCAATCCATCATGATTTCTCCTCCAACATCTTTGCAAAAATTTCTACTCAGCAACATGTCATAGGAAGGGGGAATATCAGCTACCAAAATGGTGGCTAAAACTCTCTTCTCTGGAAAAAAGCAAAGGCTACTTGTGCATCCTTGATCCTTCCAACCAATGGCACTTCTCTACTTTCCATTGAGTAACATGAACCAAAAGTGTGGGTTAGGGTTAAGCCTAGGGCATGAGCTACCTTAGTAGGCATCACATTATCTAAAGCACTAGAATCAATAACACAATTGTTGAGTTTGTGGCCAGCTATGAGGAGAGTGACATAAAATGGTTTGATCTTCTCATCAGATGAAGTGATTGCTGCCACAAGGCTTGGTTGAGATGAAGGAGAAGGAGTGGGAAAGAGACCTTTAGAACTAGGGGATGAAGGCTTGGATTTGGAATTTACAAAGTCTACCATCTTAGCAAAGGCCTTGGGATGGGTTTGGTAGAATTTGGCTTCTGAGATCTGGATCTTAGTTTTCTTGAGATGGTCAATAATGTCAAAAGAACTAGAGGTAGATGGAGCATCATTGATAGGAGTAGATGAAACTTTTGACTTATCAACTCTATCATTTGAAGGGAAAGAAGTTTTAGGAGTAGAAACAGAGGAGGAAGGAACAACAGAACCTACCTTGGGTGTGGAAGAAGTTGGAATAGGAGCTCCTCTCCTTGCAATCACTGGAATGGTTGTAGGAGGTTCCTTAGATCTTTTAGTAGGCTGCACCACTTTCTCCTTCTTGTTGGCTTGCTCATGAGTCATGACAACATATGATTCATTGTTCATCTCTGCAACTCTTTCTTCATAATCATCCTCTTCATCTATACCTTTAGTGGTGAGAAAATGGACATGAGATCCACTCAACTCTTCTAATTCTTCATCAACTTCCTCTTCATGTTCTTCACAGATTTCATTCTCCTCCTCATCATCAGGCTCCAACACTTCACATGTTGCATTGAATGGAACTTTAATAGGTGGGCCTTCAATTGCCAATCTGGTCTGAGGAGAGGGAAACCGATTCCTGGGCTGAAAGTTCTTCCTAGGAACATCCTGATAAGGAGCATGTTGGGCTAACTGCTTCTTGAGAGAAATGAGATCATTAGCAAGTTTTGTACCAACTGATCTACATTAGCTCCTAGGAGAAGATGTGGAAGAAGGAGATGCTTTGGATTTGGATGATTCTCTCCTTAGCTTTCCAGACATGATCAGATCATCTTCAACACTAACAACAAATCTCTTGATCAACATCTAAAGTGGCAAGATTAGCTCTTCTAAGTGCATAGCTCACTTCAGGAAGTTGGGCATTAAGGAAGAAACATTTCTGAATCTGATCCATAGGGCGTGTGTTTTGTGGGATCTTGTTAACCAGCTTGTTGAATTTGGCCACAAATTCCCTCATGGGCTCATGTGACTCTTTCTTGATTTGAGAAATCTGGGCCAAGAGGGCATGTACATCCTCAGCAGGTTTGAAATTTGCTCAAATTGGGTCATCATGGTGTTCAATTGGTGATGGATCAGCAGGGAGATGATAAAACCAATCAGCAACATTATCTTGCAATGTCTCTACAAAAATTCTAATAGAGATATCCTCATGTTCAACTCGAGAACACCACAAGCAATAATGAAGGCCAGTAATATGCTCATCTGGATGAACCTTCCCATCACCTCTGAATTTAGGGAAATTCTTTCTATTGCCTCTAGGAAATTCATGCAATGGCTGGGGAAGAGCAAGAGGCCCAACCCTTTGGCCCCAAGGTAGAGGAGCTTGCCATCCTTGGAAAGATTGTTTGGAGAGGAACTGAAACACAGTGAGAATCAAAGCATGCAAATTAGGACTGATTTGATCTTGAGGGATGTCACTCCCAGAAGTTTTGTCTCTAGCAGGAGGAGTGCTTGTAGATCTTGTTCCTCTTCTTTTTCTTGATGAAGGGAGAGAGAAACCTTGATGATCAGAAGTTGGAAATGAGGGTCTTCTTCCCCAAGGGTTCTTCTACCCTGAGTGTATCTTGGAGTCGCTAGATCAAAGATGATCAAGAAGTTGTTATTCAAAAACTGGAATCCATTTGCAATGAATTCCCCAATGAGTCACCAAAACTGTTGGGTTTCAGAATGGAACATGGCTAGAAACCATAGTCAGGGGACAAACGTGTCCCTCCTCTTTAATGGGAGAGGTTCCCTTATTGAAAGTAGGAAAAAAAATGTACAAATATACAACTCTCAATGTTTGGACCCTGATATTCTGGAATGTTTTCATACTTAAAAGATTATCAATATGAAGGATTGGAAGAGTAGAGAGATGAAGAAGGAAGAAAACAACAATGTTTTTAGGAGATATAGGTAGTAGAATATATCCTTACTCACATTGAACCAAGAAAATATAGGAAAAAGATCAATCACTTCATCACCAATGTGAATCTGTAGACACAAAGTTCTAAAGATTACACAGACAAGAACACAAAGTTTCTTTTGAATGCAAAGACAAATGATCCATTGAATCGAGCAAGAGAGAGAGAGATATATAACAGAGGAAATGAGAAAGAAAAATTTGTATTGAATTACTTCCAAATTTACAACGTTCCCAGAAAACCTAGAATCCTTTTTCCATGGCCAAAACATGTTCTTATAACAATTCGTGTACATCCATACTTTGTCCCCAAGAAAAGAATATCCAAAAGGAATAATGTTTGTTGTAGATCCATTTTTGGAAAGTGACATGACATGAAACAAAATGCACTCATGAAAACTAGAGGTTCAAAAAGGTGAATATTTCATCGGTTTGAGCATGATTACTTTAGTAGGGGGCATCTCATGATTTTCTTCTTCATGTGGTCTTGCCATTTCCACCTTTTAACCACTTTCATAGCACTCAAGTGCTTACTGGTAAGTTTTCCCCCTTTTTTATTGTGTATGCCCGATAAACTCTATTTTTGATAATCAAACTTTACATCTCTTTAAACTTATCGATTTGGCTCCACAACAAACCAAAAATGCATCTCATGAATAAATGACAAGGAAACAGAGAGAGAAGAATGAAGAATGGTTCACATTTGTATTCTTTGGAGCTTTGGTTTGTTAATGGCGTCAAAAACTAGATGAGTGCATTTTGGCCACTCTTTCCCTTTGTCAGCTTTGAAATTGGACCCTACGTGTGGCAAGCTCCAAGAAATGATGGACCTGGGGAAAAAAATCCTTGTTTTAAGACATTTGGGAGAAAAAGCACAATTTCTCATTTTTTTCTCCCCCTCTGCATCCCCACCAAAGGTCAAACATGTGGCACACCCTGATTGGAAATGGGGTCATGGCTCAAATTCTCATTTTCCTCCACCAGCCCGTTGTCCCGATTTCATTCTTCAACACATGGCATCACCCGATTGGTTGTGGGGATGTGCTTCACTTTTATACTTTATCTATTTTGAAAAGGGGAAAAATTCCAACTTTTCCCCCGAAAGTCCATGCCTCCGCCATTGACTTTTCAACGTAGGCCATGTGTCCCTTTCTGATTCGCTGTGGGCCTCAACTTAGAATTTATCCCTTCGCATGAGTGGGGCCGCGGGTCATTTTAGAACTTTTCGCCCTTTGTGGAAACAAAGCTAAAATTCCTAAAGTCCCTGTCATTTGACGGTCCAAAGCGCATATGAACTGAAAAATGACCACGTGTCCCTTACATGAGTGGGGCCATGGGTCATTTTAGAACTTTTCACCCTTTCGCCATAATGCCTTAGAGAATAAAATGGATCCATCACCCCGAACTTCGCCAAAATTGCTCCAGCCAATCAGGGACCCATGGGGATGCGGGGAAAATCTGACATTTTTTCCAAAATCACCAAAAGTGATAAGTTCAAAAAGGAACCCATCCAGCCACATCCAATGAGAAGAAAACATGTAGCTTCACCTTCTGAGAAAGAATTTGATGGGGAAAAGAACGTAGAAAATTGTAGAGAATGGGAAAACACCATTTTTGCACCCGATGAAGATTTTCTTTCTGCACAAAGTTAATATGCAAAGAATGCAAGTTTCCATGTCCTTCAAATGCATAAAATAAGATCATAAACCCCCTCCCATCCATGAGAAATAGATAGAATGTTATAATGGCCGCAAACTGAGGAAATGCATAAAATGTCGTGGGGGATCAAAATGAGCACTTGAGGGGCTCGAAACATGAATTCCTCCATGGCAAGACTTCAATTTTCACGAAATTGGATTTGAGGCTTGCTTGCATCAACCTCAAGTGAAGGAGGGAGAGACACAAGATTGTACTCAAGTAATTGTTTTAACATGATGTGTGGGGCCTTGGGTAAGTTAATGAATTTTCTTTGTGTATGTTGTAATTGTATCTTAGTCATCTAGGAGATGACATTAATAATTTCTTTAATATTAACCTTACTATTAATAGCCTTGCCTTTGAATTTTAATTTTCTCGAGAACTTTCCATCATGTGTAGAAGAAGAGCTAGTAGAATATTTAAGATTATTCATGTGTAGTAACTTGGCCTCACGTTCCTTAAAGTTATGGCGTAGATGATCAAATGATGGTAATTTATCAAAAATAATAGCTTCTTGCAAAGGAGTAAGTAGGATTTGTGTAAAAATATATTAGAGCTAACTATAGCTAGGTATTATTCATTTTAGTAAGCATAGTCTTGTAGTGTAAAACATAGTCACTGATGTGTTCATTAGACCCTTGGTGGACTTTAGAAATTTGAGCATATGAAACTTTGTCACCAATGTTGATAGATAATTGTGCAAAACATTGATCTACCGAAGCAGTTGAAAGAGCACACATAATGTGTTATTAGATCATAGAATCATTGTAAGGAAAATTCTATAAGACTCGAGCAAAAATATTGGTGAGTAAAATGTCATGAGAAGCATATTCAAAACAAGCCACATGGAATGATCAAAGGTGTTATACGGGATCACTCTTACCATCATAAATAGGTAATTTAGGAGCAAAAATCCAAGAGGTAATGGGTAAGATGTCTCTTTTAGGGAAAGTGGGTTATGAAGTAATTGAATAGAATCCATAGTGTGATAAAAAGCATACGTAACTTATTGTAATTGTAATATTTGAGCTTGTAAAGTATGAACAAGGGTTTCAAAGACCTGTGTGCTAGAATATGAGACATGAGAAGCACTATGATTACCATTATGAATAGTGGTTGACATAGGAATAGATATAAATACATAGTGTGTTGGGTAACTTAGTGCCCCCATAGATGTAGGTAGAGTATAAGGAATATTAGATGTGTCTTGGTGAGATGTCCCAAAAAGGGATGCTTCATTAGCTTTCTAATCATGATCAAGCTTGGATAAGAAAAATCTTAATAATATGCTGAATGTTATGAGAATTTGCATGCACTTGTGCACGGAATTTAGATACAAGTTCCACTTAGTATTGATCCACAAGTATTGTCCTCATTATGATTTTGATCATAATATCAATGTCATGCAAGGGTATCTCATTAGTACGGTCAAGCATAGATGGATTGATAGTGGTGTATAATGGAGAATAATCCATGAGACTAAGATTCTAGTGATTAGGAGGAGAAATTTTAATTTGTTCAATAGATTGATTATCAAGCATGTGAATATGTCTAAAGGGCCTATGAAAGAGTCATATGCAAACACAAGAGATATAGCCACTAATTATAGTATAAGAATCCTTGTGGTATCTAGGGATTTGAAAAAATATATTTAATATAAAAGTTGGATTCACCAAATTTTTACACCCTTTTAAATTTATTATATTTATGTTTGGAAATACACAAGAAATTTAAAGGTGTTTAAGGTTAGAAAACTAAGAGTGGTTCTAATAAATTAACTTCCAATATTAATCTGTACCAAATCAATAATGTATTGGTTCTTTTAACATGTACACATAAGCTAAAATACTTAAGAGAGAGATAGAGAAAGAAATATGTATACACAGTTGTACATAAAGAATCTAACAAGGCGGACTGGATAATATGGGAGTGCGAGATCGTGGCACAACTTCACTTTTGAAATTGTGACTTAAAACCTTCTTGGTGTAGGACCATAGGGTATGGTCAATATGTATAATTCATTCTCACCCCTTCGTATGGTTTTGGAGACCTTCATAATTGTTCTATGTGACTTTCTAGGTCCTTTGGTGGCCTAGAAATGCACTTCAATGTCAATCCTAGTTGTCGTGCACTCTCAATATTGTATATAATTAACTAAATCACTCTAAAACCCTAACCATGGGTAGAATACCTTACAATAAGGTTAGTTTTTGGGTTGCGGTACACCCGCTCACCTCCTAGATTTGTACCACTCCAAAGAGGCCTCAAACCACACATTATTCTCCACCTAACATTTTATATTTATATGGATGTAGCTAGTTGTCAACTTGAACCCCTTCAATCATGTTTGATTGTATTATGATCTTGCTAGGAATTAGAAATAGGAAATTGGATCGATGAAATTTGGAATCCTTAACCTGATTGAGTGTTTCATAATTGTAGTAGTATCTTCCCTATTATATGTGCATTGTCTTTAGGAAGATTTAGGGAGCCTTGAGTTCCTTTTGTGATTGTTACAAGAGAGTATGTCAATAGAATTCCATATGATTTCCAATTGGTTAAATGGAGTAGTGTTAACTTGCTTATATAGAATTCTGAAGGTAAAATACTATGATAAGGCTGACCTAGGGGATTAAAAGATCAAATAAATGATATCAAATTGAAAGTAGAGTTAGAGAATATGTCGGTGCAAGACCATACAGGTCATCCAAGACCGGATTATACATCTATGACAAAAATATATAATTTTGGATAGGGAGAAGGTGAATCAAATTTGAAAGTTGCACAACGATGGTAAGATCTTAATCATTGATTTTATAGACTTATATTCAGAATTTTTTGACACATTAGTGTGTAGAAATAATTAAGTTAGGAAAGAGATGACAAGATATATTGAGTGGGAATAGGATGTGGGTGTTTCTCTTAACTAATAAGCACAATTACAATAAATTATTTTGAAAGGGTAAATTTCCATATTTGAGTTTCTACACACTTTTTCCATAAGATCAGTATATTTTATTTAAGTGGTGTAATCTTTTTAATCTATTTTATTATTATAGATTTTAAACTGTTTATAATTTTAATTTTTAATAATTTTAGGCGGCTAATTTCTTCATGGTACGAAAAACCATTACTCTTAAATATCAAAGTAAATATCAAAAGAAGAATCTTAATGCATTACAAAATGTATAACATGATAAATTGGTGAGCACATATAATGTATTTGAATTCATTAATGTTAATATTACATCTTTAAAAATGTGGCTCTGATGTTGACATGAAAGTGGTCTTTCTTCTTCTTTGAATACGTAATGTTTATCTATGGAAAAAATCCAACCATAATTTAATGATTACGAAATCAAAAATTAATAATGGATTTGTTCTTAGTAAATATGAAAATGGTATTGTTGAACCAATTTATTTTAAATGTTCTTTTTATTTTAAAGGCCTTATTTAAAATAATAATAATAATATGAATTTATATGGTACTCCTCATCTTAACACTTTACACCTTAATGATTATATATCTAAGAACGCATATACAACATTTTGTGTTAATAGTTGTGTTAAAAGGATAACACATGTAAACATTTTGGTAGAGATGGTCATGATATTACTAAATGTTTAAAATTGCATCTTTGTCAATATTGTGGTAGAGGTGGTCATTATATTACTAAATGTTAGAAATTGTATCATGAATTTAAACAACTCACTCTACTGAACCTAATATTAAATAAAGTTAGATTCCTGAAGATTCGTTATCTAAGGACAATGGCATGTCTTCTATAAATAAGCCTCTAATTGTAACACATAATACATTTTTTTGAAAGGCCAACCATCATTTTTGTCTCATTACGCCTGAGAAGAATTTTGCAATGGAATTTTGGGGTATGGTGGTGGGTTGTAATGTTATAAGTGTTTTCACTTTTAGTTCCAACCTTAAATTTGATGTTTTTCTGAATATCACTTACAAATATTTATTTTTTTGAAAATGTCAATCAAAAATGACTAATATCTTGGTGATACATTCGACAAAAAGATATCACTTACAAATATTTATTTTGAATATCTTAACATAGATATTTATTTTTTCGCATATGAATTTTAATTTATATAATTCATGGGATATGAAATGGCATGTAGCCTTTTCACCACTTTTTATGTCATTTGGGATATTCGTCATTGTAATGAATATTGAATTTACATTACAAATATAACGCATTTCCCACTTTGCACCCACTTCTCTACACTTCACAAGAAATAGGGACATTATGCACACTTGGAAGGTTGGCTAATATAATTATTGAAGTTGCTTTGTAATTCTTTATTTTCTCTTTATTATATTAGAAGGGTCCATGGGTCCTCATCCACACCACTTCTATGTCTTTTTAAATATTTTCTTAGGTTCTTCTAATCGATTAAACTAAAATGGAAAGATAGTAGTCTAATCTAGATGTTATATGGGCAGTAAATAACTGAATAAATGAAACAATAAAGTACTAAAACAATACCCAAGAAAACTAAGCTACGAAAATATGAAACCCTAAGCACAAGGAGGGTTAGTAAAATATTTTAGCTTATTCGATGATGCATCTGGATCTGTGTCACGGTGGAGACCGAATGAACATGAGGAGGAAAAATTCACACAAGAGCTCGGAAAAGTGTAGATATGGACTTTCTAGTTTGATTGGGGTTCCTGGAGAGGGATATGGGCACCCTAGCACAGCCAAACAGCCTAGATTTGTACTTTTCTAGGCTCCTATGTGAATTCTTCCTCCTCTTGTTCATCTAGTATCCATCATGCGACACGCCCCGAGGAATCATCAAATCAGCTAAGGATTTTCCTAACCCTCCTTGTGCTTAGGGTTTCATATTTTCATAGCTTAGTTTTCTTGAGTATTGTTTTAGTACTTTATTGTTTCATTTATTTACTTATTTACTTTGCTCCTATAACATCTAGATTAGACTATTATCTTTCCATTTTAGTTTAATAATTTTGGTGAACCCCACTCATGATCGGTCTTTCGGATCCTTCTTTGGCATATCATTTTCTCTATCATGGCTCCTAAAATTCCTCAAATTTATTTTTATGATTTAATTCAAATGAATCCTAATTTCAATATTTCTCTGAAAAAATCCTTAGACACTATGTATCTCCCTAGCAATACGTATCCACATCAAGTAAGTGATATTTTAGATCGCCTATCCGACAACCCTAGTCTTTTTATCCTCCATCTAATCAACCCACGTTAGATTCATTTCAAACCTTACATTCTTTATTTCAAGACAAATTTCAGTCTATGGAATCCACAATTACATACCTCAAAACTGAAATCCAATATCTTAAGGATGCTTCTGTGCTCACGTCTATTCTCCTTCGACATCTCATTTTCATTCTATGTCTATTACATGTGCTCATATTAGTGAGCCTCAATTTATACCATTACCATAGCCTCTCACCTTTGATCACAATACTAAGCAACATGACATTCTTAATGAGATCCTTAGTCATCAATTAATCACTTTACCATCTACTCATTATTATCCTCCTTATCAGCTAGAAAAATATCAAGGTTGTTTGTATTGCAATTATCATTGAATCAATGGACATAATGACAATGATTTCTACACTTTACAACGAAGAATAAAACATCTTGAGTGTCAAGGATTTATCTCATTCATTGCACAACATTCTATTGCATGCCCATCTACAAATGCTACATCTCAATGGGTTCCTAAACTTGATTCATCTATGTCTAATGAGCACCACGCCATCACTTCTAATGGTCGTTCTACGGAAATTCAAGCACCGCCTAAGAAACCACCTCTCAAAATCAATATAGCACCTCCTCCTCTCAAGACATCTACAACATTACCAAGTCAAAGTACGCAACCACCTCTCAAAATAAATCAACCTTCTTCTCCTATCAAGTCTTCTGTAACGTCATCAATACCACCAAAGCTTCCACCATTCAAGCTTGCTCCCCATCCCACTCCACTTTTGTTTCCAATTCATTTTTTCAAAGCAACTTCTCCTTCTACTAATGGTCAAGACACATTTCAAATTCCACCACCGTCACACAGTCCTGATGTTTCTTCCACCACTACGCACTGCCAAATCTTTGGTAGGTGATTTTTTCTCACCTCATTACCTGATTACACACTCTTAAGCTTTGGTTCACACTTGACTATTGAGAAAATCCTATACACATGAACCTCGCACACCGCATAGTAAATATTACACAATATGCATTACACCTCCTCATGCATCCTACATATTTGTTTATACATATCATCTTACATCTTACACCCTACATCTATCATATGTCATTCACACTTAGTGTTTCATACATCCTACATATTATACACCTATATCTTCTATGCATCTTTTGTTACATCATATACATCACATAGAACACTACACATCTTACGTATTTTACACATCTACTTATACATGTCTCACTCATTACCCATTGACACACTCTAGTCTCACAGTCCATATTGGACTATTAAGGGTATACATCACAAATGGACCAAATCACACTCACATATTCAACCATTCAATATTTTTCCTCATGTAGCATTCCTAGGTTAGTGATATACACCATAGGCTACATCATCACTTACTTTAACATCATCATCACCTATTCTAATCATCATTTAGTGATATACAAAGATAGGCTACATCATCACTTATCCTACTCATCTTGTAGTGATATATGCTTTAGGCTAAATCATCACTCCTTTAATCATCTTTTCGTGATATACGCTTAGGATACATCATCATGCACACTTCATCTCTATGTCACATATCATCACTACACATTCACCGCACACTACACACAACACATAGTTCGACCATTTCCCGATGACGCACTCTTGTTTATAGTTCATTCTTAACTGTTGAGGGGGAATACTAATTGAACCTCACTGCATACAATTTCATTCACTTGGGGAGCATGTGGTTCCCATCATTCACTCTACATTCCATTTCATCCATCCACAACATATTACATTTTATGGTTACATTTAATCTTGCTTACACTTGATTTTACATGTATGCTTTATTACACATGCTAGATAGATATCTTATATGTCATTATCATTATCATACACACATGTGCATTCATTTGATTTCTAGTTGTGATCATAGACTATACAGGATACTACACGCAACATGGATGCTTGACTACCAGTCCCCCACAAGAGCTCTAGGGAATCCACATTAGTACACTATAAGTGTTATTGTTTCAGCTTTGTTCATAGCACACTACTTGATTGGTTTATACATGCTTTGACATATGTTTTATCTTTATAATATGCTAATGGGTGTTTCATGTGCATTATTTGTCATGCAAGGATATTTTCTACCATACTTATTTGTTACATTGTCTATTATTGCTTGTTTTTTGTTGCAGGATTTTCCCTTTGTCTTGTGTACACACTTGTTTTTTTGTGGCCATTGTGACCTTGAGTGTCTTGCGACACCGTGAGTGGTGTCCCATGTTTGCAACCCATTTTATACATCCTACATTGTCTTTTTGGGTGTTTACATTATTTGCTTACACATTTTCTATGTAGCTTATACATTTCTTTTACATGCATGCTTGTTTATACTAACATTTGTTTTATAGCTACCTTGTTTTCTTGTGCCTTGGTTTCTACCAAGCACGTCCCTTCCCCATGTAGGTCACAGTTTCAATATTTGTGTTCGGTCCTCTTCTAGGCGACATTATCCTATATGTGACATTGCATGCACCTTCAAAGAGGGGGAATCATTTGGGTTTACACACGCAGATACCAGATGCAGTTCAATTTTCATTTTTTTCCATTACATGGTGGGTTACAGTGCGAGTGGCTCCAGAATAGTCTATGAAATCCATACATAGTGGATTTTTCATGGCATATTGTCCTTATCATTCTAGGGAGAAGTTACAGGTTAAAGGATAAACTAGACCTTCCTCTCTACACTACTTTGGTCAATGGCATCGGATCACCCAAAAACTAAACAGTACAGATATCTCTTCACTCTCGGGAAGTAGTTACAGGTTGGAGGATAAATCAGACTTTCTCCCTACACTTCTTTGGTCAGTGGTGTGAGATCGCCCAAAAAAATCACACTTCATCAACATTTACAGGATCCTTTCTACACCCTTTTTCTCATCACGGATCAGGTGCACATGTTCCTTTTTCATTTTCATATTTTCATTACACACTTTTTACATATATACATGTGTCTTTACACATATACATGCATATTTGACTACTTGATTGTCTTCTCTTTTGTAGTTTTTTTATATGGGAAGCAAGTATTCAACATCACACACATAGTAAATACATCATACACATAATACTAACCCATGCAGTATACACCAAACAGATTGGAATCTACACACATACTTTCTCCCTAGGTTCACTCTCATCACTTTTTTATCACTCCACATTTTGTCTAGTCTTTCAAAGACACATTCTACATCACTCTACATGGATATCGTGTACACATCTCTATCGAGAAGGTTGTGTGTTAGATCCACATTGGGTTCACTAAAATAATTAAACTAAAATGCAAATATAGTAATCTAATATAGATGTTATATGTTAAGTAAATAACCGAATAAATGAAACAATAAAGTATTGAAACAATACCCAAGAAAACTAAGCTATGAAAATATGAAACCCTAATCATAAGGAGAGTTAAGAAAATCCTTAGCTAATTCGATGATGCCTCTAGATTATGTCATGGTGGATATCAGATGAAAAGAAGGAGGAAACCTTCGTACATGATCCTGGAAAAGTGAAAATATAGATTGTCTCACTAGACCGGGGTGCTTGGAGAGGGATATGGGTGCCCTAGTCTCGAGATCCGAACACCCCGGTTTGCGAAATGACCATAAAACCTCCTCTCGAGGTGTTTCTAAGTATATTCATGTGTTCGCTTCCTATCACATGAATGTCATTGTATGATCACCAATGTCATTATAGAGCTGCAATGAAGAATCACCTATTAAATCTTAGAAAAAGCATCAAAACCCTAAAAATAAAGATGCGTATAAAGGGGTCGACTGTCTCGGCTTCCAAATGGATGGAATTATCATTGAGTGTTACACTAAATATTATACCCAATGTAGTTCTAGGTGTGTGTGTGAAGATTATGCCCTAGATGCTCTTGTTCTAGTCATAATTTTTGAATTAGTGAGCAAGTAACTAGATGTAGAATGTAGTAAATGTGTGCATGGAAACAATAGACTCCCATCCTATGAAGTATGACACAGATGAACCAACCTTGTGTGCCTTGTGATGGATCTAGATGGATGCAAATATAGGTATAGATTCCTTTGATGGATGCAACCTAAGGTGGTGATAACTAGTTCTTAGTGCTTGGTCCCTTATTATGATCACATAACTTTATATTTATATGGTTTTCTTTCTTTAATTTCATAACTAACCCCAAAAATGCCAACCACCAAAAATATAAGAAGCTCAAATGGCTAGAAAGTGCCCAAAACTGAGAGGGAAGTGTAAAGAGGATAAGGGTGCCCATAGGGGACCAGGGCACTTGGGGCACCCACCGGTAAGTAGGAAAAATATAGTATGAAAGTATATAATGGGCAAGTATGGGTGCAAGATCGAAAGTAGCAACAAAAAACAAAGCAAGATGGCCAAAGACATGGGTTGATTAGTAATATTTTTCACTTAAGAACCATATGAATAGTAGTATGAGATCGGGACTAAATAATGACTCAAAGTGCTTAATTTTTTGTCTACACTAACCTTTCTACATGTTTTATTAAATTATCGTTTATTATCTCTTAGTAGAAGTTTTATGCACATTTTGTTATCTTGTATGCTCTTGGGCCATCTTTCAATAATAAATTAGGTTTTTTTCTAATGTACCATTTTCACTATTAACAAAGCTTATGTCGAAGACTTTTATGGTATGTGTTTATGGTGAATATGATATTATTACATATGTTCAATTATGAATTATTATTTTTGTAGATGATATTTGAATTATTTCTTATGAATCTTGTTCATATGAACCACTTAATTATTCAATCTAAGAATTATTATCTCATGTCCACACTCAAAACTAATTTTTGTAATTAGCCTTTTGTTGACTAATATGTTGGTTAGATGATAGATCCATTTGGAGAAATTTTTTGATGAAAGGAGAACACCCACACATTTTGGTGTTACAAGTCACAAATTGTAGATGTTTTAACCATGATTAACCTCTAATTGTGTTTAGAAGTGCAATTGGGGGTGTTATCTTATATTTTCCAAATAAACAGATAACAACGCCTCAACATTTGAAGGATATGTGAAGAAGTATTGGTCTCAAAATAATAAATTTGGAGCATTTGTAAGATATCAAAGGTATGATATAGCTCCATCATATTATTACCACCATACATTTGGTTATGGCGGTGTTGTTACATTGAGAACACAATATGGAGAATGATGATCCGATATGTTGGCTAAGAAATGGCATGAGAAAAACATACATGGATCCTAATATAACATAAATGGATAAATTTATAAGGGTAGTAACCAATGGTATATTTTCCTAATCAATTAGTTTCCAAAGCTAATTGCAGCATTATCAGGTATATTCATTGAACAAATATAAATAATGATAGACATTACAACAAAATACTATCAATGAGAATGAGAAGAAAACTTAGGTAATATTCTAGACTTGTATGTTAGTTTGGAGTGACTTGATGACTAAAAAGGGGGTGGAAATGATCTAAAAAGGCTTCTTCTCAAAAAAATGTATCTTGCAAATCTTCCTGGACCAAAGTGTATGGTATAGACCAAATCATACCCCCACTATGAGCCTTTTTTTATGCCCACATTCCTTTGTACTTTTAGCTCTTGTAACTTTTTGGGTCTACGCATTGTTTCATTATATGCTTCTATCTCGTAATTTATACCTTTGACATTTTTTTATGCTCGTTATGTAGTTGATTGAATATTCAAAACCCTAGATGGTGAAGGAGTCATGTAAATGAAACATTAGTTGGGTTGTTGGCTCCCTTATACACTGTCCACATTGTCACTTCTCCAAAGAGGGATCAAATAGCATGTTGTTATTACCTAGCATGTGATATCTAGAATGTATGCAACCAAATTGATAATCATGACCTTGCAACAATGTAATTATACTTAAACCTTTTTCCTATCTTGAATTGGCTTTGATAATGTTCCTTTTGTGTTTGAAAATCTAATTGGATGACTACCCTAGAATGAGTACGTAGTGTATATGAATATCAAGATAGTCTTGGAGTATATTTTCTTGTGATGGGTCTTAGTATTTTCTCATTGGAGTGTTAGGTGTCAAGTAGATAGAATGTCCTCCCGCAATGTGGGATGAATAACGTCTTTATATATATATATATATATATATATGTTCTACATCCTGGAAAACTTGGATAAGGCCAATTAGAATTGTACCAAAGAATTTTAATTAAGAAAAGTATCATTGGAGGGAAAGGGATCAAAGTTATCGGTCATCTCATAGCATATGGGTGTTATGTCCCTTTCTAGGCGTTATGGTCCTAAATACATGTGTGAGTGACTTGATATTTGGGAGTGTAATATGTGAGGGTATAGCTTGATTTGATGAATTAATAAGACCATTATGTAAACAAATAGGTTGTGTGTGCAAGCAATAATGAATGAGCTACAACTAGGGATAACATAATTGGTTGAATTACACAAGTATGGGCTAGTGAAAGAGTGTTGTATAATTTGTGGTGTTATAAGACATGAATTACCAAAATGAGTTTCTATATTTCCCCCTTTAATTATGAAATTAAAAATTGTGTACTTAAAAGAAAATTTACCTGAGTATGTAGACACACTTTTTTTTCACTCATAGTGACTTGTGTTTATTCTATGACTTTATCTTTGTCCCTGGTTGTGTTTGATTATGAGTACTTGTAGAGAAAAGTGTATTCAATGTCCATAGTATAAGAAATTGAACTTTAACTTGAAAATTTTGAACTTAATATGAAAATAGCAATATGTAAGTAAAAAACAAAACAAAGGAAAGTGTACATGTGATTATTTTGCAAGAGAGAAGAGGTTACTCCCGCTACCATTTCTATTGGGATTCAATTTTCTTCATGTTAGAGATGGTTGGAAGGACTTGGGGTGATAAATCCCCAAGTGGAATGGGTCAAGAAGATTAGAAATAAGTAAAAATTTATCCCACATGATTAAGATAATCGTACGGGAGTGATCTATTTTCTCCACATCCATTCACAAAAAATGAGCAATGGGAATTCAATCCTATAAGGATAATAGTCACCTTGATACTTCCCAAGACTCGCAGATAAGTTCCACTACAAATGAACTAAAACCTTATATATTTGCAAATGATGACAAAATGTACCGGGGAAAAGGTATCTTGTAAATACCCTTGGTGCCACCATAATTTAAACTTTACCATGTGTTCTATGATTAAAACTAAGTAAAAAGCATATAAATGTCCCTAATAAAATGTACCAAATGATGAAATTGTTAAACCGCTCCAGGAAGAAATGGTATGGAATGGTTCATAACATCCAAAAGATATGGTACTTTTGTATAGTTTGGTCCATGTACGTTTTATAAACCAAGTTTATTTCTGATCCATTTTTTGAGCCTCTAAATTTTTGATTTTGTACCTATTATTATCATGTTTCCTTATTATGAATTTTCATAATGGTGAGATATCATTATATAATTTACCCCTTGTTTGGGGCGTGTGAGATAGAGTAATGTGATTGCATCCCAAAAAAAAATTACTTGTAGTTGATGTGCACATGTTTTGGGATTCTCATAGGGTAAATAGGTTACTATGTATGGTGTATACCATGACACATACATAGTAATATAGCATAAAATCTAGCAAAGTGTTAGTAGCAAGCAATAAAACACAAATAGAATAACATGACAAACAAAATGTCACATACATGGGACACCACTTAAGATGTCACAATAAAATCAAGGCACTCAAGGCCAATAAGAAACAAATAAGTGGCATAGGGCATTTTTACAAACAAGGGAAATCATAGAGTAAGCATGTAAAACAAGAAACAAGACATGAGATGAAAATGATCTAGTTTAGGAGTAATTATTGAAACATATACTACACATGAAGAATACATTACCATGTTAGAGTAGTAAAATAGTATGAAAATACATATGTAATGAGTGAATGAGATAAGAGAAAGTAAAATAGAAAATATTGGAATAATAGCACCTATATGTGAGAAAGTGTAAAGTGGATGCCCCCAAATGCTATAGAAGAACTTGTAGAGAGTAGTGTCAAGAATCTTGCATCATGTAGAAATATATGTGTAGCTTACATTCAAATCAATGTACCACATGAACACACATGTGTATAGAAAAATGATATAGCATACTATGTATTAAGCTAACATGATAAGTAATGTGCAACATGAATAATATAAGCATGCAATAGAAACAACCAAACAAGAGTGATGTAAATATTTTTGGATGTTTGTATATATTTGAATGTTTTTGGATTTTTAACATATTTGAATTTTTTTGGATTTTTAGGCCCTTTGGAGGCACATATGTAAACCTATTCTATTAAGATAAGTAAGGGTGATCTAATAATTACCCTAAGGGAAATATTTATATTTATAGTGCTTTAGTTGAATATAGACTATATAATGTAGAGAGGAATAAAGGTGGTCTCCCTATGTTTATGTGTGCGTGCGTACGTGCGTGCACATGTGCACGCACACATGCTTGCATGCGTGTGTTCATGTGTGTGTGTGAGTGTGTGAGTGTGTGTGTGTGTGTGTGTGAGAGAGAGAGAGAGAGAGAGAGTGTGTGTGTGTGTGTGTGTGTGTGTGTATGTGTGTGCAACCACTCCTCAAAGAATCAAGTTGAACCTATAAATAGAGTGTTTTGTCAGATTATGGGGTAATTTTTATGCCCCCACAGGTGAGTAAATGTATGGTCTATCTAATGAGTAATTTAAATAAAGGCACACTATCTTCCATTGTGAATTAAGGTTACATGTGGTCATGAATCAAAGGGACTAGTGTCATGTGAGACCACAAGTGTGATTATGTGTGGGAAATTTGTTTCATAAGGAGTTGTGTCGTGTAGAAAGTGAAATAAACCATAGAGGAGACCTAGATTTTTGTGTGTACCATTAATCGTATGTGATGACCTACTCCTATGTGATAGACTATGGGACCTAGAGATATGTCAAGGGTGAGTGATGAGAACCGAAAGTTGGGTAGACTGCAATGGATAGTATATTGTGGTGGAAGTATGTGACTGAAAATAGGAGTGTTTGACAAAACCATAACACTATTATCGTTATATGTAGGAGTAACTATAATAGTAGGTGGACTAGACATAATGCTAATTGGAGTGGGAGGTGCACTATTTATAGAGACCTGTGAAGCTTGAGGAACAATAGATAAAGGGGTCTGAGGTGGGATACCTTGAATAATGATGACATGATGCTCATGTATGAATTTGACACATTGGTGCACAATAGATGGAACATCCCTAATAGCCTTGAGCCAAGGAAGACCTAATATCATGTCACAATGCTTGATTTTGGATGTTACAAAAATGGCATGCAGATAGTAAGAGGCTTGACTGTGATGGGAAGAGTTACACACCCATAGGAGGTAGGTGGCTTATGGAATATTTGGGATGATGAAAAGCCAATAGAATGTAAGAGAGGAATATAGCATGTGTTATGCTTGAAATTGGGATGGATCATTACATTATTACATTATTGAGATCTTGATTGTCAATAGATGCATCAATGTGAATCCTAGAAGATGTGAAAGAAGCATGGAAGTCCACATTAGTAAATGTAATATCTTGTAGTAAAGTAGTAGTAGAACCAATGAGAAATTCTAGAGTAGTTTTGTAGATTGTGGAGGTGGAACCACATGATAAGCATGATTAGTAGCTACCTCAGATGAATTCTTTTCATGTTTGGGAAGTGGTTGATTGAATATTTTGAGATTATCATTATCATTTATAGGTTTAGAAATAGTACACTCATCCCATTCAATTGAATCATAATCGATTAAGTCTTGAATCACATGTTTAAGCTTGAAGCATTGATTAATATAATTGATGAGGCCAGAATATGCCTGACTAATGTATAATATATGATCTCATCTTACTCTCCTTTTTATTAAGTTTTATTGCATTTTGTGACTTTCAGTTGATCTGATATGAGTTAGGTGTAATTGTCTATCTTTTGATTGATTGTGATTCTAATGTTTAAAATCTCTGAAATTCCTAACGAAGTGTGTGTTTGAAATTCAGTTTTGTAATAAAGTAGGTCTAATTAGTCAAGGAAATGAAGCAGGTAGCATTCAATATGTTTTCGGTAGCATCTGTTCCCACACAACTTAGTTCCAAAACTTCCAAGCTAGTTCTAGAACTCCATCACATAGTCATCATCTAGTTCCGGAACTTTCAGACTTAGTTCTAGAACTCCAGTATTTAGTTCAGAATTTTTGGACTTAGTTTCGGAACTCCTAGGTATAGCTCTCGGAACTCTCATGGTTTTGATCCTTAACGATTTCCTATGGTTCTGGAACTTCTCTGAAGTTCTAAAACTGATGGAATTTATCTATTCTAACCACATCCGGAGATTTTGCATCAACAACCCTTTCAATCAGGAAAGGATGAGAACATTTCTAAACACAAATCCAGGGATAGTTATCTCACAACTGTCTGATCAGCCATAATCTGACTCAACATATATTTTGGGCTCGATTCAATTTCATCGAATCGTTGAGCTAGCTATGATTTTAAAATGTATATAAAAGCAAACCTATATTAGATAGATATAACCATAGAATATGATATGAAATAGATATAGAAAGAGAAGAGAAATATAGACTAAGTACTCGAGATCCAAAGACGTTTTGTAATACCGAATGTTTTTGTAGTGCCCACATTTTTATAGCTCCAGTTATCTGTTGGTTCCTTTATGCATAGACATGTTTTGATTGAGACTCTGATAGATTTTAGACATTTTGCTATGTTATTTTATCCTCATGGACATTATGGTATTTTGGGCGCGTAGCGCCAATTGGACTAGATTCGTATATTGATATATTTCTTATGATGTTGATGACACTAACAGGGTTATATGATAGTGAGATTTATTGGTTAGATGTTGATTTCTTGTGGTCGATTTGATCAATGATATAGTTTTCTGGATTTAATAATGGTAATCTCATGCTAGCCTAAGTGTATGTCATTGTAATTTTATCTGTGGATGATTCATGGCAAACTATGTGTATAATTGTATGCATTGCACTATCAATTGTAAAATGATGTTAGGACATTATAATTTGATTAAATTTGTGATGTGTAGATGATGTTATTATATTGGATAGATGCGGTTAATGTGTGTAATGAGTGTGTAGGTGACAGGTATAGGAGAGCATGGGTTTCAGGGTGGCTATGCAATTGTGCACAAGCAGCCCATGGGCTGAGTCCTAACCATGCTAAATTTTTGAGGCCTTAGAATAGGTGTATTAATTGGGCACCATGGGTGAACCCTCAATTGTAATGTATTTATGTCTTGTAAAATTAATTATGTTTAGGGTGTGTTTTATTAAGTAAACTAGTTTAGGGGTTTAATGATCTCATCTTAATTTAAGTGATGGTTTTGGATAAGTGTGTGTGTGTGTGGGTAGAAGGGATTGGGGACCACATGTGAACCTTGGGTGGACCCCACACCCTCTACCCTTGTTCCCAAGCATGCCAAACCCGAAATTGGGTTATTTTAGGCATTTTTAGGGACCCTTTTGAGTTTGGGAGTTCCCTTAGCATGAAAATGGGCCCTTAGACCCTAAATAATAAGTAGGGGGCTTATTTCCAAGGTTTGGAGGGAGTTTCCCTCCCATTTTTCCTCCTTAGTCACCATCCATGTAAGATGGTTGGTTTGTGTGTAATTGTTAAAAGTTGCTCCACTTTGTTTTATTTTCGTTTTTAGTATTTTGGGTGATAAGGGCTAAAAGGTGAGTTTACTTTTACTTATTTGGTTTTTGGAATCTTTGACTCATGAGAGGAGAGGGGGTGACACTTTTCACCTTCCCATTGGTGAGGAAACTTTTGGGTTCCTCTTCTTATTCTTCCTCATGTGGAAGGAAGGGGTCTTCTTGGCTCTTTTTTTTTTGGAGAACTTGGAGAATTTTGGGAGCTTGGAAGTTTTCTTGGACAAAGAGGAAAAGCTTAGAGTCTTGGAAAGCATTGTAGAGGTAGGATTCTCAATCCTTTTCTTTCCTAGTTGTTCTTATCTTGTTAACTATGCAATGGTCAATAAAATGATGTGTGTGAAATGATGTGTTGTAAAGTTGTATGGTGAATGTAGTTGGTTGTTTTGTTACTTTGTTGTTTTCTTTTGTTTTCTCTCCACCATCATTTGGATTGATGGTTTTTGGAGAATGTAGGGGAAGAGAGAGGGATTTCCCTCTCAAACCTCATGGTTGTTGGTCAAGCCATGAAGGTCCCTTCTCATCCCCTCATATGGTTTGAGGTGGGAGAAAGGTTCATATGGCTTGAACCTTTCCCCATTCTTGGTGAGGAAACCCTTTTGGGTTTGAAAATCCTCCCAAGAAGGATTTCTTTGACATAAAGGAGGAATAAGGAGGATGAATGATTAGGAGGAATAAGGAGTTTTGTAAACATGCTTTTGTTGGTGTTCCTATGGTTGGACACCTTTGATTTGGGCATCCTATTTCTTCTCTTCCCCCTTTGTGAGGTTGACCTTGTTCTCCTCATGTTGTTGTTTTACCATGTGTAGTTTGTCTAAGTGTTTAAATGGTCCTATGTATTTCTTGTTGTGTTTTATCCCCATTATACTTGTGCACATTGTGGAAGTTTGTTCCTCTCTCCCATGGGCTTGGGGGAGGCTAGCATGGCTTCCAACCATGGAAAGGCATGTGATGATGCCTATTGGTTGGGTGGTAAACAAGCCTTGTCTCTTATTTCAGCATCCTTGGAAGAACATTCAAGTTTGGAGATAGTTGGAGCCTCCTTGCCATCTTGGTCCTCTTGGTCATCTTCATTTGTTTTGAAGACATTACTTTCATCTTATCTCTACAAATGTGGCTTGGTGAAGCTTTTATCTCCTTGTAAAACACCTATTTTGTACTTGATGCTACTTGTAAACTTTAGTCATTGCTAAGGAAGTTTTCCCTTCATTATTGCAAGAATCTTGTAAACAAAAAAAGAAAGAAAGGAAAGATTACCATATTGAAATCATGAGTTTTCTTTTAGTTTACATGTCATCTTTTGAAGGTCTTGTTGTTTATAAATCTGCAAAGTATGGTCATGCATTGTACATTAAATCTGTAATTTTTAGTTGTGTCTACTTTTCAAGATTTTTAAAAAAAAAAATATATATCTATGAAATGGCATATGTATATGTGTATTCTATGTACATAAATCTAAAATTTACAAGCTAAACATTCTTTTAAATCTACAAATTTTTATGGCATTACGTTTTATCAATAAAATAACCATTCCTGTTTGAGAGAATTTCGAGTCGTTAAATCCTTATTCGAGGAGGAGCAAGGGCCCACTCCTCAAGGACCAAGATATTTGTTTATTTGGTATGTATATTTCTTCAATAAATAGCTTAGATCTTTTTATTTTGTATTTTTTTAATTCTTCCAATTAAAACTCGTTGTAGACTTGTTCCTGGAGGTGTTTAGATAGATTCTTATATTTATTGCAATTGTTTTCAAGAATTCTAAATTGAGTGTGTTTATTTCCAAAAGAAAGTGTGTTTACTTTTAGAAGCAATTGTGTTTATTTCAACAATGACTAGTGTGTTTTTTTCCATCCCGCACAAGTGTGTTTCCTTTCAGCAAAGCTTTCAGTGTGTTTACTTTCAGTAAGTTTTCATAGTATGATTTAAATAAGGTTTTACCAAGAAGTCCTTAATACATTGAAGAGATCCCCTAGAAAATACAAAAATAACTACAGTCAACTACTAGATCGATAAGATTACTCTTGTTGCATATAACTTTAGACACACCCCTGGTTTGATATGACATCAATAAGAAGTTGATTAAATGAAGGGAATAATGACACCCATCCATAATGTCCATATATCAAAGTGATATTCATAGTAGGATTTTTCATCAAAGTTCTTGCCCCAAGGATGACTAGAGTACAACTCAAGAAGAGGAGGAAGAGATATAAGGTTATCATTGTAGACACGTGATTTTTTTTCAACCCACCTACTTCATATTTTAATCTAAAACATATTTAAAAATCATTATCCTAATTCATTCCATCCCTATCGTCGGTAAAATAATTTTACACTCCCATAAAATTACTATTTACTCATCCTAAACCACCTAACCACTTTAAATCTACCTTAACCATTTTAAAACAACTTAAATATATTTTATTACAACATCCCAACCATCACAACTCATTCATAACCTCCCCATAACCATCACCCTCAGTCAAAAACCCAAAACCTACATTTAGTAGTAATTTTAAACATTTTATAAAAATTTTCCTAAGAAACTCGGATAATCGGCGATCCTAACCGATCGCTAGTGATTATAAATAGGAGTTTTTCCTCCTCTCTCCTGTGGCTCTTAAAAACATTTTACTCAAGCTTATCTTTCATTTTTTGACTCCACAAGAAATTTAATCAATTTCAAAGATCATCAAGAGCTTTTTTTTATAGTTTTCCTCGTCGGTTAATCGTCAGGAAGCACAATAACAGACATTCATTTCAATCAACTCCATTTGACAATTTGAGGCATCTTTTAGCTCCTTATAGCATCCAAAGGTATTCCTCTATTCTAATTTTTCATTTATATTTCGATTAAACATCAAAAATAATCAAAAATATCAATTTCTAACTTTGTTTATCATTTTTAGAAAAACTGACCATTTTAACAGTAATTTCTAGTGATTACTTGAATCGCCAGTGATCTTCCTGAATCATAAATGATTGGCCTAAATCACCAGTGATCCTGTCAAAACATATCTCTTTATCAATTTTTCATTTTATTATCATTTTTATCAACATATTTTCATTTAACTTGTTCTTTACAAGCATGGCTTTCCTTTAGATGACAGTTCCTGGCCATTCTCATTCAATTAAAAGCATTTACAACCTTCCTATAGTCCAAAACCCCTTCTTTTGGGAAAAATACAACATCCTTCACGAGTTGACATTGTGCACAATACTATTTTTTTTTACATTGAAGAAATTGACGAACAGATCGAATTCCTACACTATATTCGTAAAGATACCGAAGACGTTTGGTATAACTACTTTGATTTTGTTTAGATCGCATCCATCCTCACTAGGCCACATTCGAAGCCACACAAGACTTACCTTTCAACCTTGAGTTCTAGAGCTTCTCATCTATTATATATCGATCATTGTCTATTGTATATATTTATCATTATCTTTTTCAATTTACTTAATTGTCTAAAAGTGAGCTGACATCCTCTAAGAAAGTCCCTTTGGATTTTTGGAATTAGCCTTTGCCAAGTATCTCATTTATTCATTTATCTAATTATTTTTGTTTTGTATCTTTGATTGTAGAGTGATTTTTAGGATAGGAGGACTTGTGCACTCATTTAGACTCAGCAGACTTCAATCATCCATCAATATCGACATCAGTCATCGTGGGTATTAGTAAACTTTGTTTCTTCTAAGGTCATTTTGTTTTTGTTATTTCATTTTTAATTTAAAGTTAGAAATAACAAAACTCTCTAGTATATTTTGGCACACCCGATGGGACCCGAGTCCCTTTTTTCTTTAATTTAATTTAATTTTTCATTCATCTTAGGCCTTCTTCTTTGTAATCGCATGCGATCTTGTTAAATCACTAGCGATTGGTGTGAATCATTCATGATTCATGTCAACCACCAACGATCTCTCGTGATTGCTTCTAATTACTCAATTAGTCAGCCTCTAATGCTATTTTTCACTTTTCTATCTTTGTTTTCATCTAACCCTTACAGATTTTTTTTTATGGGAGCTTGTTTGTTTTTCTATAGTTGTGCTTAAAAAAATCAAAAATTAAAAAAATAAAAAAGAGGTGTTTTACATGTGTGTTTATTTCTTTTCTTTTTATTTCAAAAGCATTGCATTTTATTTTCTTCTCTCATCAAAATCAATCTTTCTTTTGGGCTTAAAAAATTCATCCTACTTGATCACATAGTTTAATTAGGAGGTTAATAGATTGCATTCACTTAATCTTCCCCACACACAACCAAATCACATCAAACATAAACTACATTGAAACATTCCTACCCATGTGGACCTACTTGGATTTTATCACCAAGAAGAGAAGTTGAATCGGTGTTTTGGCCGAGTATAAATAATTGGTTGTCGATATATTTGCTAAGAACCCGACTCCCTTATCAATGTGGAATCATGAAGTGAGAGGTAAGCCCCAATACCAAGCCACATACCGGCACTAGTAGAGATTTGGACATCACTTACCTTTAGGTATATCGAGGACTTTAGCCTTAAGCATTCTGGAAACCATCCTTAGATGAAAATTTCCTAGGACCCTATCAGCCATTTTATATATTTCACTTTTCTTCTAAATTAATCAAGATAATAAAAAATTCTTATGTGTGATTTTTTTACTATTTGCAATCAACTATCTAGTTTCATTTTTCATTGTTATGTGATTTTTTTTCCATAATGCTTATAAGACAATAGTGTCGTATCCAAACTTTCGACAATATGACAAAAAAATTTCAACAATCCATCGATGATCTTCAAGCCTTCATTGAGGACACCTCATGTCTATTTGAACAATGACAAGCTACTCTATCACCTCGACTAGAAGATCAAGAACAACCTCATTCTCCTAGTATCAAATCCACCTCATTTGAGATGCTTGATCCTTTTATTCCCCATTTCTTTGATAGAGGGGATCCCATCTTTTCTAAAATCTTGGATTCAAACCATGTTCTTCTTAATGCATACATTTCTGTTAGAGGTGTTCATATGTATCCATCCTTACCGAAGCATGACCTTATGTACTGCACTCCATCATGTGCTTACTCCCATCTTATTGATCTTAATTATGAACCAATTATTCAATAAGTGCATCCCTATCCTACTAGCATCCAATCAGAAACATCCAATGTTATGTCTTCAGCTCCTCTTATTACCTTCAAACTTAATGTAATCTCTTCACAAGATATAACCAATCAACAACCAACGTATTCACCACACCTTTCAACTAGTTCCACCTCACCTCAAAATAACACAAATGCTTCTTCATCCACACAAACACCTCTAGCTTCCTCTATCGTCTAAACACCTTCTTAAATTTTTCCCCTATTCTACTAGTGTGTATCAACCATTATCCTCACAAAAATATGCCACCCCTTCAAAACATTACCATGTCCATCCCTGCATCCATACCTCTCATCAATACTAGTCTTATTTCTAGCACCCATCCTATTTCACAACAATCCTCAACCCCACCTATTTCACAAATTTCTTCACAACATGTACCTCAATAATCACAACCCCTTATTCCCTCTCAATACATGCTTCAAAAATCACAACCCCTTGTCCACACTTCCATCCCCTTCCAACAGGTGCCTCAATACTCTCAACCCCTTATTCACTCTTCTATTCCCTTTCAACACATTCCACAACAGTCACAACCTCTTATCCACACATCTATTCCTTTCAACACATACCCCAACAATCACAACCCCTCCTTAACACATCCATGCCAATCCAATATCAATATATCCAACCTTCACAACCGTTAGTTTCACAACCCATTTATAATATCCCTACAAACATTCCTCAACAAAACATCCCTTTTCAACAAAACATCCCTTAACAATATCAACCATATCAGAACCTAATCAGTTTTCATATAACCAACTTGGTTCATCCTCATCCAATGTGCAGTAAAAACCACAAACAAACCCCGTTGAAGATTTAATGAATGAATATTTATCCTCAAAGTTCCTTCCATGGGTCCTAAGAATATACTATCCTATGAACAAATATGCAATGAGCTTATTCATCCATATGTTCTCTATAAATCCTATCCTCCTCATTGGGAGATTCCTAAGTTCCTCAAGTTCTATAGTAAATAAGACCCCCAAGTAACATATACGGGACTTTTATCATACATGTTACCTTATATCTCATGATCAAGACCTGATGCTTAGAACATTTCCCATGTCCTTAGCAGGACCTGTTTTGGATTAGTATAACAATATCCCACTATATTCACTCTTTTTATTTACAAAGACTCTCTCAAATTTTCCTTGAAAAATTTCAATCAATATCTCCCACAAAATCTCCATTTTCAACCTTTACATGATCAAACAATTCAAAAATGAGTCCATTATAGATTGTGATCAATCAATTGTCATTTTTGTCCCATAGACGGAGTTGATAGAATTATTTGCTCGTTGTTACGTTAAACATATACCATCTACACTTCAAATCCAATCCTTTTAGATGTTTGATGAATCCTTTAAAATGGTCCAAAAACTTGAGCTTCAAGCCCTCAAGAATGTAGATTCAAACTCAGACCAAAGAAAACAAAAATTGAATTTTCATCCAAACCATCCTTTAGCCAAGACAAATCCAAATCATCAACCAATGCAATAGTTGTCAAATCTTCCTCTAAAGAACGTTTAACTACCGAACGATCTCATCCTCAATGAAATTATAATCCCATAGGTGAATCATATAGTGTGGTTTTTGATAAACTCCTAGTTGCTAACATGTTCTCTCTTCCACCTATCTCGCCTCTATCGATACATTTGTTTCCAATGCCTCTTGGTATAGAGACAATGATTACCGCAAGTACCATGGGGTCAAAGTACATGAAATTGAAAGGTTTTTCTCATTTTGTAATTTCCTCAGGATCTAATTGATAAAGGTGACCTACATTTAGACAATCCTAACACACCTCAAAATCAAGACCTCGATGTCTTTAAACAACCATTATCTATCTACTAGCCAACCACGAACTAATATAATAATATGCAAGCCCATCATACTATTAATATAATTAACAAGACACTACCTACCACCGAATCTACACTGTACCTTATTCTAATATATCCATTGTAGAAACATCGATAATAAATCAGAAATCCATAGAATCTATCATCATAAATGAACCTTCTTCGTCGCTCGAATCATCTCTCCTTCATCCAAACTTACTTATGATCTCTTCACAACCTATTGATCGATAGTAACTTATCCTCTAAATCATGAAAATATTGTATGATGATTGCATTTCTCAATATCTTGTATGCAACCTTAAAATTCTATCCCACCTCCATCTAAAAAGGTTACAATCATATCCTCGAAACCACCCCACTCCTTCAATAAAAACGGAAACCTTGGCCCTCCATCTTAGGGCCACATCCTTCGTCCAAATTACCTATCACCATCACACAATCAAAAACTATTCATCAACGCACAACCAAAGAAACTACATCAAAAGTAGTGTCTCCCACATTTATCAAACCAAACAAAACATTTCTTCCTTCAACATCCACTTCAAAAGGATACTATGTATCAACCCTTGAACAACTCCTTCAACATTCACTCATAACACTTCCTCCACTTAAGCCATCTAGCTCTTGAGGTTGGAAGCCGTCCTGGTATAACTATGAAGCATTTTGTGACTATCATCAAACACCAAGATATTCATAGAGGATTGTAAATATTTTCATGCTGCCATAAAAATCTTATGGATAAAGGTCTTCTCCTTCAAAGTTATAAAATCAAAAACCTCTCATAAAACATATACAATAATTATATCTACTTCATCATCAACACCTACAAAAGGGTCTTCTCGTAAAATCCCTCATCAAATTTACATGGTTTGCATTACTACTTGATTCCAAGGTTTCCATTTCTCTCACTCCGAATCATCTAACCAAACCACACCTTCCAAAACTAAGGTTACCATCCTTTTCACCCCTTCTACACAATCCACTACCGTAATACAAAACATTATCATTAAACAATTATACCAAGCACTACCAAGATTATCTTTAGGAGTAAGTTCAGCCTCGCCATCACATAAACAAGCCATGATTGAATCTCTTCGGTCCATATCGGTGCCTTTAATACCCATAACCCTTTTACAAACCTAGTGTGCACTCTCAAAACATCCACTGCTATCTCCTTTGATACCTCGAAATATTGTCATTATAACCAAAATACCAATGACCCTTTGCTTCTTCATCACCACTCAATTCAATGATGTACTCATAAAAAGATGCATGATTGATAACGGTGTAGTGATCAACATTATATCATTATACACCTTGAACAAACTTCAATTACTAAATACTACGCCCAAACACCATCTTTACACTAAGCCTTTAACGATACAATTGCTCCTACGTTGGGTACAATCATCTTACCACTTAAATTATGTGTCAAAACTCTTCCCGAACTTTTCTATCTTGTAGAAGGAGAGATCTAATACAATATATTATTATGCCCCCGGATATGGTTATATGTCAGTATCCCCTCAACACTACACGGATGCCTTAAATATGAACACAAGGGTAAAACATTTACAGTTCCTACGGATCCTAACCCCTTTAATGATTTTAACATGATGTATCATCTAAATGATGTACTTGTTCCAAAATCAAACTCAATATCCTCTAACAAGGTGTCTACCAACACATCTATCTCATCATCCAAACTACCAGATGACTCTTCCCTCGATAATATTATGGAGCATCTTCTGTTGGGGAGTATCATCTCCTTATGCTTAATCCACTTCCTATACCCAATATGTAGAGAAGCCTAGATAAATAACTCATGTAAGAACCTAACGCTAGATATGTCATCTCCTATGGTCCCTGCATCTTAAAATGACTATCATCTATGGAGGGATCGATTGCCCTTCCTCACAACCCACTCATCAACTTCGTGTTATGCCATTCATATCAGACTTCAAATTATTATATAATCAAGTCTTCACAAAAATGTACCTCCATCATTGTGCCTAGAAAGGCTTTAGATTTGGATGTTACGAATAGGGAGTTCATATTTTAATCATCCAATATTCTCGAAAACCACATAAGAAACACGGGTTAGGTTACGAAAAACTAACTTCTCGAATCCTCTACATCAAATATCATCACACCTATCATCAAATTTTAACCATCATCCTCAAACACACATAGTGATCCTATCGACACTGACAACACAATCTCCATCCCTCCTAAAAAAATTTAGTCAATATTATTACCTTAGGTCCATTGACTTATCAAACTAATCACGTTACTAAAACACTTCCTCTCATCTAGCCAGAAATGATCAAGAGGACTCACCTATCATCAATATTCTTCAATGTCAAGACAATCACGATATCCTCTCCCACATGGAGGAAGAGGACCTTGTTAGTGAAAAATCACAACACCCCCAAATGAGTCGTCAAATCTGATTTTCTAAGGCAGATTCATTTGGTGTGATTCGCATAACATTGAGTTTTCCCCCCAAAGTGTGGGACTTTGCAGTACGAAAAACTCTCCAGATTAAGGTTGGTTCCTACTCCTCTATTTAGGTGTATGCATGAAATCATAGAGGATTTATCCTAAATACTACTCTAATTTGCCAAGGAGATAGAGTTAAAGGGATGCAAAGAAAATAAAACTTAAACTACCAGGTGATACACCTAAGGAGTGATGAAAATTTATTTTTCTCGGTAGACACAAACTCGTAAGAATGCAACACAAAAACATGCACAAATAACCACGCTTGTAATGAACGATCAAAAGACAATAATTAACACATAAATGGGTGAAGATCACCCACAGGACATTTATTATTGCTCTCATGGCTTGATACGATGCATTACAATAGTAACAAGGAAAATTTGCATTTATAGTCTATATGGGAGGTCTAAAACTCCATGAATTCACTTGCCAAGGGGAAGAGGGGAGCCTACAAAATAGAAGAATGTCCAACCCTTTACAATGAGTCTTGACCCTGCATTTATAGATTCAATCAGAGAGAAGAAAGAGGGAGAAGTCGAAAAAGTTCCAAGCTCAACCACCACTATCAATGCCTCTTACAAAATCTGCCCCAAACTCGTATTAATTACATCAACCTAACTCCGGTTCAAAGACCTCAAAGGAGGAGGAAACGGCAAAGCAAATTGAATCGATCCGGTTGTTGAGGCAGATAGATCCCACATTAATGGCCCCAAGACGTTTTTTCATTTTTCTTTACCTAACCTCCCCAAACTTAAAGTATCATATCTCCATGGCATGTGTGAGGCTAAGATCTTTCCAACGGTGTTAGATTTGTAATATTTTAAACTCGATTCGAAATATATTCCCTTCGAATTTTGTATCGGGTCCGTACAAAAGGGCGAGAAAACCAGTTTCAAAAAATGGGCCCCATATTTAATATGGGAAGCATGGTTGGCTGGCCCACATTTGAGGGTGGCATCTATTTTTTTGCTTTAGGAAAAGTGCAGAGTCGACACGTGGTTTCCTTCACTTTCCTACTCAATTTTTATGTTTCTCATCTAAGTCCTTTGCTCGGCGGGGTCATATTTCTTGACCAGGGACACACAGTGATCTGGCACTTGTTTGAGAACCCTCTCTCTATTCGACCCTTGAGTTAGCATTGTTTCGACACTTGACACTCTCCATCATCCCCCCTACTATACATTGACTATTCAACCCGACTTTGTCCCCTTCGAAGAGACTAGACGCGTGGAGGTCGCGCTTGCTTGAAAGCCCGATCAAGGTTTACTTTTGGAGGAGCATCATGTGCACATTTGGAAGCCTTCACAGGTTTTTGGACTTTTCAATGACCTCTCCCTTACCTTTTCAGACCTTGGGCTACATGGAGAACTGGTGCTTGTTTAAACCTTCGCATTTGGTTTCAACTTTGGAGATACACCGTTTGGACACATAGCAGTCCCCACCAAGCATTTCTATACTTAGCCTTTTTGAGGCCCACCATTTCCTCCTTTTAACCTTTGTTGACCATTTTCTATGTGGAAGGTTGGCGTGAGTTTGAGTCTCGCGTTGGGCTCCTATTTTAGATTTACATCGAGCCGACACCTGACACCTTCATGTCTAGTCGAAGACTTTTCAATGGTTGCACAACTTTTGGGGATCTTAGACGCATGGAAGCCTAGCACTCGTTTGAGATTCCCCTTTTGGATTCAAATTTGGAGATGCTCCATTTGGACACATATCTCTCTCCGTTGCCTCCTCCATACGTAGCCAATTTTTGGACTCGTTGTGAACCGTTTTGAGCCCGAAGACTTTGGATCTCCATCGTTTCTTCTTTTTCTTGCTGCCCTGTCTTCTCTCGCGACACCGCTCTCGACCTCTAACCTTGTTGTTCTATTTCTAAGCCCACATGTAACTTGTAGAATGGATTTAAGGCCCGGGCTCACTCGACAAAGCCATTTTTTGAATTTCTCCTGCACATTGTTGTTTGATCTTCGCAGGCCCCACCACTTCCATTATAGAGTCCCTCTGTAATTTTTTTGTAGGATCTGAACATGATTTCTCAGGTTCTTTCAGTGCGGGGTCATTCTGATCCAATATTTTACCTGGGGAAATATGAATAATGATCTTTTCCTTCGTAAATCCCTACCACCCAAAACATCAACACTCCTCAATGAATCCATTATTACCATTAACATAAAGAATCGCACATGAACCTCATATAGTTAAAGTCATCCAATCCTTAAATCCACCGGAGGTAAATAATTTCACCACCTTTTATCTAAGTATATTCAAGCATTCACCTAGTCATACAATGATATGTCGTATCGACCCTAACATTTTCTTACACAATATTGTCACTTATCCTAACACCTAAGCTAGTAAAACAAAACCTATATAGGATGCACCCTCGCATAGCTATTCTCATCAAAGAAGAGTTACAACACCTTCTTTCCACTAATTTAATCATACCCATTGACTATCCACAATGGGTCTCTAATAGCGTACTCGTAACCAAAGCCTCAGGAAATTTACGCATTTGTACTGACTTCTAGGATCTCAATCTCATTTTTCCTAAAGATGATTTTCCTCTTCCAAAATTGACTATCTCGTTGATCTAACAAGCTGGCCATGAGATGTTTTCCCTTATGTATGGCTTCTCTGGCTATGATCAAATTCTCATCGCTACCTATGATCAACAAAAAACATCCTTCATTACCCTTGGGGGCCTTTTGCTACCACATCATGCCCTTTGGACTCAATAATACAGGGGCCACTTATCAATGTGTCATGACATATATCTTTCATGATCTGATCCAAGAAATTGTAAAGGATTGTGTTGATGATCTCCTAGGGAAATCTAAACAACGCATGAATCATCTCATTATTCTTGATTCAATCTTCACTCATCTTATTCAATACTTTCTTCATCTTAACCCCGTTAAATGTGTTTTCAGTGTTCTCACCGGTAAACTTCTAGGGTTCATCATATCTATCTGAGGCATTGAAGTAGACCTAGACAAGATCAAAGTAATAATTGAAATTCCTCCTCCATAAAACCTCAAAAAATTTTGTAGCCTTCAAGGTAAATTGCAGTCCATTCACCACTTTATATCACAACTCTCAGACCGTTTTCAACCCTTTCATCATCTTCTTTGCAAAGACGTTGACTTTAAATGGGATCTTAATTGTCAAAAATCCTTTGACAAGCTCAAACAATATCTCTTATCGCCACCTGTGCTCACACCTCCTTGTGAGGGGGAGTTTTTCTACCTCTACATATCCACTATAGATCATGCCTTCAATGTCATGCTTTCTCATCGAGATGAGCAAGTTCGTGAAAAGCCATTTACTACATAAGTTGCACTCTCCACGAATATAAAACATGTTACACTAAAGCTGAAAATTTGTGTTGTGTCTTGTACTTTGCAACGTCAAAACTACTCCACTATCTACTCAATCACAAAACTTACGTTGTCACCAGTTTTAACCAGCTCAAAACCATGCACTATAAACCATATCACAGTGACTACATCACTTGGTGGCTTATTCTTAAGACCGAGTTCGATATATAATTCATACGTAGAAATCCATTAAGGATCAAGCCATTTGGGTTTAGCTCACCAAATCTCCTCTTCTTGACACTCAAACACCTCACAAACAGTTTCTCGATGAATCTATCAACACTATCAAAGATTCACTCCTGTCGAAATGACCCTCTTCTTCGATGGATCTAAATTCCAACAAGGGCTAAGAGTTGGTATTGTCATCATACCTCCCTGGGGGAATCTTATCCCCTGTATCGTTTAAAATTAACTTCAAATCCACTAATAATATGGTTGAATATGAAACTTGAATAATGGGTCTTCAAACCACTATCATTCTAGGTGTTCAAATATTAGAAATATAAGAGGACTCGCATCTTATCATTAATCAATTCAGATGAATTTATCAATGCAAGAATGAAATCCTACATAAGTATAAAGACATTATTAAATTCCTCCTTAAATATTTTGACCACCGCATTATTCATACAGCCCAGGATTTCTAATAAATTCACGAACACCATGGCTTCTTTAGGATCCCTCGTTCCTTTATCAACTAAAGAATCAACTGATAATTCCAAACTTTTCGTTGTCATCCATAGATTGGATCAACCATCTCAAAAAAATTAACTCCCCTCTATCAATGTCATCAAAAATAATTCAACTGACCTTTGGTATACACAAACATTTGACTACCTTTCAGAATCTAAAATTCCTCCCGATCTATCTAAAAATGCTAAGCGATCATTTCTTCAATGTGCTACCCATTACGTCATGGTCTTCCTCACTCAAAATAAGTTAAAAATATTTATGGATGCATCTTATCAAAATAATAGATTGATCCCTTGAAGGATAGCTATTCAAAAATCAAAATCATATTATCAAAAATAAAATTAGATTGATCCCCGAAAAATAGAACTTGTTAAAATCATAGATTAATCCCTCAAAGGACAACTATCTCAAAAATAAAAATTCAAAAATCAAAATTTGTAGACCACTCCTCAAGGATGTCTACCTATGTAAAAAGGCTTTCCACATTGATCAGCCTTTAAAATTCAAAATATCAAAAGAATCCTAGGAAATCTTCCCACGTCAATCAACTTTCCCGTCAAGGATAAAAACCCACATTAATTAGTTTGCGTCAAAAATAAAATGTATAGCTGGGGCATCTCTCTATGAAACCATTGAGAAGAACCTTCTCTCCCACACATCCTACATATGTTAACCCTTCTCATTCTCTAGGAAGGTATATTTTTCACTTCCATCTATATCCAAGATCCTACATGTGACTACCCATTGTTAGTCATGTGTTAACAATTATTGTAAAGGCCTGGAAAGTGCAAGTTCCTTCATCATGTTTATTCCCATCACGTATGTATCAAATCTGTATAAAAGAAATCATTCTGTATTTCATTATTATCTAAGAGTTAGAACACATTTTGACACATTTGGATCATATTAAAGTCACACATGAATATCACCATCCATAAATAATAACACATACTAAAACATTCCATTAAACCAAATACAATCATAATCAAATCACATCACAAAAATATAATAATCAACACACAAACCATAAAATCACACCCATCATCATATATATATAATCATCATATCAAGATATCTCCAAACAATCACAAGGATCCCCCAAAACTCTGCATATCAAAATCTATACATCAAAAATCAAGGCTTCATAAAGAGTCGTATACATATCAAAATACAACACATATCATATCTATCCAGTAAACTAGACACCACCAAGGAACTCACTAGCATGAAAAACACTCCCCTGACCATCACCACCCTCTCCTCTTTCTAGTCCTCAGGGTGGCTAACCCACACTCACTGCACTCACACAAGGAAATGCTCCCTGTCGAGATCAATGTTCCCCATATTGCAAAGCGGTGGGCATGTTCTGTATCACTAAATCCTCATAGTAGGCTAGCTCCTCTCGAATTGACTGGTAATGAGCATATCTAACCATACAAAGCATACCTATTTGGCTATTAGCATGTGCACTGTGTGTTGCCAAATCGTAGACTCGATACCGATGTCCTTGTAATCCCGAGAGCCCTTTTTAGGGTATCTTAGTGTTGTCTATATTTTTTTGAATCTGTCATGACCTATCCCAATCTGTTTCCCGAGACTATCACACTCGGTTATAATACCATCCCTCTCACTAATCAAGCTAGTCCTCACCCCAATCAAATCATCATGCTCCTCTCTCAAGCTATCTCTATTTGCCTCTATTCGGCCTTCTTGGTCGTCAACTGTGTGATAGTGTCCTTCAAGGCCTCTATGCCTCCATCATCCTCCTCATCGCTAACATTAACTACCTAATGCACTCCCTCTACTTTGGCTCGCACCCACCAACCTCCTCGAGCTAAGCATGTCGTCTCCCATACAAAAGTATATACCCCAGTCCACCAAGCTCTCGTATGTCACGGTCACACCGACATCATCAATCGGTACCCTATCACAGTGCTCATCAAAACCCATCACGCCCTCCTCCTCTAAAGATAACATATGATGATCCCAAAGTGTATTCGGTGGTATCCAAATCCCCATCATCGCATCTATATGAAATCGAATCATCCAAAGACATCATGTAACAATCCAAATTATCACCTAATATGACTAAACCTCATGAGCTCCCACTCTCCCCCACATCATCCATATATCCAAAATCTTGTTGGGTGGAGTTCAACTCCATCACATATCCTGGCCACTCAAGAAAATCAATGTAAGGCCTCCACAATATATCATCGGCATGTAATCCTTCAATGAGTTTTTGATAATTTGCTTCACTTTGCACGCTCCCAACCTCCCTACCTCTACACTCCATCATACAAAACTTGGCCTATCCACCACCATATCGACACCACCCCATGGTAAACCACGAGGATGAGCCACAACTATATGCTCGAAGGCCCAATATAACAGAAAACTAACACCGATCCCAAATCTCTTCTGATTCCTCCACATCCATAGCTCCCTATAGGTATGTGCAATAAAAGTAGGATCCCACTCAAACATTTTTGATGCTCTAGCATCTCAGCCACAACACCTGCCATCATCCAACAAAATCACCTGTCACCTAAGTTGGGTAGAGAAAAACATGAAATCCCTATCATCATCATAGTCATAAAGCAGCATGACCTTTCCTGTCCTCCTTAAACAAAGGCTGATAATAAAATCCACCAGCTGTAAATCCTACATCATCTGCATCATCTCCATACAATCTCCTCATACAATCCTCCCTCTCTGTCTCATCTATGCAATATATTACCTCTCTGTGTATAGGCAACATGGTAATCATATGCACATCCTCTACTGGTGATAGACATCTCACCCATAGGTAACCATAAAGTACAAGTGGCTGGATCCCACCTCTAAATAAAATCTAACAAGAAACCTCGGTGCTTGTGAATGCATCTATAGTAACACATCCCCACAAAACCCACTACCTCCAGATGTGCCCAATCATCATCAAACATATCCTCCCTCACATCTTCTAAAGCCACCAGAATATAATCTCTAATGGTCAACTTAGCCTTCACCTACGTATCCATAAAATCACAAAATATCAATTAGAACACATCCCAATCAAGAGTTTATCAATTTTTATCAAATTACACCGATCACTAATGATTTGGTATGAATCGCTAACGATCCCACCTCGATCGCTGACAATTTTTTATGAATCGCTAGTGATCCATATGATCATCAGTGATCCTAAGGATTTCCACAAAGTGTACTTACCATGACACTTTTAAACAAAAATTTAAAAATGACAAAAACTCACAAAAGGAAAAAATATGAATACTTACCTCTTCTTGGGTGGGCCTCCTATGTCGTATGGATGGTCCCACCATTACCATTCATCAATTTCTCTCTTAAAACATGTGTTTAATCCTATTTGATTTCACAAACCCATCAATCGTAAATGTTTCATTTGTTAAGAAGAGTGGATATTTATAGCCCCCAAATTACATGCGCAGGGATCACCGAAGATTTCCTTAATCATCGATGATTTACCCTGATCTCTAGTGATCCACCCTAATCGCTAGTGATCCATCCATTTCTATCATAAATCACCTTTTCTTAAAGATTACAAGCATTTTCGATTACATCATTTCATCCTTCGATAATATTCCTCATCTTGAGGACTCCAAAAGATAAATTCCCCTTCACAAATAATATTGGTAAGCCAACACATCAATAGGCTATGAACCCTTTGTTTCTCCTATCATTTGGCTCCGTAACCTCTTTTCTATGGATCATACGTCTATAAGACAGAACCCTTTGTTCCCTTATCACTTGATCCTAAGGTGTTAGTCACTTTATCTTGACACCTCATATTGGGGCAAATTCAATATATGTCATGTCAAAATTATCAAACTCAATTAACCTTGTGATTCTTGCCTTTGTAATGTAATCACCCCCCAGTTTGAGGGAGGATCACCCTTCTAAAGCAAGCCTTGTCTCACACCATTTTTTTTCTAGTAGTAGCTCGCTCATCACAAACTACTCGACAAAATGGGGACAATGTAGACACCGGGTTTTTTGTCAACCCTACTTACTTCATATTTTAATCCAAAACATATCTAAAAATCATTATCCTAAGTCATTCCATCCATATCTCCGGTAAAATAATTTTACACCCCCATAAAATTATTATTTACTCATCCTAAACCACCTAACCACTTTAAATCTACCTTAACCATTTTAAAACAACTTAAATCTATTTTATTACAACATCCCAACCATCACAACTTGTTCATAACCTACCCATAACCATCTCCCCTCATCAAATACCAAAACCCACGTTTAGAAGTCATTTTAACCATTTTCTAAACGTTTTTCCTGAAAAACCCGGATCGTCGGTGATCCTAACCAATTGCTAGCAATTATAAATAGGAGTTTTTCCTCCTCTCCCAAGGATCTTAGAAACATTTTTCTCGAGCTTATCTTTCATTTTTGACTCCACAAGTAAATCTAAGCCATTTTAGATATGATCAAGAGCTTGTATCTACCTCCAATTGTTATCTACACATCATTTTAATAGTTTTCATCATCATTCAATCATCAAGAAGCACAACAATAGGACATTCATCTCAATCAACTCCATTTGAGGATTTGAGGCATCTTTTAGCTCCTTGCATTTAAAGGTATTCCTCTATTCTAATTTTTCATTTGTATTTCGATTAAACATCAAAAATATCAAAAATATCAATTTCAAACTTTGTTTATCATTTTTAGTAAAACTAATAGTAATTTAAGCAATTACTTGAATCGCCAACAATCAACCTCGAATCATCGGTGATCCCTATCAAAACATATCTCTTTATCAGCTTTTTTAGTTTATTATCATTTTTATCAACATCTTTGCATTTAACTTGTTCTTTGCAAGCATGGATTTCTCTTATATGGTAGTTCTTGGTCATTCTCATCCAATTACAAACATTTACAACCTTCTCATATTCAATAGCCTTTCTTTTGGGAACAATACAACATCCTTCACGAGTTGACATGGTTCACAATACAATTTTTTGTTAACATCGTAGAAATTGTGAGCAATGATCAAGTTCCTACACGAAATTCAAGAGAGACGCTGAAGACTTTTGGTACGAATACTTTGAGTCTGTTCAGATCGCATCCCCCTCGTGTGGGCCACCTTCAAATCCACACAGACTTACCTTTCAACCTTGAGTTCTAGAGCTTCTCATCTATTATCTATCAATCATTGTCTACTACATATCTTTATCATTATCTTTGTCAATCTACTTAATTGTATAAAAGTGAGTGACATCCTCCAAGGAAGTCCCTTTGGATTCCTAGAATCGGCCTTTGTCGAGTAGCTCGTTTATTCATTTATCTAATATTTTATATTTAGTGTCTTTAATTGCAGAGTGCTTTTTGGGACAAGAGGACTTGCACATTCATTTGGACTCGGCAGCTTCAATCATCCATCAAGATCAACATCATTCATCGCGGGTATCACTAAACCATGTCATCTTCTGAGGTCAATTTGTTTTTGTTATTTCATTTCAGGGATTTAAATTTAGAAAGTAAAAACTCTCTAGTACAACCGACAAGGAGCTATTACAACACCACCAAAGGTGGCATAGGCAATTTCGTAAAATTACTTTGAGAAGCCGAAGTTGAAGTTTCGTTGGCTATGGCACTACATTAATAGTGTTTTTAGCCTCAACTCATGGCTCAAGTAAGTTCACTCTTGAAAGTGGAATAACTTTGAAATTTATCATGGCACTTGAGTAAATTTTGGTCATTATATTTGAGTTTTCCCATAGAAATTAGCTTGCCTTCACGATCCTTAAGGATATAGCACAAGTGATTGAAGGAAAAAAAGGTATCAAATATGACTGACTCTTGGATAGATGACAAAAGGGTTTGTAAAAATAGGTCTTGCAATTCAAAATCAAGTATGACCTTGTTTGTTTTAGTAAGATTAGTCATATAACACAAAACATAGTCACTAAGGTTCTCATTAGGTCCTTGTTTTATTTTAGCCATTTGTGCATAAGAGATTTTAGTACCAATATTAATAGAAAAATGTGCCAAAAATTGATTTTCTAATGGAGTAAAATATCATACACAATCAACAATCAAATTATAGAACCCTTGCAATGAATAATCTTGTAAACTTCTAAGAAACAATTTTGTTAATAATATGTCAACGAAAGAATAATGTAAGAAAACAACATGAAATGATCTAAGATCTTCTTGTGGATATTCCTTTCCATTAAAAACAGGAATTGTAGGTGAAACAAAACTAGGAGGAAGATGATAAGAGACAACCTCAGTGTGAGAGGACTATGCGAGAAGATGTGAAGAATCCACATAAGAAGAGGAGGTAGTGGCACCACGATGTAATTGAAGAACTTGGGCTTATAGATCTATCACCAAGGACTCTAAGGCATGCGTGTCAGAAGAAGAATTAGGTTGAATATGATATATGAGAGGAGAAGAAACATGAGTGGTAGACATAGGAATTAAAACATTAAGACTAGATTCCCCCATGTAGGTCGGGGGAGAGGAAGTTAGAGTGGAAGATGTATTAATAGATGAATACCCTAATCTTCGAAGCATACTCTCATGAGAATCCTTATCACGAGAAATTTATGTAGCTAAGAGGACATCGAGGACCGGTTGCACATGATTGGATTATCGTGCAATTGAGTATAAAAATGAGATAGAGGATCAAGTTGTTCTTGATCAACATTAGTATATTCATCATAGGAATGCTCATTGTCAGAAGCTTTTATGTCTTCTAAGGGTACTTGAGTAGAATTAGAGAGAGGGTTGTCATTCATAGGTACAGAGGAGGCCATCATTTGGAATGGATACGTAGGAAGCGGGAGTTATAGATATTGTTGGGAGCGAAACCGACCAAGACGCACATTGGGCATGAAATGCAATACTTAGGGACATTATGGTTTGGAAGAATGACTCGAGAGAAATAAATATAGATCCGATGCGCAAAATACAATACTCGGGTTCACCAAATGATTTAACCTAAATTGGCTAAATTTATAAGGGGTAGTAACTAATGGTAGATTATCCAAATCAATTAGTTTTTGAATCTATTTGTAGTAATATCATACATTAATCATTTAACAAAGATAAATAATGATAGACAATGCAACTAGGTACTTACAATGAGAAGGAGAAGAAGACTTAGTTGATATTCTAGACTTTTGTGCTAGTTTGGGTGACCTAGTGACTGGAAAGGGGTAGAAATGATTTAAAAGGATTCATCTTTAAAATTATATCTTGCAGAGTTGCCTTGACTAAGGTGTATGGTATGGCCCAAAGTGTACACCCAATATGACCCTTTTGTATGGCCATATGGGTTCCTTTTTACTTTCGGCTCCTAAAACTTTATGGTTCTACACACTACTTCCTACTCTACTCCTATCTCGTAATTTGTACCTTCATCATTATGTGATGCTCATTATACAACTAATTGAATATTCAAAACCCTAGGTGGTGAAGGAGTCCTATAAAACAAACATTAGTTGGGTTGTGTAAAACCCTATGCAAAGACAAACCTCACCACTACTCGTAAAAGGATCAAACTGTACATCATTCTCATCTAGCATGTGATATCTAGAATGTATGCAGCCAAATTGATAACCATGACATTATAACAATGTAATTATAATTGAAACTTTGTCCTATCTTGACTGGACTTTGATAATGTACCTTTTTCTATTTTTTGATCCGAGTGAATGGTTGTCCTAGAATGAGTAAGCAGAGTATATGAAGCTCAAGGTAGTCTTGGGTAGCTTTGTTTGTGATGGCTCTTAGTATTTTCTCATTAAAGTGCTAGGTGTCAAGTAGATATAATGCCCTCCCTCATTGAGAGATGAAAAACTTCCTTATATATGTGTTCTAGATCTGGAAAACTCGGATAAGGTTGATTAGAAGTGTACCAAAGAAGTTCAAATTAAGAAAAGTATCGTTGGAGGGAAAGGGACCAAAGCGACCAAGTCGGCCCATAACATATGGGCGTTATGGCCCTTCTGGGTGTTATGGTCCCAAATACATGTATGAATGATTTGAGAATTGGTATTGTAACATGTGAGGGCATAGCATGATTTGATGAATTAATATGACCGTTATGCAAACAAATAGGTTATGTGTGCAAGCAAGAATGAGTGAGATATAGCTAGGGATAGCATAATTGGTTAAATTGAGTAAGTGTGGGCTAGTGCAAGAGTGTTGTACAATTTGTATTGTTGCAAGGCATGAATTACCAAAATGAGTGTCTACAAATCCATTCGTCTCACTATTGATTTTTCTTTTGCATCATTAATACATTTCCATGGAGAGGGTGTTGGGCCACACTATGGATGATTGCAAGATCGTGGATTTGCGTAGAAAGGAGTGTGCATTGGATTGAATTACCATGCTTGGTTTTTTTGGATCTCATAAACACACGTACACACTCGTGCTCGTACATAAATATATAGAGGAATAGACAGGATTCATTATATGTTACATGGTAAATGTTTCTTTACTTCGTGCATAGTGTGTTTGATGTTTGACTATGTTGGTTTATGGAGTTCTTTTACAAGGTGATGCAATGAGAATCAATCCCCCACTCTCACAAGATCTTCTAGGAGATATTTGGCAAGTTATGGATATGGTGGTCATAATTTGATAGGATATACATTACATTGGCATGACACTAGTCATGAAGATGTTGGGAGGATCTTTACAACGTCAACTTCCTCATATGGGAGATGGACTATTTGAGGCCTTAAACTATATATTTGAGTGGTGGTTGCGCTCGTTTGAGGGAGGTTAAATACATAATGTTGCATATCCTATATAGATTGATAAGAGGACTTCATCTCCCATAGTGTCATAATTAATATGATGATTACATATTTGATTCCTATATTCAAGGAGGGTGCATGGTCTTCGATTCCTCTATTATTAGTGATGTTGAAGGTCAAGTTTCTAAAGAAGAGTAGCTTCATTCTTTTTGGATGTTATGTTATTAAACAGGATTTTATGCCATTCATGTGTCTAAAGAGACTTTCTTCATCATTGAGTAGGAGGTCATGTGTCCGAAAAGGGTTGACCTTATTGTTGAGGATTGTTGTGTTTTGTTCAAGGTTAGGTATGAGTATGTCAACTTTTAATACGGTAAAAGATTTTTATACGAGTGATGATTTCAAAGTTGTAAAGCCCAAGAATATTTTCATGGGTGTGACATATCTTGTCAATGGCATTTTGGTCTTTGGATTCAATGCATTTGTATGTATTGTTCGTGTGGATCTAAAGATTGCCTAGGCTTTGGGAGCTTATGCACATCGTTGGTAGCATTTGGTGATTGATCATGTCTAGACTAAGCAAATTTTCCTATCATCATCACTTTCTAGATGGCATATATTTGGTTATTTTCTTAAGACTTGGGTCTACATCGTTGGATTGTGATGGTCTAAGAGGTTAGCCTCTTTTTTAAGTCCATTATGATTGGTCGTGATTAGGGTTATATTTGACTATAGCAAGGTTGGGAGCATGGGATTGATTACGTGTCAATTCATATTTAGGCTTCAACAATTAGATATTTGCTTGGAATGGGGTCATTCAAGGGAGGTAAGGTTGTTGACCCATTGTCATTTGAGCATTCCCTATGGCTTGAAATGTTAGATCTACATGTTTTTGAATTTTCCATGGGTTCAAAATTTTAACTCTTTGTTGTTTGGATTGGACAAGATGTCATTAAGAGAGGATGTTGGTTAATATAATGTACGCTTTTTATTGGAAATATTCATTTTTATCCCTCAATTAATGGGGGATTAATGCGAGTCTTTTTCCAAGTAAATGACATATTTCTTAGAAGACCTCCAAGTTTTGATTTATGGGGGATGTTCAATGAGAGTAAATCCATTTTACAAGGCCTAAATATATATTCCTCCATGGTTGGCTATGTAGGTTATTACTTTTATCCACCTCATGTAATATTAAAGTAATGGTTATTTATAAGGGAAATGATCTACCCTTTAATCAATTATTCTATTCTCATTGCATATATTGTGATATATTAGAATTCTTATTTAACTCACACGAGTTCTTTTGTGTTTTTATTCGACAAAGCATGTGGTGGATATTATGTATTTCCTACTTCTAGAATATTACACTTAACTCTAACAATGTGTTGTTATTTTATTAGAATGGAATGGGGATTAATATAAAGAAGTATGTGGGACAAGATGATTCTTGCCAATGAATGAAGTGTGGGTTATTACCATAACCAAGCTTATCATAACCATTACATATTCCCAACTAAAAATGGGATGAGGGTTTTATAGATTTTACTTATGACTTGCTTGCTTCAAAAAGAAAAATAGATTTTTGTTGTGATAGATTGCCTTACTAAATAAATTTATGTGTCTAATATTTAAATTAAAGCCCCCATACACTTTTACCTTTTTAGTGTCCAGTTAAGGATGACATTTGTATTGTTGTGACATCATATAGATATCTAAATATTTAATATAATATGTATGCTTCTCGTGTCATAAAGAGAGAGTATACCAATATATAAGAATGACAAATTTCGTTTAATCGCCTCCAATGAAGCATTAGAAGAATTTTAAAACCAAAATTTACTTGCCTACAATATATGGAAAAAAATCTAGCTAGAAAGTATGGCATAATATTGATATTTTTCCAAAAGAAGCATTAGTCACATTAACAATTCAAATAATATCTATATAATAGAGTCAGATAATGTCATTAGGAGAACATATTGGACTAAGCGAGTTAATGATGTTATCCTAAAAGTTGGATATTTTGTTTCCTAATACCGAAAGTTGTTGACGCAAAGTGGAATTGATATAGCTCATAAGGCAAGTTCGATTAGAATGACTCAACCATGTTTGGGTGTAGCTAGTTGTCGCTCTATGTTGTTGATTGACACAGAGAGTAATTCTCAATTGATCTTGTAATCGATACAATGCATCTTCGTATTGTCCTACTATATGCATATCTGCCATCTTCAAAATAATTTGTTTTATGTTTTTTCCCACTTTCATCAAGGGAATTCTAAAGAACCAATCAAGCAAATAAGCATGTAGTATCCTTGAATCTTATTTCTAAAGTGGCAATAATCTGCCTCAAATCTCGGTTCTAAAGTGATAATAATCTCTCCCTCAAATTTCATAACATTCACAATTACACCAATCAACAAACAAATATTGTAATATTTCCATTAAGGCGTGTAAAAATTTGCGTCCAAAAGCTACCATCTAAATGTGGTTAACAATGAATTTAGCTTGACAATTTTTGAAATCAAAAGTATCTCCCATTAATTGTTGTATACTTGAAGTTGCCAACTTTAATATTAAAGAATGCGCGTGGTAATTTTCATACACAAAAGATGTCAATTAAATTGATAAGGACATTCCATTTAAACAGTGTCATGAAAGTCAAGTGTTCTTTAATTACCTCAGCGTAATACACCAAAGGCAATGTGGTGAAAAACAATGTTTTCAATCTCACGCTAAATAAAGTGGTTAACAAAGAACTTAGGACAGTTTTTGAAATCAAAAATATCTCTCATTAATTGTTGTATACTTTAAGTCGCCAATTTTAATATTAAAAATGAGGATGGGATTTTCCATACACAAAAGATGTCAATTAAAATGATAGAAACATTCCATTAACACAATGTTGTAAAAGTCGAGTGTTCTTCAATTACCCCAACTTAATACACCGAGAGGTAATGGGTTGAAAAAATGATGTTTTCAATCCCATGCTAAATAGAGTGGGTAAACATCCAAATAAATAGATATGTATTGAGAATTAAAATGTTGGGAAATAGCTCAATGGACTTTTATGCATTTCAACTTTTAAATTTCAATACCACCATGGTTCTAAATAAGTCGATTACAATGCGTAACAAAAAAATAAAATGCAAAGCTACCGATTGTTAAGGTGAAACTCTTGCATCTAAGTCCTTGTGCAATCATTTACAATCTCCCAATGCCTCAAGCAGCATTATCTCGTCATCTATAAAAATTTGTTATACCCCATGATCGGCCTAATCAAGATCAACTAATTGATCTTCTTTGAGGTTATCTAAGACTATAGGGTTTCACCAAAAAGAAAAGATACATTGAGCATCACACACATACATGGAGATCATAGTAGCAATGTTTGCTAAAGATGTGAAATGTCAAAGCCAAAAAGTCTTCCCAAAAAAAAAAAGAAGAAGAAGAAAAAAAAAGGACAAACCATGTTGTGTATCAATACTTATGTTTATGTTTTTAATATGCAAAATCAAAGTCTTCGTAAGCACTGGTACAGCTTTACAATAATTAGGGCACGGCTTTAACCTTTAGGGTTTGAAAAGGCAGATATTTTAATATGGTATATCTAAAAATGGTGAAGATTGTGTTTTTGCCCCCATAACGTACATTTTTAGCTACTATGATAAATAAAATACCATACAGAAAATAATTCACCTCCCACAAATGTAGGAATCCTGTAATGACTTTTGGGGCACCATTACTACCAACGTTTGCCCATCATCTTGCTAATTGATTATATCTGGCTGGCCGCTCCATGATGCAACTTTGATACATGTTATCCCGCCACACAATTACGTAGGGGGTGGAAACATTTGTTGTTTACTATAAGTTGCCTTTTAAACATTAAGGCACAAATTACTCCCATATAAGCATCATGCATTCACCTCTAAATAATGATTTTCACGCCAAAAAGTGATATTCCCGTTAAAAATCAAGTCAGTTTTCACAATGGATATCTTAGCTTGAAGCTTCAAAAAAAGATATCATGTGATGAGAATATAAGTCCAAATTAGTCCACCTCATTAGATTCTGTCCAGCATTTACAGACCACTGAGCATCGAGTGTTTGCAAATATATGACAACGTTAAACTGAAAATTTGTGCCCACACATAGATTGATGTATTTTCTCAGAATAGTCGGCGCAAAAAACCAATGCATAACCAAAGGTACTAGCCTTGGAACAAAGTATGATTTTAACTGTTAAACATAATTGATATATTCAAGCCTACCTCAATGCAAAGATGTGGTTGATAAATTTAAGCCTAAATCCATACAAAGGCATGAGAAGAACAGGAGGCTAGAATATTGAACCAGAGATAATCAAATTTAGATTATATTTACACAGCTACAGCACTATCAGGAAAACAATCCTGTATTTTCTGAAATTGTGGCATTGTCAACCCTCCGAAATGAGTTGAAATGTCAACAATATTTTTGTTATTCTAGATAATATGACAGAAGGCACAGCATCACTGACGCAACGACCCCCAGGAAAAACATCTAGTCATCTCTCCAAATAAAAAAACTATTCCTCTGGAGTTTTTTTTTGGCTTGCTATCAGTAAAGCCAATTTGATCACAGCTGCCTGCCTATACATAGGTGAGTTGCAAGGAATGTCCAACTTCGGGACAAGTAAGACATACAAATTTCAGGGCAACCATTTCAACTTAACATGAACTAAGTGAAGCACCCTTATTCTGCACCTCGAATTCAGCAACTCAAAATGATCAAATTTAGATTATAGTTCAGTTCGGTTTCAATCTGGTCATATGCTCAGAATCTCAGATCCTCTTTCTTTTAAATTCACCAGAAATAAGAATCATTTCTCCTCACCTTCCTCAGCATCATTTAGGAATTGAGCATCAAGAAGTAGCCAAGCAACCAGAAGATGCAGCATTCCATTTTACAGGTTAAATAAAAGCATTCTCTAGGGCAATTTCATCTGCACTATTGAAGCTGAACAATATAAGATTAAGGACTACATGCATAGCTTTACAATCCATGCTATCTTTGATGATATTTGGGAACCACAGTTACATCATCGTGCATGATGACACATGCTACAGACAGTTATGGAACTCAAGTTTGCAAATGTACAATGATTGCAACTCCAACGCCCTGCATTATCCCCCGGTTTTAATTGAACGATTCTTTGATGTGCCAACCTTTAGAAATCCCCTTTCCCCTTGTTGCTACTAGAAGCCTTTGAGGTACTGTTTCTGCTGCTGGCTGCTTGCAAAATGTTCACATCCGACAAGCCATTCTCCAAAGCTCGAACAAGATTCTCAAAATAATTACGAGTTACACTGTATATTAGACAAAAGAAAAGGAAACAGTCGGTGTAAGTCAGCTGGATCATGCCATAATCCCAAATTTGTGGTATACTATCAAAACCCATATTGACCATTAAATATATCATATGAGAAATGCTTTATGCAATAACATGTTTATATAGGAGTGTGACAAAGCATGCAGACAAAGAGCACAAACATTGAGAGGTAGCTTTTGGTCAAACAAAGAATCATGCAATTAAGATATTTAACACTTTCACAGTCCATAGATGAATCAGATAATTTTTGCTCTGAGCAAAAATATTTTTTACACAGTTTTCTACCCAAAATCATGCAATTGCTTGATGAGTCATATTTTGCCTATGTTTCCTTGTTCAAATTTGCCAACCATAAAATTTGGGGGAAAAACAAGGTCTTATATGACTATGTACCCATAGTTGAAAAAGGTTAAAACTATAGTGTAATGTTTAGACCCATGAGGTGATATGCAATGGATAAATAAACACCCCAATTTATGTGTGTATGGGTGGAAGTAAAGTTAAGAAAATAATGAGTTAATAATGAGTACCCGATAACCATAGTTACCATGTTCGAAAAGTTCGGGTTGCTCAGACATGGAAAAAAGTTTGGAAGAATTTTGCAAAAAGTTCGGTTCAGTATGGTTCAAAAAAATATAAATTTTCAAAAAATATAAAACTGAATAATTATCCATACTTGCTTCAAAAAAATCAATCACACATACAAATAAATAAACATACAAGTATACTAAAGTCTTAAAACATATAAATGTATAGCAAAATCCATGTTAAACTTAAGACTTACAAGTTATATTTATGACACAGACAATGAAAATTCATAGTTCATACATATTGATATATATATAGCGATGAAAATTATCCATTGCTCAAACTTTAAAGTTTTGAGCATTAACCAAAAGGCAAAAATTAAAATGCAATTTTAAACATTTGCAACATCAAATCCTGCTTCTACATCAAAAGTATCACTAGCATCTTCATCTAATACTGCAGCAATATGGTTATCATCAGCAACATGTTCTTCATCTCCAAAACATGTTTCTCCAAGCGAGTGAGTAAGCAATCGTAAATTGCTATGCACAAAAACAAGATCAAAGAGTTTTTGAGCCCCTAATCGATTCCTCTTGTTTGTGTGGATTAAATCATGTGTACTCCAATTTCTTTCACAAGCAAAAGCAGTAGAACATTGGCTGAAAATTCACACGGCAAGCTTCTACAAATCTGGAGTAGAAGACCCATAAGTCTGCCACCATTTAGATGGTTCCCACGTCATCTACTTGCCCTTGCTTCTTTTTCACCAAACATTTTGAGTTGGTTCTTGAAAATAGTAAGTTGTTCTCTTGCTTTTTCCTTCCCATCCTCATCATGTACCAACCTGTCTATGGTTGCAAGTATACCTCTCTTTATCTCCTCATTTGCATCATGATCTACCTCTACTAATTTAGGATCTAAATAACAGGTTGCTGCATGTAGAGGACAAAGTGTAGCATGAACCATCGTTTGTCCACGATTTCCCAAATACACTTGACTTCTTCAACATCATCTACTAGTATCTTTTGGATTTCTTCCTTTGCTCTATCCATGCCCTCATATACAAAACCCATGCATGGCTGATTACCATCAACCATTCTCAAAATTCGAACAAGTGGCTCAAACACATTTACAACCTTCTCAAAGACCCTCCCAAAATGTGTCCCCTAAGATAATTTTTTCAATTTCTTTTGAATGGGTTTCCTTGGAAAGCTTCGACTTTGCCCATTCATCAGTAACCACCACTTTTCTTAATGTTGTCCTCTCCTCTAACTCCCTTTGCAAAGTAATGAAGTTGGTGGCAAATCTTGTTTCGGCAGGGGAAAGAAGTTCACATTTTGCAAAAGAACGATACAAGATCAATGTCAACCGGTGATTGAGGATAAACTTAGAGATTTGTTTTCCTTCAGTCACAATATTGCTTACCCATTCTATTTTTGATAGATCTTCAAGCAAAAGATCCAACACATGAGTTCCACAAGGTGTCCAAAAGATATGAGGAAATCTATCCATGAGTATCTCTCCCGCTCCTTTGCAATTGGCTGCATTATCTGTAATAACTTGAACAACATTATCTTCTCCTATCTCCAAAATGGCTGATTCAATGCATTTGGAAATGAAAAGAGAAGTTTTTGCTCATTACTTGTATCAATAGATTTTATAAACATTGCACCTTGAGGAGATATTGCCAAAAGATTTAGGAGCGGCCTTCGCCTTGAATCTGACCATCCATCACTTACTATTGTGCAACTTGTTCTTTTCCAACTTTTTTTTTTTATATGAAACCTACTCTTCAAGAAGACTAGTTCTTAGTCTTTCATAACAAGGCAATGTGTAACCCTTCCCAAACTCAATTGCTGCATCTATGAAAGACTTGAAATGTGGGGAACGAATTACATTGAAAGGGATGGCCTCTGCATAAAACAATCTAGCTGCCAACCTGTCTACCTCATGTTTGTGTTGTGGCCTCCACATGGACTTCAATGAACCTTGTGACTTTTCCACTCTGCTTGCACTTCCACTTCCTTCTGAAAATGGTGATGGAGAGCGATTTGAACTGTTGAAGGAGCCCATTTGTGAGATAGAGTGTTGGATTTTAGCCTTCTTTGCTTCTGAAGCTAATGATCCAACACGACTCACATTAAATTTAGCTTGAACTCGATGTATGAAATCTTTGTATTCAGTTTCCTCTGAATTCACATTTGCTATTGGACACTGCTTGACATCTTTGGATCCTCCCAAGTAATGGTACCGAACTCTAGTTACACTGCCTGTAATATTCCCATTGCACAAGGTGCATCTCATATGTAGTTTATTATCATCTCTTTGGACGATGTATTTCATCTCGAACGATTGGTGCTAGACATCTTGACCCACTTTTCTTTCCCTTTACCTTCCAAGTCCAACTATTCTCTGAACCTGCAAAAACAAATATTAGGACAACATTTTTTAATTTTTTTACATACTAACAAATTAATAAAATTACGGTTTAATTTATAAATAAATATTATTATATTACAATATACTCAATATTGCATACGATTCCCAAATAAATTAAAATTTTAACAATGTTTATAACTTTATAGTTTATAAAATTAGTAATTGTGATTTCGAAGTGCAATATATATTATTATTTAGTAAATAATATTTACCACACACCAAACTATACCTATTCCAACCGCAAACCATAACTATGTGACCTATTCGCAGTTATACTATATTTTTGCAAATTTGCAGGGTTCGAAAGGTACTTACCAGTTACTATGGCTTTCGCGTTTTACGTTTTTCAGTGTGGCTGCGTTCACTATTTCCACTTCCAGTGGCTGCGTTCACTCTTTCGACTTCTTGTGGCTGCATTTAGTATTTACCGATTAATGTCGGCCTGATTTTTGCAAGTGCCAAGAGTTGCGTTCACATTTTTTTGTTTACCGTTTGGTTTTTAATGATTTCGCTTTAGCTTTTAGGGTTTCGGCTTTAGCTTTTAAGTTTTTAGGTGGATACGTTTTAATTTTTCAACGTAAAAAAATTAAAACTAAAGGTCAAACGTACCAACCGAACAAGTTTGGTTTTGCTCAAAAATTCATTGCAAACCAAATTTTGCCCATGTTCAGGGGAATATGGTAACTATGCCGATAACATGAGTATGAATTATTTATTTAATGTAATGATGTAATGGTTAAATGTAATGAAAGGGTGTGATGATTTGTAACCACCTCTTGAAAACTATAAGTAAAGGAGAAAACTTTTGAAAGGGGCATGATGTATTTTATATTGAAGACCCAACATAGGAGACTGTCGAAGGCTTGGAGGTTAGTGGCGGATTGATTGGGAAGGGGGTATATAGCATATATCCGACCAAGGGTACGACGTACACCTTGGAGTGTCTAGCCGTGGCTACTCTTTGGTTTGTTGGATTGAGGGACCTCTAGAAAAGAGCTCCAATGCCTCAACAATCCCCCTAGAGAGCCATATAGACACGAGTCTTTTTGTCATGGGAGATCTAAGGGCCTTACAAAGAGTCTACCCCAGATATGTACCTAACACTCTTTATATTAATAAATGAGGAATATTGTGTATCTTTCATTATTTCTCTCTGTGCATGCATATATATTGTATATTTAGTTTAAACTTTGTTTATATATGAAACTCCCTAATGGTTTTAAAATTAACTATATTATAATGCAGGTTTGATTAAATTGAGTTTGCTAATAAAATGTGCCCTCACATTTTAGTATCGTGAGCCTAAAATCCTAAAAGACCTATGAGGATGATACATTTATAAAATTACTCTTATTTCCTATATAACAATTACTCGTGATTAACCTTAAACCATTAAAACAATAATAATAATAACCACCCTATAATCACATTTAAAATTTCTAGCAAGCTAAATAAAACCTTTGAGAAATGCATTTCATGTTGATCTTGAATAACCTACCAGATTGGCAGATATACTAGAGTAATTTGATTTTGATTTTAATTTATTTCTTTTTGTTTTAATTAATAACATTATTTATGGAAAAAATAATTTAATTAATCCTAATACCACTAAAAGAAATATAAATTATATTACACTAATTTACAAAATGGACATAAAATGAAAATGACAAGTGAAATCTCAAATGTTCTCAAGTTTTGGTAAAAAAACTTAGGTTTTTAATTCTTTATAATTCATGTGCACAGCCTCTTTTCATTGGGCCAATTTTTCATTAAACAAGAAAAATCCTTTTGATTTTTATCTTAATTATTTTAATTATCTAATTTATTTCATTTACCCAAATCAAGGAGTTACATGACTTTCTTTTGGTATTACATGGAAACATGAAGGGGAGGGAGTTAACCATGTGTCACATCCTTAATATTCTTTGGTCCACAAATAAAACCTTTATGCTTCCTCCATAAAACCACCCCTCTCCTATTAAACAAGGCATTTTGGAGGCTAGAATGCTCCCACCCGGCAATTCCACGTTGCTAGTGAATGCCCCCAACTTCGCATACTAATCTAACTTGTTCCAATTTCACATGTCATGTTGACTACTTTCCAATATTTACGATGCTGATATATATTGCTTCACATAATATTTCTCTCCAAAACTCTGTCAAGAGCGAAGCTATGTACCAGACCATGTGACGTGAAATGGTAATATTCCCACTTCTTACTGATCTATGGTACTTACAAACTTGTCCAGTCTTCCACATGGTTCATATTCAAAGGTCTTCAAGTTTGCACTATGGATAATAATATGGTTGTTACTTTGCAGGCACATAATTTAACTCATTTTTGTTTCATTTACCAATTTCTCATGTTTGAGAAGCTTCTGCACTGCCATATATTGGTGTGGTACTTTGAGAATTAGTTATACTTCACATTTCTCCGTTGCAGAGTAAACCATTCTAAACCAAAGCGAACCATACTCTTTTACTTCACAATCCATCTATATCACTTTGTAACCTGTCAAACGACACTTCTTAGCCATCGGGAATCTCGCATATGTTATGAACTTGAATAGTTACAGCCAAATTGTATATCTTAAAAAGGTTTTGGAGACTCCATTGAACACCTATATATATTATATATAATATATATATATATATATATATATATATATATATAATTCTCGAATTAAAGTAAATAAGTATAAAATCCTATGAAAGGTATTTATTATAATTCTCCAAATTAAAGTAAATAAGTATAAAATCCTATGAAAGGTATTTATTAAGCATTTCCCGTAAAAGTAATAAAAATAAGGTTTTAGTGTGAATTAACAAACATTATTTTTAAAGGTAGGGTTCTCACATAACTAGTCGATAAGCAAGATATTTACATACGTTAAATTAAACAAAAATTAATTGAGTGTCAAAAGTAGAATGAACATCAAGTATTGGTGACCTAAGATATGAAGTAGAGAATGAATAAATAAGGGAGCCCGATGTATGAAAATGTTCATGAAAGCTTTTGGTATACAATTAGTAAATACCATAATAAGGTTTCTACAAGTACACAGAGAGATATGGGAAGCTTTGAATTATGAATGATGGTGACAAAATCATGTAGCATCAACAATTTGCTTTTTTTCATTCGGTGTCCTTATGTCCACAAGTGGACCTGCCTAGAACTATTTTGAAACCATGGACTAAGATGATCATGGTGACTCAATAAACTACGAGTACAAACAATGGAATCATCGACTATGAGGGTAAGTTCAAAAACTAACCCTAGAATTATAAATACATACAAGAAAAATTGACACTTAACTAACCATGATGAAGATAAGAAAATAACTAAGAAAAGTAAAAATAGAAAATATAGTAAAAATTCTAAGAAAAGAAAACACGCACGTAATGAAGAAACACCTTCAGATAAAAGTTCTAGTGAATTGGAGTCGGACTCATCGGATTCTTATATTGATATATTACTAGGAAGGAAATTGATAGTTTCATATGCAAAATTAAGTTACCTGAATATGCCGGTGAAGTCGAGATAGGAGAACAAGCAGAACAATGGCTTTCAAGTTTAGAAAGATACTTTGATCTTCAAGGAACAAGTAACTATGGAAGATCATGTATCACTAGTTTTCAACTTAAGGGCATGGCCTTAAACTGGTGGCAAGACATAACTCAGACTATGAAACTAAAAACATGGAAAGTCAAATAGGAGCAGTTTAAGGAGTTATTTCAACTAAAAAAACTCTTAAGATTATTTTATACAGAACGTCAACAAGAATTTTTGAAGTGAGACAAAAACTAAAGACACTCAACGAGTATAAACAAGATTTTGAGAGATTAAACTGCTATGTAGCCTGATATTCTTCATTAATTCCATTAATAAATTTGACCACTCAATCTCTTCCATTATAGATGAGGCAATATAAATCGTTGAGGAATTTGAAATTAAGAAGATTTTGGTGCGAAAGAGAAAAGAAGAGGTAAATTGAACCATTTCTCAAGTAAACAAGAATTTTATGAGATGCCATAGCGATAACTATCCTCATAAATTCCAAAGGAAACCTCCACCCACACAAAAATGTTGGACTTGCATAGAAAATCACTACGATCAAGGCCCCCAAAAGGCTAAAATGCAGCGTTCCAATCTTCAAAGAAATCAAGTAAACCTAATTCAAAAGCTAACATGAAGATATATGGCTCCGTGGATACAGTACAATGTGTTTTCAAACCTCATTAGTGAAAATTAAAGGAAAAATTAAAGAACAAGATATTAATTTTCTCATAGATTTTGATAGTAGTCATAGTTGTATATCTTTAGAGTCGTTATTAAACTTATCTTATAAAACCATGGAGCTCGTAACCGTTGAGATGGAAGATAGAAGAGTGGTAAAACAAACCGGTGCAATCATTGCAGACTTAAAGCTCCAACTAAATAATTTTGAAACAAGTGAAAAATTGCATGTTTTAAATTTAGGAAAATGCAATGCCATTGTAGGAATGAGTTGGTCAAAAAAACACAATGCATATATAGGATGTGAAAATAAAAACTTTTATTGGGTGATCAAATGGGGACATTTATATCTTATAGGGGGAGAAGTGACCCCTAACCATTAAAACCATATCCTTTATGTAAGTTAAACGTAATATTAAAAAAATTGCAAACTTTTGTGTGCAATGGTCGTCCAAAAAGGTAATATACATTTAAAGTAGATATCAATATTAAACCTTTAGTACAAGACTTAATGGACGTTTTTCTAGAGAAAGTAGATGGTCTACCTCCTAGATGAGCAGTGGATCATATTATAAACGTGGTTGGGAGCATAACCCTGTCTAAAGCCCCTTATTGTCAATCTATCCTTGAATAAGCCAAATTGAAAACTCAAATAGTTAAGTTATTTAAACAAGGAAAAATCCGACTTAGTGTGTCCTTGTGGGGTGCTCCCACGCTATTTGTAAAGAAAAAGGATGGTACCATGAGATTATGCATTGATTACCAACAACTCAACAAACTCACAATAAAGAACAAATATCCCTTACCCCAAATAGATGACCTATTAAACCAATTAAGTGACACAAAATATTTTTCAAAAATTGATTTACGGTCTAGTTACCACCAAATATGTATCAAAGAGTTTCATATTTCAAAAACAGACTTTAGAACTCGATACGGACATTATGAGTTTGTAGCAATGCCTTTTGGACTGATAAACACTCTTTCTACTTTTATGACACTGATGCATGATGTTTTCTGCCCTTATCTAGATATATTTGTGATTATTTTTCTAAAAGGCATTCTAGTATATTCAAAAATGAGAAAGATCACGAACATCTTAAGCTAGTATTAGAAACCCTGCGAAAAAACAAGCTATATGCCAAGTTAAGTAAATGTGAATTCTTTAAAATGGAATTATATTAGATAAAGGCATTTCACCCGGCTTTGCTAAAATCAAATCTATTCAATAGTGGTCCATACCCAAAGAAGCTCGTGAAGTTTGAAGTTTCTTAGGATTATAAGGATTTTATCGTAAATTTGTTAAAACCTACTCTAAAATTGCTGCACCTTTAACAGACTTAACCAAGAAAGATCGACCATATAAATGGACCATAGATTGTGATAAAGCTTTTAATAAGTTGATATGTGCAGATCATAGTCGATAGATGGGCACTACTTGCAGTGAATATACATTTATGTTTAAACTTATAGCCATATTTCATCATGTATATATGCCCTATACAAATTATTAGTATGCCAGAACTTTGACATTGTGCAACATGCATCATATTTTGGCCATGTGTTACAGCTTATGAACTTGAATAACATATATTGTCTTCAAATTTTGCACATTTAAATCTGGATATTCATGTAGATTTTCTCCATCAATGCTCGAGACTTGACTGAAAATGCATTGAGTGAAAATGGTAATGGAAATGAAAGAAAATGTAGGACTCTTAAAATTTGGAAATCATAAGGTATTTATACAAATGTTAGCATTTATAGAGATATCTGTAAAGGCAGATTGGTCCTTTATGCCATAGAACCATTACAGTACCAACATACTAGCATCCTACATATTCGCCTTGAGTTTCGAGCTCCATGCTACTTACTCATCTTGTTTCGACAATCAAAATTTTAGAAATGAGTAACAGTTTTGTTATAATCTCTTGTCATGGATGTTCTTCAAAGACAACTTGTGGAGTCAAGAAAATTCACAGGTAACTGGTGGTTTTATTGCATACTAGAGTCAAGACATGGGAAACATATTCTGTCGCTAATATATATCATTTGCCAAGCATTTATGGTTTTATTGACAGAGGGTGTGAGTAGCAGCATGGTAGTGGCAGCTTTATATTTATTTGGATATTGCGATTGCAAGATTGAGCTCTCCCATAATTCTGCTGGAAAACCTTGTGGAGATTGTGCACAGCTGAATAGCTGGGTGTATCTGTTTGTGTAAGTTTGAACAATTGGAAATTTAGCTGTCTCAAAACCAATTTATACCTATCTGGGCATTATAGATAGTTTTTAAGGAAACAAATACTCCATCACAACTTTATAATTACATGACAATAGGGAGACACAACAAATTAAGTTGTTAATTAAAAGGAAGCATATTTATGTTTCCTTTTAACGTAACAAGAACATTTCTTATGAAATTGTTCGAGAAACTGCCTTTTACCCTATATAGATAGCTACCGATCATTATCATTAGTAAGCCCTTGAGTTACAACCCGACCCTGCCAGCTATAGATAGATGGGCCTATCTATCTAGAGGGGGCCCAACCCCACCTACCTTCTCTCTTCCCCAGCCGTGTATAACCCCTGCCTCTGTAATAATAGAATAGTTCAGGATTGATGAGTTGCTGAAATTGTGAAAGACTATTCAAGATGGCGGAAGGTTATTCATGCTCATGGCTGATAGCTGCCCTAGATATATATGACCGGTGGCCCTATATCTATATATAGAAAGTGCAATAGAAAGGAACGAAGTCGAAGTGCAGTGACAATCAATATCGATGGATCGGCATAGATTGAGATTGTGTTTGTTACACGGCACGGCTCAGTTAGCCACCCCAAAGGAATCTACATAGGAGCTTGATGCAAGGGTCTACAACAGCTTCACACTTAAATTTCACTTTGGCAAGTATCCACTAGGCTTCTTTTAATCCTTCTTAGCAATCTTGGAGGTAAACTTATCTCGACATGTTTGTTATGCTCCTCTTTGGTTCTATTTTTCTTGTAGATGTCATATGAATATGTGACCACAACCTTCAATTGCTTACTCAGTTCAAGAAATGCAAAACAGAGTTTCTAGTCCTACTAGACTAGGTCTTTCATCATTAACTTATCTCCTTCTTGATGAATGACTCCTTTGGTGACCACCTTCAATGGTTTAAACAAGTTTTGTATGACCTGTTTGATGCCTTACCAGACTCACAAACCATCTCTATACATTCATTCTTGATTTGCTCTCAAAACGGGTTTGTAAGGCTACTAGGCCTAAAATTCACAATTCAGGGTTATGACTCAATATGACTTGGGAGACGCTCCAAATGCTTGTAGACTCTTAAACTCACTTGGCAAATGATGATCCAACAATTTCAAGCTTTAACACAACTTGTTGAGCCCAGAAAATGCAAATTTCTTCTAGGTTTAGCCCTCAATTAGGCCTTGTTTGGACCTGCAGGAAGACTGTCATAAAAACTTACACTGTACGGTCTGAAAACTCTTCAAACCGCCAAAATCTCTTAGATGGCCCCTAAATGTATGTATATATCAAATTTGGGAATTTTTCACCGGTTAGAATGGGAGTTATTCAACTTTTTCATTCAAAACCCTACACAGGGTCTGTTAGAGCCCGAAAACACATAAAAGCTCTAATTTTCAATTTTTAGCTTGTTCCTCCAAACTAATGCCAGGATCAGATCTGTATGGGCTTGACACACCTTGGCAAACAATTTAGAAGCTTTGATCTATCATGAAAATCATGAAAATGTTGAATTTACCAGGACTGTGCACACAGAAACCCTCAAAACAGTGCAATCCAAACCCTGCGCCTTGCAAACAACAAATGCATGCTAGATCCAGTCAAGAAACATTAATAAATGACCATCCACACCTGTAAGAACATGAACAAGATTATGGAAGTCTTCTTTCATTTATTCATTGCTTGAAAACATCATACAACCCCTCCAACCTTCACATACAAGCCACACTCACCCCAAAACTCTGTTTTTCCTTCCATTTTTAAGCTTCCTCGAGCTTCTCTAAACTCAGTTCGACCTCTACCTCTTTCAAAACTGAATGACTAAACGTGGTATTATATCCAAGAATATATCAACCGCTTTGAAGCTGTTTTACATGCTTGATTTGGTCTTTCTCAACGTTGGGGTTAAGGCTTATCACGATCTAGTACATAGTTTGACCATTTACAACCAATGTATGAGATAAATGACTTTTACAAGACACTAATATACTCCAAAGATCACTCTCCTAATGACACCATCCTTGAAACACTCCAGAAATCTCCACATAGTCCAAAATCCATTCAAAATTTGAACTCTTGGTTTCGGAGGGAAAATCTCAAATACTCCTAAGTGACCTACAAATCACCACTTGAAGCCTATGTAGGGCTTCTTATTGACATAATAAGACTTATTACACCTCTTACTAGGCAAATAACATCATAATCATGTACTATGCATTGATGCACTTGTGTCAGAGCTAACCTTTCTTTAATGGGTTGATTATACTATTAACTCTACTATAAACAAGTGGGGCTAATCAAGTACTTGTCAAGCCCCCATATCATAATTGGAGGTCCAACATCATCCCTCAACTATACTATCTATATGGATGTCGGGCCATAGGGAAGGAAATCTGGCAAGGTGATTGATATAGTAGGCCACCTATATATGTCTTCAATTGGCCAAATGGGTCAGCCACCCCTCTATATCACATATATACAGAGGCCCCTCTCTATATGTATGGAGGGTGAGGGACGGAACCCTCTCTATAACTATAGGATATATGGGGTGCGAGTGGGCGCCCCCCCTATATTGATTATCCAAATGGCGGCCAAACCACCCCTATATAGATGAAGATCTATATAGTAGGAGGTGGGGAATGCGGGGGCAAAGGGACGAGGGGGAGCATTGCCTTTATGTTCCCTCACAAGTAGTTCGCTACAAGATATAGATATAGATAAGGGGGCTGCGCTCACCCCTCCCCCTCCTATGTCAAGGGAGTGCATAAAGGCCCTCTATATACATGGGTGGGACCCCATAGATAGTTCCCAACAGGGGTCAAGAGCCCCATATTTGGACAGGGGACTATAGAGAGACTTCGTCAAGCTCGTATATAGTTTAGTTGGCTCTAATATTCGACTAGTCGATCGGGCTACAAAACCAATAGTTGGTTGGACCACCTAGTTGGGCCAATAGTTGGTTGTTAACGACTAGCCCCATATGTAGATAGGCTGGGTTGTGTTAGCTAGCCTTAGTTGGGCGTGGTTATAGAGGGACTAGCCTTCAATTCAGCCTTCAATCAAACCTAACGACATACATAGGGCTACCAGAACAATTTATCTCTCTCGGGAAGCAACCGAGAAAAGACAAAGGGCATTCCCTCCAGATATATAGATGGATGGGCCCCAACTCGGGCTCCCCATATATAGATATACTCCCCACTAGATATAGGCTTAGGCTTGGGCCCCACTATCTATATAGATGCTGCTCCGCTGGTCGAGAATAGAGTAGAGTAGGAGATCTCTATAGGGCCATATAGTATAGATATATAGGGTGCCCTTAGATGCCTCTCTTTATTGGATCTACTACATAATCCATTGGATCATCTGCTACCACCGATGTTGGTTTAGTTTCGTTGATGTTGGACCTCCCAAAACTAGTACCGCTAGGTATGGTTCTTAACTAATCCATTGTACTCCTTGGTGTTGTTGCTTGCTCCGTATGACATGGTGAACCTACTCCTTGGCCTCGATCCACTTCTTGATCACAAAAATCTATAGCTTACGAATCGCTAGAGTGTGTCGATCTTGATCTACACTTGTCCTTGTCTTTCTTTCTATGAGTACTTGATCAAGGAGAATAGATTGGGGTCGGGCCTAAGAACGCCTATATATATGAGGGGATAGTCATGTTCATGAGATTTGTGATCTATGAATTGCCCCGGTGATCGAGGGGAATTCCCATCACCTAGTTTCACATCCCAATGATATCTATATATAGGGGTCAATCGCCATATCTCTAATCCATACTATATTATATATAGGGTGGGACGTTAGGGGTAGGGGGTTGGCTCAAGCCACTCGGAAGAGGAAAAGAGGGAGCCGTTTGGATAGAGAAGTCAAGAGCCTCTGCCACTTTCACATAGTATAGATACAAATCCAAGTAGTCCCATCTTGTGTGTGTGTGTGTGTGTGTGTGTGTGTGTGTGTGTGTTTCACATCACCAATGATATCTATATATAGGGGTCAATCACCATATCTCTAATCCATACTATATTATATATAGGGTGGGGCGTTAGGGGTAGGGGGTTGGCTCGAGCCACTCGGAAGAGGAAAAGAGGGAGCCGTTTGGATAGAGAAGTCAAGAGCCTCTGCCACTTCACATAGTATAGATACAAATCCAAGTAGTCCCATCTTTCCAATGTGTGTGTGTGTGGGTGTGTGTGTGTGTGCGCGTGTGCATGTGCGCGTGCGTGTGTGTGCGTGCATGCGTGCGTGCGTGCGTGTGTGCGTGCGTGTGCGTGTGCATGTGCGTGTGTGCGTGCGTGTGCGTGTGTGTGCGTGTGCGTGTGCGTGTGTGTGTGTGTGCGTGTGTGTGACATGGTAGTTTGGATAGGTTAGGCTGAAATGATGTGAGAGTGACATGGATCATGTTCAAGCAATTAGAGAGGCGAGATAAGGGAACTAGGCACCAAGATGGGCACAACTATGGACCAGAATGGATAGGCTTAGTTGTGCCACATTCGAGAATGTAGGGGAAAGTAGGTGTGGATCCTCGGGGATGGTGTTTTTGAGCCCCAAAAATCTTGGGGCATTGCTTCAGATATATCAATTACATTGAATCAAAAGATGGAACAATGATGGGAAATATTTTATTTAGAAAATGCCTCTTAGCAATATTGTGTAAGAGATTCTCTTCTAATTCACTGTATAATGGAATTTAGCACGCATTCCTTTCTTTTTAGCTCTCCCCAGCTCTCCCTATAAAAAAAATCAAAATGGGAGATTGGACCCTCGGGGGGGTCATATATAGAGAATGGCGGGGTAGGGATGTGCCATATGGATATATAGGCTCCTATCACCTGTCAGGGGGTCTGTTAGGGCGTCACATGACTCTTTAAAAATGACTGGTTCCGCAATAAGAACCTTCACAAAATTCAAGCCATAAACACTCACAAGATTAACTTTGTTGCAAAATTGACTAAAATAGTATTCAATAGGCAAGGAATATCATACAATGTTAGCTAGAAAATGACGTCAATTTAGCCATCTGAAACTAATTTATACATAACTAATTAAAACATAATAAAAAATCACAATAGGAAAAAAAAAAGAAATATAGATTTCGCGGAACCTAACATGTACTTGGACTAGCCCTTGAAGACAACCACACTATTTCAATAATATCTGGTTCATTAGGCACAATATACGCTGGAGGCTTTGCAAACGGGGTAACATGATAAGTGGGCCTGTTTGTGGCGGAAACTCCATGATTACGCATGCTTGAGCCGGAGCGCATGACCTACTAGAAGAGCCCCAATGCTTCACCTCGGTGAGCATCAACTAGAAGCTGTCAAGTGGACTATTCATGCTCAGGAGAGATGGATTATGGTAATCCACTACTCGTGGAATATGGGTCATGAAGACTGGCTCAAGAATTAATGCAGCTGATTCCCAAAAATAATTTTACATAATTGTGTGTTACAGGAATGCCAAATGTATAACAATGAAAGAACTACGGAGATCCACACTGAAAGGTTCATAAGGTGCAATACTTGATGTAGTTTTAGCAAACGGGTTAGCAAGATAAGAGGATCTACTAGGGGATAAACTCCAAGGTTCAGCACACTCAAGTCAGAGTATACTTGGATGACCTCTTGGGAAATCTTGGTGCTTCACCATTGTGGACAATTCAAGCTCATGTGATATGGATTATTGAACCACTACTCATGGAATCTGGGTCATGATTATGATTTGATATTAAAGCAGCTGACTCGCAAAACATGATATGATATATTTAAACCTAGAAATTTAGCATGTAGCCTACATGCTAAGTAGGTTGAAATGTGTGATCTGTGCACGCCATGTTCCAAAGATAGAGATCAATATGATTTCTTCCTACATTTATTATTTAAGTATATTTTTTATTTTTCAGTTGAAACATACTCCTGTTCCATCCAGATGTATATGCATTTGATCATCCTTTCAACCAAAAATCACTGTCCTTGCACATTACAGAACTTGCAACTGCAAAGTGCAAATTAATGACCTATTTAACATGTTAAAACATTTAACCAATTCTCTCTGAGATAGATGACTTTTAAGTGTAAATTTTTGCTTAAATATATAACCAAGAGAATTCCAACATAACAGCACCAATATTGCCTGTATGCAATATTAGTTCTAAAATTTAAACACAGGATTTGACATTACAAAGTGCTATTTCAAGAAAAGATTTGATGACAACTGGATTGAATAACTCTCAAATAGCCATTTTCTCAAGGTTGCAACAAATTTGGAATCCCAAACGCTACCTGGTTTTATTAATGAAGACCATATGAGTTATACCAGAAATCAGACCAAAGATCACATTATCCTAGAGATAACATTTTCACTATTTTCTTCATCAAGTTGACATCCTCTCCTATTCATAACACAAATGTGGTAGAGATCATTAAAAAAGAAATGGGACTAGAAATGCTGATAGTAACAAGTCACTGAAAGGCACTGGAAAGAAGAGCTACGAAAGAGAGAAAATACCTTGTGAGTCCTGCAAGTTTTGTACGGAATTCATTGAAGCCTTTTGAAGGGCTATCGCCTTCAAGATATGCTTGTAGCTCTTTTTCAGCACATTGATGTAGTCTTTCTAAGCCAGATTCAGCTTCACCTGAACAAACAGTGCAGATACATTACACTGACACTACATTATCTCAACTATTATTCAGAAATAAGTATGAATACAAAAACACAAATTTCATTATTTCTATTTCATCATCAAATTTCAATTTCTATGTAGAACATACCTTGCAAGTATTCAAAAAATTGCCTTTTGCTTGCTCATGTTCAGGAAGGTAATAACCATATGCATAGGTCCACTTCAAAACACGTCTACATTCAACTATCTGCATATTACGGTGAATAAAAAGAAAGAAGAAGAATTTTAAGGAATTCTGTTAATGTAATCTCCCTAATTGACAGACCTGGTGCTATTTTTATACTTTGATAGCATTATAAACCAAAAACAAAGAAGAAAATTTTCTCAACTCACAAGTTGGGAATACTTTTTGCATTGACTAATTTCACCTAGAAATTGTATATTGCTTGAATGGTAAAACTTAAAGCTTAACATTGGCTCAAATACTGCACTTGTGGAAGAAGCTTCATACACAATTTCTTCATCTAAGTGTCATAGATGGCCTTTGCAATAAATATTTTACTCTTAAAATTGGAATTAAGTCATAAACAGCTTAAAACAACATTAAAAGGGGTAAATGATTCAGTAGATCATATTCCAGTCAGAAATACAGACTTAAAGGTAGCTGCCAGAAAAGAATGCATATTACTAGAAGAAACTAGAGAAAATCAACAAGTTTATGGAAAAAGCATATAGCATGTGTAAGTGCAAATCACTGAGTAGTTCTATTGTATAGGAAAATGGATGCAGCAATTTGCCAACAAGGAAAGACTACAGATTACTGAAAGAAACTAGGAGAAATCATCAATATTACGGACACAAGAGAAAAGACATGCAAGTGGAAATTTCCTAGTAGCTTATTCTCAAAAAAAAAGATGTGGGAACACTTGCAGTGCCGGATGTTTCTATAACTGTACAGCATTTGCAGACCATTTCACTCCTAAGCAGGTACGTTATAACTAAATTTAAAAATCAAACATCAGCCAACTCCAGCAATTTCCATCTCTTCATTTTTATGTGCAACTATGCATTTACGGCTTTGTGAAGCTCAAAATCCTGTGCTCATTCAAACAGTCTGTATGCTTGGATTTATTCATTGCATATGAAAAAGTTATAATGGGACATTACTATTGAAGTGCAACTAAGAATATGTACCAGCAGTGTAGTTTTCAAATTCCAAGCAAAAAAAAAACAGTTTTCCATAGTCCAAAAATTGTTCGAGCACTGATGTAATTTATTGGTTATGGGTGAACATGAATGTACCTGCAACCATGCTTCAGTCACAAACTTCAGTTGCGAAACAGGTTGACACTGTCTGTCACTTAAGGTTTCAATCTGCAACTCACCAAAGGAAACAAAATCATAAGAAAAACAGATAAGCAGGAAAATGTCTATATTTTCATGACAGTTGAAACTTGACATCTAAATTTCTAATCAGTAGTTTTTAAACAACAAATCAAATCATCTTGATGTTTAGCATTACCCAAATTCCAAGATACTGCAGTAGTGCCTCGGAGATCGAGAACAATTCTCACTGAATTTAACTACACATTCATTTCCCTTATCCCAAAGAGATCAGCACCAGAAAATTCAGTGATTCTCATCCCATAGCTCTCTACAACAAAATATATAAAAGAACAACCAAAGCAGTGGCGGAAAGGCTGATGAATATCTTGCCAATTACCATTTCCCAGGAACACGGTGATTTCCTCTGTTGCAAGCAAATCTTAGACAGGATCATCTGTACACACGAGATGATACACTCATTGAAGGTCGGAAGTCAAAAAAGGTATGACTATCAAGGTAGACATCAGTGTATGATTATGTAGTCTGGAGCTTCCTAGATAAAATGCTCATCGCTATATATCAGGGCCTGCATTTTCATTTCTAATCAATGAGGTTTCTTGCTAGTTTTGTAAAAGTTGTCAAAGGACATCACCAAGGTAACCCTGTTTGCCCCTGCGTGTTCATGATTCTGACAGAAACACTTGGGTGAGCCTTTGCCAAAGTTAAAGTAAGGAACCAGCTGAAAGGTTTAATAGTCAGCCTAGGAGCAGATTCACTTTCACATCCTCAATTTGTTTCCAATGCAATGTAGGTGGAAGCAGCTGAAAGTGAGGAGGCCATAACAGGATTATCATGCCTTATTCAAGTGCCTCACGCCAGCAAATAAAGCGATGAAAAATCACAATTCTTTTTGTTCAACATTAGTCCTACGAGGCAGCGATCTTGGCAGACACTCTGGGCTTTAGAATGGGCTCCTTACCAGAGAAATAAATTGGAGGCCAACTCTTTTTGCAAGCTCTAACAAAGCAAACTCATGGGAAAACCAGCTCAGAAACTTCCATTCTCACTTGGCCTTGCGAGAGGTAAATGGCTGAGTTTTGCAGGTAGGTTAATGCTAATAAAATCAGTTATCTGCAAGTGTGACCGGTATATATGCTCTCAATCATGAAAGCCCCTCAAAACTTCATAGCAAAAACAATGGCATCATGTCAAGTTTTCTAAGGCAAAAGTCTGTGGAGCAAAGGAAAATGCCTTTGGGTGGCTCTTAAAAAGCATGCTTACCAAATAATCTTGTAGGACCTGGGCTGTTCAGCCCAGAAGTTCAGAACCAAGCGTTGGGTTCAAACTCAGAAAACGGTTCTTTAAAATTACCCAAGTCTCGTCTGTGAGCCCCAAATTTTACTTTTCACTATTGTTTTCCCATTTGTACTGCTCTTATGCATTGGGTAGACCGTGTTGTATTATTTTATCATGGCATATGATGATCAAACTAGCTCCATTTGGTACCTATATGTGGCAATAATTATTGTGGATTATGTTGAGCTATTACTTTCAGATGCTATCTTGTTATTCATTGAGCAATGCCATTCAAATATCGATGCTAGTTCATTGTATGCTTCTTATATTGTTGAATGTATCTACATGAAATGTTGATTATCTAAACATGATGTATTACGATGTGTAGTATTGCGATTATGGATGCTTGGCACCATGAATCTCATGTGACTTGTAGTGATAGCAATGCCTTGTGTTGGATTATGGGCCACCTGGGCAGTTGTTGGTTCTATGGAACCAAACTTCATGATATCGTGCGGTATACTTGCCAATGATAGTATCATGTTCATTGCTTTATACGTACATATATTTTGGATGTATTGATGGCTGCAATGGGTGTGCAGGCGACAAGAACCAAGAGAATAAAGGGAAACAAGGGTCCAATATATTATGTCACACCGTACCACACTTTACGGATCACCGTGACTTTCAAACTTGTTTTGCACCGTGATTGGTTCTAATGTGACTTGTAGTGATAGCAATGCCTTGTGTTGGATTATGGGCCGTCAGGGCAATTTATGAGATTGTTGCTGGTTCTAAGGAACCAAACTTCATGATACCATGCGGTATACTTGCCAATAATAGTATCATGTTCATTGCTTTATACTGAATATATTTTGGATGTATTGATGGCTGCAATGAGCGTGCAGGCGACAAGAGCGAAGAGAATAAAGGAAACAAGGGTCCAATATATTATGTCACACCCCACCTCACTTCACAGATCACCGTGACTTTCAAACTTGTTTTTCAACCTTGGTATACTATGGAACTCTGATTAAAACTCGCTATTTTTCAATGAGTGCTCGAGAGAAATCACAATTCAACACCATGCCAAGAAATCTCTGCAAAACTTGCGAGCCGAATTTACCTGAGAAACTCACAATTCTCGCCGTGAAATTGCTGCAATTACTCAACAAAAAATTGAGAGTTTCTCAAATCAACTTGGCAATGGAAAAATATAATACTCGGGTTAAAAACATGATTTTATCCCCAAAAACAAAACTTCAATCTACATCTTTCCTCTGTGAGTACAGTGAATGTGATTGACACTGATAGTGGTCCATTGTTGCCAGGATTTCTAGAATATCAAGGAATACATACAGGTAGGAAAACATTTCACTCTAATTTTAGTTTATCAATGTGAAAATGAAATCACTAAAATCTTAAGTACAATGTGAGACTGATCTTTGTCACTCATTCCATGTTCCACAGTAAAAATGTAGGCAGTCCAAATATCTTTAATTATCATTAAAATTATGTTTCTAGTATATACTTCTTCATTGATTACACTAACAACTACACCCTACGGTTTTTATTTTTAATTTCTTGAATCTCGTACTTCTTTGATTAGTTGCTAGGGTTTTCATCTAAAACATTTTTTTGTTTTATAAGGTTTCAGTTTTTTTAATGGCATCAGCATCTGGTTCAGCTGCCATAGTAAGCCTAAGTCTGCGGGCCCTTCTTGGAAGCATTGTGAACCGGCAGCAGAGGGCAATTGTGTGATAAGCAATTATTGTGTGATAAAGATGACTGGAGACATCAATCACTTCAAATACCATATGGCACAAATATCAAGGAAAGATGTGGCAATGTGCACACATGTGCCACCTAAGGCTCAAAGAGAGATTGCTTCTTACCATGAGAGTTATGAGAAGCAAAAAGAGGGAAAAAATAGTAAAACTAATGCACTTGCAGCCCTAGTGAGTAGGAGGGCAGCGAGAGATGATTTTTACATTGAGGCCACTTTTATTGCCCCAACTCCGGGGATCCAAGACAAGGACGGGGCTTATCCATTGGAGATACTTCAAGATCTTTTATATCAATCAAAGTAGTCCAAGGGCACAACCTTCACTCAAAAGTATTAGTTGGAATCGAGAAGTGCAACAACATTCCATTCAATGTGGCGAAAAGCCCATGCTAGGAGAATTTAGTCACTACAATGATCGTTGCCGGGAAGGGGTTCAAGGCTCCCACTCATGATTTGAGTGGCTCCTTGTTGGAGGATTCCATCAAACATGTGCAAGCTCTGTAGAAAAGAGAAAAAAAAATGGCAAAAGAAGGGATGCAACATTTTGTCCAATCAATGTACAAATGGGAAAAACCACATCTTGATCAACTTTAAAATGGCTTCAAGTGGGCAGTTGGTCTTCGTGAAGTCAATTGATGTCTCTCGCCAAATAAAAATGCAAACACTTTGTATATGTTAGTTAAGGTGGTGACGGAATTGGGTGTGGAGAATGTCATCCATATTGTAACAGGCAATGCAACAATATATGTAGAAGTATGAAGATTTCTTGAGGAGAGGCACCCTACACTTTTTTGGGCCCCTTGCGCAACCCATTGCATTGATCCCTACTTCACGACACGGGAAAGATGACATGAGTGAAAAATGTGGTTTAAGAGGCAAGAAATATCATGAAGTTCATCTACAATTACCAGAGGGTCTTATGTTAAATGAAAGAGCACACCAACGGATAGGATCTTGTGTATTCCGAGTCACACAATTCACTACAACCTCCATCACATTGCAGGGCATTTCAGCCTCACTAACATCTCTTAAGCAAATGTTTGTGAGTTACCATTGATTGGGGTCTCCTGTGCTAGGAAGCATGACGGGGAAAAGGTTATGAAGAACATTTTTGTTGATGTGTTTGCAAAGTGCACAAAGAAAATCCTTTAGATAGCCTCAACTATTTTACAAAGGAAATCCTTAAGGTAACCTTAAACAACACTATCTTTTTAGTTATTACTTATTTGTTATAATTTTTTTGGTTTAAATTTCTTTTAGTTTTGATTTTAAAATTGCACATTATTTTGGTTTAGTTGTAAAATCCTTTGGTTAGAGTTCTATGGTTGGTGCATGTGGAGAAAACCCCAATGGGCTATTTGTATGAGGCCATGGACGTGGACAAGGAGGCCATAAAAAATTATTATGGGAAAATCAACGAAAATATGAACCCATCGGCACATGAATGATTGGAAATGGAGCAAGAAGCTGCACTAACATATACATGTAGTGGCCTACTACTTCAACCCTAAGTTTTTCTATTTTGATTCATTCAAAGTTGATGAGGAGGTTATGGATGGCCTTAATACATGCATAGAGAGGACGATCCCTAACGAAGAAACTAGATATGCAATTATTAACAAGTTGCAAACTTACAAAACTACTAAATGAGACTCTTTTATTTAGCTTTGTGTGTTAAAAGAAGAAACACCTCTCAGCCAGGTATAAACAAATTGAGTCATTCGTTTTTATCTTCATTAATCGCGGATACTAGTCTTCTTTCATTTATTCAAGCCTAGTTGACTTACAAAATTATAAATGTCCTATTTACATATTTTTGGTGGGAAGATTATGGTGCAAAAACACCAGATTTTCATAAACTAGCCATCTATATTTTGTGCCAGCGATGTAGCTCTTCTAAGTGTGAACATAATTGGAGCATTTTTAAGTTGTTCACAAAAGGAAGCACAACAAATTGAAAACACAACACCTCAATGACCTTGTTTTTGTGTGATAGAATGTCTTTGCATGAGACAAGCAAGGGGGCAAAGTATCATGAGGCAATGGACTTTGGACAATAACAATTCATATGTTGACTCGATTGTTGATGATGAGGAACCCATGTTTTTGAAGACATTGCAGACTTGAAGAGGGAAGCGGAGAGGAAACTATAACATCAAGGGTAACATCGAGAGCCAAAGGGGTTGGTGAGAATGCAGACAATGTCTTTGCGGATAATGTTGCGAGAGGAGGAATCTTTACATTCCACTTCAAGGCGAAGACTAATACTAGGCGATGGAGATAATTTGATATTTCATATTAGTATATTTCGGTCCATTGATGAGTATGTCACTATAGTTTGCGAGTCATGAGCATTGTAATTTGTATTTTGTATTCATTTTTGGTTGAAAATTAACACAAGAATAGAATTAATGTATCCTCTACATTTGTTCCTCGTGTCATTTAACAATGTTTTACATGTTATTTAACTTTATTTTATGCATAAATAACAATAAAGTTGACAAGTAATTACCGAGAAACTCCGAGTCCCTGAGTACAAGTCAAAATTTTGCGTTGTCGAGTAATGTCCGAGTACAAGTTTTTGAACCGTGTTATAGACCATGTATTTGACCTTGTCATCCTTTACCTTATGGGTTGTTAGGATGTAAAACATGTGACTATATGAGACCAATTTCCTTTAATTGTTCATATGACCCTTGCACTACAAAACAAAAATTGAAATCCCATGTATGTGGATAAGGATGAGACTTCTAGAATTTGATATTTATAGCAAACTCATATTTAGGCTTAGGGGCCAAATTTGGAAAGTTTCAACATCATGTAATCCTCTTTTAGTATTAGTTTTAGTGGTGGGACCACTGGTCGGTATGCTTAAGAAAATTTAGAGGGACTAGACAAGCCTCTACAGGAAGCCTAGAAATTTCTAGAAAGACTCCCTTACCATGAGGATGAGAAAAGGAAACAAAAGTCAAATGAAGGGACATATGTCACGCCTTCATAAGGAAGGGTTTAGGGGCTTTCTTACATAAGGAAAATGAATTCCTTAACAAGAATTTTTTAGCGAGTTTGTGAAAGGGAGGAGCTTAGAAGAAGGAAGTGCAAGCTAGGAACAAGTGGAGGGCTTGATGTACAATCTTAATCCATATAATTTCGACACCATATTATACCTAATTTGGGTTTTAAAATAGGTTTTCCCTTTTAATATAATTTTTTTAACGTTTGTTGATGGCATCTTATGGAACTTATTTTGTTGGGGTTTTTGGGTTTTGTATGTCTTGCTTATGCCTTGTTTATGGACTCCTTTTTGCTTGCTTAAACTTTGATTTACTCTCATTTATTTCTTTTTTCTGTAGTTTTAAATTGTGTGAAATGTGTAACATCATGCTGCCAAAATTTGGCTAACTTATTACTGTTTTAACAGCTAAAGGGCGAGGATGCAATGGGACTAGGGCTCGTGTGGGTGAACTCCTAGTGTGAAAGGTGGCCTTGGAGGCATTCTCTTAGCTTGGAAATGTATAGAAGATTTTATAGCATTATGACATTTTAGTTACATTCTCCTACTTTGGAAAGGCGGTGGAGTTTCTAAGCACTATGGTGACGAGGTTACATTCTCTTACCTTGGAAAGGTAATGGAGGTTTATGGATACTGTCAATAACATTTGATTGGCATTCTATCTCACCTTACCTCCATGCATCACCCATCCTATCTTGGAGTAAACCTAAGGCCTTATCATATTATTCTTGGAGTTTTGGTTTATTGTTGTTTGTACATTTTGTGGCTCATGGATGAGTAATCCCTACTTATAGCTTGCTGGTCTAGAATTAGTTGAGGTTAAGTTTAGTGCATTCTCCTTATTATCAATATTTGTGTTGTTTGGCTTTGGTACCCTTCGGCTCGGGGATTGACTAGGGTCTCCTACTTCATGATGTCAAATTGGTATGGAGGAGAGCTTCCCTTTTCTCTTAGTTACTTCAAAGTTGATTCAATCTCCTTTACATCTAGAAGAGCTCCAGATTTTTGTTAAGTTGATTGAAATTGTGACTTTTGGACCTTATTGACATTGTAGTATAGTATTGCTTGTTATCTTGTGGAAATTGGATGAGTGGTAAGACCTTGTAGATGTGACCAAGGGTCTATTGTACTTTATTCTTTCATTAAAAGTCTACTACAGTTTACTCAAATTTTGATATCATGTTGTATATTATTGATGAAGCAGACTTATGGATGTGGTGATGTCTAAATTAAAGGTTATTGATTAAGTTTAAGTATCATTGGCTAGTCTTGAATTAATTGTATTTGTTTTTTTCTAGTTTATGATTACATATGCTTTTCGTTAGGCTTGGTTGTAAGGTCCAAAGCAAGTGAGTAGATTTGCAATGTGTTTATAGTTTAGCAATATCGTTTCTTGATTAGGGAATTTTAATGAGAGGCATTTTGGCTTCATTTAACTTTTCATCAATTTTGGTGGGTAGTGTTCAATTTTAGAAATATTGCGGCATTGCCATGTTGTTTCTAGATCTTGTACGTTACTTTTTAAAATTAAAAATAGAAAAGAAAATAGGCATGGGAAGTGGGGTTTCCCAAACCAAGCGGCTTGGAAGGGCTTGAGGTTGGAAACCTAGGCAAGATGAGTGGAGCCCGGATGACTTGGCCTAGCCGTGTTGAGGGAAAAATGAAGTGTCCTTAACACTTGATGAGGCCCGATTGGACACAAGGTCTAGGACCTCAGGTGGCACGAGCAATCTGGTTCGGCTATGTTGAACTCAAAGGGGTGCAATTATTGGAGTGCAATGCCAAGATGAGATTGGCGGAAAGAGTGAATTGTTTGCTAAGTAATCCAATGTTCAAGAACCCCAAATGTGATTGCACACCTCGAGAACCAAACTCGAGGTGGAGATCGCTAAGAATTCCATCAACCCAAGCTCGAGGGGTGGCTCATGGTGTTCACCTCGGGAAAGGAAGAGATTCGAGTCGTGGTTACGGGCCCTAGCGAGTTAGAGTAAAGGAATCTCGGGCATTTGGCACAGGAAGATATCCTTAGGAAGGTCGTTGATCAAATCTTGATAGTCATGTGGCACAAGAGCCCCTAGTTTTTACCCCAAGCGGACAAGGGTTAAGGAGTTGGGGTAAAGGACCCCAACAAGCATCACCAAATCCCTAGGTAATAGCCATGAGATGGTGGGAAGCTTGGGGGATGGAAAGGCCAAATCCTAGGTGGATATGCGTTAAGGAGTTGGGGTCGGGGGCCCCAACGAGCTTCACCAAAACCCCAAACAGTGCCCCTAGAGTGGTGGAAAACTTGGGGGATGGCAACAGAAACTCCTCCCCCACCCATATGTGTCTTGTTGGAAGCACCTAGTTGGGAACCCAATGCAACGATTAGTGTTGTCGGCAATTCAAGAGCCCGACGAAGGGAAGAAAAGGGGGCTTCGGTTCGTGAGCTTGAGGTGGAGCAAATTTTGTTCGCCATCAAAGCCAATACATGGTGCAAAAGTGTAAGCCCCAAGATTGACCCGAGGACAAGTGTGGTTGGTCCAAGCTAGGAGCCTAAGAAGTGCTTAGGGGACTCGGGCGAGAGGCCAAGCAATGTGATGATTGGGATTGTTGGTAAGTTTGTAGAGAGCTTGATAGCTTAGGGAGCCACTAAGGACCGTAATGAAGTTGGGAGCCTAAGTTTTGAGCTGAGCAAGTGAGGAAGCTTAGTAACAAGTTGCCACCAAGTTTCTAAAGGTCTATCTAGCAAGAAGGCAAGGAAGGGCGAGGAGCCCAATGAGTGGCTCAAACCTACAAAGAAAGAGTGCGAGAAGGGAATACGTTAGAAGATGTGAACAGAGAAAAAATGAAGAGAATATGGAATGGACACAATGTAGCTTGTGTGCACATCATTTTATCATGTGAGAGATAATTACAAAAAGGTTGAGATGGTTCTGACCATACGTTGGTTAAAATATAGCTAAAAGAGACTTCATAATAAACAATAAACCTTATATTCCAGTACCCTCTTTAAGGCTTACATTACAAAAAGCAAAAAAAAAAAACATACTTGTGACAAAAGATTAAAATAACATAACCAGAAAGCCTCGAATTCTTCAAAAGCTTCCTCTTTAAAAACAATTTTTGACGAGATAGAGATCCATTGAGCTACCTCATAACCTACATAAAGGTACTTCTTGAGTTGAATTGTTGACTTCTTGGATTCCACCTCTCCAACTCCCAAAATTATGAACATCCCAAATTATTGGACAACCATCCATATTGAGCTACATCCACAGTGCTCCATCAAGTTGTCTCATGAGGCGCATATGGGTATAATTCCCAAGATCCACATACTCACGAACTAACGGGGAAGCCATCCATACTAAGCTTCATCTACTGATAAATCCCTTTCGACCTCAAATTGTGGGCTTTTTATAAACAAATTCTCCATCAACGAATTTTTCACCACTTTCGACATCCACTAGATCTTCAACAATAGCTACATTAACTTCATTTGGTTTTGAAAAAGTGCATGAAAATGTGAAGCACGAGGATCACAAGGGACAACATAAACATCAACGGAAGTGCTGGCTTGCAATGTGACGAGAAATCGTGAAGAGTGAACATCAACCGAAAGTGCATGCAAGATTCGAAAAATGGGCAAAACCTTGTTAGCCAAAAATCTCCACTCTTATAGATCTGAAGGGTGTACATATAGAGGGTTTTGAGTAACCCCCAGTGCCTACAATGATGACCTCTCAAGTGGAGAGGAGTTACATTCCCAGAATGGAAAGTAACTCCCAATGACGCAACTGACGTACTGATGCGTAAGGGAATCTCATAATGACACACAGACCTACGATCTCACCTAAATGAGATGACTCACCTGATGATGTGGAAAATGACTCACACCAACAACCCCCTTGATCATAACTTAGGATGAGGCAACAAGTCAGAAAAAAGAAATGGATCCTGGCACAAAAGCCTGATGAAGTACCCATGCACAACAAAGGGTCCCAAGCAATGGAGGAAAACCCAGTGGGAAAAACATCCACCACAAGAGGAAAAAACACTCTCTAATCTAAGAAAGATGCCAAAGATGGGTCCCGACCACTGAGGAGCCTGATAAGGTACCCATATACAAAAGGGCAATCTCTCGGAAAGAAGAAGAGAGAAGAAGAGCGAAGGCGAGAGCAACACGAGAAGATACCATGGACGGATCGAACTCTCTGACTCTAGGAAGTCTCCCAAAAGAGTGTTCATGACGTGATTGCCTCGGACTAAAGAAGAGCCACCCGCACCGAATTGTGTGCTTTCCCTTGGGAAGGACAGAAATGAAGAGTTGGAAGTCACGCAACTCCACGAAGGAAATCAAAGGCAGCAACATGAAGAACTCGAGTCGGTCCACGGAAGTGTGACATAGGTCTAGCGAAGAAGGTGTCAAGGAACCAGAAGGTAATGCCATGTGCATAGAAATGTCAGAGTGAAGAAGAGGAACACCCGCATGAAGGGATGTCCAAGTGATGTGAAGGCAACAGAACAACCCCCACAACAGAAAAGGGATCCACAAGCAAGGGTGGATCAATGAAGGTCTCTGCTTGAGTGGAAGTGATAAGAGTCCCAAAATGGGCACTCCCAACAACGGAGATGATGAACTCCTCCAAAACACCTAAAGAAGGATGAGGAACTGTAGTGCATCACAAGTGGACTCTGCGAAAAGACGACCAAGGTCGGGCAGATACTCGTCCCAATGAGGGGGCTCAACAAACAAAAGAGTGATGTCAAACAGGTATAAGTCATGCATGAAGGAAGAGGGGTGCGAGGGCCTCGCACACCTTTGGAAGTGGAAAGGAGGCGGGTGCAATGATATTTTGTATGAGGCTAAGTGGGAGACCGCTCGAAGTCTAATGAGATGGAAGGGGTGACAACACTCTAAAAAGGTGAGAGGAGAAGAGAAGTCCTATGTAGTACTTTCGGCATCAAAAAAGAAGAAGCAAGCGATTACGTGTCAGCAGAAGCTGCCATCACACAAAGAAGAAGAGGAGACAGCTGGAGGAGATTGCGGAGACCTCTTTGGAAGGCCAAGGTGACTTGCAATGTGGCACTCAACGGAAGCAACAAGTGTAGGGAGAGTGTCGTCAACTGAGCAATCAAGATGCGAGGGAGCATAAGGGGCAATGGTCACATTTGTCTCAGAGAAAGGGTCTCCAATGGAACACAGGTGCAAAGAGTGAATGGAAGCATGAACATGGTCAACAATGAGCTCTGTAGTGGCAGCAGTAGGTGAAGAGTCTCCAAATAAATACCGAAAGATGCTCTAGATGTTGTGGGGAGGATCGAGTCGCCACGTGAATGCAAGAGAGGTGCGGTGACGGACAACATCAAGTGACCAACGACATGGTCGCAAGTGTCGAGAAAGTCCTCAAGGCACGTGGAATCAATGGGACAAGAAGGCGCCCAAGCAAGAAGTGTGTAAGACCCTCGTAGGTGAAGTATCGTTCATGGAAGCACGTCGTGATGTATAGTTCTCTCTCCCAAGAAGTGGTGAAGGTCATGCAAGGCAATCCTACGACGCTCAAATCTGGAAAGAGCATCCTCCATGATGCGAAAGGAAGCAAGAAGTGCAAGATGCACAAGAAGAAGAGGGTGCAAAAATGCAAGATGTCGGACTCAGCCAATAATGCATCTGCAAGCAACATGACTTTTTGAGAAGAACAAAGTGATAACCCCTCTATCTGCGACACTTTAGAAGATAGTGTGTAACTACAATAGGGTGCGTTCATGCGACGTCGGACAGTTGACCACTCACCTCGCGCAAAGAGGCAGCGAGTCGCACGAGAGTGGAGGCCACAATGAAGTCCTAGTCGGAAGCAGAGGAACACACACAATCAAGCACACAGGGTGAAAAGCAACACAAGGGTACATTGCTCAACGTGAGAGAAAAGGCATCTCACGACGCTTAAAAAAGTCTCTCTTACAGCAAGGTTGTGGCAGACACGTCCACTAGCCACAAGTGAAGAAGAGCAGTACAATGCAACGAGACAGAAAAAGTGGCCCGGAAAGACCAATAACTCTGATGCGAAGTCCGAACAAAATAAGCCCCCTGTATACAATGAATTTTTTATAGTTTTTCCCTTGACAATGTTTTACAATGCAAAAAAAACAGGAAAAATGCAAAAAAATAAAAACTGGGGATCTAAGGGATGTCGGATGCAAAGGAGGGTGAGTGGGTAGGCCAACTCGGCAATCTGGCTTGGGTAGCTCAACAAGATGATCAAAGCGGCTCGGCCCTGGGAGCTAAAGTGGTGCAGAGGGCCCAACTCGGCGAGTTGGGGCGAGCTCGTCGGCGATCTATTCGTCGAGTTGGGGAGCTCGGGATGGAGAGGAATTGGGTCGTGGCGTGGAGTGATTCCAAAGTTAGGTGGCCGGATCCAAATAACGCGCCGAGGGATGAACGCATTGGCGCCGAGCTAGAGAACCCCACGCGGCCCTGGTAGGTGAATGGCCACGACACAAGATCGGCCAACACGAGAGAGGAGTCCAGAGGTAGCATCCCGAGGCAAGGAATATGGGCGGCAAGAATGAACGGAGAAATACCCGCAGGGCAATTGGCGGCTCGAACGGCAAGTCGGCCGAGAATGTAACGAACACGGCATAAAACTAAGCAAACCAACACATGGCGAGCACGAGACAACGATGGGTGCGAGTAACAAAGTGCACTCGGGGCGAGTTTGAGCACGGCGGCAGAAAGCTAAGGGAGCTCGAGTGCACGCAAAGTCGAACAGGCTAAACAGACCTTGAATTGGCATGAAATAATCCCGAAGAGAGCTCGGGAGCATGAGCTAAACCAACGCAGGGAATGCAACGAGAGCGGAACCGAGATCCGGGGTCGAGGCAACAATCAAGGTCGAGGCAACACGAGTAAACACCAACGCGAAAGGCGGAGGCCGTGAGGAGCACCTGGAGTTCTTGTTGGGGATGAGGTAAAGCATACATGGCCGATGCAAAAACAAGGCAAGACAAATGTCAGCGGTGTAAAGCAGTGGCGCAATAACCGAGATCCAACAAAGGCATGAACCAATGAGCAAAGAGCCAACCAAGTCAAGCACGAGCAGTTAAAGACCACTTGATGCAAACCAAGCCAAAAAAACGTGAGCAAAGACCAAACGTAACCCGAGGCGAAGAGTTGCAGAGAATGACGGGCGACAAAGGCAAGTTGGAACAGAGGAGGGTGAGTGGGGGCAGTTGTGACTCGCAACTCGAGATGGGGCCGAGTTGGGCCCTAAAAGCAGCTCCTTTCCACTTTGAAAAACTTAGAAATAGCACTAAACCCTTCAAACCGCAACCCGGTGATAGATCGGAAAAAAACTCCAAAACTACATGCAAAACCCGGAAAACCACGAACACAAACAACAAACCACTAGCACGAACAAGAAACCGGAACCCACAAACAAGGTATAAAACCCCAAATCAATGCAATCAAGGCACGAACGGAATATTCATTACAACGAAGCGTTGCGAGAAACATGTTTATCACGAACGGAAAACCGAAAAAACATGAAAACCCAAGAGTTGCACAGATCCACACGACGTGCACTCGAATACCATGAAAGAGTGCATGAAAACGAGAAGCACGAGGATCACAAGGGACAGTGTGAACATCGACGGAAGTGCAAACGACAGTGTGACGAGATCTCGTGAAGAGCGATCATCAACTGAAAGTGCATGCAATATTCAAAAATGGGCGAGACCCTCATTAGGCCAAAAATATCCACGCTCTCATAGATCTGAAGGGGTGTACATATAAAGGGTGTTGAGTAACCCCAATGCTCTGCAATGATGACCTCTCAAGTGGAGAGGGGGAGTTACATTCCCGGAATGGGAAGTAACTCCCAATGACACAACTAACGCATTGATGCGTAAGGGAATCTCATAATGACCCCTAAATGACACGTAGACCTACGATCTCATCTAAAGTGAGATGACTTGCACGATGATGTGGAAAATGACTCAAACCAAGTTTCCCTTTGACCATTGAGAACATTGTTGGCTTGAATGCTAGAGTTCCAAGTTGTTATAGGTGGTTTCTCAATCCCACGGACTTTTACCTTCCAAGTGTGAAAGTTGGGGCAAAAATATTTGTCTAATGGAATTTCCATCCTCAAAAAATATAATACCATAGAATTCTATACAATAGTTCTAACTGAAAAATGGTACAAGTAAATTTTGACCCAAAAACAATGTAAATAATTGTACCGTTCATGTAAATCATAAAAACACTATAAATGTGTCTTCTTTGGTTGGACTATGCCCTTTGAATTTGAGATTTTCTTTTATACATGTATTATAAATGATTGAAAAATGGTGTTTGTGCATTTGTGAAAGACTTCTATTCACGTTTTATCCTCACGTGCCTGGTTCAAACCCCAAAAATAGAGTTTCGAGATTACATTTTCACATTTTTGGCAAGTTCTTTTTGTATTTCTATTCTCACAATTGGAGTTTCGCATTTTAGGTAGATTTGCATGTTTTCAATATTGGTTTTAATGGCAGAAATACATATTGTTGTTGCTCCACAAAAATGCCTTAATCGTGTTTTGGCATAAATATAGACTATTGTTGCTCCACACAAATGCCCTAATCACATTTTTACCTATTGTTTTAACGGCGTAAATACAAACTGTATACTGCTCCACGTGAATGCCCTAATTGCATTTTTGCGTGCTTCTATGTCTTGCCCTAAATGAGTGCTTCAAATGAATAAATTTGTGATTTACAAATGTATTTTCTGTCCCATGCGTGCAGAAATGCTTTCTGAAATGAAACTCACGATTTACTGAGTCATCTTTTCTCTTCTCAAAATACATCCTTGCATCTTCCTACTCGATTGTCCGGTTCTAATACCAATGTTAGAAGATGTGAACAGAGAAGGAATGAAGAGAAAAAGGAATACACACATTTATAGATTATGTGCCCATCATTTTATCATGCAAGAGATAGTTGCAAAATGATTGAGGTGGTTACAACCATACATTGGTTAATACATAACTAAAAGTGACTTCATAATAAACAATAAGCCTTATATTCTAATAGAACAAAGCCATGGTAGAAGTTGTGAGAAAGGTTGTCACCTTCTCCTACATGCCTCAAGAGTGCAAATGTTATCGGTTAGGGCTTGGGAAGCCGTTTTATTGAATCCATAAGGAATCTCAAGGCTCTTTTAGGGTTTTATAAAAACAATGTTAAGCAACTCGAGCGAATCCTAGTGTCGAGATTGAGTCCATCGTTTTGGAGGGAAATGTAAGTTTGAATTACGAGTGGGATAGGCTAATGTCTTTTATTGTATGTGGGATAGGCTAGGAGTGCACTTTACGACATAAAACCATCGTTACCGAATCCATTCAGATTTGCACAAAATCCGAAAATATCTGGATGTTTCAGCCAACTCGAATAAGTTTGATCTAGGTCGATCCTATATATATTGCAAAAAGGACACCCAACAACCTTAAATGTTATTTAGTCTTAAATAAATTAAGATTTTATATTACATTACTACTTTTTCATTGTTTTGATCTATTTTGCATATTTATAAAATTATTCTCATATATATGCATACATATATATATATATATATATATATATTATGAACCAGATTTTTCCAAACTTTTCAATTATTCTAGATTTTCAGATTTTTCAGCCCTCCCAAACAGATCTGGATTTCCAAACTTGATAATTAAGTTTAAAACTCACTTGAACCTTATGCAAAGACTTTTGTTCTATTAGAAGATGTGAACACGAAAGAATAAAGAAAAAGAGAAAGGCACACATGACACACAATGAGAGATGAGTGGTGCTCGTATTTATTATGCTGAAAAAGGTTACAATATAGTTGTGGTAGTTCATAATCGAACATTAGTTAGTTCATTAAACATTAACTAATATACTTTAAAACCCCCCTTACTGACTAAACTTGAGACAACATACTTGTCGCAAAATTTTACAAATATAATGAAACCAAGAATTTTAGTCATTAAAATTGTAGGCCGCTCCTTAGATATTACTCTAAAATTTGTAGTAATCTTATGTTTTGCTATTGTCCAATGTATCATCTTTGGACGTAGAGAACAATCGAAAAGGATGGCTCATAATTAAACCATGATCCGATCTCGTGGACATAAGATATGACAAGGGGTCCACCAATTATTCGTAGAATGATTGATTGACCGGTGAAGAATCATCAATGGCCAATAATTTCAGCCCAACCTCCACAATTCTGAAATCAAAATTTTGGAGACGTTGATCAAAGAAAGTGTACCATGCTCGTTGGGTCTGCACAAGTCCATACAAGGACCCAACCAATTTGCACCCCAAATGAACACATTCAAGTACTCAAAAATTTTCAAGTAGCACCATATCAACCTCCTCGTCCAAATCCCCAGAGAGAAGCAACTGAAATGTGACCATTTTTGCAACCTCTGTAGTAGGACCAAAAAGGAACTCTATAGTACGAGAAATAACGATCTCCTCTTGTTGCTCATCTATTCTCCTTGTTGTGAAAAGCCTTTTGCAACAAGATGAGCAAATTGTTCATGCTCTATTGTCCTTCGAGCCAATGCATGTGATTGAGAAGTGTGTGCCCTGCCATCTCACCCTACACCGCCAATGCATCCTGGATAGTGGAGTCTCAATCCACAATTAACTATGCATCTGAGTGAGGAAGTCCATCCTCCCAAGGCATTTCATCCTCCCACACAATTTGTATTTAAGTGAGGAATTTCATCCTCCCGAGGCATTGCATTCTGCTACACATTTTGTTGAATCAAGGAAGCATGTTAAATGCAAACATATCTGAAAATACAAATATGCAAACCTATCTTAATTTCTTTGTAACAAAAAGTAATATTTCAGATTTGCAATATTATGAGAGATAAAAATAGTGGCAGATTTATGTTTTTAACATACCTTTCAATGAAATGAACTATGAAGATGAATGGGCACAAGAACCTGGTCAAGAAATCCTCCAAGCTTGTAGATGGGTTATAGCCTCCTAACATAGATGTCAAATCCACCACAAATAGCCCACAATGTATTGTTATCCCAAATTGCACCACCTTGAAATTTTGGACAACTTATCAAAACTCTGAACTTAAGCAAAATTTTGTGTTCAAAAGTCGTGGAACACTAAAACTTAGTCTTTCACGGAATTCAAGAACTTAGCATTCCGCGGATCTTCTAAATAGTATAGTGTTCCACGGAAATATCAAGGGATTTCCATGGAACAACGAAAAGGGTCCCCAAGTCGAATATCGCTTAACGAAGGAATAGGCCTTAGCGGCATGCGAGATAACATAAGATAAGATACATATATTAATGTCCAACGAATGACCACAACAGTAGGTTAAAAGGATTACGAGAAAACACCGTAAGCAAATACAAAGAGGGAGAACCAAAAGGTTCCCAAGAAACAAAAAGAAAAAAGTACAAAGTTAGAGAAGTCTGGCAGAACCGAAAAGAGCAATCCCCGAACCCAAAACCGAGGGAGGAAATGCAAACGAGAAGAAGGAAGGAGAAAGCTTGACCAAGGAGAAGCAATGGGGAAAGTCTATCAGGGAATGGTAGATCCAACTCTCCTAACATCCGAGGCCGACTAGAAGAAACTCTAGATGGAATGACAACCAGACGAAGAGGCGATAGAGTGTAAAGGCCGCCTACTATGTTGTTGTCTGGACACCATACTATATCTCAAAGGCTTGGTAGATTGAGTCTGTCTCCTGGTGCAGGACTGGTATGGGCCTATCTAAAATGGCTTGAGGAACTGTGGATGGTTTCCGAGGCCAAAAAAATTTGGAGTAAGAAGCGGAGTTGGCCTCACCTTGGCGCTTAGTGCCTCTCATTGAAGGTAGCACTATGAAGAAGGAAGTGATCCGCCGGGAAGCAATAACATCTTGTGTTCGTGGCTCTTTTCTGCCCCATACTTGTGTTCCATTGCCTTCTTGCCTCCAATTCCTTTTACGGTATGATGTGTGCATTTTCTACTTGCAGGGTTTTCAATATTGTGTGTTGTCAATGCGTGGGAAGGGTTAGTTTATGTGGTTTCAGGTCTGTGGCATGTTTGTCTGCCCTCTCCTCTTGCATTTTCTTCCCTTTCTTCCCAACATGGAGAGTGATCGCCCTTTCTTCTGGTGCTATCACCACCCCCTTTTTTTAAAAATTTTGCTCTCTTTATCTCTCTCTGGTCCCTTGGATGTGTTAGTGTAGGTTAGTTAAAGGTAGTGTTAGCATTAGGCTAGATAGGTAGAGAAACCAACCTTCTCTAGAGGTTTGTCTCAAGATGCAAGGTCCCACACTTGGAGACAATCCCATGTTAGCCAAAAGTATTGATCTTCCATGATCAAATCTTAGGGTGCTACTTTTACATGAGAACAGGAATGCCAACCAATCTCCAAGCTCACTCCAAATCACAATTCTTCAATTCAGCTCCACAAACTCCAAATGCTCACAAATGCTCAATGGGAGAGGTGTGAGGCAAATTGGGTGGAGTGGGCGTTGGGGGAGGTTTTTATAACATAATTTTGGGGTTAGGGTTGAAACAAGCCAGCTTAAAAGTTGGAATTTTTTTAAAAACAAGTTCTAAATGTCAAATTGCCGCTGTAGTCGACACAAACCGGTTCAGTACGGAACCAAACGGATTGGACTAGTTCCGTACGGAACCTGTCACCATTCTGGTTTTCTTAAACGGTTTGCACATTTTTTCACTGAGCCAACCAAACCAGCCAATTCTGGATCCAGTTCTACCAGTTTTTAAAACACTAATTAGACAACAATACATGAAAACCCGAAGGAAAACAAAACATGTTTTGGGGCCTGCAATAAATCAGAAAACAGCAAAGTATCTTGATATTTTCAGGTCCATAAATGGTAACAATATCGGGAAAAAAAAACCTTAATGATAGGAGTGACTCCAATCACACGCAAAACAGTGTCGTGGTGCATGTCTATACATAAATCAGTGTGCCTCAATGAATGCTCTAATGATTTATTGATTTCGATTAAAATGCTTGCAATTGCTCAATAGATTAATGTGAATAATAAAATGAATTCTCTAGAATCATCTTCGTAAGGCACAACAATTGCCGAAGGTTTTCTTCATTTGCTTGTATTAATATGTTAAGTGGATAATTAGGCAGGCATATTGTTGTCTCACTCTTCAATTTTATGTTTTATGGTTCCTTGATTAAGTTTTACTTTTATCATATCATTTGGGTTATACAATTTGGATTCATAATAAAACATAAATATTTCCAACATTTGTTGTGTTATACTCTTTTAGCATGCTATAATGTTGCTCTAGCAAAAACATGCAACTAATTTATAGCATATCCAACAGAAAAAATATTTTTGGGAAGAAAATGCAAGAAAACATATGCCCGGAAAACCACAACACTATATATTAAATGCAAAAGTAACCTGAAACAAATCAATGAACCAAAAATGTTTCGATAAAGCATTGTCATGATAGTAGATTAAGAACCAACTAACAAAACGAGCTGCAATTAACTGCCCTAGTATTGACATTCTTCAGGAGTGCTACCTCGCTATAGTTGGTGTAGCTAAATAGATGTAGTTGAAAGGGTAAATTATACAGACAGCGACTTAAGTAAAATGATGACACCTTGATAATGGCGACCACAAAATTACAACAGAAATACAAGGAAAAACAAAACCAAACACAAATTTGGTTTGCAGGCCTCTCAAACATTCGGAAAAATCCAAGGAGCAACATGTCACCAAAAATATCAGATCACAAACTCTGAAAGAAATCAAACAACCAATCAACCTAATGAGGCTACTAAGGACATCAGTCATACATTAATACATTTAGCCATGACAAAATATCAGGCAAATACAACTATTACCTGCACAGATTGCATTTGCTGTAAATCAGCCAGCGCCTTCCCTAGACTGCTTATAAAACAACAAAGCAGAACATTAGATACTTCTAACTAGCTGTCGATGACACACTACAGAACAAGAAAAGGGTTATTTTCATAGAAAAGAGGAGAACAGGAAAGAAAAATTCAACCGATTCATTCGTTGCCCATCTTTCATAATAATGAGTGTATTTCTCCAAGGAATTTTTCGCCATTTCCCTCCTCCTCTCAGCTTCATCATACTGGAGGGACATGCAAAGCATACAACAAAACTTAGCAACAGCAGTGATTCCACCTTGTTAAACATTAATGGGCATAGACATCGACCATATAAAATTAAACCATAAAATTATTTAATCCATTAACAAACAGATAAACAGGAATCATCTTACAACTCCTTCCTGCTTTGCTGTCTCATATCGATTACAAGCGTAAAATCCTCCGGTCCTCTCGCCATGCTCTGACCAAGCACCTAGACAAAGCCTGATGATGCAAAAGAATTGAAGAAAAAACGAAGTGCTCATTCATTGAGTCATCATAGCCTCTAATTTGATGAGCATAAACAATTTGACTACATTTATAAAATTTAAATGATATAACAAGCATACTATATTTGTACATTTATCACCCAAAAGCTAGATGAGTATGAGTTTCATCTAATTAAACTTTAGAAACATGGGAATAGTAACTTTGAGCATTAAAAGGTTTTACTATGATGGGACTTACCAGCAAAATTCAAATTTACATGGTGGTGTACATGTAATATGCATGCATCCTTGATTTTTCTCAATCGGGCGTTTGCACTTTGGGCATGGCTTAGAATTAGCCAGAATCCTGAACAGAGTTTCCAACTTTAGATTGGAGTGCTTTCAAAAACCAATAGTATAAGAAAATAACAACAATTTGTCAACATCGAGAATCCAAGAAAGACGGATTCATACATGATAAATATATCAGAAGCAAATTAACAATTCAATGTGCACAGAAAACATCTAGAAGTAGATTGATTTCCACTCTGTTTTGTAGAAGCAGTCGGTTGGTTTCCTGAAAGTAAATTAGTACAGATATTTTACATTTTTCTATCCAAAAATGCCAACATGTATCAATCTCGAGGTGACCATCTCATATTTATCACAATTTTGCCCATTGAAGGGTCCCAAATTAATTAATAAATCAATCGCCTTCTCCGCAAAGTTTCCTTTTCTTTAGTGATTTATATAAAATTATTTGTGGTGGCCTATTAAATAGGCAAGGACCTCCTACAGAATAAGAAAATATCCTTATCACTAACAAGTAACAAGCTTAATAAAGCTCAAGCAGACTTATGGACAACCATGCTAACAAATAGCCAAGATTATGGCTATATAGAATATCCCAACAGCTAGCTAACTAACCCAAGTAACACAGAGTGTTATTTTATTATTGCAATATTGGACAAGTATTCTAACAATTTATGGCTACACCATTGCATCGGGCTCAAAAACATCTTTTTAGGGAAAAAGGGGGCTCCAACCTCCATTATATGCCCAAGATATCGAGATTTTTCAATCACTTTATCCAAGCAAGAAGAAAAAATGTTATATGACTATCAAATGGACATCAAATTCAAGGTCGACCATTGTATGTTATGGCTATTGGCATAATCAGCCAAAACAATTCATAGTAGAGAATAATGAGGCTTAGTAAGACAATAAAGAGTAGAAATATTTCAAATTGTTTGAAACAATACTTACCTAGTTCATGCCCAAGGGGTTTTCGCATAATTTTATGGGGGCACTTCTAAGAGCATGACCCAGTTTGAAATCCTCCTAACCACAATAAGGTGGCACATAACCCTAGTAGACATGTCATGAGATTAGGGCATCAAATTGTAACAAATATTGAGTACATTCAAACCTAGCCAGAGTTTAAATCTTAAGAATGTGGCCCAAGAACCCCACAAAAGAATATGTTCCAAACATACCCCACACCTCATTATAGCTGCTCATAACCTCATCTAAGATTTACCAAGAAATGAAAATGTATCTACTTCATGTTAAGGATAATAACAAATAAAGCATCAATGCATTCATGACATGGAAAATGTTACTTTCAGTTACAGTGAGACCACAGTCATAATACGCCCTGGAATATGGAGATTCGCTTTCAATGGCATCATTTTTCACAAATAATATAGAAAAGGAGGTTCGAATTGCAATGACATTGATTAAAGCCTTATATTTCATTAAATGAAGTTAGAATATTTAAATATTCATTTTATAGATTATTTTAACCGCCATTTCTAAAATCTGGGATATTTTTTGCCATCTCGAAACCCTCTCCCCAAGTCTTAGGCAACATGATTATTTTCTGTGTTACGCAGGTACGCATCCCCTAGATTTTGGTGACATCCCAAATGTTTTGAAGAATTGGGGGCTTGAAGGAGACATCCCCAATTTTTGTAAGTTTTAAAATAAAATCTAACACATTTAAAAATTATTATTTTTACCAAAAACAGTGAGCACTAATCCCAAGGGCACCGTATAAACATTAAATTAAGTTTAAACACCTAAATCTATATGAGAAAAGTTAAAATATTTAAATATTTATTTTTATATATTATTTTAAGTTTTAACTATTGTTTCTAAATCCAGATATTTTTGCCATTCAGAAAACCTCATTGCACCCCCGCCCCTTCCCTACCTCCCCCATCCCTAAGACTAGGTAACTATGATTATTTTCACAAAAAAATAATCAAGAAAGAATACAAACAGAACACAATAAATCTTGTAAAACAAATGAAATTACCAAATACCAAGGTAAGCGTATTTAAACATGTTAAGGTGGCTATCTCTATGCGCAAATCATTAGTCACAACGTCTATTGTGAATAGATGATGCAATGTCCAATTGTCACGCACCCTTCCCAACACCGTCATGGTAATTTGGATGAAGTGAATGTAATTGGTTCATTTGATGCCTTACAAAGCCTCGCAGTAGCTTGATAGATTACTCTTCGCAATCCCACACACGTCCCTCTTGATTTGCAGTTCTTGCAAATTCTACATTCCCGCACAAGCATATCACAACACTCACAACTTCTGCAGTCTTGCACACCTCATATCTCATCATCTGTAGCGCCTATAGTCCCACCCCAACTCATCTCACAACTTTTACAATACCATGCACCTCCTCACAAGGTTCAAACTTCTTGCACACCATGTGTCACCACTATCCTTCAAAGGGCCTCTACAACTTGCATCCGCAGGCCAGCATCTTGCTGCCACACAGCATGCTAGGTAGCACATTCTATGCTTGCACAATGTCAAAGCATCTTGTCAACATGTCATGTGCCAAATCTCAACCATCACTTGGCTAGGTAGGGAAGATGAACCATTTGTAGTTGTCTCTTCTTGAAACCATCATCAATTGCAATAGCCTCCTTTGTAATCATGCATGTATAAATATGTAAACATTCAACCCTCAAGGTAGTGGACAATCAGGTACTCACTCCCATAGCCAAATACTAGGGTTACTTGCATGCTCGATGTATCTTGTAATTCTCATACTACTTTTTATTTCATTCATGTCTAGGCAACCCAACCAAGGACGTGTTTCCTCCTTGTTGAACATGGATTCTCATCTCTAACCTCATTAAATCATTATACACATTTGTACTTGTTCCCTATTCTTTCATTGAATAGAAGTCGCATTTCCTACAAGAATTCTTTCGCATATTTGAATGTGTGTTGGTATATTAATTTGTTCAATCTTTCATGTGTATTCTACAATCCGCAACTTCTTAGAGCAGCATTGTCCCCCACACATGGTCAAGCGCCACGTAGTGATGGATCAACGGTATAAAAGCATAGCTCTTTCATTTGACTATAAACACATGAGAGCAGCGTCAGAAAGGTCAACAAGTCATCTTTGTTTCAGACTACCTAGAAGAACACCACAACAAAAGTGATATGGCGAACACCCAAAAGCAACCTAAGGTAGCCCCAAACATGGAAAAGCTCATAAAAGATTCCTTGGAATCACAACACACTGAGTTCTTTGGCCAATTCTCTGAACTTATGATGCAGCTCAACCTAACACCAACCCCTTCTTATAACTAGCTCACCAGCAGTTTCAACAACAAAGTCCTTTCAAGGACCAAGTGAATCTTGACATCCCCGAAAACACGCCACATCATTGGATGAGTGGATTTGCTGGCTTGAGGCCTATTTCTCCATGACCTGCTTCGATGAAAATGACAAGATCACCTTTGCAATGTTGAAGATGTCCATTTCAGTGTCCCACTAGTGAGAAACATACAACGCACAACACGTGAAAGCTTTTGAGCCTGTTCGGACTTGGGATGACTTTGTTAGCACATTGCAGAAGGAATTCTACCCCCGAAACACTATGAGGATGAATACATGAAATTTCAACAGTTGCAACAACGAAAGGAGTAGTCGGTGGAACAATACACCCACAAGCTCCATAACAACACGCATGCTTGCACAAGGACAGCAACATAAGGAATTGAATTAAATCAGCAGACTCTCACCTTATATTCGTGTAAACATGGAGCTCTTGACTTCCACTCTACGAGGCAAGCTTATTGCAATGCCACCAAGATCAAGGCCAAGGCAAAGATGAAGCAACATTTCCCCTCTTTATTCAACTTCGTGCGCATGCGCCAAACTGTGCACACCACACCATCTTAGCCCCTTCATAGAAGTAAAACACGCTTTGCAAAGGAGACAAGCCTATGAAGACCACACAACACCAAAAGGCGCATGCACCTTCTACTGTAGGTAAAGGAAAAATAAATAAGGTGACAAGTGATCACTCGCTCACCCATGACAATTCAAAATGCCATGCGCAACAATCCTTGCTTGCATAATCTAGATCAAGTCCTATTCACATAGACAACATTGATTCCGACAGTATTTGTCTTGGTACCATAGCCAACGCCACTAACACTTTGGAGGAATGCAAGCATCTCTTCCACATGAAGTTTTGAGTCAAAGGACAACCCCTCCAAGTCATCATCAATAGTGAAAGCTAGAAGAAAATCATCTAACAAGATGCAACTCAGCGCCTTAGTCATTCTGCTGCAACACATCCTTGGCCACACTCACTTGCATGGCTCCAACAAGGAAAAGACATAAAAGTTTGATGACAACGTACTTTACTGTACAAATGCAACCCATGAAGGACACACGGTCACTTGCGATGTCTTGCCACTAGAGGTTTGCAACATTTTGCTAGGAAGACCATACTTGTATGACTGCAATGCTCCATATCAAGCCGAGATGTAACATGAATAATTCATGTCAAAGATAAATTCTTAAACCTCAAGGAGTCAACTTTAACCAAAATCACTTTGGTCTCTGAAAAAAAAATTGCACTCATCTTGCATATGCAGAAGTTTGTGCTCCTTGTGGTCCATCTAGAAGTACCTACGTGAGAGAACAAGAAAGCATCGGCAACGCACACCACACTGTCATCATCACCATAAAGCAATACTCAACAAGTTATGAAGCAACATAGAGAAATCTTCGCAGAACTAAAGAGCCATCCAACTCACCGCACAAGAAAGCACCATATCGATTTGGTTCCTAGATCCCTCTTCTAAATAGTATATATCACAATTCAATTAAGGAGAATAAAGTCCGACGCCAAATACAAGAGCCCCTTGATCGAGGCAATATCAGACTTAGTTCTTCTCCTTACGAAAGTCCAATAGCTCTCGCACTCAAGAAAAAATGGGACTTGGCATCTCTGCATAAACTATCGTGCACTCAACAAAATCACAGTGGAAAATCAATATCCACTATCACGTATTGACGACCACTTGGACCAGCTCCAAGGCGCTCAATACTTCACCAAGATCGATCTAAAGTCTAGCTATCATCGGGTTCCAATCCATCTTGAAGACTTTTGGAAGACAACTTTAAAGGCACAGGAAGGATTGTATGAGTGGTTGGTTATGCCTTTCGCATTGACTAACACACTAGCAACAATGAACGACATGCTTCGGTCATTTCTCAACTCATTCACCATTGTCTGCTTGGATGACATCCTCATCTACAACAAGAATTTGGAAGAACATTTGGAGCGCATCTCACACGTTCTAGACACCATGCAAGCCAGCTTAGCCAAGTGTACATTTGGTGTTTCGAACATCCAACACATGGGCTACACCATCCATTGCAAAAGCATCCATGTAGATCCAGAGAAGATCAAGGTGATCCAAGATTGGCCAACTCTATGCAATCTCATCGAATTGAAGAGTTTCCTTGGGGTTGCCAACTTATATCACCACAAGTTTTTTCTTGGTTTCTTGTAGAAGCATGGCCTCTTAGTCTAATCATGTGCGCCAAAAATACACTCCTTTAGACACCGCACAACAACGTTTTTTGAGGAGATTAAGCGGTGCATTTACACAACACCTATTCTTACAATGCTTGACATTGCTCACTCTTGCAAACTTCATACCGATGCATTTGACTACGCACTTGGCATAGTTTTAACACAACATGGACATCCAGATGCACACCACTCAACGATGTTTAGCAACACGGTTCAGTGGTACTCCACCAATGAAAAGAGTTTTGTGCTATTGCGGAAGCAGCCGATCAATGACAGCACTACATTTTGGGTAAGGAGACAGCCAATCAATGGCAGCACTACATTTTGGGTAAGGAGACAGCCATTCATTCTTATCATAAACCGCTTCAATTCGTGAATGTGTGCCATATCAAGTGGATAAATTACTTACGGTAGTTCCATCTAGTGATAAAGCACATGAAGGGAAAGGATAACAAAGCCACAAATTTCCTTAATTGGTCGCTTGTTCACATGTTCATCACAGTGTTGAACATGTGGCCACAACTTAGCAAAATGAGTATCCCTCTACTCAGCTAACAAGGACTTTGTAGACGCCTATACTACTCTTTAGCAAGGTCAATAGGCTCGAGAGTTCTACTTGTCTAACAAGTTTCTCTACAAGCCAGGTCATGTTTGTGTACCTATTGGTGCACTTCACTAGAGACTAGTTTGGAAGGTGCACTACGCCAAGATATCAAGGCAATTTAGCGTTACCAAAATACTTGTTGCATTGCAACAACATTTCTACAAGCCGCACATGCACGCTGATGTTAGCATTTCTTTGTTGCATCACAAAGCCCGTGACTAAGAAGTTAGGACTTTACACACCTCCATTGGTACCATCAGCACCATGGAAACCCATCAACATGAATTTCACAAAAGGACTAACTATGACAAAGCACCAACATGATGTTGAGTTTGGTGTAGTCGATAGGTTTTCAAAGATGGTCATCATGGTTGCTTGCAAGAAGGATGTCAACACACATGGCTCTGCATACGCCTTCAATCATGTTCAAGTGCACTTTGGACTCCCAACATCCATTGTATATGATCGACATCCGTGCTTTGCTAGTCATTTATGGAAAGCATTATGGAAATTTATGGGTACATGGTTGAATCAATTGATGGCATTTCATCCTTAGATAGATGGACAAACAAAATTTGTCAACCACACACTTGTTTATCTTTTGCGTATGTACAACTATTTGCATGCTCACACATGTGATATTAATTTGTTTTACATCCAACACGCTTACAATAGGTCTATTCACAATTCTATGACATAGTCCATATTAGACATGTCTTGGTTTCCATCCTGTGATACCTCTAGACATCTATCGCACACCAATTGCCATTGAGTCACGCACACATGAACGAGAAGTAAACAAAGTGCAAAATTTTCTGCAATACATACAATCTATTCATCACTATGTTCAGCAAATTCTCTGCATTCACAGCTCTAGTATGAATGCCATAGCATGCATCACACATCTCATGCGTTCCAAGTTGGCTATAAAGTCTGGTTGCATCTTGAAAGGAACACTTCAAGGGTCCACAATGAAAGATCAAGACTTTGTGGTATGGTTCTCACACCACTTCGCTCACAACTAATGAGAACACATGCATTCTTGATTTTCCACCATACTTAGGTCTTCATCCAGTATTCAATGTGGAGCTCCTTAAGCCTTACTTCCCCACTTCTTGAACCAGCAGTGACACAACATCCTTCTGATTTGGATCTCAAACACTTGTGTCCTACAAACACAGACCATATCATTATAGTGACAGACACTCACACCCGCCAGGGCACAAGTCAGTTGGTTTGAGTGGTCACGGGCGGGTAATATGTTGATCGCTAAGGGGTACAACCTTTAGCAACTTCAAGTTCAATCCCCATAGCTAACCGAAGACGCAATAGGGACCACTGCTCTTCAAGAAAGGGTGAATGATTTGTGTGCAACATCATGCAAACCAGCATAATAGTATTGTTACGATTATCAATGTAATTGCATATTTTAGTCTGTAAAGACTTGTTGCTTATGTTCGAGCATTGACAGTTGTGGACACCACCACCATAATTCATTTGTCTTGTAGATAGAAGGATACACTTTGGGAAAGGAGCATTGGTATCAGGTCCTCACTGTACTATATGAATTATATTGAAACTTATCTGTTATGAATACAAGCTGCTATTGTTAGGGTTCTTTGCTCTCATATGGTATGCTATGCAATTACTATTTTGTGTACATTGTTATTGATAAGTCTACTATCTCAATAGACATTAACTAGTCAACACCTCACAGCCATGCAAGGCTCCACACTTCTCCTAAGGACATTTTGATCCTCATTCTCACGGCAGCTCGCAACATGCATACAGACTCGAGGTATCTCACAGCGGTGACTCAAGTACTCGCAGCCTACCACGCAGCTCCACAATGTCTCGCAGCTCACCCAAATCTTTGTGCCACACACAGAGCCTTGTGATAGCTCAGTGCATTGCTCCTTACAGTCCCACCCGCACGAGATTCTCACTTCGCAGTTCTCGCGGCTTCCACAATCCCGAACAAACATAATGCAACTCTCGCAACTCCTGCAGTCTTGCACACCTCATATCGTAGCACTCGCAACTCATGCAGTTCTACACAAGCTCAGCTCATAGCACTCGCAACATCTGCAATGTTGTACACTGCTTCACAGCCTTCACAGCTTCTCATAGTTTTGTGGCGCACATCGCAGCCTATCAACACTCGCACACACTTGCAACTTGTGTGTCACCATGCCACATGTCACCACAATACTGCGAAGGGCCTCTGACAGTTACATCCACATGTAAGCATAATGCTGCCACATGGCCCACTAGGTAGCACACTCCACCCCTGAGCCATGTCAGAGCATCTTATTAGCATGACATGCATCGGATCACAACCATCACTCGGCCAAGGAAGATGAATAGTTTGCAACTGTCTCTTCTTGAATATGTCATCAGTTGTAATTGCCTTTATAATTATACATATATAAATATGTATACGTTCAACACTGTGTATGGACAATCGGTACTCACTCCCATAGCAAGATGGTAGGAAGACAGCATTCTTAGCATATCTTGTAAATCTCATACTACTCCGTATTTCATTCCGGTCTAGGTAACTCAACCAAGGACGTGTTTTCCCTTTGTTGAGCACAAGAATTCTCATATCTCGCCTTACTGAATCATTGCACACCTCTGTACTTATTCCCTATTCTTTCTTTGAATAAAAGTTGCATTTACTGCAAGAAGTCTTCAGCTTATTCGAATGTGTGTTGGTAGATTAATCTGCTTAATCTTTTTGCATATTCAACAATCCACAACTTACCATCAAGTGTGGATTTGTACTCCACGCGTGGTCCTGGGCCACACAGTGTGAATCAATAATGCATGTGAATGGTGCCGCAGATAAGATAAACATTTATGGCCATAGATAAATGGGAACTTCATAAAAAAATATGTCCCAGTTATACAATGAATAGATGAGACAGGTAAAGTAAGCTACAGATGACAACAAAGTAATATCTGTAGAATTAGTATATGGACTTGAACAAAAGAAAAAACAATAAACTGAACATTAAATAGCTAGACTGCACCGAAACGCCAGCCCCCCCCCGTCATACCAGCCCTCAAACGTTTCAGGTACGGGTACGGAAATGCTGTGGGTACGTTCTGGGTATGTACCCACACGTCCAGGGTACGGTCCGGTACAGATTTCCGTACCCGGGCCATACCTGTGGCCTGTGGATACATACCCACAGGTAAATACGTTTTTTATTTTGTTGAAGTCACAAAAATTTAAATGTTCAATTCAATAATAACAATGACCATAGACTGTAGATTCACGTGGTATGGCAGAATTATTTCGAGCCCACACTTGTCTTGAGAAATCCCATTTTTTTAATTTTAAATTAAAACAGGGAGCCTTTTGAAAATAAGAGTATTAAGAAAACTTTGAAAACCGCGTGAAAGAAGGTTGTGAAAATATTTATAAACTTTAGCTTAATGGAATGGCCAAAATTAATAAAAGATTCGGAAAAGGACCTATCAAGAATATTCTCAAACTTATAAATATAAAACATGTATGGCGATATAGAAAGGCATGTGTTTGAAATGTTTGCAATTAATTTTCTATTTAACAGTAGCACGTCACAATTATATAAAACACAGAAATTACTTTTTATTTATAGCAGGATTTCATGTACACATGAGGGAGGTGGACGATTATAAGACGGAGGTCATCTTGTTCTGCACACCTCTGCAACCCTTGCCTTTTAATATATATAACACACAGACTGGTGAAAATAAGAGAGAACGTAATAATTAGACTATGGAAATATACATTTTATATACATGCATATATATATAAAACGTACCCAAAAGCGTACCGCACCCAAAGTTTTTAAAAATTTGCAGTATCAGCATACCGTGCATCTGCACTCCATTCCGAAACAGTCTAGTTAAATAGAAGAGTGAGATCGTTCTCTAAAAATTAAAATGATGAATAGCAATGACGCTATAATTTATCAACAAAAAGAAACATTCATCCTATCTTACTCAGAAATATTCAGGATGTTAGATTAGCACAGAAGAATTTATATAACAGCCCACGGGACAAATCCACCATAACTTACCAGTTCATATTTTCCGACTCTGCGCTGTTCTTCAAGATCCACTTTGCCACTGTCTCACAGTCTACTGGACGATGAGCTTCTTCTAAACACTGAATATGATTAAGTTATTTTTAATAAGACGTTTTTTTTTTTTTTAAATTTAACCATCACATAACGAATTTGAAAAAGCAACTTAACAACAATATTGTCTACACCTTTGATCTTACTAAACGGAAAATCCTAGTTTCCAGTTTAGTCAATCGAATATGATCAAACAAAGGCAAAAAAATTAACTTACATTCCAGCAAAAGATATATGAGCATTTGCATGTAATGTCATAACAACCACTTCCAAGGACAAATTCTACAGCATATTCACAGCCAGGTGCCGGACACCACTTAGTCTACAAAAAGGCAGGTCATCAGTTCCATTAAAGCTCTTCATTTCAAAATATTATGCAGTTCCTAATAGACATTATTACCAACTGCACATAAACTTTTAAACAACTACCACAAAAACTAGAGTAACGTACTCTTCTTCAAAATCTAAAACGGCAGCAACTGGAAGAACTGACTCAACTGACAATGCAGAATAAATGAATTGCAACAAAGATGCCAAGGTGTGCACCATATAAAGAACCAGGTGCTCTGTCCCAAGAATATAGACAATCAAAATTATCAGTCACCATGAAACTAGCCACTTCACTAAGATTCTATAGTCCATTGCAGCAACGTCACGGTGACTACAAGAATATAAGGCTTATAATTTATTATTAAGGCACTATTAGTTATGTATTAACCTAAGTTACAAACGTTTTGATACGGGAGCGGAGCGGAGTATCCGATCTGTGGAAACGGCAAATTTTTTTGACCTCGATACGGCGTAGGATACGGCAGTACAAAAACTATATAAAAATTAAAAAATATATAAATTTCAGCCTTCTAAATAAGAATTAACCACATGTTATGCATATGAAAAACAAAACAAGCTAAATAGCCACAACAAACTATTCATACATTCATAATTTCAATTGTCCCTATCATATCTAGTTGAGGTGTTTATTACATTTATGATTTATCTCATACATGCTATTTTTATCCATGTTTATGATGGCTTGTACTTGGTACTTTATGTAGAATAATGGTGTTGCGAAAACAGTAATTTCTGCTGTAATGATATATTAAATTTAAAATATGCCTTCTGTAGAATAATGGTGCTGTGAAAACTGTAATTTCTGCTGTAATGATATATTAAATTTAAACTATACCTTCTGTAGAATAATGTTGCTGTGAAAACTGTAATTTCTGCTGTAATGATATATTAAATTTAAACCAGAATTAAAAAAGAACTTTCAAAAAAAAAAAAAAAAATCAGTTTTGGGCCAGGAAACGGCAGGAAACGGCTGGGTACGGCTGCAGAAGTATCCAGCCGTATCCGGACCTGCCTGGCCGCTCCCAAGCCGCTCCCAAGCCGCTCCCGCTCCCGCTCCCGCTCCCGGACGCTCCCGCTCCCGCTCCTGCCGCCTAAACCGGCGTTTCCGGTAACCTAGGTATTAACTAATGTTCGGTTGTAACCACCTCAACCATTTTGTAACTATCTCTTGCATCATAAAATAACAGACACACAATTTACTAAGAGTGCAATCCACTTCTTCTTCATTATTTCTCTGTTCAAGTCTTCTAACATTGGTATCAGAGTTTGGTGCTCGATAGGTTTGGAATTCGAATAGAAGACTACAAATAGCGAATAAAAGACTATTACTTGAAGAAAACATCACTACACCACTTGCAAACTAGAAAACATGGAATTTTAGGGCTCATTAACAGTCGCAGGAGTCTGAAAAGCTAAAAATTGTGCAAGCTGAAAATCGTGGGCATTTACAGTCGCAATTTTAGGGCACATAAATAAAAATGTTTTTAAGCACAAAAATTGTGTAAACAGTGGTATTACAGCTGCGACTTTATGGCAAACTTTTTTTTAAATACGAAAATCATGGAAATGGTCTGTGCATTCCATAGTATCGTGAGTTTCAGGCTTGTATATGCTAGTATCAAGTGTTGTGTACAAGGGCACATCGAAAACACGAAAACATGCGCAGAAGAAAGATGTTTTTGAACAATATTCGTATTAAAATACTATCATTATGTTAATGTTAGTTAAGTGTTAACTAATAAATGGTTATAACCACTTCAACTATTTTGTAGCCATCTCGCACATAATAAATTGACAGGCACACTGAATAACGTGCACATTCCGGTTACTCTTCAGTTGATCTTTGTAAATTCTGATATTTCTTTATTCTCTCTCTCTCTCCACATATTCCAACATTGGTATCAGAGCCCTCGGTGCTTGAAGGGATCTACAAACTGAGGAGAAACAAAAGGAAGAAGCATTGTGTATTTTCAATTGCATCTAGACCACGTGATAGAAGTATCAAGTTTCGGCAAAAATACAGACATCATCTAGGGCTTCTTCGAAGGGCACGAAAAAAGTCACGAGGCACGAGTTTCACGTTCGTATGCAAGACTACACAGTGGTCGTGAGGGATAGAAAAAGAGTCTGCAAGGTCGTGAGGGCTGAAAAAGAGTCCGTAAGGTCTTGAGGGCTGGAAACCCATTTACAAACAGTGGTTTTACCAGTCGTGAACAATGGTTTCAGTTTTTACCTATCACAAACAGTGGCTTTACCAGTCACAATCAGTTTTTAACACAAGTTTCAGTTACGATAATAGCGAGGGCACAGGAGTTAATCCCATTTCCACCATTAATACTGCATGTTTTGAAGGGTTTCAAGGGGCACAATCACAATTAATAAAAATGTTACAGCAGTTGCAAATGGACACTAGAAATGAAGTCACAGGAGCCAAGCAAACTGTAGTATCCTGCTACCAGTTGTGAGCATTTACTGCCACCATTTCAAACCACAAAGTTCAAAGTCGCCATTTCTGCAGTTGAGGGTATTTATCTTCACATTTTTAGTTACACAAATTCAGACATTAAAGATTTCTTGCAACAAATTCCATGACAAAATCAGAATACATAATTTTATTTCTCTGTTTAATTTATTTTTGTGCTTGAAGTCAGCAATTGTATAGACTATCACTTTCATTTTGCTGCATTATTTTGCGGTTCGGAAATTAAATTTGGAGTAAAAATGGATGATGAAGTCACCATTTCTAGCCTCATATACAATCTGAGGTCTCTCATCAGACAGCCAACAGAAGTCAATACTATAATAAATGATGAAGCTGCCAAAGCTATTTTAACAGTCTGCCTTCTAAATATAGCAAGGGAAAATTCACTAATAGAGAATGTGTATTTCAAAAGAAGCCCCACACTCTGAAGACAGTAAGAAATCCAATGTAGATAAAACTTGGCATGGATGGCTGCCCAGATGGTTCAGGAGTTTGTGGATCTTGGGAATTTACCCTTACAAGGGTCATGAGACAACTTGATGACGCGTTGTGGGAGTAGCTCAGTATGGAGGGTTGTTCAACAATTCAAAAGATTCTGTAATTCGAGAGTTCAAGGAGGTAGAATCCAAAACTCGAGAATTTAGCTCGGGAACTAGACCCTTATGAGGGTCAGAAGGCAACTTGATTGAGTTCTATCTAGTCAAACCATTGTTTCAAAGGGAAAAGCTTCTAATGAATGTGTGGTCTTGTTTGGTTCTATTACTTTAATCTTCTGTCAATATGTTCTATAGTGTAAGCCTTAAGAGGCAGTATTAAAATATAAGGCTTATAAATTAACATTATGTTAAAATTAGTTAAGTGTTAACTAATAAACGGTTATAACCACTTCAACTACAATTATTTTCTAACCATCTCCCACATAATAAATTGACAGACACAATGAAGCATTCTGGTTTCTCTTCATTCGATCTCTCTCTCTCTCTCTCTCTCTCTCTCTCTCTCTCTTTATTCTTGATTTTCAAAGGGATTTTTAGAGAAATTCCTAGCAAGGGTTAGGGCACAATCCAACAAAGAAGACACAAATTTCTGGTATTTATTAAATTTGTATTTACATCAACAATACATTTATTTACATTGTTTTTGGGGTCGAAATCCTCTTGCTATACATTGTTTTTAAATTAGAACTGGTGTATAGACTTTTGAGGTATTATTTTCTGACAATGGAAATACAAGTATCTTTACTTTCACACCTGAAAAGTAAAGATACAGATGCAACTAATGAACAAGAATCTATGGGGAATAGTAAATGGGACTAAGAAACCACCTACAGTAGCTTGGAACTGTTGTATTTGAGTGAATGATGTTCTCAAGGGAAAGCTCAAAGGCATACCAAATGAAGTTAATGTAGCCATTGTTGAAGATCCCCAAATGTTTAAGGTGTTGAAGAATTCGCTAATGAAGAATATGTATTTTTAAAAGCCCACAATATGAAGAGAGAAAGGGATCTAGTGTAGAAGAAGCTCAACATGGATGACTACCGAGTTCGTTCGGGAATTTGTGGATTTTGAGAATTATACCCTTATAAGGGTCATGAGACAACTTGATGGAGCACTATGGATGTAACTCAATATGGATGGTTGTCCAATAATTCAAGAGGTTCGTAAATTCAGAGTTTGGGGAGGTGGAATACCGAAACCCGGAAACTATACCTTTATTAAGGTTATGAGGCAACTTGATGGAGCTCTACTTGGACAAAGAACTATTTTCAAATAGAAAGCTTCTGAAGAATGCAGTGTTGTTTGGTTCCGTTATTTTAATTTTTTTAGTATGTTTGCTTTTGTTTTCTATAGTATAAGCCTTAAGAGGGGGTATAAGAATATAAGGCTTATAGTTTATTATTAAGTCACTATTAGTTATGTATTAACTAATGTTCGGTTGTAACCACCTCAACCATTTTGTAACTATCTCTGCATAATAAAATGACAAACACACAAACTACTAAGTGTGCAATCCGCTTCTTCATTCTCTCTCTATTCAAGTCTTCTAACATTGACCCTTTACCTCAGCCTACAATAGGGTAATATGATTACCATTCACAAACTATTCGCAAGCTTCACTTTTGCAGATAAACCATTGATACCATGTGGGACTTGCAGGCCTTATAGTCCACAATGATAAGTTCAAATAACATAAAACGAGGAGAATTACTCTGGCTCTAGCTTTGCATATTTTGTAGTTAACTCTAACATTATTTATATGCATTGTGTGTTTAGCTATCCAGTGAGAGATCTGCAAATAGCTCAATAGAAAATCCTGTTATTACCAGATAATCATGCATATTTCTTCATTCTCTCAGATCCAAGATTAGTGTCAGCCAATTTTTCTACCTTTCTCTGGGAGGTCGCAATATCTAGGGTGCCTGGTTGAAAGTCTTCCACTGAATTGTGACTGATAGAAGCACAGAGCAAATTACAATATATTGTATTTCCTATAAAGGATTCCAGAAAATCTAGAAGACCATCTAAGATTGGATTTAACATTTACGCCATTCATACAAGAGATGTAAGAATTTTCTCGTAACTATATGGTTTCAACTTTACGACAGTACTCCACAACAAGTTGCTTTGGTTCAGGCCAAATAAGGCTATGACAGCAATTATCAACTGCAAGAGGAATTTACTCGTATAGATGTGCCTTGAAGTTTCAAAGTAGGTAGCATTATATCAAAGTCTACAGATTGTTTTAAGAAGGGTTTTCTTGGTTCAAATTATTGAACTAATTACAAGGCCTGCCTATTCCAGCAGTAAACAGAGATTTCTATCATAACATTACGTCATTTAACATATTCAGTTGGTTTATATAAAATAGACAAATTCATGATAAGCCCTATGACATTAACAGGCACCATACAGCAAGTTGAAGCACAAATTTTGCCTATTTTTTATTGGGCATAAGAGATGAACTTAATAGTGAAAAATAAGGCATAGCAAATGTAAATATAAACCTAGCAATATAATCAATATAAATGCATTAAATACAACACGGTCACCTAAGTGAGCTATGACGCCCGCAAAATGATGATTCCTCTGCAACAATCCCTATAACGATCAGAGAACAGGCAACTATCATAAATACATTATGACATAAGGAAATATAATGTTATTTTATTGATGTAAACAAAGTGAAGACGTGGGGTACAGGCTGTTTGTCTAAATGAGATATGATGCACACAATATAATCATTTTTTCTGATGATCCCTATCAAGAAAATCACTAAAAATTTGAATGTGGACCAGCCTATAGACCAAGGTTTGCATGATGTCACAACAATAGGGTGAAGCCACTCACAAACTACTTGTAAATAGGGAAAAGCCACTTACATTAATATATTTTGCTCATATATGCACCAAACTTTATTGATGACATGTACACAATGTTAGACTTGAAAGTCCAAGTATAGAGTATTATCCCAACAACCTTGGCAACACATGATTATACGCCTAAACATACAATCGAGTTCTCGTGAGCAAATTGAACAGAATATATATCTTTCCACGGCGGCATCTAATTCTATGGTGCAAATACATTTCCATGTTATATTTGTACATATCTTAAAAAGTTACGCATATAACAAAACCTCATGGTTTATTAGCATAGCATGACATAAAGATGAGTACAGGCTGTTTATCTAAATGAGATATGATGCACACAATATGATCATCTTTTCTGATGATCCCTATCAAGAATATCACTAAAATTTTGAATGGGGACCAACTTATAGACTACAAGTTTGTGTGATGTCACCACAATAGGGAGAAGCCGCTTACATTAATATATTTGACTCATACATGCACCAAACTTTATTGATGGCATGTACACGATATTGGACTTGAAAGTCCAAGTATAGAGTATTATCCCACAAACCTTGGCAACACATGATTATATGCCTAAACAAATAATTGAGTGCATCTCGAGAGTAAACTGAACAGAATATGTCCTTCCACTACGGCATCTAAGTTAATGGTGCAAATGCATTTCATTGTTATATTTCTACATATCTTAAAAAGTTAAACCTATAACAAAACCCTCCAGGTTTATTAGTATAACATGACATAAACATCAATAGAAGACCACTGAGAGAAATTAGTGTTGATAAGATTCCTAATTGTGATGACCATCAAGATCAAGAAATATTATTAACTTAATCTCTTTAAGGGACATTGTTTGTAGCTTGTGACAATGGCTAATTGATATTACACAAAAATGATGCATCTTTCATGTGTACCAAATAACTATTTCTATGTCAAGAGAAGGAACCTCAAAATATATGATAGAAACCATATCACAACATAATGATTCTTCAAAAGTTCAAAAAGGTATTAAATTATAAAGTTTTAACAATGAAACAAAATCAAAGTTTTATAATCTTACTATGGTCAAGTAGAGATAGATCCAGCTGATAGCTGATCATTGCTGGAGTCAGACGGTTATATTTAGTTAGCTATCATGTGTACTATAAAAGATTAAATGGGACACTGTAAAAGTATCTTGTTTCTTTATGGCATATATTATAATACTAAGATCCTAGAAACAAACTCGAATAGGAGCAATATAATATGTGCATTCACATTAAACTGTCATAAATATTTAGATTAATCTATGGCCATGCTTATTTGCTTGCTGACTTCCTAGCATTGTAGATCACTTCCAAATTTTCTTGAGTATAAATTAACCTTCAAACCATGGGACTCCCAGTAACTCTTCTGCCTTCTTTTTGCCAATCTGCGTATCCATATTGTGCCGTATTGTACTCAAATGTTCAAGTGGCACCAAAACCTAAAGTGTTGTGCCAAAACACAACTCATTATGTTTTATAATGTAAATGAGTTATTTTGTTATAAAGCTCATATTCTATGTAGTGTTGGGTTTGAATAAGTAGCTTGCTCCACAAGCTACCTAAGTTCAATGTATCTAGACATGTTAGGTTCTAGCTAGTAGCTTGCTCCACAAGCTACCTCTTAGAATGTTCTAGTTAGTGGTAATAGGTGGAAACCACTCTTTTTGTGAAACTATGGGTGGAATACCACTATGGTTTAAGATATTAATAATTTTATTTTATGATAAATAAAATGTTTACCCTCTCTACAATCAATCCGTTTTTCATATCAATACAATCTTATCAATTTATTGAATTTTGACTTGGAGAAGTTTTCCTCCATCATTGATTTGCATTTGCTGGGGAAATTCATTTATTTGGTTATGTGCTCCCATACTTTTATATTTCGTGTGGATGTGCCTCTTGCAAGTATGCTACAGTGATATAAAAGTATAAGAGGCACAGCTACACAAAATGTAAAAATATGGAGCACATGCACACCCAAACAGGTGGATTTTACTTGCAAATCCAAAACAATAATGGAGAAAGACTTCTCCAACTCAAATTGTGATAAACATATCCTAGGTTATAGTAATATTTGTCTTCTTATAGAATCTTAACAGTCATCCTTGATGATGAACTAAGCAACCATCGTGGAGATGAATACAATTTTGGATTTGTATCAATACAATTTTTTAGGGAGGGGCCAATAGGTGAACATGGTCCAATAGTTGACATGAGTCTTGATCACACAATACCCAATAGTTGTTATAGTACCACCTCATAGTTGTCATAGTACTATCTAGTGGTTATTTATTTTTGACATAATAATTATGTAGAGTAGCCAATCACATCATGACATGTAAGACCTCTCACCCATGTACAAGTATTAAAATTTAATGTTCAAGCATTATCACCCATGTTCAAGTATTGGTTTCCACCATGGTTGTAGTGTAACTCAAATTTATTATTTTAAATCAATTCAAAATATAGCTTTCCCTCCAATTAAACATTCAAAAGAAAAATATAAGGTAAGACAAATCTGAACTACATATTGGTGAAAATATGTGGATCCAACATGATAAACAATTAATTTTGTGGACCCCTTAACTTAGGGTGTACCACTACTAGCCCCTCTCCCCTAATTCTTCAATCCAGATTCTTGGCCTAGAATTGGTATCAAAGCCGAGAAGCATGCTCAAATCCTCATCATTGTTCATCTATAGTATTCCACTCATACTTTCACAAAAAAAAAGTGGTTTCCACCTAGTATCGCTAACTAGAACATTCTACTTAAATAGCTTGTTGAGCAAGCTACTAGATAGAACTTGACATGTCTAGGTACATTAAACTTAGGTAGCTTGTGGAGCAAGATACTCATTCAAACCCAATACTGAATAGAATATGAGCTTCACAGCAAAATAGCTCATTTATTATAAAACAAAAAGACCAAAATGGCTTGTATTTTGGCACACAACAGGAAGACTTAAACATGCACGCAATACTTGCACATAAAGAATTCTAAAGAATCACTCATATTCGGAGACATAGGAGGACAATTGAGCACACAAGCAACAAATGAATTTTAATAGTTTCGTGGATATATGATGCATAAATTTCTTTTAAAGCTAGGTGGAAGCACAGTAGCTCCAATCTCAACTTCTACGTTTCATTAGGAAACACATACAAAGGAATCAGTGCAACACATTAAATAGTTCTCCTTGATTTGCAACTCACTACAACAGATAACTGATTGTAATGCCCTCGATAATAATAATATTATAACACAAATTGGCCTCTGCAGACCTTGATGCCTATTCGGTATCAATACAAAAGAATTTTTCTGATGCAACCACCCTATTAGAGAAAGATTGTTTATCGAAAAGTCATGAAAGCTAGGTGTTGTGATACAAACAATATGTAATAACTCTCTATTACTAAGAACAAACCTATGAATGCTTTTGTCCTGTCCGTGCTCTCTTCACTGCAGCCAATATAAAATGCTAGTGCATGCAATAAGTGGTAGGATGATAGTCGATTACAGGCATTTTATATGAACAGACAAACTTTAAGTCTCAGTAGCTAAACTAAATTATAAGCCAAATTCTTGATGACACAATCAGAAAAGAATGTCCCAAATACTGTGTGTTTTCTTATTCTTGACAACTTTCCTTATTTTGTATGCTTCCTCCAAAGTTAAACACACAAAAAAAGTTTATAAATTAATGTTATGTCATTCGGTCCATGTTATTAACAAATAAACTAAAGAGATTCACCCAGAGAGCAACACGTTACAAGCTGTTACACATAATTATGCAGTCCATTGCATATTGGATTTAAAAAGTCTACAAACCTGCATGGAACTCTTAGAAAACACATAAAAGACAAATAGCACCAAGGAAAGGAAAGTACATATTAGTACCCACATTACCACAACATTTTAAACAGAAGGCTCATTGTTTAATACAAAAACAAGCAAATTATTGGGGATGGTAGGCAAAGTGTATTCTTTTACTAGGCTTGTGACTTCCGGTGAAAGAATTAATTAAATGTCATTCTTAATTCTATAAACGTGTTAAGGAATGGTAAACACCTTTCTGTTGTCTTCAACATATGATCTAAGCAGGTAGCGCATATACTTGACTCTATCTTCGTCAGAAACCAAAAAAAGAACCATATCTTCACCAACGGCAGCCACACACGACGGATCAGGGCATCGTAATGTCAGGCATCCAGGACCATCGCCAATTGATGAATGAATGTAACCTTAACATTAAAGAGTGACTATTAGCTGCTACCTCAATTTATCCATCGTTCTTTTGACAGAACAAAAATTTTAGATCTAAACATCTTATCAGGTCAAATAAAAACTCTAAGAAACGGCCAAATAAAAGCAAAAGAATCTTCCCTCAGGTAGGATCGCAGAAAAGACAACACATAATTGGTGTCTACCCCATTAGCCCTAGGCTATGGGACATGGCATGTGTTCACTGCAGGGACTGATTATTCAAATAAAGAAACAAACCTAAACAGGCTGTTAGAAAATCCAACATGCTATCTACCCAACTACATGACAGCTACTTGTAGTTTTCATTACTTTCTTCATAAATAAAAAGCTGTTTACGTTATGGACTCCATGGTAGATTATTATCTTAAATTAACAAATACAACTGCAATAGTCCATTATGAGGCGATACCTGCCCAGCAAATGTCACAGAAGTGATGGCCACAAGCAGCAGCTTTCATCCTTTCATGAGCATGAGTCTCAAAGCATATACCACACGTCAACTGCCAATAGAAAAACACCAAGGATAATGATTTTAAGTAATCACAACAATCGTTTTCAAGCACAGGCAGTTGCAACAAAAACAAATCCTGATTAAAGGGCTGCAATACACGACAAAGTAGACTTGCCTCCTTTACATCTGGTCTTATTTCAATTATTGGTTTTTCCAACAGGCCTACTGTCTTTCGTACATTCTCTTCATCTGCAAACCATTCGTCATTGACCTTACTGACGCTCCTGCAAAGGATACCACAAGTCAGTATCCACCATAATAATCAAGCAAATCTGCCAACATGCTAATTTTAAGCAAGGTAATTTATCCTTGCACACATAAATGTATACTTACTAATTGAATTCTATTTAAACCAAATACACATTATTATTAAGAGTATGGTTTTGAAAAAGGGACACATGAGACACAGAAAACTAGCTATTATGATGTACTTTGTAGGTTTCAATCTTTATGTACAAAAAGTGCATATGATAAGAACGTGAGAGCCCGTCCAGCACCCATCAACATTTTCATTTATATAATAGAGTCAATATATGCCAATTTCCTTTTACCCTCTTGTGTTAATCTTTAGACACCAATCACTGCAGTAGATAATTGTTCTAATCCATTGTGAATGCTTGATTTAGACTTGGGGTTTAAGAGAGCAGTCCCCCATTAAAGCCAAGGTGACTTGTCCATCCTCTATGGCAGCCTTTCCCATTAATAAAGATTCTAACATTGGAGGTTAAAGCAACTTACTTGAGAGTATTTCCATTGATGAGCAATCATTATCATGGTACACTGCAATTGAGCAATATGTACTATCTCTTGGAGCATTTGAAGCTTTTGTTTCCTATACTGGTTTAACTTTAGAATAAGTGACTTGTCCATCCTCTATGGCAGCCTTTCCCATTAATAAAGATTCTAACATTGGAGGTTAAAGCAACTTACTTGAGAGTATTTCCATTGATGAGAAATCATTATCATGGTACACTGCAATTGAGCAATATATACTATCTCTTGGAGCATTTGAAGCTTTTGTTTCCTATACTGGTTTAACTTTAGAATAATCTATTTTGTGTTCTAGAAAATTCTCTAATCAATATAGGTGATCTCTTCTGAATTGGCATTACAATGTAAGTATCAAATGCCTTTGCAAATATTCCTTATTGATATCTCTAAAGCACCCTCTACTAAGCATCAATTATTACTCAAAAACAGATAAAGATAGAAGCAAAAATCAACTCAATTGCAGGGATTCAGATTTACTTTTCATCTCATGATTGTCAGATCTGCAGGAAGACCATGGAGAAGAAAATGCAAGTCAACACTACATAGCTTAGCCAACCCCTGTATAGGACATGACTGTTGGAAATATCTATAGTTAGTACAGTAATAGATATATTAGTCATAATATTAATGTATATGTGTAAAAATGTATTTAGAATATTAGAGATATGTGTATCTGTGTTGCCAAGATACAGGTATGGATTCGGTACGGGTATGGGTTCAGTACATGGATACGTCAATTTTAAAAAACCCTTGGGTACAATACGTCTTGGGTACATCCATACATATATATATTCTCATTTTTAGTCCATAAGAGATATATGAATATAGTAGGATCAAGGTTCAAAACATTCAATGTGCTTAAAATTTTACATTTTCATTGATCATGTGGCTGCCATACATATGATATATGAATATCATGTCAATATGAATACAAACAATCTAGAATATCATGTCTATATGAATATCATGTCTCCTCCTTTGAATGATCAATAAAACAATGTCTGCCTCTAAACAATGGTTGCCTCTAAACAAACTTGAACTCCTTGCAAGCAATGGCTGCCTCCAATCTCATCCTCCTTACAATGGCTGCCTCCAAACAAATCCTCCTTCCAATGGCTGCCTCATGGCTGCCTCCTCTTCAATTCCTCTTTGGCTCTTTGCTCTTACACTTGCAAAAACCAACAATGAATTGTTTGTGTTTTGGTAATGGTTGAGTGCCTTTTTATAGCTTTTAGAGGAGTTTAGGGCTTATTATTTTATTCATTTATGAGTTAGGGTTTGTTTTTTTGGTCATTAACTAAGTCAAAAACACATTTTTTAAACATCCCCACCGCTAAAAAAAAAATTTAAAACCTGCGAATACATCTCAGGTATGACCCGTATGTACTGAGCGTACTCGAGACGTATTTGTACCATACCCGAGACAGATCCATACCAGGTACATATCCTAGGGGGTTCGGAAGAGGGGAGGGGAGGGGGAGGGGATGTACCCATGCTTCCTAGATGTGTATGAATTGTTAGAAAGAACTCACACTAGACAGGCCTAAGCGAGAGAGATTTTAGGGGTTGAGCATTGGTGATAAGGTTTGATTCCATGTTAATAAGAATTCATTAAACCTATATATGTAATTATTGAATAGATCAATCAAGTATTTTTGTGTAACATTTTGTTTTCTAGACCAAAATCCATTTTAATAGAGCATTTGTGTTAATTAGCTTTAGAGCCTATGTCAATAAACCAATGTACGTTGTCAATTGTCAAAAACCTTTTGTAAAGGACACAATATCGACCAAACCTAACATCCTCGAAAATACTTATTTTCGCTTTGTGTGGAAGCATATATTCACAAAAATGACATGCAATTGAGCTTTAAAGTTCATCTTTCTGAGTGAGCAACATTTCGTTGGAGGACAAAGGCAACGCGTTAGAGGCCGAGAGGCCCATCTACGAGCTCAATTTCACCACTAACGAAGGGGTTTTGTTGTAATAGTGGCAAAAACATCTGCACCAAATAGACTAAAGTTGAGGTTGATTTTCGGTGGTCGTGGTGGTCACCTATGTTGCTCGTGATCACGTATATATTCAAAAACGACATGCAATTGAGCTTTGAAGTCCATCTTGCTAGTGAGCAGCATTTTGCAAGAGGATAGAGATATGAGGCCCATCAGCGACCTCAAGTTCGCCACTAACAAAGTGGTTGCATGTTGTAATAGTGGCAAAAATATATGCATCAAATACACTAAAGTTGAGGGTGATTTCTAGTCGTGGTGGTTGTCACTTGTGTTGTCCTTGATCAAGCGGCAACGATTGGGTACAGTGGTGCAAACGCAAAAATGAGGACCCAGCTCTCAATCTTCATTCTCTCACTTTTGTATGGTGAGTTAAAAAGTGGAAATCCATACCACTATTGTTATAGCAGAATGGATTCTTGATCGAAGTGTAGTGAGGTCATTCCCACTATTTTTGTTTGGTTAGGTTGATTAGTCCCCATCATGCATCGATTGATGAGTTCTCGTGGAATGCTCAATGTGTTCCCAAATATGGTTTGGCTGATGAGTTCCCCTCCAATAGAACATGTATCAAGAAAGTGATTGCTTCAGACTTGAGTGGTATTTCATTTCCCGTGTTTGTACTACGGGGAAGTTTGGAAATATGTATAGTTAGCACAAAACATAGATATATTAGCCATAACATTGATTTGTATATGTGAAAATGTATTTCGTATATTATATATGTGTGTAGTACTAGTTGTTCTGAAACAACTCGTACTAGATAGGCTTATGTGAGAAATATTTTAGGGATTGAGTGTTAGTGATAAGGTTTGGTGTCGTGTTAATAGGAGTTCAATAAACCTATTTATGTAATCCTCTTCATTATTGAATAGATCAATCAAGTATTTTTGTGTGTTGTCTCGACCAAACTTCTTAATGACATAGCAAAAGTAGCAAAAGGAAGTCAGATGCACAAGATTTAAGCGAAACTCCTCTATTAAAGGCTTTCAACCATCCTAGATAGTTGGGTTGGGCCTTTAGCCAAGTACACAAAATGAATTATACAAGAACCAAAAATTATTGCACAATTGGTTTATCTTTCATTACACTTAACTCCCCCTATATAAGGAGTTGAGCATGGGTCTCGCATATTGATCACATCACACTAACATGCCAAGGGGTGCATATTGAACACTTAAAATGCATCAAGCAAGCTAGTGCATGCTAGACACTTCTCAAACATGTATGCGAGGTATGGCGTGTTGGATATATCATACACGCATGCTAGAATACTTATTGGACACGTGTCATACATGCATGCTAAAGAGCGTATTTTGCACTAGTGTGTTAAAAACTAGTCGAATGATAACCAGAACTGGAACCGAAACCAGCTACTTCGACTGGTTCAATACAAATATGTGCAAACCGATAGAAAAACCAGCTCGGGGGCCGGTTCCATACTAAACCGGTCAGTTAGGTATAAAACCGGTCCAAACAGTCGGTTTTGTCTGAACCAAGCTGTGCCAACTAAAGCAGCAATTTGACATTTAAAACTCTCTTTTTTAAATCCAACTTTTTTGTTGTTTTTTTCAAACCTAACCCTAAAATTATGTTATATAGAGACCCCCTCTATTTGCATCAAAACTCTCTCGTTGAGCATTTGTGAGCAGAGTTTGTGGAGTTGCATTGAAGAGTTGTGAATTAGAGCCTCATTGTTTATGTATTGCACTTGGTGCCGTTTTGCTATATGTACCCTTACATGGTATATAAATGAGCAAACTTTGCATATTTTATCTCTAATTGTTTGGAATCTTTAAAATATATTGTTTTCATTAAAATTGTAATATTTTATGTATTTTTAGTAAACAGGTTCATAAATTTTAAACCGGTCCGATTCCGGTTCAAGTCGATTCCCACATTTAAAACATTAGTCCAGACACTTGTCACATGTGCCTGCCCATTGATGCATGTTGGACACTTGTACACACATGTGCATCCCGGATGGCACATGGTCATGACCTAAGTTGCCACATAAATTTGCATTCCAATTCATGGAGGATAAAATTCGAAAAAAAAATCATTACTACAAAAATCAGCCATAAAATTCGTGATTAAATTCGACTACAAGAAGTATTATGCTTGTATTTTAGATTAAATATTCAAAAAGAAAGAATGAACTTCAATGAATTCTAATGAATTTCAACAAATTTTAACGAAATTAAATGAATTTCAACGAATGTTTTAGTCATATTTGGTATTCGACGGATTTCAAAAATAATACATCAAATTTGTTGAATGTGATTACTTAGGTCATAACTAGGTCGACACCAAGATTATCATTTAAGTTATTGCATAATCTATATCCGAACGCATCCCAAAACTCCCATTCTACCATTGAGTCCTGAATTATCTTTCACCTCCCCAAGCACAAAATGCTCTACTATCCTAAAGGGTACCAATTACCTTGGATTGAACAAGATCCCAAATAGTCCAAATGTTCTTCAATCTAGCCTAGAGTGCCAAATGAGTTTCCTCCTTTCAACGATCTAAGTGTTCATGTAGCATGTGCACGAAGAGGAGAAAATACCTGAACACAAAACCAAACCCCAATTTAATGTTCTCCTCCCCTATCTGACAAGCATCAAACTTGATATATTATTTTAGATATTGGTAAAGGATGGGTTTTTTGGCAGGGACCCTACCTTGTTACAAAAAGGTCTTAAAGCCTAGATATAGCCATAAGGTACAAAAAGAGACAATGAGTCAAAAACAGTTTCCTAGCAGCAAAGAAACAGCAGAAAAACAGCCTACCAACACACTGCAGCAGCAGAAAAAGGACACAAGAGAAAGAAGTAGGCATAACTAACCCAACCTATAGGAACAGCAAACCAATTATTTGCAAGCACTTCTTGTTCTAGGAGGTTTGCACCATCTAATTTCTCCTTTTACGAACCACTTGTACCAACCTTTCGTCCTTAGGGGTTTCTCTAAAGAAATCGCTGCGTTCAAGAACGATCTTTTGATGTGGTTTTTGAAACAAGATCCTTCCCAAATATTCAATACTTTCATCCAACTATCTCTATTTTATGTGGATATGAGAGTAGAACCAACATAAATGGTTCATCCTTTACTATACTTTGGACCCCTCTCTGCTCAATAGACTCTGAAAACTTTTGTTTCTCGACTTTTGACTTTCTTCCTGATCTTTATGACTCTGATCTTCTGATTTTTTCTTTGGATCTTCGCTCCCTGTTTCTCATAAGCCCGAACTTCCACTTCTTTAACTTGATGTGGAAGAATGATCTTTGATGTGGTTTTGAAACAAGGTCCTTCCCAAATATTCAATACTTTCATCCAACTATCTCTATTTTATGTGGATATGAGAGTAGAACCAACAAAAATGGTTCATCCTTTACTATACTTTGGACCCCTCTCTGCTCAATAGACTCTGAAAACTTTTGTTTCTCGACTTTTTGACTTTCTTCCTGATCTTTATGACTCTGATCTTCTGATTTTTCTTTGGATCTTTGCTCCCCTGTTTCTCATAAGCCCGAACTTCCACTTCTTAAACTTCATTTTCTGGGTCTTCTTCCTTTTCTTCATCTTCTCTTGGATCCACTTTCTCTTTAGAAAGTTCCTCATGTGAGTCTTCATTAATATTGTTCTGCTGCTCTCCCAGTTCTTCTATCTCTAAATCCTTTTGCTGCTCAACTTTTTGACCTTCATCAGCAACTAGCTGGTGATTCTCCTAATCTTCATGTTCATGGTCTTCTAAACGGTCTTCATCATCATCCTCCACGACATGAATTTGAGATAGTATATCTTCACTCAACTCAGTAGCAACTCCTCTTTTTCAGGACATTCCAAGTCAGTTCCTTTGGCAGATTTGTGGCTGTCCAAAGAGAGTTTTCTCCAGATCTGTCTTTCCCTCTTTTCTTTCTTACCCATCTCCTCCTTGTTGTCAGGACAAGTCCAGTCAGAGCGACCTATCATCTGACTGTTGACACATTTTGCATTTGATCATATTCCCCTCATAGACTACAGGTTGAGTCCAAGTACCCAGTTTTGAGTGCAGCAAAATAGAGTTAGGGCGAGCATGGTCAACAAAGGCATTAACACAAAACCTAACACGTGTTAGTCTAGTTCTAGCTTTGGTGGTGCCATCCAAAGCAATAGGCGGCCCCAAAACTCTAAAGGCAGACCAGGCAGTCTGACCCAAATAGGTAAAACCTTGATAATTTCTTTGTCTGGATCGAATGTTGGTGACCATTTCTTGAGAAATAAATCCAAATTTCCCAAAACCAAGGTCCCTCCACAAGTGCATGCATACAATCTTCTGCATTATTAAACTGTATTTAAAAACTTTTTGTCATAGCAGAGATTTTCATGTTACCTTTTGGCTTCCATTTTTCATGTTGCCCACCTGTGTATTACATCTTTGGTCTAGGTCCAAAGAAGTCACCAATGAGTGCATGTTGATTGCGTTGTATGGATCTGTTGATCAATGCATCAGAGCTAATGAAGTGAAACCCTTGCTCATCGACATGATGTTTCAGTTCCTTCGGAATAGATGGATCCTCTGCCACTGTTTCCTCTTTTTCAGCAGTGATGCCCATGAAGCACCAGGGGAGTCCAACATGGAGTCTCTCTCCAGAATCTGCCTCCCATCATCCTCAGACACGTCTACCTGCTCAGACCTCATTTCGAACCTCCTTCCCGCTCAGACACCATTTGGGACAATTGTATGGATATTCATTTGTATATTTTTAGTGTATATTTAATATTACGACATATACTTTTGTATATTTTAAAATGCACTTGTATTATACACTTTATGAATAAAGCACATGTGTGCACAACATTATCTATACTAGGTCACTTATAAATAAAATATATCTTGAGTGATTATCCTCAAAATACAATTTGTCTATTTTGAGTCTTTTATTCCCAAAGATAGAGATCCCTTTTATCTTAAACTTCCTTATCTATATAGGAAGTTGGAGGGTATGGATGAAGGGAAAGCTAGAGGTTCATTATATTGTATTATTCCTGTAAGAAGGGTCATCAGCCCTCCTCGCATCTGTTCATTAATATATTGGTAGTCATTTTACTTTGACTTATCTAATAATCAGATCTTTATTGTTATAGTTTACACATGTATGCATGCATTGTGGGTGAATGTATTGAGGTTGTTTTAGTTATCTTGGGCCTATTCAAGAATTCTAACATGGTATCAAAGCTTTTACAAGTTTCACCTTTTTGCATGCGTGATTTTCATTTCGGAAATCATCTCCTCTTACGTTTCGAGGGTTTTCTATTAAAGTTAAATCAAATTGACACAATATGTGAAGGTAAAAATCACTATCAATATATATTAATGGGCAGATGTGAGGGAGGGACCTCACAAGAAGAATCCAATACAATGAACTTCGAGATCTCGCTTCACCCATACCCTCTAGCTTCTTATATAAATAAGGAATGAGCGTTAGGATAGAAAGCAATCTCTATCTCTAGGGATAAAAGCTTAGAATAGACAAACCCTATTTTTAAGGCAACCACTAGATATATTCTTTTCACGCATGTGTGTTTTATCCATGAAGTGTGTAATACAAGTGCATCTTGGACTACAAAAGTGTATGTCCTAATATTTGATACCACCCCCCCAAAGATATTTTCTTTGAAAGGAGAAGACGAATGAAGCTACACTAACCTAAGTAAGCTTAGAAAAGATGTTGACAAATTGTCAACAAGCATCAGCCCAAGTAAAACAATGACATTTTTTTAAAACCGATATGATCATACTACCTTGGCTTTAGAACGTATTTTATGAAAAAAGAAACTAGTTTTGGAGAGCCAAGACCACATTTATTGCAGGTTTGGACACTTTTTGTAGACGACGCCTTCAGGCTTTTCTCTGTTTATGGCATGCTAAATTCGACATACCATATATTGGTCATACGATCGTCTCTTAAGTAAATATTTTTCACCATGCCTATTTTTTCAAGAGCTTTGCATTGGTATATCTATTTTTGGATGTTAGGCTTGTTTTTCTGGTTATTCACAGTTTTCAGACGCCACATGGACTGCTTATGGTTCAATCTACGATAACTTCTACATACAGAAGAATTTCATCATGAACTTTTTTGAAACTACGTATTTATCCAAAAGTAATGCATTGGTGCAGTAATATTTCTGATTTTATGTCAAATATACAGGTTTTAGTCCAAAGATTAAAAAAGTGTCCTTTTCAGAGCAAAGAGTTTTTACTCACATACAAGTTTGATCAATTAATGCGAAGACATAGTATTGATATGTCTCCTCCAGGTCCCCGTCTTCTATCCCCGTTGACTTGTAATAGTGTGGTGGCAATGTACATTCCTTATTTGTACACTGCACTATTTTGGATCCCATCTTACTTGGAGAGTACAAATTTGATAAAATTTAGCAAAAGACAATATTGATATGCCTCTTCCAGATCCTCCGACTTTAACTTCCTGTTGACACTATACTGTTGTGGTAATGTACATTGGGATTTTTGGACAACTGAATAATAAAATTGGGTCATCTTTTTGTCCCGATAAATGATCTTCTACACTCCCAGGCAACAACAAACAGCAGAAGAAATATTATTGCTGGAGCTCCTCCAGCTCTCCCGTCTTCTACTTCCTTTTGACCTGATACTGTGAAGGTAATGTACATGGGTTTTTGGTGCACTGCACTATTGTTAGATCCCATGATAGGGTCAATAGTATAAAATTGAAAAAGATGTCCATACACGAGTTAGAAGAAATAGGTAATAATACAATTTGGTTTCACTCAGACCTGCCCTCCAATTTTGATAGTATCCTAATACGAAACAAAATTCTCCCACATTTGGTATCAGAGCCAGTAAGAGCCAAGAGCCTGTTAAGGGGCTGCAAGTTCAATGCACAGGTCTGAAGATTTTTTTTAGGATATTATTTTAATTTATGCCTTGAAGACCTGACTGGTAATTTCTGGATGTTACTGACAAAGACATCTCGCTCAAGTAAAAACCACAAATCATGCAAAACATCCGTTGTCTTGAAGCATTATTAATTTATGTTCTCAAGCAATAAGAATATAACAAAAAGGTTTTGCAGCTAATGAGTGTTGAAGGATCTAAAGAGGAGTCCGGTTGCTGTGTTGGAAGCATTGGTAATGCGCCCAACAAGAAAGAAGAGTGAGATGATGTACAAGAGCATCCAGAGCAGAAGAAAAAGTGCTTGTGTGGCTGTACATAAGCACAGTGCTATAGATCGCTGAAAAGCAATAGAAAGGTGAACGCGAACACATGAAGATTGGAAACGATGTTATAGCAAATAAAGAGCGACATTTTCAAGAAAATGATGCCTTAAATGGCAGCTAAATGACAATACAAGGTATGATGCATGGCAGTTTTTGACAAGGGACATTTAAATTCCAATGATCTGCTGAAGGAGATGCAGAGATGGTGATGAAGACTGCAGACACACAAAACCTTATCAAGAGAGATGAATTATATTGTACTCTCCAGAAAAATTGCTTGCTATTGTAGCAGCTGTTGATTATTTTGCCAGCTGTATTATAGCATACTCTCCAAAACAGGAGAGACCTTTTGTGTTTAGAGAAGTGCAGCATGAAGCAATAATGTGAGAGGAGCGTATGAGACCAGCAGCTAAAAAAAAGAGGTGAAGTGCCACTGGAAGAGTGTCCAGCTAAAGAGCGTGTAACATTGCTCAGCAGAAAATTTGTGCTGATGGCCGAGAGTGTGTAGATTCAGAGGGTGCCGCATACAGTATCCGAGCGGTAGAAAGATTTTAGAAAGTTGCTTTTTATAAAATTTAGGGCAATGGACTAGATCTTAGGTATCATAAAGTCTTTTAGTAAGTTTTATTATAATTTAAGGCTAAACTATGAGTTCTAAAAAAAATATGGTTTAACTTTAGACTTTATAGTTTTAAACATTTTTTTCCTAATCTGGCCTGCCCCAAATTAATTGCATATCTTGTGATATGGCTAGCCTGTTAAACAGAAATTTCGCCACATTGTTCCAGTAACAAAATAAAATGCCCTATAAAATAATTTTCCTCGTACACTTCACACTTGCATAATTTATTTGTTTTTCCCAAGAGCCCATTAAAAACATTTGTCTAAACCATTAAGTTAAAATGTTTTGTATATAGGCGCATTGTGTGTAGTAGCCGACTCTCTTACAAGGCTTTCTAAGTGGGGAGCGAGGTCGATTTTTGTGGAGATAACAAATATCAGGAAAAACACTGCCAAGACAATGAGAGAGCTTCAGGGAGCAATATGTGGTCCACAAGATCATCAAGATCTACCTGACTGAGTGAGCCAAGTTCCAGAGGAGGATGGAAGACCACAAGAGGATGGAGGATAACTATCAATCTTGAGTTTGTTGCTATTTTAGAGACTGGATTATTTCTTTAATGGCAAACCAATGCGGAAAAAATCATAAAGTCAAAGACAGTGATAACCAATGAAGGTTATGTTGAAGAACGTACTTTGGCTGCACAAGATAAAAAGAGTTTGTTTGGTGAAGCCCAGTCCCACCCAAGGAGCAGTTGAGGTGAGGCTCACTCCCACTATGGATGTAGTGAGGCCAATCCCCACTATTGATGTTGTTGTCCAGTGAGGCCAAATCCCACTAAGGAAATATAGTCAAGCGCAGTCTAAATGTGTCCCTATTCGCATATTGTGTTATGTCATGGACAGTTGAGTGTCCCTGTTCATACATGAGAGAGTGTATGAACTATAGAGTGTCTCCTACCTGAAGCATATTTCTCCATTCTCAATGAACAATGTGTATCTCCTTGTTCATCAGCTCTTTGTTAGTGTTGTGCCGCCGACTCCTGCAACTTTTGTTTGGAGAATGGTAGATTATGTCCCCCTTTGTATGTATAAACTAGTGAGTATCGTCCCCACCGAGGTGATGTAGTTAGGCCATTCCCACTACTGATTGTAAGTATGTCGAACTGTGTGTATGTCACAGTTACATACAAAGTTGATTCTCTCCCAAACTTTGCACCATAATATAATAAGGGAGGAATGTTAGAAATTATCACATTGTGGTTAGTAGTGAAGTTAAGAGGGTTATAGAAGATGGGTTCAAATATCTATTTGAACCTGTTGTAGCATGGTTGTAAGTATGTCAAACTGTGTGTATGTCACAGTTTACATACAAAGTTGATTCTCTCCCAAACTTTGAACTATACTATAATAAGGGAGGAATGTTGGAAATTATCACATTGTAGTTAGTAGTAAAGTTAAGAGGGTTATAGAAGATGGGTTCAAATATCTATTTGAACCTATTGTAGCATGGTTGTTGGGTGATTATAATGCCCACGCATAGACTAGGACTGATTGAAGGATAGTTGAGAAATAATAGGTTTTGCTGAGGGTATTTAGGATCAAGTTTGTTGTATAGTAACAAGCTATCTTTTGCATAAATATTGTTAAACACATGCTTATACTGAGAGGAGGGGGTGAATCAGTATAAGATAAACTTTTAATAATTCAAAACTTTAATAGTCAGAACAGCAGCAATCTCACAAGATCTAAAAATTATGCAACACAAGAGGAACACAATATTTACGTGGAAACCCTTTCGGGAAAAAACCATGGCAAAATATTTGCTTATATATATAAAACTCTTTTACAATTCGTGTAGGCACCAACCTACTGGAGACACCAATCCCCAATGCCAAGCACCAACTTAGCAATTTAAACACCAATCTTTTCTACCGAGCACCAACTCAGCAAGAGACACCAATCTCTTTGTTTTATGAGGCACCAACCTCCAAACCGATGACAATACCACCTTCGTAGTGTTGTTGTTTCAACGAATGATGGAGACTTTTATTTCCTCTTCACAAATTTGTTTGTCTTCTCAAGATATAACTCTTATTTCACACTTATAAAATTCTGCTCTTCTTCCGAATGATATTCGCTCAAAATCTGCCCTTCCTCCATCCAACAAATCTTCCTTTTATAGCCCAAAAATGCCCTTTCGAATGGTCATGACTCTTCACCCAAGACTCTTCACCCAATAGGGTTGGCCTTCTTCAAGGGAGGTCAACCACATAAAAACAAATCATTTAATCTTAATGGAGGTCGGCTGGCCCATTAAATAAATGTTGTCCCTTCATGAATTCGTTGCACATTTTGGTATACAATTATTACATTCATTGTTATTAAATATGATCATTGTAACACATCAATCTGATCATTGTGCATTCTCCGTTGACATCAATGACTCTTTTGACATCAATGACAAATCATTTAATCTTAATGGAGGTCAGCTGGCCCATTAAATAAATGTTGTCCCTTCATGAATTCACTGCACATTTTGGTATACAATTATTACATTCATTGTTATTAAATCTGAGCACTAGAGTCAAACTTTCCCAAATCTTCATCATTTCTTTTAATATAACATTTGCTTCCGAACACCCTAAAGTATTTAACGGTAGCTGGTCTACCCTTCCATAGTTCGTAAGGTGTTTTGGTATTGTTTACTCTAATTTGTCCTCTATTAAGGATGTAAACCACCGTCTTAATTGCTTCTCCCCAATACCTATCTGACAATTTGGACTCATTCAACATAGTCCTTGCCATCTCCTAAATTGTTCGGTTCTTTCTTTCAGTAACTCCATTTTGTTGCGGAGTTTTATGCAGCTATGAGTTGTCTTCTTATTCCATGTTCCTCACAAAATTCTCTCGAATTGGTCTGAAAGAAATTCTCCTCTATTTGATCTCAAGCACTTAATTTTCAACCCAGTTTCATTTTCTACTAATGCTTTAAAAATTTTAAAGTTCTCAAATGCCTCAGATTTATCCTTTAGAAGAGCAACCCATGTCATTCTAGAATAGTCATCAATTAACAACATAAAGTAACTCTCACCTTTTAAACTTTGAGTTCTTGTGGGCCCACACAAGTCTGTATGAATCAATTCCAAAGGCTTCGTTGTTGAATATTCCTTTGATTTGAATCTACCTCTAGTTTGTTTTCCATGTTGACATTGCTTGCAAATGGTGTTTGAAGGCTTCGTGATTTTTGGCATGTCTCTCACACACTACTTATTGTTGATTTTCACCAAATTGTCAAAATTCATATGGCCCATTCTTTTGTGCCATAACCAACTCTCATTTGATTGTGTCATATAGCATCTTTCTTTCTTAACTTCACTAAGCACATACAAGTTATTCATGGTTTTGTTTGCATCTGCAACTAATCTTCCTGAATCAGCTTTCCTTACTTCACAACCTTGAGGATGGAAAGTGAGGATGTGTCCTTGATCACACATTTGACTAACACTTAGGAGGTTATGCTTCAACCCTTCAACGTACAACACATTCTCAATTTTTGTCTTTCCATCATTGAGACTGAGATTACCTTTGCCTATTATCCTTGTTGTAGCGTTGTCTCCAAATTTTACTGTTCCTCTCGCTTACTTTCTTCAAGGAATGGAACTTGCTCTTATCTCTGTCATATCATCCACTATCAATGTACCAATGTTGCTCTTCATTTTGCACATGAAAAGCAGTTTGAACAAGCATAGCTTTCTCTTTCTCTTCCTTTTGTTTCTTCTTCCAAGCTTTTGTAGATTTTGTTTTTTGCTTGGCTAGGGTATCCACTTTCTTAGTTTGCTTTGGATTCTCTACAGAAACACTTCTACAATATCGTGTTATATGACCAACTTTGTTGCACTTATAACACACAATATCATATTCATTGTAATTCGATAGTGCAGCAAATGAGTTATGATTTCTACTTGAATAACCATAAGCACTTTTATTCCAACCATTATTCCTTTCCGAACCTTACAATCTATTGCCTTATGACCAAAATTGTTGCACGAGAAACAATAGCCATAAAAGGAGTTTTGATACCTGATCATGTAAGGCTGCCTTGGATAGAAGGATCTTCTGAAGTTTCTTGCGGGAACCTTATGCCACTTGTTCTCATCTTTGTTATCCTTTTGAGGAATGTTGTTCTTATGAGGAGTCTTATCTTCTTTCTTCGGAGGTTCAACAATTTTTGAATTCAAATCCTTCTTAGTAACCTCTTGTTTTTCTTCATAGCCAAGACCCGTCTTGATGCATGGTGACCTTTGGCTATTAAGAATGTTATCCAAGACCTCGGTGCTCTTTTCAAATTTTAAGCTATTTTTTAGCTTATCACTAGACTTCTCCAATTCCTTTCTTAAATCAACAATTTCATATTCAAGCTTAGCACAATTTTCCTCTTTTGATTTCAGTTGATCTCTTACTACCTCCTCAATTCTTTTAGCCTCTTCTAATTGAGTTTTTCAGACTGATAATAATCTTTTTGACTCTTCGAAGCTTTGAGATATGTTCGATTGTGAATTTCCACCTTCTTCTTCATATTTCTGAAGCTGTAATTTTTGCTTCAAGTTCTTTTTCTTAAGCCTCTTTATTTCACCCAAGGCACAGACAAGTTCTTCTTCCAGATCCACTTCTCCTTCATCCTCAAAATTTTCTTCCTCTTCCGAAACATTTGGTCTTCATCATTATTTGTTTCTATTGCCATGAAAAGAGTTTCTTCTCTATCACTCTCTTCTTTTGAGCTACTCTCCTTGGTGTAGAGGCTTTTCTTATGCCTGTCAGAGCTTTTCTTCTTTTCATATTTGCCCGGCTTATAGTTCTTTTTGTATGGATGTTTGCTCTTTCCTACCTTAGCATGTTCTTCTTCATCACTACTATCATCTTTTGCATGAGGACACTTAGCAGTGAAATTCCCTATCTCACCACAATTGAAACATTTGAAAGGAAGCTTACCTTTATACTTTCCAAATCCCTTTTTCAAATTTCTCACAAAAAGAACTTCTTCTTCTGATTCATCACTTGACTCAGGTTTTGCATTTTGACCCTTTTTGAAGCTTTGAAGGCAGCTTCTCGCTTTGATGGTTTTCTGTTTTTGTCCTCATTTCATATGTTGTGAGGATTCCATGCAACTCATCCATCTTTAGCATGTTTAGATCTTTTATTTCCTCAATTGTGGAAACCTTAGGATCAAATCTTAAGGGGAGAGACCTTAGCACCTTTTGTACTATTATTGGTTCTTTTATCTTTTCACCGAGCCCTCTAATGGTATTCACAATTTCATCCACACAAAGAAGATAGGCTGCAACATTCTCTTCTTCTTTCATTTTTAGACTCTCAAACTGCCTTTTGTGGGTTTGGAGCTTAGCCTGCTTTGGTGTCTCCCTCATAGATATTTTGCAGTTTATTCCGTGTCTCCTTTGTCGTGTCACAATGCATAACTTTGATGAACTCAGATTCAGACAAGCCACATAATATTGCGTTCAAGGCTTTGGCATTGTTTTCACTGGCCCTCTTTCCTACCTTAGCATGTTCTTCTTCATCACTACTATCATCTTTTGCATGAGGACACTTAGCAACGAAATGCCCTATCTCACCACAATTGAAACATTTGAAAGGAAGCTTACCTTTATACTTGTCAGATCCCTTTTTCAGATTTCTCACAAAAAGAGCTTCTTCTTCTTTTGATTCATCACTTGACTCAAGTTTTGCATTTTTGACCCTTTTTGAAGCTTTGAAGGCAACTTCTTGCTTTGACGGCTTTTCTGTTTCTGTCCTCATTTCATATGTTGTGAGGATTCCATGCAACTCATCCATCTTTAGCGTGTTTAGATCTTTTATTTCCTCAATTGCAGAAACCTTAGGATCAAATCTTAAGGGGAGAGACCTTAGCACCTTTTGTACTATTATTGGTTCTTCTATCTTTTCACCGAGCCCTCTGATGGTATTCACAATTTCGTCCACACGAAGAAGATAGGCTGCAACATTCTCTTCTTCTTTCATTTTTAGACTCTCAAACTGCCTTTTGTGGGTTTGGAGCTTAGCCTGCTTTACTTTGGTGTCTCCCTCATAGATATTTTGTAGTTTGTCCCATGTCTCCTTTGTCGTGTCACAATGCATAACTTTGACAAACTCAGATTCAGACAAGCCACATAATATTGCGTTCAAGGCTTTGGCATTGTTTTCACTGGCCCTCTTTCCGGCTTGATCCGTCGGTGGAGTCTGAGGAGTTATATATCCTGTTACTACCGATTGCCAAATATCGAACCCTAGAGCCATTAGATAGGTTTTCATTCGTATGCTCCAGAAAGCATAATTTGTTCCATCAAATAACAGAGCCTTGTTTGTGGAGAAACCCTCTGGTACTTGATTACTGGCCATGTGTGCTGCCAAGATCTACCTTCTGTTGATTAGATTGTTCCTGAAGGAACCGGCTCTAATACCAATTGTTAAACACACGCTTATACTGAGAGGGGGTGAATCAAAGTGTAAGATAAACTTTTAATAATTCAAAACTTTAATAGTCAGAACAACAACAATCTCACAAGATCTAAAAATTATGCAACACAAGAGGAACACAATATTTACGTGGAAACCCCTTTCAGAAAAAAACCACGGCAAAATATTTGCTTATATATATATATATATATATATATATATATATATATATATATATATATATATAAACTCTTTTACAATTCATGTAGGCACCAACCTACTGGAGACACCGATCCCCAATGCCAAGCACCAACTTAGCAATTCAGACACCAATCTTTTCTGTCGAGCACCAACTCAGCAAGAGACACCAATCTCTTCGTTTTATGAGGCACCAACCTCCAAACCGATGACGATACCACCTTCGTAGTGTTGTTGTTTCAACGAATGATGGAGAATTTTATTTCCTCTTCACAAATTTGCTTGTCTTCTCAAGATATAACTCTTATTTCACACTTATAAAATTCTGCACTTCCTCCGTCCAACAAATCCTCCTTGTATAGCCCAAAAATGCCCTTTCGAATGGTCATGACTCTTCACTCAAGACCCTTCACCCAATAGAGGTTGACCACATAAAAATAAATCATTTAATCTTAATGGAAATCAGCTGGCGCATTAAATAAAGGTTGTCCCTTCATGAATTCGCTGCACATTTTGGTATACAATTATTACATTCACTGTTATTAAATCTGATCACTGTAACACATCAATCTGATCATTGTGCATTCTCGGTTGACATCAATGACAATATCTCCAACAAATAACTTCTTATGATTGGAATAGAATATCCTAACACAAAGCAATTTTTAACCACAACTAAATCCTCTTATTGGCAGGGCATGGTTGATGTTATCTCCATCCTGGCCCAAGCTTTAAAGCCCACAAATCCAAAGCCCTTGAAACTGAAATTTTGCAAGACGTTGATAAGGACAGGACAGAAATACTTCCTAAGCATCATGATCATTGATCAAATTTTGGTTGCAAAAGTATGTTTGGTTGGCAGACATTTGAAAAGAATCAAACATTGCTGAATTTTCTTGTCTCTTGCTCTAAACGAACAATGTTTCTAATATCTATTGATATACCTCACCAACATAGTAAAATAACAACAAATAAGTTACAAAGAAAAATAAAAAATAAAAAATCAACCAATCACTTTGTAAGTTGCTGGAGAGAGTTGTGGCAAAGCCCTAGGGACAAAAATGAATTTTAAGAAATGATTGTGTAATGAAAAACTGAATCGACATATTCCACACTATGCAACTTCTTTGAGACTTTTCTGGACGGATACTAAGTTAATTATCCAAAATTCAGTCTCGCGAGTGAAGGTTTTCCAGATGGTTTGGTTTGTAAAGAAGAGGTGATGAATGAAGCCATTAGAAAGACATGGGCAGATAATCAGCCTAAACAAACTCCTTTAAGATGAATTAATGATGAGAAGTGGGATAATCAGCTCCATAGAAATTGCAAGTTGTATGGTAATACATAACCCCAGCCTTCTTTTACGAAATAAAAGTTGTTTGGTTACACAGACAGGTTCTACCCTGATTAGCAAATTTGAAGATCAGTTCCCGTTGCAGAGGCTCCAAGAGAATCACAATTGATCAGACGAAAATGATATTTTCTCATACTACAATTTACAATTAAAAATTCAAACTTGAAGTTGACTGTTGCAACTTGAACTATGATAAATCTTCCTACCGTTTTGAAATTTATTATTGGACAAATGCTCTTATAATCTTCCAGATGCCTGGTGGGAGGAGTTTAATATTGATGCTGCTGAGTCTCAGAGGTTCCTATTCCTTTCTTGAGTCAATACTGTAGTATTACTTGTTATAAGCATAGCTAATGTATGTTTGAATACATACACTCAATAAAAGGCAACCAGTTAGCACACGAGAACAAACTATCTCGTCTTTATGCACTAAAACCTTTTCTCCCTATTAAACAATTGAACAGTTTCTGCTTCTTTTTGATTGAGTGCTTGACCCAATATTTTCATATTATTATGAGGTGTTCTTTAATAATTTATGTAACGAGCAATTAAATATCATCAGGCAGCAGTAGCTGTTGCACAACTGAGCTTGTTGAGGCCATCTAGCTTCAGTTTCAATCATAGAGATGGAGGAGACAATATTTGCAGCCAAGGATTTTACATGGATAGACAAGCCAACAAAGCAGGACCTAACTGCTTCCACTTCCCAATTGCAGTCTCATCCAAATCAATAATGAGTGATCCATTAGCTCTAACAATAGTACAAAACTTTGGACTTCATTGTCCATGCATTTTGATGTGTATTCTATACAGGGTATTAAATATGGCCTCTATTATAGGACTATATATATAATATTTTGGAATTGAAATTTGGAGAACTTCAAACTTCTACATTCTAGGTTGCCTACATTTTGATAGAGATGTTATTTGCCCATTACATACATCTTGTAATAATTTTATTTGATGTCTGTAAACCATATTTGGCATAGAGTAGAAACAATATTATTTGTCCTTTGAAAATTGAAATATCTTATGTAGATTTTAATTGTAAAGTTTTTCGATAATGAGAAGCATGTTCTTGCTTTTGGCCTTGCTGTGTCATTGCTGAGTACGAATCATATGACTTTGATAAAAACAACAGCACAAACACATTGACATTACTAAAAATGAACTATGAAGTTAAAGATGCGTAAGTGCTGCATCTGCTTCTTGTATTACTTTTAAATTTTAATTCTACAATCATAACATATAAAAAAATAGGTTGCTTCCCTTGACTTCCTCAGACTGTTGCTTTGATTCATACTCCTTTTCCTGTTGTGCCAATCTTTTCAATTGTGGTCAGCCACAGGACTCTAATAATCCCTCTAAGGAAGTATCAAAAGTCCATTGATACTTAGAAAGGTGATTTTATCTCTGACGACTGATGACATTGTTGCTACACCTTAGGAGTTTTTATGAAGACACCCAAATTTATATACACATCTTATTTGACAGTTCATAGTGGCAGGAGTTTGTTCCAATGACCTGGAGGCTGGAACTAGCTAATTTGAGCTAAATCAGTGCTCAGGCCAGCCAATTTAGCTTGCTGAGCCAGACTTGGCAGACTCTTTGAGTCCTCCTCAGACTTGGTAAGTCTGATCTGATGACTAGCTAAGAAACAAAGCTTCTATTCTCTAAGCTTTGGAAACGAGACTCTGTGTTGCAAATAATCAACCATCTATGAATGTTTCAACCCAATGAGAATGTCTAATTTATTTGTCCTCCATTTTCTCTTCTCAATGTGGTCACTGCTAGATTTGTCACTTTTGGGTGGTTTGTATACTTTTCATGGCCAATGGAAATGATTAAATTTTCTTGCATATACAAAAAATTGTTTGGAATGAATATTATGACTATAAATGATGGTTAACATTGAACAATGATATTTGATGATCTCTATTTTAGGGGTGTATATTGGGATGTAGTCTAGTGCTAAGTTGAAGTGCTTGCTATGCAAACAATACAAGTTCAATTCACCACATCCAGGATCCCAAACTTCATACAGGACTGAGTTCAAGCCCCAACTGTCATGAAGATCCACAATAAACATCTTTCTCAAGCGGATAAGATTAGGACCATTTCTTGGGAGATTTAAACAATTGTTGAAGTGAATGGTTTCCACCTCTCAGAAAGTGTTCACTTAGAAGTCAAAAACTGCTTAAATGTCTAAGCCAAACAATAATCTAACGTTGATAGTGCATTACCCTCATGCATCAAATAAGACGGCAAATGTGAGTGTTACAAATACATTGAACAAAAGTATATAAATATTGTACACACACACACAGATTTGATTTGGTAACTACCATACTCAACTCTAAGACTAAACAATATGAGCATATACTACTAGTACAGATATATTAAATACGTCTATCTGAAAAATGCCGAGAGATCAATTTCAACACCTTTTTTTGTATTTTCTGCATACTGCATTGGTTAATAACTTCAATATTGTTTCTGCAAATTTTCCAGTGAGCGGTGACAAATGGCATCAATCTAGGTGCACCACTATGTCAACCTCCAAACAAAAATATCCGGAAAAATAAAGAGCTCCAAACTCTTTCATAAATAGCCAAGATATTATGGTTTTTGGATTGAATTCTTCAAATAGACATCGCATTTAAGGTCGGAAATTAATTGTTAACTCTCGCAATCATTAAAGTCTACCACCACCCCCAGCTGCCATTATAGAATATCTGAATACCTATAGGTGTAATAAACCATTTCAATAGCTAAAATTTGACCTAACATTAATACTAAGTTGAAAGAACTTAAGTACTTAAAGAAACTTACATGTAATGATTATTCCCTATTTCTCCTCTTTCCTTCTATTCTAGGAAAGATGTCCTGTTTCCAAGTTCTTACATAATACATTATAGAGTTTTTGATCAAAGATGTTTGCAAGAAGACAAATATATAGTCCCTGCTATCAACTTCTTTCCTTTGTTTTAGGACATGCTTAATGCAGTAGATTTAAGTTTTCTGTAATTATTGGCTCCCGAGATATGATAATATGGAGAAGACTAAATTGTCTGAAGCATAAATAGATAAGGTAAAGGAACCCTTGTTATGAAGATAAAGACAAGTAAATCACATTTGATTTGATGGTCAAAGACAGATACAGAGCCCAAAAGCAAGAATTTTTCTTAAGAGAATGAGTGCTTCATCTTGTTCGTAATGACTAAGCAGCATGCATATACAGTCATCTACTGGTTTAATAGTAGTTATAAGAATTTAATCAATGTATTTAGCAAAAACCATTAGTAATGTCACACCATTTAATGTGCATTAGAGAGAGGACTAAGAAGGGAATTGTGCTTTACGAATGACATAAGATAATCATATTTTTCAAATCAGTGTAGATTACTCAATGCGTTGATGCAATTAGAAGTTACACATCTATAAGTACTAAACCATTCTTGGTCAATAAAATATCGAAGAGTTGACATAAATCATTTTCATATTTCCGTGAACTTCCAGAGATGTAATATTTTATTTTAAAATGTCCTTTTACTATATAAACTTTCTTAGGTTTTCCGAGAAAACAGTGCCATACTTGTAATTACCTAGACCACTTTCACTTGAATTGGCCATTACTTCCACAGATGTAGTTTTTGTTAACTGCATAAACTTTCATAGGTTTTCCAAGAGAATGCCACAATTGTAGTTACCTAGACCACTTTTCATATCCTTTTATTTCCATGAACTTCTATCATTTTCATATTTCCATGAAATTCCAGGGATGTAATTTGTTATTCAAACTGTTCATTAACTGTATAAACTTTCATAGGTTTTCCAAGTGAACAGTGCCATACTTGTAGTTACCTAGACCACTTTTACTTTAATTAGCCATGACTACTTAATGAACTCGAAGTATGAATATATGTCACCAGTTCTATTGCAATGGCTGATTTCAAACGCACCTACGTAAAAGACAGAGCCAACAAATATGCACCAAGAATATAAAAAGGAAAGCACAAGCATGCATAATTAGCAATTCCCAAAATATGATTCATGCACCCTAACACATAAAACCCCCCAACATCTGCAACAGAAACGACAGAATATTATGTAGAACAAATGATACCATTTAAAATGTCGCAGAAGGATTCCAGCTTTAACTCTTGATATTGAAAGAACTGTGGAAACGCTTTTCATTGCTTCCTCTTGGCATCGCCGGATATCTTCTTCACTTAATATCGTGTAGTTCAGCTACAAAATCACAAAACATCTCAAAAGGAGGTTTTGGCACAACATTAATTGCAAAGAGGAAAGGCTAAAAAGGCAAAGTACAAAAATAAAGTTTTATTAATTCTTTCACTAAATTCTTCGAGTGTCAAAGGCTGACTTCATTTCCTGCTTGGATGGGAATCTCCTTCCAAATACACTAGATACAAATGCTCTGTATTGTCTCAAACAGGCCTATGAATTTAAAATTCATTTCAGATAATCAAGGATGTACCTACTGAAAAATGAAACCATAGCTAAAAGAATAGCATACAGAGTAAAGGTCATGCCAAACACATGAGGCGATAAAAAGTTTTAACATAAAATGACAGTCTTTGCTGCAATAGATATCATTACAATAAAGTACATACAAAATCATAAAATATGGGATCATGAACTCAAACTTCCAAATGCAGATGCTTAAAAAGTTGTGGGAATCAGAATTCCTCAAAAGCGATTAAAGCGATAAAATATATCAGCTGAACAGTGGAACCTAGTAATAACGCAAAAAGACAATAGAAATTAGTATTACTAACTAGTCCATCCTGAGCTAAAAATAGAGAAGTAAAATCTATGGAACTGTCCAATAAAAGCTTAGGCGAAGAAGAATCATTGAACACTTAAAGGCAAATACAGAAAAATAAAACTGAAAAGAAAGGAAAAAACTCAACCACATACATACACCCTCAAATGGATTTCACTCAATGATTTTCTGGATCGGAAAAATACACACCACAATTTCCATGAAGGTAACTTTTAAAAGGATAGGGACCTAACTTCATTTGATTCACAATGATATTGTTCTTATAAACTTCTCAGTTTTTCTCAAACAATTGCATTACTGTCCAAAGCAATTTTTATAGATTTTTTGAAATTGGCTTTTTCTTTGCAATTATTTAATCAATTAGTAAGTACATGCCTTTTGGCACTGAGAACCGTTCCCTTAGAAATTTGATGACATTAACAAGTTTTCTAATCCACCGTCTAGCAGTTCCTGAATAACACTTATGATTTAAAGTACACAACACTAGTAGATTATCCGCAGCATTTTTTCTGAAACAAAGGATAGCGGCTCAAGCATACAAAGAGATCCATTTGGAGCATATAATTAGAGCATGCTTCATAGATCCACACACCCATGTTTATCACTTGTACAAGTTAGGTGGATTGATAGACAAGTGAGTAGTTATTATTAAATATGTTAGGACCAACCACCATTTTGTACTAATTATCCCCAAACTAAATAAAGAGGCTTTTGCCCTCTTCTTTGCATGATATATTGCGTGCACGGTTTATGTAATTAAGGTCGCAAGACGTAGATCCACATCCGTGTATGTCTTTAGTATAGGTTATGTGGACTGACAGGCTGGTGGCTTGTTATTTTATAAGTGTTAGGCCCAGCTAACATTTTGTAGTTGTGATCCTCGAACAATATAAAGGGGCTTAGCCCTCCTCCTTGGCATGATATGTCATACATACGGATCACCATATTGTAATGTTTTAACCCTAAGCACAGCAATGTAATAGTTCTTCATATAAAGATAAAGGATACTTTTGCTCCATTCAGGTGCCTTTTTCTTTTGTGAATCTTGTCATGCATGTTTAATAATCCAGGTTCTATTTTATATCTTAACGGTCTAAGTAACCCATTGTGTGCTTCGAGTTAGCTATTTCTTAGGGAATTGATGTGTTAGTGTTTGATGGGTAGAATGGTACAATGCCATTATTTAATGTTGGATGATGGGTTTCATGCACGCTACTAAATTATCAACATTTGGGATCCTCCAAATGGGCTTTCCATCAGCATAGAAAGATGGTATGGCAGATCATCCGACAAGAGATCAATGACTGGTTAGATCAGAAATAGACTTGAGACTGTAGGATACGATGCTTAATCTGTGAACAAACCCTAGATGTGGCTGGATAAATACATTTATGGCGACATGAAAGAATCAGAAATTTCAGGCTTCTACAGTCCAAATAAATAGTAACAAGCTAAGCATCTTTACATAGTCACAATATCATAAGTACAAAAGGGTAGGTGGGCCTGACATGTTCAATAATAACAACCTACTAGCCCACTCACCCATCTTACATGTACAAAAGATAAAAATAGGCACATGTATCTATGTCATGCATTCGTCATTACATGCTCCGATCTGATCTCTGTGTTCTTGACATGGCATCCTATGTTTCATCAAAAATGCCAACAACACAGATCCTCACAATAAAGTGCATCTAGAAACCTTTATTTTCCCCAAAACTAAAAGATGTTCTTTTCTTGAGGCCACATATAAATAAACATTAAAAGGAACTGTAGAGTGCGAGGTTGTATAAATAAATATCGGAAGGGGGTGGAGAGTACAATGTCCATGTAGAATAAATACTTATGTTGATAGTATATATTTATAATATCTAGTTATAAGGTTTATTGTCTTAAATAAATACAAGAATGTCATTAGGGAACAAATTATGTTATGTTATATAACAAACACTTGATGATGCATAAATATTATTATCAAGATCAATAAAGACGCCTCATTCTCTCATCTCAACTTTTACTCTATTATGCTAATATAGTGTTGAATAGTTCTTAGCCTTTTCTATGCCTTTTGGCTACAGTGGGAGTACTACACATACTCTCTAATCTTATACATTTAAACTTTTTCTCACCATGTATACATATTTGTTACTTGAGAATATTCTCTAAAACACTCCCATGCAACTTGTCGTTGCTCTCAAAGAATTGGTGGATCACTGAGATTCAAAATTACAATGTTGACAAGTTGATGCAACTTCACATATACTAGTAACTCAAACATGTATATTTTTATCAATTATCTCAAGATATATGGATGACAACATAGACTTGATTTTAAGATTTTTTCTATAAAATTTCTCTTTGTAAATATAGCCAAGCTGCATCCCCATCTACAAAGAAATGGTCATCCATGTCTCCATATCATTCCTTCTTTCGATCTCTATGTATTTTCCCAAATATTTCTTATACAAGTCATGTACCTGCATTCTATCATCAGCATATCTACAAACTTCGATAAGATTTTTCTTCTTACAAAATCCCCAATCGATATGAATGGAGCACCAATTGTGTGGATCACTAACCTTCAACTACAGAATGTTGAAAAGTTAATATTCAGACAACTCCAATTACATGAACTTCCACGCAAATAGTCATAGCTCTCGCGAATTCGTGGATAACTGAACTTCAACCATACAATGTTGACAGGTTGATGTATCTCGGTATATACCAGTAATTCAAACCTATATTTTTTTCCAATCCTCTCAATTATGGTGTAGGGCTGAATACACAAGGACTTGATTTTGAGATGCTTTTCTACGAAAGTTCTCTCTATAAATATGACCCAACTGTATCTTCAGCTTCAATGGAAAAGGTCATCCTTGTATCAATATCATCATTTTTTCTATCTATTGCATTCTTGCTAATAGTTGCTTTGCTATTCATGTACCTGCATCCTAGTCTCAATAAAGGTATAAACTTTGACTGCATTTTTCTCTTATAAAGCCTAGAACTTTTTCTATGGACATGAATAGAACTTCACTTGTGTTTTCTTTTGGGCAAAGTACCTAAACAAGATTCAAAATGGTGTACATTTTATAGACATTAGGCATTGCATAATGATGCAGGTCAGGGTGAGGGGGTCCAGTGAAGGACAGCCTTTCCCTGCACCCTAGACTCTACACCCATCCATGGACACACTCTCAAGTACATTAAACTTGGACTTGGAAACAAGACTGACATATCATTGAATTCATAACAGTACTACAGAGATTTCACACATTACAGTCCCTCAATGTACTTCATACACTTTCAGTTCAGTTCTGGACTGCCACGCCCTAGCAAGCTCACTCTAATTGTCTTCTTGCAATATCTTGCTTCTTCATGAAAACTAGCCTCTGACTATTCCCTTCAGATCTCTCTAACATCTCCTAACAATTCCAGTGTCATTTAACATTTCTCGGGTGCTTGAAAACGTGTGAAGTTGATAATTCGAGAGTTAAGGGATGTTCCTCGTGCACAGTGAGAAGTGGCATCCATGATTTGACAACCAGCATCGGCATTTGAGATTCGCCAGTCGGTAGTGGTGAGCATGATTCACAGAACGGAGAAGGCAACTGTGAGCACAAAACCCATAACTTAAAGGGGGCATAACTTTAAAACAAAAACTTTTACATACGAACTCAAAATCCAAAGCTGTTTTTAGAAGTGCACAACTTTTCAAGGAGAATCCAAATATGTAACACATGATACATTTGGCCTTATACCAGAATCTATAATTTTTAGGTCTTCAGCAGACACAACCACTTAGTGACAGACGAGTCACTTGACCACATCATTTGGAGTCATGTTGATGCCTGTAACCGATCCTCTCTTATGTCCTTGCGGCTCTTTAAGTGTTGGAATGTTGATGCTTCCCATTGATCAACTTCTCTTCAACCATTCCAAAACGGAAAACACACTACCTACTCTACACGAACACTCCCCTACTTTTCTATTGATGCAAGATTGTCGGTACCCCTTGGATGCTCTTGCATCATACATCCAATGTAGAAAATTGTGAGCTTTGCTGCTAAGCGAGGATGGGTAGTGGAAGCACTCCTTTTGCCAATTTGTATGACCATGGTGTCCTCTTCTACCTTGTTAGGTGCCTCTATAGATTTTTTATTTCTTTCTCCTTTTCAACCACCTGCTGAATATAGACCATCTTCATCCACCTAACTCAGATTATCCTTTTCTTCATCTCACCCATGGTTTGGGCATAGTCTGTCCACCTCCTCCAGTATGATCTCTTCCTCATTTTCTGTCCCCTTTTGAGTTTTTGCCCACCTCTATCCATCCACATCCGCCAAGTGCAATTAATACCATTATTTTTGCAGCTCTTATGGGCTTTGAAACAACCACCTCGGCCTAAGCTCAGCATCTCGTTCATCTCTGAAATTCCTCGTATATAAGCAAAAGAAACATGCTTTCCTTCCTCTTCGCTTCAACAACCACCTCCCCATGCTTGGACACCAAAGTCTCATTCATTTGAGCTCTCCTTCACAACACTCTCTTCTTCTTTTGTTGCACATTCGTGCAACAAAATCAGCGAACCAAGCATTCCAAGAACCACTACTGCAACATCACTCCTTTGTGAGTTCCCTTCTGATCCAATTTCTCTTTTGTGCTCTCAACCTCTCTCCATTCCCCAACTACTGCAATAAACTCATCATCCATAGTAGCATGGGGGTTAGACATTTCTATATGCATCTCCTCCAATGGCATCTTTGCTACAGCACTACTCTCTTGTTCATCCAAGGTTCCCTCTAAATCTGCATCATGAGCATTCACTTGCACTTCACTCACCTCCATCTTTATGTGCTCTATAAGACTTGCTTCTCCTGCAATACCATCCTCTTCTATAGATGCTTGGGTTGATAACAACATCAATCGCATTCTCTTCTAATTTTCTTTTCTTCTTTCTATCTTCATCTTCTTTACCTCAGCTATAGGCAAATTGATACCTCCTCTTGTCATCCTCTTTGGCATCACAAGCATACCATGTGCAAAGAACCTTGCACTCCTATTGCCAATATGAAAGCAATGCAACCCTTGATGCACGTGAGTCCCTTCTGCAACTCATGTGTCCACTGATCCTGTCCCTTGTGCATCCCTCATTATTCTTGATAGAAACATATCCACAATTTCCTTCTCATTCTTTCCCTCTATGCCACGTGTGATATGCTTCATCTTCTCGTGTTGCCCAAATACTCTTTGGATCAACCTCAAGCACAAAAATTTGGGCTTTTCTTTTCACAACTTCACTATCTACTCATCTATCAAGATGTCTCTCAAGGTGGAGAATGAATGCATACCTTCCTCTATCAACCACTGTCCTGGGGAGAATGTTTTCTTCTTCTTACCAATCTCCTTAATCTCTTTTGTGAGAGTCTTATCTCCCAACACCAACTGTTGTTTTGAATGTGTGTGTCCTCCTAGGGACATCCTTTTAGTGAAAACATCCCCTGTTCATACTCCCTTGCCTTCATGTCAGCTTGAAGACAATCTTCTACTATATCATGTCCATATCAAACAACTCTCCAACTGCTGCAATAGCTTCTCCTTGTTTCATTTTAGTGCCCTCTTCTCTTGGCTGCTTATGGGTTTCTGTACCTGCACTTAGATCAGTAACATTATGGGAATCAAGAGTTCCCACAATCACTTTTTCCACCTCTTCACCATGCCAAGTACGCATGTTGTCCAAATTTGCATTCTCACTAGAGCTTACACACACATAATGGACTATCAATGGTACATTCTTAACTTCATCAACCCCTATCGGCATTCTTCGCTTGTTTTTCTTCTTCCACTTCACATGGATAGTCTTCAACCATCTTCTTGATCTCACCAGGGCATTTTTCACTGAACATCCCTTCATGTTTATTTCCATCTTCAAATTGTTTGGTCGCTTCCAATGGATGGCTGTACTCTTTCTCTTCACTTCCCTATCCCCATCTTCTCTCATGAGGACTTCTTTCTCTCTAGGATGGCTTTTCGCAGCCTTTCATACTCACATCCGAGCCTTTCGAGGCTGTCTTTATGCTCACAAGGCAACTCCTCTTGTGCACTCCTCATATTTCTTGCCATGAGCTCATATTTGCCTGCAGCTAAATCATCATTCAAACAATCATAGGATTTGGCATATGCCATCTCGTTCATTTTTACCTCGGGTGTACTATTATCTCCTTGCAATGTATATGTTGCAATGTTTCTTCCTCCATGAGGAATTCATCTTCCATTGGCTGCGCATAGACTATTTCAATCTCAATTGACTACTCAAAGCCTCTTCAACTCACTCTGTTCCTCAAAACATTTCTTGGCTGCCTCCATGACAGCTCCACTCTTCTATCTCCTTTCATGGAAATCTTCTCACCATTCTTAAGAACATCATTCGGAAGAAGCTCTTTTATCTTCTCCCCTCTCTCACTGTTCTTCAAAATAGATTTGAGTCACTCAGATCATAACTTCTCCCTCTCATTGCCTTTCAAGGCAATCCTCTTCTCTTCACTCTTAAGCTTCTTCACTCAGTCTACTTGTAATTTTGGATGCACCATTTTTTCCATCAACTTGGAAACCAAATGTTCCCATCTTCTCACCTTTTCTTTTCCTTTTTCTTGTTTCCTCTCTTGGAGATCTCTCCAACACACAGCTGCAACTCCACACAATCTTGTGCTTGCAAACTTTACCCTCTTGGGGCCTTCAATCCTTTTCTCTTCAAAGCAACACTCCAACTCCAGTATCCATCTCATTAGATCTTCCATGCTCTCTCTACCTGATAACAAAGAGGTACTGCTAGTAAGCTTGCCTTCTTTCACCATGGCCTCTGCTGGTCTCTTTCCTCTACTGGGCTTTTCTCCTCTTGGCTTCATGAAAAATTTTTTTCTTTACTTGCTGGTGTTCTTTCGAAGGCATCCAATTTGGACATCATTTCTTCTAAACATCTTCTCTACTTGTGCACAAATGACTTTGGATCACTTTTCCTCTCTCTTGGCTCTTCTCTCAGCCATTTTTTCCACTCTTTATTCCGTACCCATTGCCACACAATGGAGAACAAACTCCTCTTCCTTCTCACATGCAGACTACTGCATGTTTGGCGTTCTCCCTGCACCTTCCTCTACAAACATCTCGTCAACAACAGCTTCTGCTTATTTTGTTCTTCCTTATCCCATACTTACAGCCAGCTCTTCAATCTGAGCTTTTTGTGGTTCACCTTCATCTTCTAAATCTCCTCTACATTGTGCAATGTCTGTAACATCCAATCTTTATTGGATTACTCTCAACATCTCTGCCATTTCTGCAACTCCATGTACTCTTATCTCCTCTGTGTCATTTCTACAACTCCAGGTACTCTTATCTCCTCTGTATCATTTCTACAACTATGTGTCCTCTACCCTTCTATCAAGATGGGGAACACTCAGCTTCTCCCTTGTCAACTACCCAATGTCTCACAATGGAGGACACTCAACTGCAATGCCTTTACCCAACAATCTTTGTTGGAAGATGTCTTAGAAATTTCCCAAAACACTTGCAGGATACTCCTGCTTTGATACCAAACGATGCAAGTCAAGGTGAGGGCACCACAAAATGACAGCCTTTCCCTGCAGCCTAGTCTCTACGACCATCCATGGACACACTCTCTCAAGCACAATACACTTGGACTTAGAAACAAGACTCATATCATTGAACATAGAACGGCACTACAAAGACTTCACCCACACACATACTACTTTGCCTTATTGCTTATTGAAAAACATACATGAAGATGCTATATTATGCTTCATTACAGTCCCTCAATGGACTTGATGCACTCTCAATTCAGTTCTGGATTGCCACCTCCTAGCAAGCCGTCTCTAATTGTCTTCTTGCAAGACCTTGCTTATTCTTGGAATTTGCTTCCAACTGATCCCTTTGGGTCTCTCTTAGCATCTCTTGATGATTGCAGTGTTATTTCACCTTCCATATGTGCTTACCACTATGGGCGGCAGATCTGATCCTTAGTATGTGTAGTTCGTGGCTTGAGCAAAATCGGCAGTTTTCCAAAACTCCCGTCTTGGGACCGCCTGATCCACAGGATTGAAGTGATGATTTCAGAATCTGCCACTTTCAAGATCAGGCAATTCAATAAAACTCTCAATTGAAAAGATAATAAGCTTCCAACCATTGGCCCCTCATTACAATCCCTAAAGCCCCCATCCATGCCACACTGCGCCCTCCAATACCCCCCACCATTCATGGGTCAAGAGTTCAAGGTGCCGATCATTTAAAAGTAAGATGGAAAGTTGCTAAACAAGGACAGGAAAAAACTTAACTTTGACGGTGCCTCTAGTGACAATCCAGGAATTGTGGGATTAAGAGGTCTCTTGAGATCTCACACAGGAGAACTCATTGTGGCTTCTTCCTCTTTTTTATCAGGCCAAAAATAATGGAACTGAATTCCAAGCCTTAATAAAAGATCTCAAACTTGCTAAGGCTCATAGATGAACCAGACTTGAAGTCATAGGGGATTTGCAACTACTTATAAATGTCATAACTAAAGGCAGTACTACCAATTGGAAGCTCTAATACCTTCTCCACCCAGCCATGGAGCATTTACACCCATTATCCCATACCATCTCCCCTCATTGTTTCCAAGAAGCCAATAATCCAGTAAACCTTTTGGCCAATGCTTATGCAAATCTGGGAGATTTTTTTAAGTGGAAAGCTCCTATACACTGATTGGAATGGACTTGATGACTTTCTTTCATGTGACATAAATTCTAATCACCTTGTCTCACAATGCAGCATCACATCCCTCTCTTATTAATGATAGCCTCAAATGTGTTTCCATCACCCCCATTTATCAACACACCAACAAAACACTTCTTTTAAAGAGAGGCTTCGTATTACAAGTGTGGCAAGTCCTTGATTTGCCACCTGCACAAGCCCTACAACATCTCCCAAGCATCAACACGGCTAAGAGTATTGTTGTTTTACATCACCTCCCCTGCCTTGCTGCTTTGAATCTTCCCTTCTACATGCTCTCCAATATTTTTATCCAGTATTGCCCATCTTTCTCTCTGCAATCTCCTCTTATTTGTTCACATCTGAGATGGATCCTGATGCTTATCCATCTAAAAGGGATAAGGAAATTGTCAGCCCGGTCACAAAATTCTGCCTGCATCTTTGCTTCAAATGATGGTATGGCATAATATTTTATGCTTGTGAAAATGAATGAAAGATTTACTAAGTTCTTTGTTACCAATATAATGTGCAAGAATTAAACACTACTATACTGCAAAATTGAGAAAAGAGAGACAAAGGAGACAAGATTTATCCTAGAGAAACCCAATGTGGGAAAAACTCTAGTGGGTAAGCAAATTTGCTTCCCTTCCACTATGTAAATCTCCAAAAAAATACAAAGTACTGCCAACAATTGGCCTTCAAGAAGGATTCACACTCCTAATTGTATTTGCTTGCTCACAACTTCTCAACAATGAAGAACTCACTCTCAATGAACAAAACAAGAAAGAACTCCAACTTCTCCTCTTTGCTCACACTAGAATTCACTCAAAATCACCTACTAGAATGAAGAATTGAACTTGTATTTATAGCTAAGTTGTCCAAGGACACATGGAAAGGAGAAACGAATCGTTTTGGAAGCTCAAACATTTACAACTGTTGAGATCCCGAATTCTGAAACCGTCGCGAGACAGGATTGAACAGCTAAAGCGCGTGGATGTTCCGACACTGTAGAAGAGTGAATGTAACTCGTCAGGTGGTTGCGTAACTGTCACCTATAAAATTGCCCGAACAAAACAATTATGGTCTAAATTTTCATTCGAAGGTGTCGGATCACCCCCATCCTAACTAGACCATTTCTGAAGAAAGAATAGGCTAAGAACTAGTAGAGCAAGTATCAAATATGGAGAATACATAGAATTGGGCATTTTTTGATCCATTTTTGGATCATACCTCCCAATTTGAGGCTTTTAAGTCCCTAAAAGCTTCAAGGATTGATGAGGTGAGGAAATTTCTTCCCCACATCCTCTCTGGAATACCACTTGGCCTTGGTAGGCAAATTAGCCTTTCAACCCAATCAACCACTATCTGCACTCCTCTGTGTTGTCCTCTCTTTTCTCTTTTGCTGAAGACCACATCTTCCTCCAATGCTAGCTGATTTTCTAGAGCAAGATCCTCAATAGACGGAAGCAATACTCCCTCTTCTTCTTCATCCAACATGGAGGGCTCAAAGAGACGTAAATTTTCAACATTCACAACTGAGTAAATCCTCATATAAGGAGGCAAGTCCAAGTGAAATGCATTCTTACCCACTTGTTCTAGAATCTCAAATGGGCCATATCGAAGAGGCTTGAGTTTCTTAGCTTTTCCTATAGCCTATCTGTTCTCAAGTACAACCATACCTTGTCTCCAACAAGGAAGGAATGCTCGATCTATGTTGATCATGTCGTGCTTTGTACTTGGCCTGTGACTTGTCAACCTCTCTTATACATGAAGGTGTATCTTGCTGAATTTTCTCAATGAACTTCTCATCTTTGTGGACCTCCAGTTCCACTTTTCCATCATCTTTGCATGGTAATCTCAAAACAACATCAAAAGCACTCTTAGGAAAATAACCAAAACATGTTTCAAAAGGAGTTTTACTAGTCGAAGCATGAACTGCCTATTATAAGAATGTTGGATATACACCAAGTTCTCATCCCAAGTCCTCGGATGTTTCCTGTTGTACCCTCTCAAGAGCTGGACCAAGGTACGGTTCACCACCTCTTTTTTAGCCCATCTGTCTGTGGATGAAAGGCGGTAGACCTCTTCAACTTCAGTATCCATCTTCTCCCACAAAGTAGACCAAAACTTTCCTACATGAACCATGAGTCCTGTCTAACACAATAGAATCAGGTAAACCAAAGTGAACCCACACATTAGCAAAAAATAACTCAGTTGCATCACTAGCCTTAATGGTCTTCTTGCAAGGAATTAGAATACACATCTTGCTAAATCGGTCTACTATCACAAAAATATAATCATGACCTTTCTTGGAGGTAGGAAAACCGCCCACAAAATCCATGGAGATACTCTCCCATGGTCGGGAAGGAACTAGAAATGACATATATAACCCCAACTTCTTGTTATTAGGCTTTTGTATTGCATAAAACACAACCCCTAATGAATTTAGCAACTTTTGCTTGCATGTTTGGCCAATAAACATACCTCTATAAGTGTGTTATAGTCTTTGTCACACCAAAGTGACCAGCTACCCTGGAAGTGTGTGCTTCTCTCATCAATTGCACTCTTTCCCCCTTAGGCACACAAAGTTTCTCGTTCTTGTAGAGAAAACCATCTGGAAATAGTATTCTCCTCTAGGTGCAAATCCCTCGCTTGGAGGTTTTTGCTGAAAAATCTCTGCAAAATCTAGATCCTGCTCATAACCTTCTGATATGCTTCACACAAAAAGGCTCAAGAAGAGTTAACATGCCCATAGTTGAAAGCAAAGGAGGTCTAGATAACATATCAGCTAACTTGTTAGTCACACCTTTCTTATATTTGATAATCAAATGAAATTGTTGTAAAAAACCCATCCATTTATAGTGTCTAGCTTGTTGAAGTTTGTTTTGAGCTTGCAGATATTGGAGAGGTTGATGATCATGTGTGAATGATAGTTTCCTTACCCATCAAATAATGTTTCCATTTCTTGACTTGCTTGAACAAGAGCATACAATTCTTTGTCATATGTACAATAATTCAGAATTGCACCAGTGAAACAATTCAAGAGTGATAACATATGAGCCTACCCCCTGAAGAAGGACAACCCCCAGCATAGTCACTAGCATCGATTTCCACCTCATGGTAAGTTAGGTAATGCCAAAATTGGAGCACAACTAATCTTTTATTTAAATGACTCAAAAGCAATATGTTGTTTCTTACCCCAATTAAAAGTCTTACCCCTCATGTCACTAAATATAGTAGTAATATTTAAAAGTTCTCAATGAACTTCCTCAAAATTGAAGCAACCTCAAAAGCAATCTTATATTTAAATGACTCAAAAGCAATATGTTGTTTCTTACCCCAATCAAAATCCTTACCCCCTGTTGTCATTGAATGTAGTGGCGTTGCTATGGATGAAAAGTTCTTAATGAACTTCCTCAAATATTGAACTGCACCAACAAAGCTCTGGTCTGGTCAAACTTGGATGGTGTAGGCCAATTTTGAATGGCCTCTATCTTTGTTAGATCAATCCTTAACTCTCCATCTCCAACCACATGTCCCAAAAAAGACAAGTGATTGTTGTGCAAACTCACACTTCTTTTCATTCAACACAAGTCGGTTCTCCTTAAGAACTTGCAAAACTTGACGCAAATGGTCAATATGCTCCTCAAAAGTTCTATTAAAAACTAGAATGTCATCCAAGTACACAATAACAAAGGAATCAATAAATGGCCTCATTACCTCATTCATCAATCTCATGAAGGTAGTTGGTGCATTGCATAGCCCGAATGGTAATACCAACCATTCATATAACCCTTTCTTGGTCTTGAACGTTGTTTTCCAGATGTCCTCTTCCTTGATCCACACTTGATGATACCCAGACTTCAAATCAAGCTTAGTAAAATATTTAGCATGTTGTAATTGATCTAATAAATCATCAATGTGAGGAAGAGGGTACCTATTCTTGATGGTTATTTTATTTAAAGCTCTATAATCAACACACATTCTCCATGAACCATCTTTCTTAGGTACTAAAACAATAGGAGAACCACATGGAGAAGTGTTAGGATGGATTATACCTTGTTTAATCAAAGACTACAACTGTTGTTTTACCTCATTGGCATCTTTCAAATATTATCTGTATAATCCCAAGTTCGGAAGTGGACTATCGGGTAGCAAATGGATCTCGTGCTCAATTTCCCTGGGGGCAGCCCTATAGGTTCTGAAAGACCTCTCTGAACTGTTGAACCAACTCTTTATTATTTGTGTCTGCTCTTTGTTAGAAAACATGCTACAAGTGGTCTTAGATGTAACAATCTCATCCTTTGGCATATCCCTCAAAATAAGTAATGCAAATTTACCACTAGCATTAATAAGCTTTCAGGCTTGGTGGCACTTACCAAAGAGATCTTGAATCTCCTTAAATAGGCTGAAATGATGTAGCTCTTACCATCCTTCACCAAGTGGTACTTGGTTGGCTCTCCTCATGAAGATAACATCCTGATATACAAATATGGGCTGCCAAATACTACACCACACACATCAAGGGAACAACATCCATAATAACTTCATCAATAAACTTCTTATCAATACCAAAAGTGATCTTACATTGCTTAGTAACCTTGATGTCTACACCTTTCTTTACCCAACCCAAAGAATACGGACTTGGGTGATTGTAAGTTTCCAACTTTAGCTTGTCCACTAACTCTTTACTAATCAAATTAGCTTGAGAACATGTATCAAAAAGAGCATCCACCTTAGTTTTCTTCACTTGAATTTTTAAATGAAAGAGCTTAGTTAGTTCATTTTCTGAACAACATTGTTACTACCCAAACATACTCTCTATGGACGGAGGTAAACACATAGTCTCATCCACCTCTTCACTGCAAAACACTTCCTCTCCCTGGAGGGAAGCCATGGCCTTCTTATTTTCTTGTTCTTGAAGGGATGTAATTTAGGTGGAGCTTCCAACATTTTCCTCGGAATGAGTGTCAACATCACAATGCCCACAATGAACTTTAGTATCCTTTTTAGAAACAGAAGTAACATTTTTCTTACCCTTTCCTTTTCCTTTATCCTTCTGCTTGGTGTCACCTTGTTTGTTTGAAGCATGTTGAGAGGTAGATGAACTCTTCTTCTTGTCCATCTCTAAGTAGTGAGCTTGCGTACAAGCCTCATCTACATCCATCGGCTTGGCCAAGAGGATTAGTCTCCTCAAGTGGCTATGGAGTCCACCAATATACTTCATCAATAGGTCCCAGTCTACTACATCTTTTCCCATCTGGATAGCTTTCTTCCGGAACTCACTGGTATACTCCTGCACATTTTGGCCTTGTTTTTGCCTAAGATATTGCCAATACATGGACCTCTCTTCCTCATAACAAATAGGATAAAATTTGCTTTTTGATTAGCTTTTAAAATCATCCCACTTAGTAATTGGAGGAAGCTTCTTAACAACCAATGAATGAACATAACTTTCAAACCAAGTTAAAGCATGATTGGTCAATTTTAACCAAGCAAAGGAAATATGTTGACTCTCATTAATTTGATGCAAACTAAAATATACCTCAGTTGGGCTAGCCAATGGTCTAGCTTCTCAACATTCACGTCTCCATCATAAGGTTGAATCTCTATCTTGGCCTCTACTTTGAAAGGTGGAGGTGTGGGAATGGCACATGAGGATGCTCTTCTTCATACTCATGAGCATCTTCTTCACGGGCTTAGGTGTCTCGTTTGGAACACCAAGTTTCTCCATGAGTAATCCCATGATGGACTCCAATTTCCCTATGGACAAGGAAATATTGCCCACATCCTTGGACAGACTTGCCACATTTGCCTCCAACTTGTAGAAATGTTCTTCTCTGCTATCATCTGCATCTTCTCTACGAGCCATGTCTCAAATTCCTTGCTTCCACTTCCTTGTGGAAATCTTTGCTTCAAAAGGAATAAGGATACCTTCACCGCTTTCTTTTCCTTTTGGGTAAGGGGCATCTAACTACAATCTCAACACAAGTTAACCACACAAAAACTGAAATCTTAATTGCTCGATACCAATTTGATCCGTAAACTGCTCAATTCTAACAATAAATAGATCTGTGCTTGTGAAAATGAATGAAAGATTTACTAAGTTCTTTGTTACCAATATAATGTGCAAGAATTAAACACTATATATATTGCAAAATTGAGAAAAGAGAGAAAGGAGACAAGATTTATCCTAGAGAAACCCAATGTGGGAAAACTCCAGTGGGTAAGCAAATTTGCTTCCCTTCCACTATGTAAATCTCCAAAAATACAAAGTATTGCCAATAATTGGCCTTCAAGAAGGATTCACACTCCTAATTGTATTTGCTTGCTCACAACTTCTCAACAATGAAGAACTCACTCTCAATGAACAAAACAAGAAAGAACTCCAACTTCTCCTCTTTGCTCACACTAGAATTCACTCAAAATCACTTGCTAGAATGAAGAATTGAACTTGTATTTATAGTTGCTCTGCCCAAGGACACATGGAAAGACAAAACGAACCATTTTGGAAGCTCAAACATTTGCAACTGTTGAGATCCCGAATTTTGAAACCATCGCGAACAAGATTGTTGTTGAACATGGTGAGCATTGTGGAACCTGGCGGTTTCGTAACCACGCAACTCTGTGAAGAGCGGCAGTTACATAATCTTCGGGGCAGTTGCGTAACCGTCACCTATAAAATTGCCCAAACGTAAGAGTTATGGTCTAAATTGTCATTCGAAGGTGTCTGGATCACCCCCCTACCCGACTAGACCGTTTCTGAAGAAAGAATAAGCTGAGAATCTGTAGAGCAAGTATCAAATATGGAGAATACATAGAATTGGGCATTTTCAAATACGAAAAAAAAAGACCTTCGGGGGAGGGTTTGGGGGCGATCTGCTGACGAGTGGATGCAAGTGACCAAGGGAAGCCTAATATCAGAGACAAATATCTCCCAGCTTGTTTAATTGGGTTTGACGGCCACCTTAAACTCTGATAATCTTATTTCAGTAGCATGGGATCACAAGCCAGAATTTATTTATCATCATGATAAATTTTGGCACAATCTGAATCTCCCAACATCAACCATGCAGTTGTCAACAACTTCTGATCCTGCAAGAGAAACAAGGCTCAGGTGGATGAAGAAAACACTAGGGATGCCACAACCGGCCAACTGAAAAAAACAGAGTAGCAGTTCTAGGCTCTTTGTTCAGTGGTTTATTGGTTTTAGTTACCTGCTGCTTTTGATATGACAGTTTCAAACTCTTAATAGTTAGCTCATACTTACAGGCCATGATTCTGAAATAAACTGCAAATTTTGTATGTTTATTCCTGCAGTTTTTTCGCTTTCAGTATATAGATTTATAAGCATATGGAATTGTATCTGTTTAGCATCCCTGAAAAGCTTGCTTCTAGTTTGCATGGCCGCCCTATTCCAGATAATGTATTTTCTTTCCATATTTTACTTTTTCGTTACACATGAGGGACCATATAGATGCATCAATTTATCTATCAAAAATAAGATCCATCTAAAATGAGTGTCAATTGGCCTTTGGGAAATAGAAAGTTCAATTCACTGGATATGGATATTCATTTATGAGTATAATCAGTCCTTTAATTTTCCATTGGTTACCTCTACCACCACGCATGAGCCCACCCAAAAGTTTGGGTGTCATGCCACTTGCCACACAAAATGCCAATGCCCTATTTAACATGCCACGTGGTGTTACCCACCCGGTAGCATTTGACCTACTTTTCCCATATGCAAACCATACTAAGGCAACGGACCTATGGCAGGAGGATAGCTTTAATTTCTCAGTGAGTGCTCCTGAGAAAATCCAGAAGATCTTTTGTAGAAGATCGGTCCCGTTAATTCTTAAATTTTCGTAAGCAGACCATGCACGAAAATTTCAAAAGCCAGATTTTCCTCCAAAATTTCCATGAAATTAACTGCAAAATGATTAGAAAATAATACGAAAGCTGCCAGGTGGAGAAACATCCAGCTGCGGCTCCAGTTTTTATGCCAAGAATCTGGTTTTCCTGTTCCTGTGTTTCAAGCACCTATCATATCACCTGCACGGAAACAATAGTTGCAGTAACTCCCTACATCTGAGCATGTGTTAACCGTGTAAATTTTTATTCAAGATTATCCGTTCTTTTGCTTCTAAAGGCAGCATCCACGATGATGCGTCATAGTCCAACCTGTAGCTACTCTATCTCCTCCTTCACTTAGCATATGATCAACGGCACCGCCTTTCCTGCTATAGCATTTGTTCTTTTTTACACTCTGTAACTTCACCTCCGTTTTTCAGTGTAAGTGTCAACATAAACACCTACATTTAAAAAGGAAGTAATTTTAACTTAAGTTCCCGAAACACACTTGCCCAAACCGAACCATAGGACCACTAGCAGATTGATAAAAGTAATATCATTTATATCCAACGTGCAGCATAAAGGGTACTGCATTCAATTGGACGGAAAAGAAAAACCCAACGATCTGCCCTGCAACAAAAATACTAATTCTAGCAGTGACCCTACTTTTACCTGGTGGCATAAAAATTCCGGAAACGGAGCTCGGAGTGTTCGGTGTGCAGTGTCAGTCTAGGGTTTTGTATTTCAGCCCTACAATTGCGGCGCTAGCAACTAATCGTTCTGTGCGGGGACTTTGTTGTGTTAAGTGCAGGGATTTGTAAAACCCTTGAATTGAGTGGAGAATACCTGGGGACGTCCAATAGAGAAATCGGAATCGTCGAGATCGTCGGCAGCGTTGTCGACGAAACCATAATCGCCGTCATCGTTAAAATCTTCTGCAACTCCATCGCTGTCGTCGTCGAGATACTCTCCGTCGTAAGCATCGTGCATGTCATCCTCAGAATCCATGGAGAGGTGTAGGAGAAATTTATGGGTTTTACGTATTTCTAATGGGAACTATTATTTGCATTTAAGCGTATGAATGGTGGAAGCACTGTGTTTGCTGCAGCTAAGTATTGCTCTGCTTTGCATTTCTTTTGATATGTGCGCCTCTACGCAAGTAAACAAATACAAACTCCACAAATAATCCGTGTCTGCTCCAAGCAGCGGTGGATTTTGACGATTGTTTACACGTTTTCCATCATTTTAACCATTGCGTATGATTTGGAGATTTAGAATATACCGTTTATTTATTTATATGAAGATTTACATCTAAATAGTATGATTGTTCTCGCAGTGGATTATGGGAGTGATCTGAAAAAAGCCCATATTAAAATCTAGAACATAGTTTTAGTTTTACTAGCAATTACAAATGAGTTGTAAATTACGTCGGAGATAGTAGCGATATTTAGTTTAATTGAGTGGAATTTTGCGTTGATATTCCACGGTGTCTATATGCTCTTGCAAAGCTCTTATTTTGCTATTGTCCATATTTTTGTAAGACACAATTATGATAGTCGCCAAACTAAATCATGTTTCATCATTTGGTCAAACACCGGACATTTATCTATTAAAACTTTCAAATCTCAAAAACTTTGAACAAGATATATGACCAATATTATTTTCCAAAAAGTAAACTATAGAATTTACTTTATGAAGAATAAAATCAAAATCAGAAAACTTTTGAATCTCAAAAACTTTGAACAAGATATATGACCAATATTATTTTCCAAATAGTAAACTATAGAATTTACTTTATGAAGAATAAAATCAAAATCAAATATCTAGGATAGTAAATATCTAGGACTGTAGAAAAATATCTAAAATCCAGCAAGACAGTAAATATTGAAGCCATAGGAATTTGACATTTTCAGAAGGGCGTCTTCAAAGTGGACGCCTACCGGCGAAAAATAAGCGTAATTCAACACTATCATATTATCGTTAAATTAAACTCAATTGTTTCAAGTGTGTATTCGTATTTTTCTTATTACAAGCCAAACGAAAATTATTGTTTTCAACTTTTGTTACTTATTCTATAAATAAATTCTCCACTTAACTTTTGAGACGAAATATTATTTAAATTAAAATAAAATAAACAAAAAATAGTTTACTTGTTTGTTATTGTAGAATTTAGATTGATATAACTATATTCTTGGTAAAATGTGTTATTTGTCAAACAAAAAATATTACTCTATTTCGCCCTAGTTTGGGTGTGTTATCGTCATTTTTGTGAATAAGTGTATTATTTTTCTTTGTAATATAACCATTATTTCATCAAAAATATATATAATAATAACATATGTTTACATCTAATAATTTTGAATCATATCGACTACCATTACCTTTTTCCATGACATTTAAACTTTCCTTCTCCTACTCTTGATACTAAAATATGGTAACTTGTCCTTGTGCAATGTCAAGTTTGACCTTGTTCCTTCTTTAAGACAAATGCCCACATTCGAAATCATATCTCATCATCTCTATATCTCTTCTACAACTTATTTATCTTTATACTTTGCTATATCATCAATTATGAAAATATTATTTAAACAAAGCAACAATAAACATTTGATATTCATGATACAACTTTTAGTTCTAAGTTTCATCTCTCCATTTTGAAAACATATGGAAGGGTTGAGATGTCATGTCCGGTTTAGCGGACCTATGCGATCATGCCCCCTCACATTCATTGACTCTAATTTCAATTTCAAATTCTTCTTTGGGTTGTTTCATCTTCCTAGGGTTGGCCTTTTATGAAAATATTATTTAAACAAAACAAGCATTAAACCTTTAATATTCACGATACAACTTTTAGTTTTGAGTTTCATCTCTCCATTTTGAAAATGTATGGAAGGGTTGAGATGTCATGTCCGGTCTTGGCAGACCTATGTGATCATGCCCCTTCACATTCATTGACTCTAATTTCAATTTCAAATTCTTCTTTGGGTTGTTTCATCTTCTTAGGGTCGACCTTTTATGAAAATATTATTTAAACAAAGCAACAATAAACATTTGATATTCATGATACAACTTTTAGTTCTGAGTTTCATCTCTCCATTTTGAAAACGTATGGAAGGGTTGAGATGTCATGTCCAGTCTTGGCATACCTATGCGATCATGCCCCTTCACATTCATTGACTCTAATTTCAATTTCAAATTCTTCTTTGGGTTGTTTCATCTTCCTAGGGTTGGCCTTTTATGAAAATATTATTTAAACAAAACAGCATTAAACCTTTGATATTCACGATACAACTTTTAGTTTTGAGTTTCATCTCTCCATTTCGAAAATGTATGGAAGGGTTGAGATGTCATGTCCGGTCTTAGCGGACCTATGTGATCATGCCCCTTCACATTCATTGACTCTAATTTCAATTTCAAATTCTTCTTTGGGTCATTTCATCTTCTTAGTGGTCGACCTTTTATGAAAATATTATTTAAACAAAGCAACAATAAACATTTGATATTCATGATACAACTTTTAGTTCCGAGTTTCATCTCTCCATTTTGAAAACGTATGGAAGGGTTGAGATGTCATGCCCGATCTTGGCATACCTATGCGATCATGCCCCTTCACATTCATTGACTCTAATTTCAATTTCAATTTCTTCTTTGGGTTGTTTCATCTTCCTAGGGTTGGCCTTTTATGAAAATATTATTTAAACTAAAAAAGACATTAAACCTTTGATATTCACGATACAACTTTTAGTTTTGAGTTTCATCTCTCCATTTTGAAAATGTATGGAAGGGTTGAGATGTCATGTCCGGTCTTCGCAAACCTATGTGATCATGCCCCTTCACATTCATTGATTCTAATTTCAATTTCAAATTCTTCTTTGGGTCATTTCATCTTCTTAGGGTCGACCTTTTATGAAAATATTATTTAATCAAAGCAACATTAAACATTTGATATTCATGATACAACTTTTAGTTACGAGTTTCATCTCTCCATTTCAAAACGTATGGAAGGGTTGAGATGTCATGTCCGGTCTTGGCATACCTATGCGATCATGCCCCTTCACATTCATTGACTCTAATTTCAATTTCAAATTCTTCTTTGGGTTGTTTCATCTTCCTAGGGTTGGCCTTTTATGAAAATATTATTTAAACAAAACAACATTAAACCTTTGATATTCATGATACAACTTTTAGTTTTGAGTTTCATCTCTCCATTTGAAAACGTATGGAAGGGTTGAGATGTCATGTCCGGTCTTGATAAACCTATGTGATCATGCCCCTTCTCATTCATTGAATCTAATTTCAATTTCAAATTCTTCTTTGGGTCATTTCATCTTCCTATGGTCGGCCTTATTAGAATATTTCACCTACGAAAGGCTATATAAGCAAGTCATTATCACCTTATAATTGTAGTCACGAATTCACACACTTGGGTACATTTCTAGGTCATAAAAGCATACTTGCATTCATATGATTCCTAAGTGAGAAAATTAATAATTGATAGTTTGGCCTCTTTGCTTTGGTTTTGGTCTTCTCTTTGGTCTTACACATGATTATGCTAAAATGTAAAATAATAGTATAATCTAATGCAAGTTTTGAGTAAATAAATGAATACGAAATAAAACCCAAGCAACTAAGCAATGAAAATATAAAACCCTAATGTGCAAAGAGGGTTAGAAAAGTCTTAGCTGATTCACATAGGTTGTTGGATTGTGTCACAGTGGAGACTGGTTGAACAGAGATAGAGGATCATCGCACAAAAACCTGAAGAAATGCATATCTGGAAGATTTGACTGGACTGGGGTGCCTATAGAAGGATAGGGGCATCCCTGGGTGCCTTGGTTTGTAGTATGAGCGCCCTTGTCTACGCAAATGCTCGAAAAACCTCTTCTAAGGTGTCACAAGAGGTTCACACTTGTTCACTTTTTGTTGCATCTATGTCGTTGAACTCCGTCGAATGTCATGTAAATCTATAATGAATGAATCACCTACAAAACCCCAAACAAAACATCAAACCCTAAAAAGAAAGATGTAAATAAAGGGGTCAGATTGTCCTCAGCTACCAAAATGTTGGACTTATCACTTAGCGTTGCACTACATCTCAGACCCAATGTATTCATGTGTGTGTGGGGAATTATGCCCTAGGTTACTTTTGTGTCAGTCGCACGTGAAGTAGCGAGAAAATAACTAGATGTAGAATGTAAATAATGTGTGCATGGAAACAATAGACTTCCCTCCTATGAAGTGTGATGCAAATGAACCAAATGTGTGTCTCTTGTGATGGAGCTAGATGGATACAAATGGAGCTATAGATGCATTTGATGGATGTAACCTTAGGTGGAGATAGTAGATGTTTAGTACTTGGTCCCTTATTATGAACACATAACTTTATATTTATATAATTCCTTCACTTGAATTTCGTAATCAACCCCGAAAAGGGTGACTAACAAAAATATAAGATGCTCAAAAAGCTAGAAAGGACCCAAAGTGTGACCAAAGTACAAAGAGGACAAGGGTGCCCAAAGGGGACAGGACGACGCCTCGCGTTGGCGTCCTCTGTCTGGGCTGCAGTGTCTAAAATGAAAATGTCGAAAGGTGTAAAGACAAACTAAGCAAGTACAAATGCAAGATCTGAAAGCATAAGCATAAACAAAGAAAGGCGACCAAAGACATGGGTTAATTAGTACTTTTCTTACTTATGAATCATGCAAAATAGTAGTATGTGATCGAGACTAAATAATGACTCAAAGTGCGTGACTTTGTGTCTACATTTTCCCCGCTTTATGTTGGTGATCGAATGCATACCTAATATCCATATAGATTGATGTAGAAACCAAGGCACATGTAAACAAGTGGCTAGGAAACAAGTGTTAGTACGAACAAGCATGCATGTATAATACAAAGTGTAAACTAGGCAAACAATGTGTAAGTAGATAATGTAAACACCTAAGAAGACAATGTAGACCGCACGAAAAATGGGTTCAGAAACATGGTACACCACTCACGGTGTCACAAGACAAACAAGGCTGATGAAGCCAAAGACATACAAGTGTGCACACAAGACAAAGGGAAAAGACCGCAAACAATGACATATAATGACAAGCATGTACAAACAATACAACAAATAACCATGGTGGCAAATAGTCTGTAAAACAAATGTTGTACATGAAGCACCCATTAGCATGTTAGAAAGATAAAAAGTATGTCAATGTGTGTATAAGCCGATAAAGTAATGTGTTATGAAACAAAATGAAATGATAACACTTGTAATGTATGAATGTGGATGCCCCAGAGTCGTTGTGGGATTTTGGTCATGTCTTGTGCCAAGCATCCATACTACGTGTAATGGCCATGTATAATCTGTGATCACAACTAGAAAGCAAGTGAACACGCATGTGTGTATGATAAAGATAATGACATACAAGATATCTATCTAGCATGTGTAATAACGTGAACATGTACAAGTAAATGCAACCAAAATATGCAATATGTTGTGGATGGATGGAATGGAATGTAGTGTGAATGATAGAATTTGTGTGACCCCGAGTGAATAGAATTGTATGTAGTGAGGTCCATTTATTATGCCCCCTCAACGAAGAAAGAATGAATCGTAAATGAGAGTGTGTCATCGGGAAATGGTCGAACTATGTGTTATGTGTAGAGTGATGTGATGAATTTGTAATGATGATATGTGACATAGAGATCAAATGTGAGAATGTGTGAAGAATTAGACTAAAGCGTATATCACAACAAAATAACAGGAGAAGTGATGGTTTGGCCTAAAGTGTATATCACTAAAGGATGTTAGCAGAAGTGATGATGTAGCCTATAGTGTATATCACTAATGGAGGAATGTCGCATGATAGAAAGATTGAATGTGTGAGTGTGATGAGGTCCATTTGATTTTTATACCCTCAACAGTCCAGTATAGACCATGAGAGTATAGTGCATCATAGGGTAGTGAGTGTAGCGCATTTAATAATATGTGTGAAATACGCAATGTGTGTAATAGATGTGGGGATGAGAAACCAACTATGTGATGTGTGATGTGTAATGCGTAGTGTGTAATGTAGGATGTATGCAAGATGTGTAGATAATATAAGATGTGTAGATGCATAGGAAACGTAAGATGTAAGGTGTAGGATGTAGGATGTATGTGTGTAAGGTGTGTGAAGATGTGTGATGTGTAATGTCTATTATGCAGTGTGTGAGGTTCATGTGTATAGTATGCCCTCAACAGTCAAGTGTGAACCGAAGCACACGAGTGCATCATCAGGTGATGATGATCTTTAGCATGTGTCAAATAGGTGTGTGTTATCGATTGGGGGAATACACATAGTGCCCTCCAAGTGTGCGATGGTGAAGATTATCATGTGACACTATCTAAAAATCATCGTTGTCGTGGTCAAAACCTATTGGAGTGGCATTAGAGATGTGATAAGCAATAGAATGAGGTGGGTCGTACAAAGAGCCATTGCGGCATAAGGTGTAAACACTCATTGTATACTCTTCATCAGTGAAGGTTACTAGTGGATAGTCATGTGCATACCAATGAGAAAGATTCGGAGAATAAGTAGGAGATGAATCATTAATAATAGAAACATTGTCGAATGACATAAGGAACGTGAGAGAAGTGTGGTTGATGTCAAAAGAACTGCCAATATAGTCAAGCCAAGATTGCCCAAGTGTCTCGTAGAGAAGCGCGAGGGCACATGTGATGAAGAATGTCAAATAAAACACACAAAGACCATAATTAGTCATAATGTGACAGTAACCATGGTAAAGGTGAGGTGAGTGAATTGGCAGTAAAATGTCGTTAAGCGTCGAAGCCAAACCTAGTTAAGCCCTCATATGTGCAAATGGTATCTCGAACAAATACGATTGTCATAATATGATGTCAAAAATAATTGTTGATCAATAATATGCATGTGAAAGGCAAGGGTGGAGATGCAGGTTGGTCGGGGAGGGTGAAACAACGTCTAAGGTGTTGACATACCCATGATAAAGTATCATAGCATTGGTAAAAGGAGGGGTCTTGAATTTGTATTTGCCCATATCATCAACCACAAAGGTGTCATTGAAATAGGATTCATCTACATCGATAGGAGTAAAATTAAGTTGACCTAATGCTTCATCAGTAAGTTCGACAACATCGACTTTGTCATCAAAATTGTCTGTGTTAGCATTATCATGTTGTATAGCTTTGTCGAGCATATTGCTAGGAGTTGCATTAGGTGGAGGAGTAGGAGGGGTCTCAACAGGTGGAGTAGTAGTGTTCATCGAAGTAGATACGAGTGGGTGAGATAATTGTCGTAGTGTGAGTAGAAATAGTCAAAATACTTGGAGTGACAGAGTAAGGCTATGAAGCACTAGATTGACCAATTTCATATGTGTCAATGCTACTATATGGAATACATTGTGTAAGAGGGATAAGCATAGCAGTAACAAGGTCTATGTGACAAAATTTGAAAGGTTTAGGATTTGTAGAAATAACATGTTCATAACCATCGTGTAAGAATTTCGCACATTGGTGGACAGTAATGGGACCACTTGCATTGCCTGGATCCAAGGTCTATGGAGTAACACATTGAATTGAAATGAGGCATCGGTAGCGTAGAATTCAATGAGGATGTTCTTAGGCTCGACCCAAATATGTAGTGAAATAGTCCCTAGACATGTGCGAGTAGTAGAGTCATAACCTCAAATAAGAGTAGAATTCTTAGAAATTAGGTTATCATTAATACTCAATTGTTTAAGAAGGGAATAAGCACATAAGTTGACGGTTGACCCAATATCAATAAGTACATGCTTGATGCAAGTATTGTTTATGATGATGATAATAAGCAAGGGTGCACATGGATTATTTTGAGCGAAAGGTGATATGTCCTCATGAGTGAATGATATAGCATGTGGCAGATTTTGAGAGACTAAATGAGGTGTGTGAAGGCCATGACAGAGTTATCAATTTCTATATGAATGACGTGAAGGTTCTTTCTAATGTTTTGACGAGTCTGGTGCATTACGCGATAATTCATAGAGGGAAATCTTAGCTAGTGTATTTTTGAGTTGTTCAATGATATCATAGCCCTTAGGAGGAGCAAAATGAGTCGAGGAAGTGATAGGTGGAGGAAGAGAAGTGGGTGGAGCCATGGGCGGATGAACGCAATAAGTAGTTAGTACATTGGTGGAAGGATAAACCCTATGTATAATAAAACGAGGAGGATGTTGAGCACGAACTTGCATAAAATCAACAACAGTTGTAACTATACTAGAAACTTTAGTTCGTGAAAAGAAGGATAAGATGATTGAGTCATGACTTGATAAGGAGAAGACATATTCAGAAGAAAGGGTTTGATCATTCGGGTTCACCAAAATGATTATGTTAAAATGTAAAATAATAGCCTAATCTAATGCAAGTTTGCAGTAAATAAATAAATACTAAAATAATACCCAAGCAACTAAGCAATGAAAATATAAAACCCTAATGTGCAAAGAGGGTTAGAAAATCCTTAGCTGATTTGTAGAGGTTGTTGGACTGTGTCACAGTGGAGACTAATTGAACATAGACGGAGGACCGTCGCATAGAAGCCTAGAGAAATATAGATCTGACATATTTGACTGGACATGGGTACTTATAAAAGGATAGGGGTGCCCATGTGTGCCTAGTACTGTGTAGATGCTCGGAAAACCTCCTATGAGGTGTCGCAAGAGGTTCGCACTTGTTCACCTTTTTGTCATGTGTATGTCGTTGAACTCCACCGAATGTCGTTATAAATCCGGAATGAATGAATCACCTACAAAACCCCAAACAAAACATCAAACCCTAAAAAGAAAGATGTAAATGAAGGGGTTGGACTATCCTCAGCTACCAAAATGATGGACTTATCATTGAGTGTTGCACTACATCTCAGACCCAATGTAGTTATGTGTGTGTGTGTAGAATTGTGCCCTAGGTTGCTCTTGTGCCAGTCACACGTGAAGTAGCGAGCAAGTAACTAGATGTAGAATGTAAATAATGTGTGCATGGAAACAATAGACTCCCCTCCTATGAAGTGTGATGTAGATGAACCAGCCTTGTGTCCCTTGTGATGGAGCTAGATGGATGTAAATGGAGCTATATATGCCTTTGATGGATGTAACCTTAGGTGGAGATAGTAGATGTTTAGTGATTGATTTCTTATTACAATCGCATGACTTTATATTTATATGATTCCTTCTCTTGAATTTCATAATTAACCCCGAAAACACCGACCACCAAAAATATAAGATGTTCAAAATGGCTAGAAATGACCCGAGAAAGTGTGACCAAAGTACGAGAGACAACAAGGGCGCCAGAGGGGACGGGGGCGCCTGGCGCTAGTGTCCTACTTGGGCATTGGTGTCCAGAATGACAAATGTCAAAAGGTGTAAAGACATCTTGAGCAAGTCTACAAGTGCGAGACTAGAAGCGAAGCATAAAGAAAAGAAAGATAGCCAAAGACATGGGTTAATTAGTACTTTTCTTACTTAGGAATCATGCAAATAGTAGTATGTGATCGAGACTAAATAATGACTCAAAGTTTGTGATTTCCTGTCTACAACACACCCTATAGCTTGGTCTGAGTTTTATTGCTTTATCTTTTATGACTTTAGACACCAACGCCCTCGTCCGTCTAGACGCCCCTGACCTCTTTCTATCTTGATCGCTCTTTTGGGGCATCTTTTATCTTTTGGACATCTTATTTTCTTATGGGTCGACCTTCAATTTGCTAATTACGAAATTCAACCTATAGACATCTAAAATGTTGACATGATTAATTGTGACTAACCCATCTCGTAAACATCCCAACATCATCCATATAATAATTAATCGCAAGATTAATTATTATTATTTAATCCATTTTATCATATTTATCATATTTCCCCTTTATCATTATTTATCATTTATCCAATATTCCATCATTCCATTATTAATCCTATTTTATTATTAATCCCTTTTATTTCATTATTATATCCTATTATCCTATTTGAATCCTCATTAACATTTTCTAGGGATTTATTACTCCTACACATCACCTACCACCTACTCTGTACATCCATACACATAGCCTTTCCATCAAATCACATCCCTATCATATTTATTAAATAATCTAATTCTAATCTAATCACATCCTCACACCTCTAAATCTAGAGGCTTCTATTTCTAGAAGCCTCTCTATTCTTCCCTCTCATTTTCAAATATTCAAATAAATGTGCACTATTCCATTGAATTTTTAATTCAATGGAGAGTTCTCCTAAAATCTAGAATTCTCTAATTCTATAGAATTCTCCATTCTCATGGAATTTCAACCATTGATCTAATCCTACTTGGATCAATCTTGACCCTCCAATCCTCCACTCCTAAGCTATAAATTTAGCTCTCATCCTCCATGAGAGCCAACTTGAAAATCCATAACAAAGTTCTGCTAATTTTATCAATCAATCATCCATTTTCATCTTCAATCACTCCATCAATCCATTCATCTACAATCAATCCTTCATCAAGAAATCAAAGACAATCAAGGGGAGGTGTTACCCAAGTGACTCCATCAAAATCTAAAGCAATCCAAGAGTCATCAACAATCAAGAGCAAATCCAACACATCAAAGGAGGAGTTGTGTAACTTGTGGGTAAGTGCAGGTATGAATCTCTCATCTCTTTCCATCCATTATTCTATCTAAGGTTTTGTTTGAGAATATTAGAGTAGGAGAAACAATCTTTTTGTTTTCTTGCATTCACTCACTAATCTTTTCTTGCATTACAAAACCAAGGAATCATATAAATACAAAACTATGTGACTAAAATAAAGTACCAAGCCCTAAGAATATATTATCATCACCTAAGGTTGCAACCAAAGGCATATAAGAACATCAAAGGCATCCATCTAGCACTCATACAAGGAACAAGGGACTAAATTTTTTGCATACACTTCATGGGAAGGGGAAGTTCATTTTGTCACCCACACATCTATTTACATTGGTACATCTAGATATCACTCGTTATCACGTGCACTTACACAAGGGCTTCCTAGGGCACGATTCTATCACACACGCACAAGAACTACATGGAGTTTGAGATGTAGTGTAGTGCTCGGTCATAAGTTCACTTAGTTGGGTGACCGTCGAGGTCATTAGGATCCCCATTTTGCATCTTTTATTTTTGGGATTTGATGTAGTTTGAGGGTTTTACATGTCATCATCTCTTTGCAGGTCATAGGAAAATTTTGCGATGATATCAAAACATACAAGAGACCAACAACGACTATCAACAACCATCTTACGATACCGGAAAAACTAGTTTCCGAGCTCCTTTGATCCGCAGTGCCTATCGAGGTCTTTAGTTCTTAGCACCCCGCCCCAATCCAGGCTTATCTCGGAAACTCTAGAATTTATTGTGCATAGTTGCGACAATATTCCCTTCTTGTTCATCAATTTTCTAGCCTAGATTAGTTCCAGGAATAACGTGAATTAGCTAAGTCGTTCACTCTCTCTCTCTTGCACTTAGGGTTTCATATTTTATTAGCTTATTGCTTGTGTCAAATATGTACTTTAGCATTTATTTATCATACGTGACTATAATATTAGGGTTTATACAAAATTCTATTTTTATTAAATCATTTGGTGAACCCAGCTCTTGTTTAAACTCCTTGCTCTAGGATCCCCAAAAGCCTCATGGGTAAAAATAGATCCTCCTCTCCCAAGTAGGCTATGAACATATTAATGTGCAACCTATCCTTGATGATGATGTATAAGCTGAACTTAGTGATATTTATCGTTATGCTCATTGTGATTCCAAAATTCTCCAACAATTTCTGATCATAAATGCATCATTCTCACTAGTTTTCAAAACACCGGCATTTCCATAGTATCGCTTTAACCAAAACTTCACTTCATGTTTCCCTTGTTCTTCCATAGTCACCCATGTTGATCCACCTTCTTCTACTCCTATTATAGCACTTGATAATACTATTATAGATTATATGTTTGGTCTTGCTTGTGACATTGTAGATACAAATAATGTTACTTCTAATGTTGAAAATGTACATGTGCATGATGTTATTTCTATTAGTAGTCAAGATGAATGCAAAGTTGTATCTCTTACTCTTCCTACTTCTGAAAATGACTCCAATGAATGCAATGCTAAATCTCATGATAGTTCTCCTACTACTTCTCTATATGTTGATGACTCTCTTGATGAATTACTTGCATGTGAAAATACATTTGATAGTGATTATATTAGTGAGGATGTCACTTCTCTTAAGACTGTTAAATTTGAATTTTCCACTTCTCTTTCTTCCACTTATGAGGTTATTTCCAATGTCATTCATGATGATTCTACCTACTCATACTAATACACCTCTTCTCATTTCTTACGATATTACATGTTGCTCTCCTCCTCTTCCTCCTCTTTCTTCTTCATCTATAGTTGTTATTCATGATGATTATACCATTTCTTTATAGTAAACCTCTTCTTATTTCTTATGTGTATACATCTAGTGTTACGATAGTGCCTTCATCTTCTTCTCCCACTCCACATTTGCTTCTTCTTCTCACATTCCCATGATCACTCACAATGGCAAGCTTCAACCTCTCAATGTGCCTCTCACTTCTTCTACCATCCCCTCACATGATATTCTATCTCTCATGCATGTTGTTAGTAATTTGCAAACTCAAGTTCATACTCTCACTCTTGAAAGCAAAGCCTATTATGCTTCCATTGATAATAATTATTTGCATGGCAATCCAATACTAAAAAAATTCACAATTCCACTTTCCCTAAGGATTTCATCATGCCTACATTTACATGTTTTGATGGCACTAAAAACCCCTATTTGCATCTCAAGCATTATCATTCAACAATGGCCTCTTATTCTAATGACTGCTTGCTCCTCAAATATTTTCGTCATAGTCTTGTTGATCATGCTCTTCAATGGTACACTCATTTGCCTTATGGATCTATTAGCACTTATTGTGATATGGAGGATGTTTTTCTTAGGCGGTTTATGGTTAACAATGGTCCTAGAGTTACATATGATCATTTACCTACTTTGTATCAAGGAAAGAAAGAACCCATTATAGATTATATTTTACACTTTAATTCTTATATGCATCAATTATTATTTGAGCCAATTGATTTAGAAAAGCAATTTATCTTTTTCATGGCTTAATTCTTGCATTGAAAGAAAAATTATTATATGATACATGTGAATCTTTTACACTTTTGTGTTATAAAGTTATAGATCTAGAACAAGATTTAATTACAGCACATGTTATTCCATCTCCTCCTACTTCTACTTCTTTTGCTACTCCATTGCCTACTACTTCATCTCCCCTTCCATCCATTGAGCATCCTCCATGATCACCATCTTTGCCTCCATGTAAGCATCTTTCTTCTCCTCCACTATGTTATCCTACACCTAAGTCTTCTCCATCTCCTCCTCATGAACCATTGCACTTTCCATATGTTGTTAAGCCTCATGATGTTTTGCGTGCTTTACTTGATAATCGCTTAATCCACCTAACTTCTAATTAGCATCCTCCTTCTCATCACTTACATCACTAGTGTGATTTCCCTTGTTGTAAGTTCCACTGCATCAATGACCACCATGGAAATGATTGTTGTTCCCTTCATGACAAGATATGACAATTAGAAAACAAGTTTGTCATTACTTTTGGATCTCGCTCTCGTGAGCGGTCTCTTTATCCCATTCCACATAAGCGTGCTTCCACCTCTGTTCACTTATCTCCTCCACCTACTTCTAAGGTCATCATTCATCCACCTCCTAAGATCATTATCCATCCACGTCCTCCACCTAGCTCATCCATCGTGGCATCATCTCACCCTCCTCACAGTGTTACTACTTCCCATTGGCTTCCTAATCCATTAACATTTGTGCTTCCTACCACTACATCTCCCATCATTAGCACCATTTTATCTAACATTCAGTTTGGCTCTTACACTCATGTTGATATCACCTCACATGCTTCCATCATTCCGCATAGGCCTCTCCATCTTTGGTAGGTGATTTCTATATGATCACCTCATTACCCGATGATGCACTTGTGTTCTCTAAGGTTCTTACATGACTGTTGAGGGATCTGTTACAAAATAAACCTCATCTCATACTCATATACATTCATTGGGGGAGCGCTACTCTATTACATACACATTGCATACCATTCCATCTTGCTCATACAAAACATATTGCATATCTTGGTTGCACTTACTTTTTCTTGTTTATAATTACATGATGCACTTTGCTTACAATGTTAGTCGGATATCTAATATGTCATTATATTTTCTATATACACATGCATGTTCACTCGTTCTCTAGTTGTGAATGTAGACTTCCTATAGCTCCTTACACACTGCAATGATGTTTGGCACTGTACCTCTTACGAGTCCCACCAAGGCTCTTGGGGACATCTATTTTCTCACACACTATAGGTGTTATTGTTCCATTATTTGCTACTTCCTCTTACTAGCACATTATTTTCCATTTATCTATACATGCTTTGACATACTTTTTAGCTTTGCAGAACTATTTGCCACCATGGTTGTTTGTTACATTTTTCTTGCCATTACTTTCTACTTGTATGTTATTGTTTGCGGGCTATGCTCTATGTCTTGTTTGATCATTACTTGTATGTTTTTGGCCGCTTCACCTTGGTTGCCTTGTGACATTGTGAGTGATGTCCCATGTTTGAAACCCACTTTTCATGGTCCATCTTGTATGCACACTTGCTTATTACTGTGTTTTTCTATTACATGTTTGCCAATTTTCTACTAACACATGTATCCAGCCACTTTGTTTGCACGTGTCTTGGTTTCTACCATGCACATTCCCTCCCCACCTACAGGGATACACTTTCATATCAGCATCAAGCCCTCTCCTTGGGCCTCATACTCCTAACGACATTACATAGACCTAGAATGAGGGGGGTATACATTAGGTGAATCAATCACCACATACTGATAGCTCAAAGCTACATCACATTACATTTCAACATAGAAGCAGAACATAGATATAATCACAGAATGACCTAGATTATGACTTGGGTCCTTAGTACAACACATAAACCAATGCCTAACACCGAAAGTAGCTCTTGGGCATCGTGTCCATCCCTAGGCACCTATGTTTGGGGGAATGTACATAAATTTTCTCGGATCAACACGGTCTCTACAACAATTCACAAAGAAATTTCATAGGACCGTGTAGTGGCCTTATAATACGAGAATGCATGCAATCTCCTATAATCTCCTTCAATTGGGACAATTAATACATTTGGAACAATACAAAACTAAACATGGATCACACCATCTATAGTGGTGTATAATTTAGAAAGAAATCATGAAAGGAGAGTAACACTAGAACTCTCTCCCCAACACTCTTCTTTCATAGCATGAGATCGCCCAAAAAACTCGCACTTGGTGTGAGATTGCCCAAAAAACTCGCTCTTGGCGTGAGATCTCACAAAAAACTCGCTCTTGGCATGATCTTGCCCAAAAATCACTCTTCTTGAGTATTTTCAAGACATTTTTCTATCCTTTTACACTCATGACCATCAGGCGCACACTTTCCTTTTACTACATTTACTCGCATTTACATATTTTTACATACTTTTGTAGAGTTTTCATAATACACAACTTTGATTACTCTTTTGCTCTTCTTTTCCACGTCGATCCTTAATATGCAACAAGAAGTAGCCTTACATCAAGCAAAATAATGAGTACAACATGGTATAACACAATAAGCTTCACCCTTAGGGCCACTTCCTCTTTCTTAGATTTCACGCTTCATTTTTATCACTTCACACTTTCACTTGTCTCCTTGGCATGTTATCGCCATCACATTCTACATGATTATCAAGTACGCATCTTTTATCTACTTTATGTTATCAAGTACTAAACAAGATAAAGTAGGGGTAAATGTAGACACAAAATCACATACTTGGGTACATTTCTAGGTCCTAAAAGCATACTTGCATTTATATGATTCCTAAGTGAGAAAACTAATAATTGACAACTATCTTTGGCCTCTTTTCTTTGGTTTTGATCTTTTTTGGTCTTACACACCCTATAACCTAGCTTGAGTTTTATTGCTTTATCTTTTATGACTTGAACACCATCACCTAGTTAGATCGCTAGCACCCAAGTGCCCTCGTTCCTTTGGGTGCCCCCAATATCTTACTCGCTCTTTTGGACCTATTTTATTTTTTTTGGGCATCTTATTTTCTTATGGGTCGGCCTTTAAGTTGTCAATTACGAAATTCAACCAAGGGAATCATATAAATACAAAGATATGTGACCAAAATAAAGGACCAAACTCTAATAATCTATTATCATCACCTAAGGTTGCATCTAAAGGCATCTAAGAGCATCAAAGACATCAATCTAACACTCATACAAGGACAAGGGATTGCATTTTTTGCATACACTTCATAGGAAGGGGAAGTTCATTTTTCCATCCACACATCTATTTACATTGGTACATCTAGCTATCACCTATTATCACATACACTTGCATAAGGGCTTCCTAAGACACAATTCTATCACACACACATTAGAACTACGTGGAGTTTGAGATGTAGTACACTGCTCGGTTGTAAGTTCACTCAACTGGGTGACCGTCGAGACTAGTTTGACTCCCCATATTGCATTTTTTTTTTTAGGATTTGATGTGGTTTGAGGGTTTTACATGTCATGATCTCTTTGAAGGTTACATGAAAATTTTGGGATCATAGTGCGACATATAGGGAACCAACAACAACTATCAGTGACCATCTTACAACACCACAAAAACTAGGTTCCGAGCTCCTACGCGGTCACAAGCACCTAGAAGCGAGAGGTCTTTAGTACTAGGTACCCCATCCTAGTCCAGGTGCCCTAGTCCATGCTTATCCGAAGCTCCAAAATTTATTTGTCACAGTTACAAAAATCTTCCCTTCCTGTTCATCTGTTCTCCGGCCTCTAGACCAATTCTAGGAATAACGTGAATCAACTAAGTCCTTCACTCTCTCTTGCACTTAGGGTTTCATATTTTATTAGCTTATTACTTGTGTTAAATATGTACTTTAGCATTTATTTATCATACATGACTCTGTAATATTAGGGTTTATATGAAATTCTATTTTTATTAAATCAATAACTCACCTTCACATTCTTACACAATCCTATTATAAACTCTCTCCAAAAGCACTCAAAGGTTCTTAAATCTACCCAAATTAGTTACACATCATCTAAAGTAATCGCTCTTTATAAGTTTGAAGCACTCACCAAGTCAAAGGGTCTAGTTTCATCCAATTTTAAGCATGTAAAGGTCACATAGTCATGTTTTAGCAAAATGTAAAGTCACTGCAAAGCATTTCGCAAGGTTTTCAATCAACAAAGAGTTGGGCCACATAGATGAGGCACACCACATCTCACTACTATAACGTTGGGTACATTTTATACTATGTAATTAGCCTGTTATCTTGGTGATAAGAGACACGAGGGCACCCTTAGGGGTTGGTTAACGATTCATAATTACACAAGTGCTTATGAGAGCTACATCGATTCTTAAATATAGTGCAACGCTCGGTGACTCACAAACGGGGTAATTGTCGAGGTTAGTTCAACTCAATAATTTATAATTTTTATTATTAGATCTAATAAGTGCTTAAGGTTATTGCATAAGAATCTAGGTTTGATTTATAGGTATAGGTGTACAAGTTAAGGTTACAAGTGAATATTAACATACAAAAGTGTGATACATGTGATGATGAAGGAACCCACAAAAATAAGATCCCAACAAGCTATATGTCTAAGATAATACCAAATATCGGTTTGCCAGGATTTGGTGTTGACCATCTGTATGGTCCCACCCCTGTATGAATTTTACAAATAATGTTTGATCTAGGTTCACTCATATTTCTTCATACATCCCAAATATGGTGGGGGCATTGTTTGAAAGTGAATGGAGGAAGCTAAGTCGTCTTTCTAATCCTACTCATGCTTGTAAATACTTCAAGAATTTGACATGCATGCAAATAGCCTAATTTCCATTGAATATCTATTACTAGTTATATTATTTTATGCCCTATAACATAGCGTAATCAATCCCAATTAGATTAATTGATTAACATGTTGCATTTAATTTAGAGTTGATATATTTTGGTGAACCTAACTCAAGATTGAATTTTCAACCTTCTACCCAATACTAGGTGCCCTAAAGTTCCATCTCTACATTATATATTCATATCCAAATCTGATTTTCATCTTTCACATGCCCTAAATTTGGTTTACATATATTTCCATAAAGTCTCATTGTTATTCCTAATATGGACACTCAAATTTGGTAATTCTACTCTTTGACACTGTTGTTCTTGACATTGCTCTCTTGCTCAAACAAGTGCACTTTACCCATTCTTATCCAGTACATCCCTAGGTCTCTTGTCTAGCTTGCTTACTCTTATACACTCACTGTCAAAATTTTCTGAAAGTGAATGTATGAAACATAGTAAGCAACTCTGCTTGTTAGCTTCCAAACTTCACATTGCAGATTGTCATTCTTAGGTAAAAAATGTACAGTAGGGGCATGAACATTTGTAGAGTCCTAACCCTAGTGTACGATCTTAACCTACTTCACTTTGGTCCCAAACTTCCCATTGCATATTGTTCTCTGGGTCACTTGCTTCCTCTCAGTCGGTCTTTCCAACTTAGAACACCTTCATAAGCATGTATAAATAAGTGAAACCCACCTCATTTGGAACCTAGCACAACCTAGCACTCTTATGGACTCTTGTTCAAAAAGCTAGCACAAAAGGCATCCAAAGCTCTCTAGACTCAAAAATACATTAGCACCTTTATTAGAGAAGCAATATCTCTATGTCTTAAGCTTTCCACTAGGTCTAGGGAATTGATTCCCACATTTACAAGCACTCAAAGTCACCCACTCAAGTAGATTGCACAAGAAAGAAACTCAAGTCAAGTATTGTCAAAAAAAGGATGTTAAATTATATTGCACGACAACTATATATCCCATGTTGGGGTGAGAATGACGTGTGGTTTGAGGCCTATTCAAAGTAGTACCCATGTTAACAATGTACAAGGGTACCCACAACCCAACAAATATTTGTTTTGCAGGAATTCATCCATTATTAGGGTTTTGAAGGATTGAGTAGAGTATTTAGAGACCCTATTGTATGATCGAGAGTCACCGATAAACAACGCATAACAACCCAAAATTCACAAACCACAATTCTTAGTAGGTACAAAACTGTACAAAGAGGTCAAGACCATATATCCATTCTTGTCCCTATTATACGATGACCGCCCTAAGGGATATTCAACTCACATTTTCATTTACGAAGGTTTCTCGGTCCAAATATCCATGTTTCAGCATTCAAAGCACCCAAATCATCCTAGAATCACCTATAATCAGCTAAGTGCACTAAATCCCATGTATTTGTGAGTTTGTATTGTATCATGTACATTTATTACAAGTATTAATATGTTATTCTGATATTGAATAGTTAATGTTGGAAGTTAATTAGTTAAAATAACCCCTATAACATTTATTTCATTCCTTGTTTAATCATAGTTGTAAAACCCAAAAGGGGTGAAAACATTTGGTGAACCAACCATTTGAATTGAACATTGTGCTCTTTGAACTCAAGTGGAATTTTTATTTCTTGTTATTTTTATACTCATTTCTTTTATATCATCATGTCGACTCTCAAGGATCATTATCAATATCTATGTAGCTTGCCCACATATTCTAATTTGTTACCCACTCATTCTTATTCCCAAGTCAATGATGATCTATTTTTTAATATCATTTTGACTATAAATGTTGCTCATACCCAAGGTGATGCTTCCAATACTCACTCACTGAAGATCATACCCAATATACCATATCGGTGATGATGCCCAACAATTTATACAATTTTTACGAGAGAATCTCTCTAACATTGATCTATTATTATATGTTACACATGAGAAACTGAAAAATGCTCCATCATCTAACTTAGAAACATCTACAATTACTACATCTATGGTCTCGAAATCCTCATGGGTACCTCATATTCCAATGCACAATGTTTCTATGCCTATTACTACACCCACTATTGTTATTACACCTCTCTAATGGTTCACACACTTCTTCATCTAGCACACAATCTCTTGAAACCCTTGTTCACACATTACAAGCTCAAATATTATAATTACAACAAGGTATGTCCACTTCTCTTCATGTTATGGACTCGACCCAATTCTTACACAATCCACTAGCTCATGAGGTGGCTAATTACTCTTTGCCTCTTGGTTTTGTTGCACCTAAGCTTCATATATATGATGGCAAAGGTGATCTCACGAAACATCTTAAATCATTTCATGTGGCTTGCATCAATTATGCCTCTTATGACATCTTGTTTACTAAGTTATTCCCTAGGAGTCTTAAGGACTTTGCATTACAATGGTTCTATGATCTCCCCACACATTCTGTGTGTTCTTTCACTACATTAGAAAATCAATTTTTAGCCCACTTTGCTATCAACATTGGAGATAAGGTTTCTTATACACAAATTTTTAAGCTCCACCAAGGATCTAATGAACATATTAATGATTATGTCTTACGTTATCGAACCATGATTACCAAGATAAATAATCTCCTAGCCGATAGTGATTTGTAAGATATATTTACACAAAGTCAACTTCCTCCTTTGCAAGAATCGATCATGTTTGACAAATTTATACCATTTTACCATTTATGTCATATACTCAAAGGGTGTAAAGCTAATATATTACATATGAATAAGCTCAAGCATGTTGCTAGCTCTCTTAATACATCTCATGCCAAATCTTAAAGTAAATTTATATTTAAGGGAAACAACCAATGATGTTAAGGCTCAACCTAAAGACATTGTCAATGTTATTACTCAACCAACTAAGCTACAATTACAAACTACTTGACGATAGCTTACACATTTACTGTGTCCTCCTAATATTTTCTTAAAACAATTACCTGAGTGTAATCTTGTGTCTTTCCCTCCACCATTTGAGGTTGACATGAATAAGACTCAAAGTAATAATTTTGATACCAAAGTTTATTGTAATTATCATCAATGTGCTGGTCATTCACGTAAATATGCATAAATTTTCTTCATGTTATCCAAGATCTTATTGAATCTAATGCCATTAAATGGGATGAGCCCAATAAATCTTCTAAGCCAACCAACAATAATTCTAAATTGAAAATCTTCAATGACCCACTCCCTAAGGATACAAATGATACATCTACTTCTGAAGTACATAATGCTCATTGTGAAATATCGCCACTGCCCTCTTATGATCATACCTTAGATGTTATGATTGGTACTACCATTCGTATACCTCCTTCTTCATTGTGCATTACTTTCAATGACTCGATATAGATGACACATTTATTTTTGATACATTGTCTATTTCTATCTCTATTCATCAAGTATATATACATGGTGTATTGGTTGATCCACACAACAAAGATAATGTATGTTCTTTTTCATTACTTAAAACTCTTGGCATATCTACTCAAAAGCTACATTTGACTCTAATCCTCGCTACCATCGTATCACACTACATATCATTGTTGGCCCTCTTACCACACTTATTTCATTCTTGGTTGTTATTTCTCTTAACTCTAGTACATTACACCTCGGTCTTCCTTGGTTATGTGCTCTTAAGGTTATCCCATCAATCATTCACCAATGTCTCAAGTTTATTCACAATCAACATGTTGTTACTATTTAAGGCATCCTTTTTAGGCTACTTCCCCTAACATGCCTAATAATTCTCCCGCAACCTCTACCCCTACTCCTAGGTATTTTGATGAGTCCTTGGATGCACACACTACTTCACATAACTCTAATTTTCCTAGGTATTTTGATAGGTCCTTCGGATGCACACATTAACTTCACATAGCTCTAACCCTCTTATATTTTTCTGGTAGGTCCTTGGATGCACACACTGATTCACATAGATTTGGTCCTTGTTAGGCCTTTGGTTGCAAATGTTGATTTAATGGCTCTAGTATTCTCGATCATCGGCTATCCCTTCAACCACACATGTTGCCTCCAGCGGCTTACATTATCATAGGATACCCCACCAATCCTTTAGAGCCACACATAACTCTAATTTCCTTATCGATATTCAAGGCATGCTCTTTCTTCTAGTCCAACATACAAATTTCATAAACCACATACTGGCCATGAAACTTTTATCCATTACTCTTCTCCTAGGATCTCTTTGGCAAAAATTACTACCACCATTCTATTGACACTTGAGTCGTATCTAAGGCCTGCCTCTCCATCATGTTCGGTAGCTTCTTCACCTCCTTTGGAGGTCCTCATCATCGGGTAGCCTTCATGTTATCCCTCTTCTTATACATATCTACGCACTATAAATTCCAAAAACATTGATATAATCACAAAAAAAAAAACATTTTCAAGAACACAAAACTCATGACCTATTTCTTTAACATATATAATTTACACCTTACATTATACATGGTGTTTATCCTTTTGGTTTTATAGATAACATTTTTCTTCTTTACACACATGTGTTCATGGGGTATATTGAGTTTGATGTAAGACATACAAATTGATACATGCTTATGAGATCTATTATTTTTCTTTACATACTTTTTTGGGGCATCCCTCCACACAAACCAAATGCTATTATTTTATTATAGCGCCTTTTTAACTTCCTTGATACGCTTGATTACATTTATAATGTATTTGCTATATTTCGAACTAAAAGACTAACACATGTGTCTTATATGGTGTTAACATTTTTTTGGTTTCATATGCTCTTCTATATCACTTACTATGTCATTTTATCTAATTGTGATACTCTTATTTTCTATACATGTTTGTTATATGTATATGTAGTTATTTGTTTACTACTCGATTATGGGCTAAGGGCCTTATTTAACTTGACATCATGGGTGTCCATGTTTGTGGCATCATTCCTTACTAGTGTGATATTACATCTCTTACTTATGGCCCAAGGACATTGATTATATTAACACCATGTGGGTGTCCCATGTTTAAAGTGTTAAGCCTTTTGTGTGACATAGTTTGCAATGCTATCTTTTCACTTACATATGCATTACTTTTGTTGATTACTACTATTCTCTTGTTGACATTGTTTCTCTAGTATTATTTGTTGTTATTATTGTTGCTCTTGTTTTGTATTATGTTCTCCACCATGTGCATCATCTTTACAGGTATGAGTTCTTCTTAGTGGCCACCACATCAACCCTTTATGTGTCTTCTACACAGATTATTAGACTAACTAGACATGGTTACACATATATTCTTTTGAGTCACGAACCCAAACTCTATATCAAATGTGCATCAAAAGAGGGAGCATTCATACAAGTATATTCTACACCTAAAACAAACACATATAGGTTTTTGGACTCAGAACATACACAAAACATGAAAAATCACTCAAAAACAACATCAAACACATAAACTCAAAAAAAAAAACATAGGGTCAAAAACGTACATGCAGTCTGAGTTAGGACCATACAAACATTTCTAGCCCATTTCTATGGTTCTATCGTAAGGAAATTACAATAATTTTATCAACAATTTCATATTTTTACCTATATGTACATGTTTTTGGCATAGTCAGACTCGGATGACTCATTTCAAACTAGTTTCAAGAGGCATGAAAGGTTTCATTCATTCTTCTCTACAACACTCAATTTTAGTCTCAGTTTCAAGGATATTGAGGGCATGTGTCTCCTTTTCCATCTACATTTCAGTTCTATTAAATTTCTACTCTATTTTATGACACATGAGGAGAGTATGGGGCAATTCATTCTCTTTTGTACTATGTGTCCTATTTACAAAATTGGGCTTGGGTCTGTCTGCATCAATGTGGTCTGCGAGGTTATGTAAGGTAACAAAGTGGATAATTTCTTTTAGGTAGTCCTTCCTCTCCTCTTACAGCTAAAGGGGAAGATATTAGAGTTGTTAAATGACTTTGATACATGGTCTTCTTCCTTCACGGGGTGTTTCAACTCCTCATTCTTTATCTCTCTCTTTGACATTTGTGTGTTGGGTTCCATACACCCAATACTCTAACATATCCTCAACACAATCGGGAACTGATCACCCCAACTCTTTGTAAATTTCAACAATCCAAATCTTCAAGTACAAGCAAAGAACAAGAAAATCTTCCCTTTGCAAAACAAATAGGTGTATTCCTTCCACATTTTACATCTCTTTATTTCACTACTTACAATTTCAAATTTCATTACATTGCATCTTTACATTTGAGTTAAATTTCAATTCTTTATCATGGACATTGATTGCACTTTTATGTTACATGTTTCATCATGGAGTGTGTCAAGACCAATACAGTAGGATCTTGCAAAACAAACATCAAGCAAATACAAAGTTTGTTTAGACACTTGGCTATCTTTTACTTTAAACATGTAAGTTAATTTCATAATTATAGGGGGGAAATGTAGAAACTCAAAATTTGTAATTCTACTCTTTGACATTGTTGTTATTGACATTGCTCTCTTGCCTAAACAAGTGCATTTTACCCATTCTCATCAAGTACATCCCTAGGTCTCTTATCTAGTTTGTTTGCTCTTACACACTCACTTGTTAACACTTTTTGAGAAGTTAATACATGAAACACAACAATAAACTCCACTTGTTAGCTTCCAAACTTCACCTTGTATATCGTCACTATTAGGTCAAAAACCTATAATAAGGGCGAGAACGTATGTACCATCTTGACCCTAGTGTACAATATTGACGTATTTCACTTTAGTCTCAAACTCACTATTACATATCATTCATGGGTCACTTACTTCCTCTTAGTAGGCCTTTCCAACTTAAATCACCTTCGGAAGTGAAAGTCACCTCATTTGGAACCTAACACTCTCATAGACTCCTATTACAAAAGCTAGCACCGAAGGCACCAAAAGATCCCTAAACCCCAAAATACCTCTACACATTCATTAGATCAACACCATCTACAAGTCTGAAGCTTCCCACTAGGTCTAGGGAATTGATTCCCATATTTGCAAGCACTCAAAGTCACCCACTCAAGTATATTGCACAAGAGAGAAACTCAAGTCAAATATAGTCAAAGAAAGGATGTCAAATCTAATTGCACTACAACTATATATCACATGCTAGGTGGAGAACAATGTGTGGATTGAGGCCTATTCAGAGTAGTACCAACATCAACGGTGCACTGGGGGTGCTTACGACCCACCTAATGTTTGTTTTGTAGAACTTATCCATGTTTAGGGGTTTGAAGGATTGAGTGAGTATTTAGAGACCCCCACAATGTGATCAAGAGTGCTTGAAAAATAACAACAAAGTGAATCGGATAAATAAAAACCTAGAAAGTTATATCCCATAGTTACGAGCAAATGCAAAACTTATAAAGAGGTCAATACCAAACAACCATTCATGCCCCTATTATATGGTCCTACCCCATGATATCTTCACTCACACGGTTCAGTTTTGAAGGTTTCTCATGTTTAGATATCCCTATTTCAACATTCAGATCACCCATATCAACCAAGAATCACCTTTAATAAGCTAGGTGAACTTGATCCCATGTATCTATGAGTTTATATTGTATTGTGTACATTTGTTACAAGTAGTAATGTGTTATTCAGATATTGAATGGTCAATGTTGGAAGTTAATTAGTAAAAAAAAGCCGGGTAACATTTATTTCACTCCTTATTTGATTATAATTGTAAAACCTTGATAAAACCCAAAAGGGTGAAAACACCTACCCTTCGGGTATATTTCAATGACTTCCTAATTGTTGAATTGCCTTTCATTGTATATTTAAAAATAATGATTTTATTTCAAATTGCTTGGAGTTTTTACTAATCTTTATATATTTTGCATATACCTCTTTTTGTTTGCCCTGAGTCGATCATAATTCTTGGGATTCTAAAATTACTATTTTTAGTAGAAGGGCTTAATCAAAAAAATATACACTTTTTTACAAATCCCCTAGAGGTTATTGTTTGTAAAATACCTCTCTATTTTCTAAAGTTCATTGTCTATATTTAGGAATAATCATTTTATTGATTTAACAACGGTATTTTTTTTACAAATTATTTTTGGGGCTCCTTTTCTTTTGAGACATATATAGAATGTAATGATTCTAATTTAAAATTACTTAGAGGTTTTTAGTTATTTTGGTATACTTAACAAAAACCTCTTTTTTTACATAATTTTTAGCACACTTTTTAAAAATTCGAAAATATTATTTATAGTAATTAGTACATAATTAGAAAAATATACACTTTTTTTCAAGTTCTCGAGAAGTTTTGTTAACGCACAAAATTGCACTTTGGTCCGAATCATGAGAGATTTATAATTTTGGGCCAACATGGGATTATCTCCAAGTGTGGGACTTGTATCTTGAGACATGCCTCCAAATAAGGTTGGTTACTCTACTAATCTAACCTAGTGCTAACACTACCTCTAAGCTAACCTACACTAACAAATCCAAGGGACAAGGGAGAGAGATGCGGAAAGTAAATCCTAAGCCAAAGGGGCGGTGATAACACCAGAAGAGAGCGTTGATCACTCTCCACAAGGGGAAGAAAGGGGAGAAAATGTGGGAGGAGAGGGAAAACAGACGTGCCACAAACCCAAAACCACATAAACTAACCCTTCCCACACATTGACAACACACAGAGATAGGGAACTTACAAATGTGACATGCACAACATACAAGAAATAATAGAGAGGCACAAATGCAAAAACACAAGTATATGGCATAAAAGAGCCAAAAACAAAATATGTTATTTGTTAAGGATGCATAGACCATGACATTCATTAATAAAAGGCGAAGATAGATTGTAGAGACCAAATCGAGTTCTCAAAAGTGTGAGAAGTTAGGCACCATTTAGGCATGGTGTTTTTGCAATAAAAGAGGGTCATTTTTATAATGGAAGAGTTCCATATTTATAAAGAAATTGGGAGAAGAGGAGATAAGAAGAGAGAGTCACCAACTAGAGAGATTCAACCACTAAGGACCAATCATCATAGATGTATTCCAACATACCATCATTTTCACTATAACACACAATCAAATTTGCGGGTTGAGGGAGATGACACCCATACTTCATTAATTTCTAGTTGGTGGAGTGGTTGAGCATTCATTTTGAAATTAGGCATGGATCCTATGCGTAATCTATAGACTTTTGAAGTTTCATGGCATCTAGTGGCCTACACACACTCAAGATGATACATGGAATCATTTATAACCCCCACAATACATTAAACCATATATGCTCTACTCCTTCATTACACAAAGTTTCTAAGTGTTGAGTTATTTTTATGTTTTACAACCTCGTACCTTGTCCCACAACTATTCCTTACGGTGCATTTATGAATGTTTCATGAATTTTTCTGTAACTTTGAAAACTTTTTCACTTTACCTTCATACTTTACCACTATGTCATGGAGATCTTCTTTATTCTTACATGCCACTTTATATGCAACTATGTTCTTTCATTCCATGACTTCATGAGAACCCACAAAACACTTCAATTTTGGAAGCCCACATGACACTAAGTTAGCATCTCACATTTTCCAAACTTAGTTATATTTGAACTTACTTTTCCTCCGCCGTATGGTGCCTTGCGATAACTTCTTCCTCTCAGTATCATGACTTTTTACTTGGAAGACTTCATCCCGGTTTCACGGGATTAAAAAATTCCAGATAATGTTATGTGTTATGAGTTTGCATGACATTGTGTTTTCTATACTTGAGAAGCACTAAGATTCTAATTCTTTCTCTTGCTCCACAAATCATGTTCTTGGATGATTTTATTACCTTTTTGTGGGCATGAAACTCTGTAGTGCTCTGACTTTCCTTTGACCCATGAGAGACTGATTTGGTGCCTATAGAAGATTGATTTCCTTAGTGCCATGGAGGTCTAACAAAATCCACAAAGCACTAACTCTACCAAAAATTTTCATGAGTTGTTGCTCTTTATTCCTTCGTTCTGCAGGTTAGGAGAACCTACAAAACACTATGTGGCTACACTCTGTGGAAGGCTAACTTAGTCTTGTGCGAGTTTCCTGAACAAAAATGGCTAAGTCCATTTTTGATGAGTTTTTCAAGATTACATGAGGGTGTAATTTTGGACAACAATTTTTATTCCATATATTATGATTACAAAATAACTATTTTGGTTTTGTTTAATTCATCGCTTATTTTCATGAATACTCATTTTACTAATTTAATGACGATCACTTTTTGCTAAACATCTCTTTTGGATCTTTTGATTTTCGATCTTCTATTTCTCATAAAGTGTATATTGTTTATTCTAGGGTAAATTATCCTTTGTGTATTCATGGCTTGTTTTGATGAACCTACCTAGTCATTCCTTGAGTTCCTTCAAATTTATCCACCGTGTAAAAATATTTGCTATGGCGTCTTTTGAATACACAAATCTCTCTTGTTACACTCATTAATGATGTAGCTTTCATCCTCGTTGAATTGAATTTCTCTTATGAAACTATAAACTTATTTTTCATTGTTGTTAGCATTTATTCCAAGGATTCCATCGAGTGTTTCCTTGAGTACATTTTACTTAATCCTACACGTGAGGACATCATTTATAAAGTGTTTCAAAACACACGAGATCCATCATAACACATCCTTTACATATATGGCCTTTGTTCTCAAGACAGGTTTTTGTTTTGCATTTCATGTACATAATATTGATGGTTATGATTGTGATTATGCTTCTAAAAAAAATCTAATGATGTTACACATGATGATACATCTTGTAGACACTAAAATATGGTAACTTGTCATTATGTAATTGCAAGTTTGACCATGTATCCTTGTTAAGAAAAATGCTCACATTCAAAATCCAATCTCATCATCTTTCTAGCCATTCTAAAATTTGATAATATTTACACCATGCTTTGTTAAAAAATATGGAAATATCATTCAAACAAAGAGGCATAAAATATGTGATATTCATTGCACAAATTTCAGTTTAAAAGTTTCTCTCATGTCCAAAACCATATGGAAGGATCATGATGTGAGGTTTGGTCTTGGTCGAATTGTATGGTTCTACCCCTTCTCACACAACAACATTTTGACCAATTAAAGTCATAATTTGATTCACTATTAAATCACCTTTAAGTCACTAAGTATGGTTTTTCTAAATTCCAACTCGGTACCCTAAAGTTGAATTTAAATTCATGAAAATGACTAAATGACAACTTAAATTGTGACTTTAAATGACATAAATTATGACTTCGCACTAAATATAGCCTAACATCCCCATTAAAGACGCCCTAGAGTCACCCTTAACATCATCGTTAAGACGTGAGGGTGACTTAAACTGAGGCGTTAAGGTGACTTAAATGGAAACTTTATCTATGACTTAATTAACACCTTTAGTATGACTTAATTCTGAATTAATAAGGGTCTTTAACATCATCTTTACATTGAACCTAAGTGTGACTTAAAAATGACACTACATGTGACTTAAAATATGACTTTAATTGTGACTCTAATTGTGACTGTAATCTTGACTTAAATTGTGACACTACATCCAACTTTAATTACGACATTAGTTATGACTTAAATTATGAGAGTATTCTTAGGTTGTGGAGCCTGTTTTCATGTGTGAAAGTGTTGAAGACTGTACACTAAGAGTATTGTAAAAAAATTTGGCCTTAAAACATGCCCGATATACCGAGAAACGTGCTTTTCTCATATGGGCGGAATTTTGACCCATGGGTTTATGGGACGGTTTTGGCCCATGGTTTTGATACCCACAATTTTGTAAAACTATTTAAGTAGTTGTCTACTTATATGGTTTTATGTATATGGTGGGTATTATGTAACATTGCAAATGTATTTTGAATTTAGGTGTGAATTCTATAGAGTTTGTTGAGCATAGCTCCAAATAGATCCGGGTTTTTATTGAGAGAGTGGTGGCTTGTAATAAAATATGAGCAAGTGATTCTTGGTGGACATAGCCCAAATTGGGTGAACCACGTTAAATACTATCTCTCTATGTTGTGTTATTTTATTCTGTAATTTTTTTAAGATCTCGTAATATTTTCTCGCATATTAGTTTCTACCTTGTTGCAATTATGTGAGGGATTATTTCACATATTTTTATCCATTATTTCCTAACAAGTACATCCAACTTAAATTGTGACACTAGTGACTTTAGCTGGTCTACAATTATGACTTAAATTGGGACTTTAGTTTGTCTACAATTGTGACTTAACTCCATCCTTATTTTCAATTTTAGTGTGACATGAAGTATGACTTGTATATGCCTTCAATTTTGACTTCATTATGACTTCAATTGTAACTTAGGTCTGACTTGTTTTGTAACTTTAGTCATTACAATGATATAAAATATATATAATGTTTTTAAACTTCGTTTGTTTAATTATATTATTATATTATACAAATTTAGTTATGAAGTGTTGATGGTAATGTTAATTTTAATGATATACATAACAAATGAAAATAAATTTAAGTAGAAAATTGAATACAAACAAAAAAATGATTAAGGAAACTATAATAAATTAACCAAATAATCAAACCACTAAATAATTAATCGAAGTTGTAATAATATTATAATAAAAAAAGAGTTATAAAGTCATCATTGACCCCAAACAATATCATGGTCAACATCCACAATACAAATTCATAATATTCAATGTTAACCCTAAAAATTAGGGTTCTCATCATTATTTGCCCTCAAATTTCATCTTTATCATGCTCCTGAGTAACATCACCATCGATTATAGTATCATTAAAACCTCCACAACCCTATCCAATGTCTAAATTCCCACTAGGTTCACTTCGCTGAAGCATTTGTTGAATGATAACCCCAATAGTGATGTGGATTCCATTCATTTCTTGAGGCATTTTTCCACTTACTCCTTGGGACGATATTATGTGTCCCCTACATAAAAGAAAAATAAACCAATGTTAAAAATCTCATAAAAATTAATAAAACATAAAAAAATTCTATTATATAATGAATTTAAATAGAGTACTAGTTACAAATAAGTTGCATGCTATGATGAAGTTTGGGTAGGTATACTCCTACTTCCTCAAAAGGAGATGATGTCAATAATTCTTATGATCATAATCAATAATGTCATAAAATCATGTACAAATTTACCATAGTCTCAATCAAAATATGATTTCCAAGAAAATTATATCACATTCCTCTTAGAATTCCAACAAAACTCAACACAATCTTGTTCCCAAAGTAGATGGATCATACAACTTACTATCACAAGGTAATAAATGAAGATTGTGAGGATATAATAATATATTCCACATAGAGATATAATATATCCATGATATATTTGGATATAGTGTACATAACATGCATACATCTCAATTTGAAAGATGGAGGACACTCAAGAGAGCTACAACTAAGAGACAAACAACAATTATTTGTTACAATTATATTCAAAGAAGTATGTTAGTCCAAATGTCCCAAACATGTCATACAAAAATGTAATACAATCCAAATGACATATCTAAATTATGTGAATCTTAAACATGCCTCAATGTAAGAATATATTTAAAGAGGAATGATAAGAGAGCAAGAGTTCAACCCTTGATTTAGCAATAAGTTAAAATCAACAAGAAACCTATTATAAAGGATTAATTTAAATTATTCAAGAAAGTTAAACCCAAAAGGTGGGGCATAAAAATGCCACAAATATACTATAAACACCCTCTCTATGAAACTATAGGTGACTATACATTTCTTAACCCATTGTATAAATATAAGAGAAGACTAAAACTACTCATCTATTGTAAGTAATAGTTCTACTAAAGGAGTGAATGTAAATGAAACTCTACAACATGTCTAAGATAATTGGTATAACCAATTAGAGAAGAAAATCAAACAATTTGATATATAGTTATAATCACAAAAAGTGATAGTCATATTAGTATTGGTTAACCACATTTAGTGCAATGAAGGAAGACAAGATCCATATGATTTGGTTATGTGTTATTTGGGAATATTTTTCTCAAGATTTCCCTTCACCTTATGTATTTAATCCCACCATACAGTCATCCTATGGTAATGAAATTATGTAATCAAACAATAAAATGGACATTTAATAATATCATTCCCAACCATCCAATAGTTTTAAACATCTATAATGCTCCTTTCCCACCTAGATTTTGTATGCCCAAATTTATCTTATTCACAAGAAGAGATATTTCTTCTCAACACATATCTCATTTTACAACATCCCTACAAGCATATGCACATAATGATCAAATTTTACTTAAAGCATTCCCATATAGTCTTACAAGCCTTTCTTTAGTTTGGTTTTGTGGTTTACCTAGTGGATCCATTGATAACTTTCTATGTAACAAGAGAGTTTTTAATTAATTTTCAATCACATAGTAGTACCTCTATGATGGTTTGTATAATTTAGAGATGATATGAAAACAAACCAATGAGTTTATCCAAGCTTATGTAGCATTTTTCAAAATATAAGTACATTAGTCAATGTTTAGCCCTAGTATCAAAGAACAACAACACATATTTTTTAAAGGCCTATCGTCTCCATTTCTTGCTTCAAAGATTGGTAAAATCAATAAATCCCTTTCTCAATCAATAGTTAAGATATTATATCATAACTATTCTAATGCGTTGCTGTTTTTTGGTTATATTCTGAGTAGATTGTTTTTTGTTGTTGGGATTTCTCGCTTTATCCTAATTTTGATCATTTTTGCTATGTTATAATTGTTAAATATGGCTTTTGAGCCCTCTTGTACAAGGGTATAGTCCCTTTCAAAAAATTATTTACAATTAATAAAAAAAGATATAATATCATAAATAGGGTAATCATATGTCAATCCCAAACTAGATGAGACCCTTACTTCCAAGTCCATTAAGGATACTTAAATGCTAGGGACCCCTACCTCAGACACCTATTATAATGCTTCTACCTCAACAAGTGTAATTCATTCAACTTACAATAAGGATCAATATTCACACAATAAAATGCATGACACCCATCCAAGGATTTTTCAAGTCAATAACAATATCATTATATAACAACATGGATACACCTATCATTACCTTATGAAAATTACTCAACAAGAAGCTAATTAAATTATCAATGACTTGTTATCGACCAAAAATTATTACATATTGTATATAAGAAGGGGATTTTATAAATACAATGCATTAATGGGTGTGTAGAAAATAAGTGTTATGACTTAGGTGATTGTTGGAGCTCAAAATTGCACCCGTCCCGGATCGGGATGAATTGGGCTTTTGAGGCAACATGGGGTGTGTCCAAGTTGTGGGACCTTGCAACATGAGATAGACCTCCGAGAGAAGGTCGGTTCCTCTACCTATTTATAGTGCTAAAATTACTCCTATTGCTATATAAATGAAGCTATCTAATCCTAAAATAACATTCCAAGGGATTAATGTTATAAGGAGATGCATAAGGGAAATCTTAAGCTAAAATGGGGTAATAACACCAGAAAAAGGGTTGATCACTCTCCACAAGGGGAAGGAAAGATATAAACGCATGTGAGAGGGTGGATAGACACACCATAGAAAAGGACCATGTAGACCCAATTTTATTGCACATTTAAAACACATAAAAAATGAAACCTACTGATCGTGAAATGTACACAACATGCTAAAAATGTGAACAGAGAGGAAAGACACAATAAAAATGAGAAAAGGGTCAGACAAAAGTGCCACAAAACTTGATTTTATTGCTTAAGGGATGCACATTCAGTTACATTCATGGTAGAAGGTGAGAATACATTGCAGAGACCAAGTTTAAGGTTTGAAACTCATGGGAAGTCACCACCATTTTGGCATGGTTCCGTTACAAAAAAGAGGGATCCGTTTCAATGAGTAGAGATCTATAATTTATAGAAGAAGAAGGAGAGAAGAGGAGGAGAAAGAAGAGGGAAACTCAGATTTGAAATCCAACCACCAACAATAAGCATTGAATGCATGTAAATCCACTTGCAAGGATGTCGATCCGCCTCCCTATGTCCTTTTACTTGTGGAAGAAGGAAGGAGGTGAGATCGAAGATAATCTGGGTGGTTGGTTGATTGAAGTTATGCATCAATAACCTAAGTAATGTTTCCCTATTTTCCATCTACCAAATCCCACCAAAATCTTATTTTGAATGATTCCACATGTAGCCCACATCGTAGCTCTTAAACAAGAACAAACACGCATGTCTTAGAGCCCGTAGAAAAATTTATTATGATCTCGAAGTCTACAATGTAAGAAGAACACAATACATGTGGCGTGGGTGATCGATTGAAGGGTTGGTCAACTATTCATTTGTCTTTTCATTTTACGTCATGTATCAAACCTTTGGTTCATTGTAAGGATCGGTACCCAATTGATTGACATGCTTTGATAGGTTGCGTGTAACACACTCAAATATAACAAGTTGCCACGTGGCACAATGATTGGCACAAAAAGAGTTTCACATGGTGTGCGTGAGAGCGAGAAGCATGAGAATGTGCATAAGTCATGAGCGTGAAGAGGATGCTTGCGAAGAAGCGGGGATAAAAGATATATATCTCGCAAAAGTATATGAGTATGTAAGCGAGGCACATGAATCAAAATGAATGAGTGCATGAGGACTAAAGGAAAGGGCACATGGAGCAAGTCGGAAGGAAGGAAGTGCACAATGCGTAGATGCGAAGGCAAGATGTGTAAGGGAAGAATATAGATAAGGAAAGTGAGTGTGATGAAATACATAGAGATTGAGAGGAAGGGCATGTGCACAGTAGGCATGCCAGAGGACTTAGCTGATTTGGAGGGTACGTCGGATAATACATGTGAGAAGTGCACAACGACCAATAAAGAAAGTAGATTCAAAGCAAGTTTGAAAGGAGATAAAAGATATAAAGGTAAGCGAGAGCGCATGGTAGTTGCACAAGGGGATGCAAAGGAAAAATAAGGCACACGGAAGAAGCATGAAGATTGTGTGAGGGCACATAGAAGAAGCTGAATCCAATCAAAACATACCAAGGGAACAACCGAGTGTGTGTTACCTACAATCTTGGACTTCATAGTCGGAATGAAGATGTAAGTTGTCGAAATAATTAGGGGAGTTATTTTAGAAAATAGTTTGGCAACTTTCAAGCCCATCTGCCTACTAGATGAGGAGACCAATAGCCTTAGAAGCATCCATTGGGCATGAAGTTAGCCTAACATTTGAATTTATGATCTGCAACTTGAAGAACTACCCTTAAAGTCACTTAAGGCCTTTGTCTCGAACTCGGAATGCACTTTGTTGCTCTCATATGAAGATATTTGGATTTGGATTTATGAGAGTGGAAAATTGTGCACAATTGTTGGATTTGACTTTTCTAAAAAATCAATTGCCATCCCAGGAAGTAACAAAAGGGCGTGCCTAGAAGACGCACAAAAGGAAAGGAAATTGGCGCTAAAACGGAGTGCGCCAAATATAACTATGTATAAAATTTGAAAATCATATATGTTCCAAGGTGAAACATGCGAGTGTGCGTGAGGACTTGTTTTACTGAAAATAAACCTAAAATAACCTATTCTAACTAGAAGCAAAGGAAGCTAAAACAAATCCTCCAACAAGTAGGGAGAAGTAGCTGCCTTTCTTTACAAATTAAGACCATGTAACTAATTTGGCATTGAACACGATCTATGCAATAAGATTGAAAAACTAACTTCTAGCTGACCTTTCACCCTTCTTAAAGCATCATCATCAAACAAAATAAATACCTCCTGTAGTTGTTCCGCATTTGGATTCGGGAGGCATTGATGTTGACCTTTGGTGCATTAAAGCTCTACTTCATGCTTTGAAATGAGCATGATTGGAGACAACTCTATCTTTGGCTCTAAGCTAGCTAGATATATGATTGGGTGCATGTTGATCCTTGTGTTTTGCCCATTTCTTTGAATATTATTCCCATGAATAGAGACATCATGTAGAATTTTCTCCCGAAGATGGTTGTTTACAAGCTGATTTGGAATTGATATTGCTTCTTCTGCAAACAACTCTATTTCCACCCTTGTGTTCTCATGCTCTGCTTCCTCAAACAAGAAGCTAGAGAGCTCAAACTCATCTTCCTTGAAATCTTGAGGCCCTTCCATTAAAAGTGCAACAAGCTCCAAACATGTAGAGAAATGAGGATCATTGCATTCCATTAAAACACCTTGCTCACTTTCAAAACATTCTTCCTCAAGGCCTTGGATGCCAATAGTGTTCAAAAACACTTTCTCCTCCCCTTCAGGCCCAATCTAATTATCCACATATGTCTTATTCTTCTATACATTCAACATCTCTTCTTTCACATTTTCAATCCTCTCATCCTCCCAATTTGAATCAAACCAATCTTCAACAGATATGGAATTTTCATCCTTGGTAGAATTGGTTAGAGAAGAGGCATAAACAAGGGGTTATTGATTTGTTTCATGCTTGGGATGAGATGTTTGATGCTCAAGAGATCTAATTTGATCAATTGGAGGAGCCAAATGATCCTCCAAAACATACTCCTACTTTGTTGATTTGTCTTCTCCAAAACAATTACATTATTTTTCTTGAACCTTTGTTATTTGGGGTATTGCATTGGCCAATCCTCTCCAAAAGCATAGTAGACCTCACGTTCTACCAAACTTGTAGGATAACTTAGTTTAGTGAGTGTTGGATAGAAGGTAGGGACAACATGTGAAATACCACAACTCCTGGAAACATTAGTGCAAGGTTTAGGAAAGTTGGGTAATGCCTTGGGTGGAGATGGGAGGAAGTTTTGCAAAATATGGGGAATTATTTGGGCATGATAAACTTATGGAGCATAAAATGAAGGAAGATAAAGCAAAGTATCTTCCTATGTTTGAAAAGGAATAATGGATTTTCCTTTATTTGTGCAAGGGGAGGGAAGAATTGCAGTAAGAGAGATGGGTTTTCTTTTCTAGCCTGAATGAACATCTTTGTAGCTTGTGATGTAATGACAAAAACTTGAGGAAGACTACTTCCTCCTAGGGATTGAATTAATACAGCTAGATCAGCATCAAAGGACTCTAAATAATACAAGAATGCCATACCTTATGGGGGTCTAAATTCTTGAGGAATTCTAAGCCAAGTACTTGAAAATTTGATGTTGAAATCATAGATAAACTCCATTAGAGCTCATTGTATTTTACTGAGATGTTCCACGAGAGAAATAACATATGTACCCTCCTTGAATTGATTGTTTAGTTGTTCTCCTAGTTGATTCCATGTAGAAATGATTTGCGGAGCCAAATTGTTGTACCAATATTTTGCTTTGCCTTTGAATGGTAAAACCAAAAGTTTGAGGAAAATGTTATCTTATGTGATGTTGTGAATAACACAATGGTTGACTATATCTTGGATATGATCAATGGGAGATTGATCTCCATTTCCAAGGAAGAGAGGTAAGTCTTTTAGGGATACTTTGGGGATAATATCCCATTGCTGCAAATGAAGAGGGATAGAACTGAAATGTGAGAATGTAAAAATTGTTTGGAGAGCCATGAGAAGAAGAAATGGATGAAAGGATGGAGAGGAAGGTCAAAAAATTAGATAATGGGTTAGTTGAATCAGTGGAGTCACTAGATGTGCTTAGAATAGCCTCAAAGGTGGAAATTTACCAAGAACACATCAACTTGGAAAATGAAATAACAAGGTGCATTTTTCGCACATGATATTGTGTCACTCGTTAGTTACTACTAAGCTTCACACACATTAAGGATTTATCATTGATTACACATATCAATGCACGTGTACATCCATGAATATCTTCCTCGCACCCGATGTCAATGCCCTACACATGTTTTCACATGCTTCTTTGTTTTCTCTCCTTACCGATAGGATGCACACTCTTTGAAACTAGTAGATATGGATGTTGGGAGTCACCAAATGTGTTGAAAGATTCCTCCAAAGGTTAGACATCAACAAGAACACTTCAAACTTGTTGAGATAAATATGTATATCCCTTCAAAATTTTCCCATCGGGCATGTAGAAAATAGTTGGAGCTCAAAATTACACCTGTCCCGAGATCGGGAAGAACCCAAATTTTGAGGCAACATGAGATTATCTCCAAGTTGTGAGACCTTGCGACTTGAGACAAACATCCAAAAGAAGGTCGGTTCCTCTACCTATTTATAGTGCTAAAACTACTCCTAATGTAAATGAAGCTATCTAATCCTAAACTAACATTCCAAGGGACCATGGTTAGAATGAGATGCATAAGGGAAATCCTAAGCTACAAGGGGGTGAAAACACCAAAAAAAGGGTTAATCACTCTCCACAATGGGAAGGAAAGAGAGAAAATGTGGGTGAGAGGGTGGACATGCGCACCACAGACAAGGACCACACAGCACCCAAATTTTCCGTGCATTGACAACACAGCAAAAAAAAGAAACTTGTAATTGGGAAATACACACACAACATGCCAAAAATGTGAATAGAGAGACAAGACATAATATGAATGAGAAGAGGGCATACATAAGTGCCACAAAACTTGGCTTTATTTCCTAAGGGATGCACATCGATTACATTCATGAAGAAGGCAAGAACATATTATAAAGACCAAGTTCAAGGTTTGAAACTCATGGGAAGTCGGCCACCATTTTTGGCATGGTGTTGTTACAACAAAGAGGGATTTATTTCAATGAGTAGAGCTCTACAATTTATAGAAGGAGAAGGAGACAAGAGGAGGAGAAAGAAGAGGGAAAATCAGATTTAAAATCCAACCACCGACAACAAGCATTAAATACCTACAAATCCACCTGCAAGGATGTCAAATCCTCCTCCCTATGTCTGTTTTGCTTGTGGAAGAAGGAAGGAGATAAAATTTGAAGAGAATATAGGTGGTTGGCTAATTGAAGTTGTGCATTAATGACCCATGTAATGTTTCCCCATTTTCTCGCCTAGAAAATCCTACCAACATATGATTTTGAATTTTCCACATGTAACCCACATTAGAATCTCTTAAAAATACCATACAAACATGTGTCATAGGCATATAGCATTAGTTAATGTGATCCAAAGTCTACAAAGCAAGCAAGAAAAACATGCAAAACACATGGCGTGCCTCGATTAGTCAAGGATTGACCAATTGTTCATTTGTAGAAGATATGCGCGTGGAAGCAGGAGAAAAGATGCATATCTACAAAAGTATACAAGTATGTAAATGGGCGCATGCATCAAAATGAATGAGCACGTGAGGACTAGAGGAAAGGGCATGAGGATAAATCTAGAAGGTGATTAAGCTAAATATGAAATATCATGCCTAATTTGAATGCAAGATTGTAGTATATGAATGATAAATTAAGTAAAACAATTTACAAAAGTAAACTAAGCAATAACTAAATGAAATCCTAATGTGTAAAGAGGGTAAGATGCCTTAGCTGATTTGTAATATTGCTGAAGGTGTACTGGGCTAGAAACTAGAAAATCAAGCACCGATCATTGTACTAGAGTACAAGAAAATGTAGATCTTGACAAATAAGCTAGACTGGGGCACCTGGAGAAGGACAGGGGCGTCTATGGGCACCTGTATGATTCTAGGCGTCTGGGTCTACGAAAATGCCCAAAAACCCAAATTCTTAGGGTCACAAGATTTTCATTGATGTTCACCTTTTATCGCTATGGATTCGCACAAAGATCGCTAAGGTGACAATAAACCTGTAATAAATAATGACCACTGTAAAACCCTCAAATAAACATCAAATCCCAAAAAAATAAAGATACAACATGAGGGGTCAGACTATCCTCAACCGCCATAATGGTAGACTTACAATTGAGTGTCGTACTACATATCAGAGCCAATGTAGTTCTATGTGTGTGTGGAATTGTGCCCTAGGTTGCTCTTGTGTCAGTCGCACTTGGATAGCGAGCAAGTAGCTAGATGTAAAGAAATGTAGTAAATGTGTGGATGGAATAAAATGAACTTCCCTCCTATGAAGTGTATGTAGATTAACCAACCCTTGTTTCCCTTGTGATGGAGCTAGATGGATGTAATGGAGCTCTTAGATGCCTTGATGGATGTAACCTTAGGTGGAGATAGTAGATGCTTAGTGCTTGGTCCTTTATTATGATCACATAACTTTATATTTATATGATTCCATTTCTTGAATTTCATAATTAACCCCAAAGAGGCCGAGTACCAAGAAGATAAGAAGCTCAAATGGCTAGAAAGGACCCAAAAGTGTGAGTAAAGTACAAAGGGGACATGGATTCCCATATTAGACGAGGGTGCTGACGCCTGTCGTCTTGATCCGGGTGTTGGTGTCTAGAATGAAAAATACCAAAGACTGAAAAGGCAGACTGAGCAAGTAAGGGTGTAAGACTGAAAGTAACAACATAAAGCAAAGAAAGGTGGCCAAAGACATGGGTTAATTAGTACCGTTCTTACTTAGGAATCATAGGAATAGTAACATATAATCGGGACTAGATAATTACCCAAAGTGTAATTTTGTGTCTACATTTTCCCCCACTTTATGTCAACAAGCAAAAATCTTGGTAACATAAAGTAGATAGAGATGCATACCTAATATTTATGTAGATCAATGTAGGAGACGTACACGGGACTAGATAAAGCGTGGAGTGATAAAAATGTGAAGTTAGGATGCTAAGGAGGAGAATGTGTAAAAAGTGATGAAAATGAACCTAGAGTGGAAAATGCATGTATAGCTATCATGATGTTCCTGCTATTTATCGATGTCGATATGTGTGATGTTTTGTTGCGATTGTTGTGATGTTGAATACCGCTTCCAATACGAGATGGACTTCGCAAAAGAGAAGCCGACAAGTAGTCAAATATGCATGTATATGGTCAAAATATGTAAAAAATGTGTAAGGAAAGTATGTAAAATGAAAAAGTGTGAAAAAGGAACACATGCACTTGATCCATAATGATAAAAAAAGGTGTAGAAAGGATCCTGAAGATTATGTCGACGTGTAATTTTTTCAGGTGATCTTAAGCCAATGTAATGGAAGAAGTGTAGGGAGAACTATCTAGTGTCATCCGCTAACCTTTAACTACTTCCCACTGTGTAAAACACCATTACAGATGGTGTGCATGTACTAAGAAATCCCCCCCGTAAAATATGTTGTGTAAATGTCTAGTGCTAAAGGAATGTCTACCCTATCAAATGCCTATGTGACATGTCGAAGAACGTGTAATTATCCCACAGTTCTGGCATTCCAAGAAAGACCATCGCATTGCCCCTGGTTTTAGGCATCCGGGAAAGGTTGTTGTGCTAAGGAACAAATTTCGATTTGAGCTCTTTACGAAACTAAAATTGTGTTGATCTTGGTACCGTGCTATGTGTAAGTTTGTGTGGGGTGACCGACTCACCCATATGATGCCCCTCCCCATTTAGGGTGCATGCGACATCACAAAAGGAGTATGCGGCCCAAAATATGATCGATGTTTTGAACGTGCCTTGATGGGGGAAGGGAATGTGTTTCATGAAAACCAAGGCGAGATGCAAACAAGTGTCTAGGAAAAACAAGTGTTAGTACAATCAAAGAAAAACACTCATGTATAAGATGAACTGTGAACTATGTAGACAATGTGTAAACCCACAAAAATACAATGTAGATAACGAAAAGTGGGTTGCAAACATGGGACATCACTCATGATGTCGTAATACAGTTAAGGCCATCATGGCCGTAAGTAGACAAGTGTGTACACAAGAAAAAGGGAAAATCCCATAAACAAGACCATATAATTACAAGTAATTGCGAACAATGTAACAGAGAAACATAGAAGCAAATAGCCCTGCATAACAAATGTTGCACATGAAGCACCCATTAACATGTTAGAAAGATAAAAAGTATGTCAAATCGTGTATAATATGAGAAAGTACTATGGTATGAAACAAAATGAAACAATAACACTTGTAGTGTACGAAAGTGGATGCCCCTAGAGCCTCTCGCAAGACCGGTACTAGGTATTGTGCCAAACATCCGTACTACGTGTAATGGATCTATAGAATCTACGATCACAACTAGAAAGGAAAGTGAATGCACATGTGTGTATGATAAAGATAATGACATACAAGATATCTATCTCGCATGTGTAATAAGATGTGAATGTAACAAGTAAATGTAAGTAAAAGTAAATGCAGTTCCAAGATATGCAATATGTTGTAGATGAGGTAGAATGGAATGTAGTTTGAATGATAGGGCAAAGTGTGCCTCGAGTGGTTGTGTATGTATGAAAATTAGTTTTATTTATTTATGCCCCCTCAACAGTCAAGAATGAACCGTAAACGAGAGTGTGTCATCGAGAAATGGTTTGAAATGTGTGCAAAAGAAAGATGGTGATTGTAAGTTGTCATGTGATGTGTAGGATTGAATGTGACAAAGTAAAATTGATGAGGTGGTAGAATGTGTGATGATTTAGCCTAAAGCGTATATCACTAAACGTGTGAAGAAGATGTCAAAAATCATGATGATGTAGCCTAAAGCATATATCATGAAATGTATGAGTAAGATGATAGAAAACATGATGATGTAGCAAAAAGCGTATATCATGAAATGTATGAATGAGATGATAGAAAACATGATGATGTAGCACAAAGTTTATATCATGAAATGTATGAAAAAGGTGGTGGGTAAGAATGTCACATAATGTGTGAGAAGGATTGCTTGACTAAGTGATGATGTGAGGTTAAATTTTTATTTAGATCCTCAGCAGTCGAGTATGAACCATGAAACTAGACTATGTCGTCAGGAAATGGTCTAAATGATGTGTTGAGTGTGTTAGTGAGGGAGTTGATTAATGAAGTATTGATTATTAAAATTATGTATAGATGATATTGAATGCAACATGGGGATGAATATCATGTGATGATTTAGCCTAAAGCGTATATCACGAAGTGTATGGATAAAATGATAGAAAATGTGATGATGTAGTAAAAATGTATATCACGAATCGCGTGAATGAGATGCTAGAAAACATGATGATGTAGCAAATAATGTATATCACGAAGTGTATGGATAAGATGATAGAAAGGGGTGATGATTTAGCCTAAGAGCGTATATCATGACATGTGTGAAGAATGTGGTGGCTAAAAATGTCACATAGTATGATAAAAAGGATTGGTTGAGCAAGTGTGTGGGTGTGATGGGTCCATTTGATTGGTAAAACCTAAGCAATCGAGTATGGATCGAGGGACTAAAGTGTGTCATCGGGTAGTGAGTGCAACGTGTAAAAGGAGTGTTGATTATACATTAGATTTGCATAGAGATCATAGACTAAAAATTGTATGAATGATCTTATATTCAACATGTAATGAGAATATTACAAAGGCTATTATACACCCACGGGGATAGTAAAACAACATCCTAAGAAATCGGAACTAATAACCCATTTATAATATTACGGGTAAAACAAACATAACAATAAGAGTTGTTATTCAATAACTCATTTACATTTTACCAACATAACCATGAGCACTAAATAATAAATTCCTAACATTCCCCCCCTTAGTACGAACATGGGGAAAACCTATCTTTGTACTTGCACCTAATTTCATGATTGGGTGATTTTCACTTTTGGACAATCACAAACCTGATGGATAGTTTTACAATGGCTGGCCACAAAATGATACTAATGGTTTACCACAAACCACATCATGATGTGCCAAACACTATTTTTAGCCCTCATCAATATCACACTGTAGGGAATAACATAAGAAACAAAATTCACCAAAACTGAATAATAAAACACATATTGGAAACATTCCACATTATCACCTCTAAGAATCACAATGTTCTTAGTTGTAGCCACTATTGTTGATCGCTGCCACTCAATCTCGAACAACATAGAAAACTACCACGCCATGGAAGCTACCCTTGAATTTAGCCATTTTGGCATAGAATGGGAATGGAACATTGGTTATTATTCCCCCCCACAATGTGAAATTCCAAATAGGAAGACAAAAAGGAAAATTATATCGTGTTGCATCCTACTGATTTGGATCTTGTTGCACATGATCACCATTTCCAATGAACATATTCACTGACCGATCATCTTATAACAAAGTATGACAATAAGAGGATCACCGCATGATAGAGGATCATTGTAGTTATCTTCCCTCTTATACTGACCCATTTTCCTAGTATACACAATACACATAATGCAACAGAACACTGCAAAGAAACACATTCTCACACTACATATATGTCACCACAGCTGAAGTGGCCCCATCATTGGTGACTGACGAGAGGCTGTTGATTGACCTCCAACCTCTGATGCCTCCGTCCTCTAGTTTCATGCTGCTAGTTTAGCTGGATGTGATCATGGGGCTCAATGGTTGTCATGACGTTGGGTAACACCGAAAATGCGTTCGTAAGGAAATTTTTGTTATTATTTTTTACAATTTTTATTATGACTCATGATAAACTTTTGATGACTAAATAAAATTGATGATGACACTTTTACCTCTTTTGATTACATAAATAATGACTTTTGATACTAGACAAGACAATAAAGAACAATAATGACCTTAAATGACAATACTTAAATAACCTATTCTTAAGCAAATAATTTGATAACATTTGTTTTAATGACTATTTGAACCATAAAACAAAAAGCATCAACTCACTAAGAGTAAAACAAAAGACTTAGATTATAAGTAACAATACGTATGACTCAACAATGAACTAAATGTTAACATACCTATCAAACATTGAAACTTATTTCCAATGTATGAGACCCTTTATAAAAACAAACAATCTTTGACAGAAGAAAATGGAATAAATACCAAAAAAAAAAGGCACACGGACTACCAACTTGAGTGGAGAAATAAAGAAAATTCTTTGGAAATAATTAGTTGATTTGAACTCATTTTCATGCATGACCGGCTTCCAATTGAGAGAGATTGTTGTAGACACATTTGTGAACTATAGGAATTGTTTTTGGACAGCTAATAGCTAGAGTTTTCTTGGACAAAGGAGGATATGCTCAAGGCGTCAAATCTATAGGCATGAAGAAGAATTATTTGAGAATGCATAGTTTAAGATTGAACTTCAATAAGCCCACGCTCCACAATAAAAGAACTTAAATTTGTCTGATATATGGCCGATATGTAGCTCTGAATACGATGAACATGGAAGATCAAGATATAACTAGTACCAAACTATTGGATCTGATCAACATGGCAATCAGATAAGAAGTTTGCATAAGAATGAATGCTCAAGTTGTAGATGATGTTTGGTTCAATAACACATAGTTGGACATGGAGGATTGAGAGCCTATTGGTGTCTGAGTATGATAGAGCCAAGATTCTCATACTTGTTGCTCATAATTAACACACGATACTCACCATTGCATGCTTCAAAGAAACTATTCACCCGACCTTTATGACTAATGGAAGTGAAGTAGACAATCTGAGAATAACAATTACTACTCAAAAGGTATAATTACAAACAGATCCGCTCATATCCGTGCTTATGGAGAAACGAAATTAGATCTGCTACATGCTTTGGAGCCTCAATGAAATGATGATGAACATATGAAGACACTGCATTAAAATAAATTATATTTGATGTAGACCAGAAATAAATTGGACGGATCTACAAAACACAATCAATGATAGCGACCATCGATATATACAAGAACTCTCTGATACCAGATGATGATTATACATCATATTTTCATAGAGATCAGAGACTAAAAATTGTACGAATGATCTTCTATTCAACATGTAATGAGAATATTACAAAGGCTATTATATAACCATTGTGGATTGTCAAAACCACATCCTAAGAGATCGGAACTAATAACTCATTTATAATATTATGAGTAAAACAAACCTAACAATAAGAGTTATTATTCAATAACTCATTTACATTTTACCAAAATAACCATGAACACTAAATAATAAATTCCTAACAAGGAGATGAGTAAAATGTGTAATAGTTGTGGTGGTGAGAAAATTTCATGTGTTGTGTAAGGTAGGTAATGTGTAGTGTGCAATGTAAGATGTGTAGATTATATAAGTGTGGAAGTGCAAAGCACGTGTGATGTAAAATGTATAATAGTGTAGGGTGTAGACTGTGTATGATGTATAGATGTATAAAACACAAAATGTGAATGATGCATAGTAGATGGAAGATTGTAAATATAGAAAAGTGCATGATGTATGAATATGTGTAATGTGTAGTGTGACTAAGCAATGCTAGAGATATGTGTGGTGAATGTGTCTAGTGTAAAATGTGTGATATGGTCAAGTGTATGATATTGCATGGTGTGTATAGTGTGCATTGTGTGAGGTTCATGTGTGTAGTATGCCCTCAATAATCAAGTGTGAACCGTAACATTAAGTGTGTCATCAGAAATGGCGATGTTGGTGTATATGTTGTGTGTAAAGATCTAGGTGTGGTGTGATGAGAGTATAAGACTCATGTTGATGCAATAGGAGGGAGAGAGAATAAGCATGATTCCCCCAAGTGTACGATGGTGAGTGCACTACCCGATAAAAGTGAAAGATGGAGACCCTCCACCCAATGTTGGTGGAGATGAAGGTGTGTGATTATGCTCTAGAAGTGGTGGTATTTGAAATTTGTCTTGTTTATCGTAGAAGGCGTAGTTTATTTGACAAGATGAATTAGAAATGGGAGTGGAACAGGATGGGGATGAATCTTCAATGGTGGTAACCTAGGTGGGATTGATGATGCTACAAATGACTTGATAGGAGGAGAAGGTGGACTAATTTTGAGAGGTGGTTGCGTATTTTGACTTGGTAACTCCTTAGATAACTTGAGAGGAGGCGGAGTGAGACTAATTTTGAGAGGAGGTTGCCTAATTTGAGTGGATTGAATAGGCGGTGCTTGAATGATCAGAAATGGCACATTAGAAGTGATGACTTGATGTTCATTAGATATAAACAAATCAAATTTAAGAACCCATTAGTATGTAATAAGTGTAGATGGGCGTGTATGACTATGGTGTAATAAATGATATAAATCCTTGATGATCAAGATGTTTGATTCTTCATCGTAAAGCATAATAGTCATTGTCATTATGTCCATTGATTTGGTGATAATTGCAATATGGACAACCCTGATATTTTGCAAGATGATAAGGAGGATAACCATGAGTAGATGGTAAAGTGATCAATTAATGATTAAGGAGCTCAGTAAGAATGTCATTTTTCTTAGCATTGCAATCAAAGGTAAGAGGCTTTGGTAATGATATGACTTGGGGCTCATTGATATAAGCATGTGTAGAAAACATAAAATGAAGATGAGATAGAGAAGGAGAAAAACATGAGCCGAGAAGTATCTTTAAGATGTTGGATTTCATATTTGAGAGATGTAATCATGGATTCCATGACCTGAAATTTGTTTTCAAATAAAGAGTGCAAAGCTTGATTTGAGTCCAACATGGATTGATTAGATGGAGGATCACAAAGACTAGGGTCATCAAATAGCCGGTCTAAAATAACACTCACTTGATGTGGTGGTGTATCACCGGGAGATACATGGGGTCTTGAGCTTATTTTAGAACAACTTGGAAATTCAGATGCATTTGAATTAAATCAGACAAAGAAACTTGAGAAACTTTAGGATCCATGATAGAAAAGATGATGTACTAAAGAAGGATCTGAAAGACTGATCATGAGGGGGTTTCACCAAAATGATTAAGCTAAATATGAAATATTATGCCTAATCTGAATGCAAGATTGCAGTAAATGAATGATAAATTAAGTACATCAATTTACACAAGCAAACCAAGCAATAAATAAATGAAATCCTAATGCGAAAAGAAGGGTAAGATGCCTTAGCTGATTCATAATGTTGCTGAAGATGTATAGGGCTAGAAACTAGACAAATACGAAGAACTAAGTGTCACACTGGAACACAAAAAATGCACATCTGGATAGATAAGTTGAACTGGGGCACCTGGAGAGGGAAAAGGGTGCCCATGGGCACCTAGGTACTGATTCTAGGTGTCTAGGTTTGTGAAAATGCTCATAAACCTAAATTCTCAGGGTCACAAGATGTTCGTTGATGCTCGAAGTTTTTCGCTATGGATTCACACAAAGATCACTGAAGTTGCAATAAACTTGTAATAAAGAATGAACCTACAAAACCCTCAAATAAACATCAAATCCCCAAATAATAAAGATGCGTAATGATGGGTCGACTATCATCGATCGCCACAATGGTGCACTTACAATCGAGTGTTGCACTACATCTCGCACTCCAATGTGAGTTATGTGTATGTGTGTGCAGAATCGTGCCCTAGGTTGCTCTTGTGCCAGCCGCACTTGGATAAGCAAGTAAATATCTAGATGTAAAGAAATGTAGTAAATGTGTGCATGGAATAAAATGAACTTTCCTCCCATGAAGTGTATGTAGATGAACCAACCCTTGTGTACCTTGTGATGGATCGAGATGGATGCAATGGAGCTCTTCAATTCCTTGATGGATGCAATCTTAGGTGGAGATAGTAGATGCTTAGTGTTTGGTCCTTTATTATGATCGAATAGCTTCATATTTATATGATTCCCTTGCTTGAACTTCATAATTAACCCCGAAAAGGCCAACTACCAAAAAGATAAGATGCTCAAATGGCTAGAAAGGACCCAAAAATGTGATTAAAGTACAAAGGGGATAGGGGCGCCCAAATTGGATGAGGGTGCCTGGACGATTGACATCTTAGTACAAGGCGTCGATGTCTAGGATGACAAATTCCAAAGATTGAAAAGGCAAACTGAGAAAGTAAGGGTGTAAGACTGAAAGTAACAACAAAAAACAAAGAAAGGTGGCCAAATGCATGGGTTAATTACTACCGTTCTTACTCGGGAATAATATGAATAATAGTATGTAATCGGGACTAGATAATTACAACGCTTATTTCACTAAATCGGGACATATTCCAATGAATTGAGACTCTAGTATTTCAAGTATTGGAAGAAATCCATCTCCATTTTTGCGTATATTGGATTCCATTTTTGTCTATATTGGATTCCATTATTACTATTATTGGAATCAATAGTAGCAATATTTGATTCTAATATTGTCATTATTGGAATTATTTTAGTTCCAATTTAAGTATTATTGGATTCCAATATCACTATTATTGGATTCCAATAACGCTATTATTGGATTCCAAGTTCACCACTATTGTAATCCAATTTATAAATCCCGATTTTTTATTTTAGTTTCACTATTTTAGGATTTCTATTTTGTTATTATTTGAATCCCCACATAAGCCAAGTGGTCGCTATCTTACATAAGCCAAGCAGTCGCTATCTTACATAATTCAAGCAACCGCTATCTTACATAAGCCTCATGGTCGCTATCTTCAATAAGCCTAATGATTGCTAACTTACATGATGAAAACGCATGCTAGGTGAAATCAACCTAGTGGGGTCAAAGTTACATATGCCTTGTGGCCACTAAGTTACATTTGCCTTATGGCCACTAAGTTACATAAGCCTTGTGGCCTGTAAGTTACATAATGGTCGATAAGCCTAGCAGTTGCTATCTTACATAAGCATATAGGTTGTTAACTTACATAAGCCTAACAACCACTATCTTACATAAGCGTATAGGTTGTTAACTTACATAAGCCTATTGGCCGCTAATTTACACAAGAGTATAATTGTCTAGGTGAAATAATCCTAGTAGTTGGAAAGTTACACCAGCCTATCGATAGCAAGTTTCATAAGCCTACCAACACTAAGCTACATAAGCCTAGTGGCCGCTAAGTTACATTAGCATAGGCACCACAAAGTTACATTAGCCAGGGGTTAAATTTGACGGCCACTTATGCCTGTCAAATAATTTTTAGATGACGGTAATTTTACAATATTCCCTTTAAAAATACAAAACAATAGTTATTGAAATACTTCAAATTTATATTTATTTAATATTTTATGTATATTATATATTGATATAATTTTTATATAAATCTATATAAAAAAGACCGTGATATTGTAAATATGCAAGTTGCGTGTGATAAAGTCAACTACTTTTATGATTTTCCATTTGTAAATCGTAAAGAACAACAAAGAGTTAAGAATTACATTAAACAAGTTGTTTTGAGGAAATGGATTTGAAAATGTATTTCCATAGGCATCAGTTCTTCCAAAAAATTACATTAAAATTACATAAGCATTGATCCCTCGCAAGGGTATTAATTATTATTCTTGAATTTGTGCAAGGTATTGTTGGATAACTTCATGACCCGATTCAATATTTTAATTTGACTCCTTTCCATGTTTTTCTTGGAATCCATGCCCAGATGACATTGTCTATATCAATATCTGATGTGTCCCTTGATTTTCACCACCATTTCTTTTTCAACAAGCATTCCTCGTACCTTTCTTTTTCTATATTTCCTTTTCTTGTGGGTTCCCACTAGTGTACCCTTATCTTTTGAGTGTTTTTGTGAACATCTTGTATTAGTTTTAGTTCTACCTTGCCCATCCATATAGGTACATTATCATCATCCAGTCTTACTAGTATCATCTTCCCAACATTCACATCCACTACTGGGTTGAATTCCTCTCAAGGTCTATCACAAATAGGTCCAACATATATATCCTTATTTGAAAGGACATTTTGACAATAGTAGCTATCCATGTCAAGATGTGGTGCACCCACTATCTGATCATACATTGTGTTATCCTAAATTGTTTTTGGAAAAAACAATCTCTTCTCGTCATGTTACAATTGATAAAGGGATTCTCTAGGGCACGTAGAACATTTTTCCAATATGCAATCTTTGGAACATAGTATGCTTCTCCACCATATATTGAACTCTTTTCCTAGTGTGTGATGTATGCTTGAATGCCTCTCTGCATGTCTGCCATCTCTTTGGGTTCTTTGAAGGGTGCCAATGGAGGATCCCCTTCAGAAAGAAAGGTTTCCCATCCACTATTTTCAGATCTCAATTGAGTGACTAGACAGAGACTCCAAGATTGATGCTTTAAACTCCATGACGGGATTGTTGTCTTTGACATAGAATTTAAACATCTTTGGTTTACTAATACCCATGATCTTGTGGTTACCATCTAGCAAGTGTGGTTCCACAAAGGCCTTAAAGTTGTAGACTTCCTCGATAAGGTACGGAGTGAATGTGTTGGAATCCTCTTGGCATGTTTTGTAAGTGTCCATTATTTGTGGCAAAGAGAATGTATCCAATTTGCACAATGTTGTTGATAATTGGCCGAATGTCCCATCTATGTCTTCATGCGTGTGACCCACTGGAAGGAAACTCACATACACTTGTGTTGAAAACCCTTCTAGCTGTCAACATGGATGCAAACACAAATAATGTGTAATTTTTGTTGTCACTTGCAACATTATCTAGTTACAAGTAGAGAGTTGGTGGTTGTTTTCTAAATGAACTTGAACAATTACTTATAATATTAGTTGTATGAGCACCCTCATTTTTCTTCTTGTATTCCTTGCACTTGTCATATGCATCATTTTACAATAGTGCATCATGTAATGGGTGTTTTGATGTCCCACTACTATATAAAAATCACCATACTGATCTGTAAGTGGTTCTTCTAGCTTCATATACATAATGTCAATGATGTTATTGTGAAGTTTTCTCCTCACTCAACAAAAGGGAGACCAAAGTGCCCAAAACCCCCATTTTGTGCCCATGTATCAACATACTAGTCAAGGTGATGGGGAGATTAATAACATTGCTTATTAATTTTGATTTTTGCTCATCCTTGGTATTGCAATTTTCATCTTGTCCATTTTGTCATGCACAATGCTCAAATAGCTATTAGGATTTTTTGTGATTGCACTCTATGTGCATAGTAAGTTTGCATGACAAATTTAAATGTAATCATTGTGCCATTTTTGCATTGATCTATTTGTGCTAGTGTTTCTAGATATGAGGTGATGCACGTTTGTTCTTAAGCTCTATGCACTCGTCACATTTGGCGAAGAAGTTGTTCTTGGTGATTGAAACACATGGAGAAATGTTCTTGCCATATTTTGATAAGATTTGATGTGATGTTTGAGGAAGGTCCAATAGTGAAAGGCCCTCGTTACACTTTTGTAGTATCTAAAAACTATAACATGCAGGTAGTAATCTCATTATTACTTTAGTACCATCTTGTCCCATTGAATGAGACATGTGTGGGGATATATCAGAATTCTTCTCCACCATTTTGGATATCAATGCAATAGTTGCAACAATGTTTGGCATTTGTTTTTGTTTTCCTATATTTCCATTTACTTTGCCCTCCTCTTGCCATTAATCCAAGATTGTTTGTATTTGTAATAGGTTCTTTTCGTGATTCCATGACATTTGTACCATGCATTTTGACATACATCCCTTCCACATAACTTCAATTTATCTATACTATGTTATGAAGTTTGACCTTGATCACAACTAATAGCATTTGCGGTGAATGTATTAAGTACAAAGTTTTTATGGCAAAGGTTCATTCATATCTAGAGTTAAATTCCAACTGTGATTGAAAGCACTTAGAGATAGATTGGAGAGACATCCTTCCTTGTAGCAAGGTTTTTCTCAACTTTAGACAAAAATTCTTCTCTTGATTTTTCATCATTTTCCATTGCCTTTGATGTACTAGATGGAGTAGAATTTACCTTTTGGCGTTTGTAGGCATTGTAAGGTCTTTTTATCAAGTTTTCATTACTACTACATATGGAGGATTCATATGAATTTGGGTATACCAATTAAGGCAATGGATATTCAAATACACTCCACATTTCTACTCGGACAACTCTTCTAGAATTTATTTTAGCCTTACTTCCATAACAAAACCATCTTGATGGGAAAATTGGTGTCAGACCATTGGATGAGAGATCCTTTTGATATGGAGCAAACCTTGCAAAAAGGCATAATTAATTTATCAACATGCACCCCAAATGTATTTCCATCTAATTTTTTTAAAGTACACCATGTCTCCTTCACAGACATTTGTAATTATTGCTTCTATAACAAATTTTTGTTCTTTTGAACAAAAATGTATCAACTTGGCATTAACCCCTTGAACTTCAAATTGAAGTCATTGTTTGATGTGGTAGTTGTTTCTTAGAGTTTTAATTTCCATTCACATGAAGTAGTTCTTATTTCTAGATAAACTAAGTTTTTGATTGGCCATGAAACTTTGTTATTGCGTTGTAGACTTGGATAACAATCATTGCATGTAGTTATAATATTCTCCACAAAAACACCAAAGTGTGTGGGTCCCAACACCACTCCCAAAATCACATGTTGTTCTTGTACCAGGGATATAAACCCTTCAACTATGTCACCTTTTTTCGAGGACACTTATGTTTTAGCACCACGTAGGTTGTAGCAAATTCATCCATGTCTTTAGGAGTTGTGAAACAATGGCTATCATTGGTAGAATTAAAACCCTCATCCTCATTAAATGTATCCTCTCGAGTCACTTGCTCATGATGTTTTGAATGCCATCACCCCCACATGTGAAACATTTGAAATCACATGCTTAATCATTTGCTTCCTTTCCCATGGGATAAAGTATCCCTTGTTTTCAATTTCTCCAGGGTTTCACAATCATCAATTGTGTATGGCAGTCTTGCTTTGCCATTGAATACAATACTTATTGTGACAATGAATAAGCTAGACCCCATGTCTCTACAATGGAGTGTATCTTTGGATGGATAAACTAGTCCCTCCGTAACTTTCACACCTTTGGATAGTAAATCCACATGTGCTCCTTCTTCAAAAATAAAGTTCATTTTCAATTGTATCCACAAATAAAAAGAGAAAATTAGTACAAAGAACACTTAAATATTTAACATTAGTATGGAGAATTGAAATCACAATGAGAAAATAAAAATATACATCTTATATGAACATCTTTAAAACCTCATTTAATCCAAATCTTTAAACATATAACAAATTGTTTTACACCCTTTAGATCCCGCTATTGTGTGTATAATTTTATCCATAAACCACATAGTGTAGGGGAAAGATTAAGATTTTTATAATGCACACATTTTATTTTGTGCATTTAAATTTTGTTGAAAAAGTATTTCTAAGGGATTAAAAATAGGTACTTTTTAGTACAAAGAAAATTAATATTGGCCCTTGCTTGTGAATGAAATCACCTTTTGGGACAATTGATGTGTCACCTTTTTATTGGTGTTTTGTACATGTGACTTGATTTTACTCGTCTTATTGGCTACCTTTTTCTAAATTCTTAGTATACAAGTTATAAATGTTGACTTTGATTTTTACAACTAGTGGTACTATACTACACATTACCACTCACAGTCATTGGCTTATGCACAATCATTGGCTTCTTTCCCCTATGGCTTTCAATAGTTGTATAGCCTGTTATGACGTAATTATTTTTTTTACACGCTAAAATTAAAATATTGACTAGAATGGGAGGCCAGAAGTTGGCGATCACACTTCAATGTGCTCGGGCACAATTCCAAGTTCGAAAAATTGATAGCAATTGGACATGAGTCGATGCCTATATGATAATGGTATAAATAAACAAATATTCCTACCATATGTATCTATAGAGGACACCTTTTCATTTGGAAAGTTTTTCATGGACCCATTAATAATCTAAAATCTTAATCATACAAACCAACTAAGCACAAAATCATCATAAATAAATTTCCATCCACTTTATTGGCAAAAAAATAACACTACCCCTTCACTAATATCTCACAGATCCATGTGTACAAATTGATTCTGGCCTTAAATAATAGGGCCATTTATACAATAATAAATATTTGTATTTAATATTCTAAAACATACAAATGCTTATTTTATAGGAAATATACTTCTTTAAATTAATATGAATTAGTATATGAACTCACTAACTTACGTATAATTGTTTCTAACACACTAACATAAAACAATATTATTGTTGTTTTATATAACAAGTAATACTTTTTTACTAACACATGACTTACAACATAATAATTACATCACATAATTATTATTTACTAATGGAGCACTAATATTATATTTCCTAACATTTCCCCCTTAGTGCGAACACGGGGAAAACTTGCCTTTTATTACCTACTCATGATATGGTGATTTTCACGGGAGAATCACAAACCTAAAGAATGGTTTTAGGTGACATAAGATATGACTACAAACCAAGAATGGTGGTTTTTAATGGTCTACCACAAACCACAAAGTAATGGTTTTGTGAATGGATTACCAACAACCAAGAATGGTGGTTTTACTATTGGATATTATGTTATAAAAACCACAAATGAAATTTTTTTAAGTGGTTTACCTACAACCACATCATGATATGCAAAGATTACTATTCTCATCCCTCATCACATCTCATGTAGAGGGAATAACACAGAAATTATGATGAAATATGCTGAAATTTGTTGCTCATACATACATAGAAAAAGTTGACATAAAATAAATGGAATATTGAGATCATGTCCCCCTCAATGTGAAGTTTTCACAAACTAATGTGTGTATTTAATGTAAAAAATTTGAACACTACAAAATGAAGCAAAACAACAATGAAAAAAAAAAATTCCATCATCTCAAATGTGTGGAACCCACGAGTCTTAGTCATTAAAGTACCGAGAGGTCGCTAAATGACCTCCAACCTCCGTTTGCCTCCATCCTCCAAATGTCATTTGCTTAAAATCGGATGTGATCATGAAGCTCAAAATACCTATGAACAATTTGGACATCACATACAAGCCTGAAAATGCGTATTTTCCAAAATTGAAATACGGGCATTTTTTTAATTTTTGAACTTTGATTAGGAAGATGACAGTTATTTTTTTACAATAGAATTGACCCACAATGAACTTTTGACGACTAAACAAAAAAATGACTCTTGACAATACAATGATACTTTAGACTCAAAATGATAATACAAGTAATCATTTAATGACTAAATGATGACACTATCAATATTGACTTCAATGAACAATAAAATTACAATACATTTATACTCTCAAGACAAAACCAAACTAAATACACTAAACTTAAAACTAAAGCTAAGGACCTAAAATACCAAATGAACTTAAAGCTTAAAAGACTTTTAATACCTATTTGACTCAAGTGATGATAATATACTAAACCAAACAATTCACTAATTTCCAATAGAGAGACAACTATATCTTAAAAATAAAAGACCTAATACCTTTATACGACACTTTTCATGGAATGAAACGTAGGATGGGTAAAATATATCGATGTAGACCTTTGAATTTTGCTTCATGGAGTGTTGTTTGAATCTTTGATAGATGGATATTGATATAATAACAAGCCACTTTATATGCACAAAGAACCATTAAAAATGAAGACATATCTTTTATTCCATCAAAATTTTTTAAATTTAGAAATGAACATTTAAATATGAGATTGGGACTATCAATGCATGATGTACGAGGTTTGGAAGAAGCCTTGTTTTTGCACTATGGATGCATGATAGATTCACCACCACAGATAACTCAGACTTGCATTTATAGAATGAAAAAATTTAAATAGTAGATGGCCATGCACTTATGAACCGCACAGGTGTTTGAGGTCCACCGTCGAACAAGTAAACATGTCAAGGTTGAGGTCCACCGTCCAGCTGATAATGCTTTTCTGATAAAATCATGTAGAATCAACAAATGAATTGATCGTTGGCTAAGTCGATATAAAACTTTGTATGATCTCCAATGGATCACAAACATCAATAACTGTCTTTCACAATAAAATTTTGAAGGATGACTCTCAAAAAGTGCGGGTTCTACCATCCCATAGGGAAACTAAACTACAAATATTACAACCAGCTCTTCTCCCTCTCCTTTATATGTATCATCACAAACTTTTAGAGCACCCATGAATATCAAGATTACCACAAATTAAAACATGTACGGAAGATCATATCTAATGTGGTAGTTTTGAAATCAGAATAATTTGTAATATGTATCTTTGAGGAGTTGAAGATACCCAAGATGAAAATGGAAGTTCTCAGATGTGTATAGATATACCAGTCCACATGAGTTGAGGAAGAAGCAGGGAATAAAGGCATTGATTGCTAATAGGGACGAGATCTGAATCAGATCTGAGACTATCAAGACCACGTTAGGATGGTTCTTGTTTTTATATGCTTCAAACCAAAGAACAACGCAATTTCCATAATCAATGCATCTCCAAGACTCGATATGAACATGAAGATATTTCTTTACACCATAGATTTTATTACATGTTGTAAAATATATAAATATTACAAACTACCATCCACGATCATCGCAAAGGGATGCCTTTTCAACAGAATTTACTTCTTCACGGATGAACCCATTAATAATCTAAAACCTTAAGCACTAAACCAAATAAGCACAAACTCATCGCAAATAATTTTCCATCCACCAAGGCAAAAGAATAACATCGCCCTTCACTAATATCTCATAGATCCATGGTTGCTTTGATACCAAATGAAGGTAATGAAATTCATACATTTACTACAATAATAAATCTATGTATTTTTCTAGAGAAACATACAAATATATAGAAAATATACTTCATAAATAATAGGAATTAGCTATAACAAAACTCACGTAAGTTAGTGAGTTTTTCTAAATACTAACTAAATATAATTATTATTGTTGTTTTATATAACAACTAATAATCACTTTTACTAACACATATTTATAACATAATAATTACATCACGTAATTATTATTTACTAATGGAGCACTAATATTACATAGGAAAGGATAAGAATATACTACACATTGAACTCACGAGTCATTGGCTTATGCACAATCATTGGCTTCTTTCCCTATGACTTTAAAAATAGTAAGTTGTATAGCAATCTTTATGACGTAATTATTTTTTTTACACACTAAAATTCAAATATTGACTAGAATGGGAAGCTAGAAGTTGGAAAAGATCGCACTTCTTAAATGTGTAAAAGGGCATAATTCCAAGTTTAAAAACATTCACTGGACATGGCAAGTGATAGCTCATAAATGGGACATAGAGTGAGAGATTCGTGGCCTCGTACATTTACCAAGTTTGATTCCTCGCACAACAAAGTATTTGCCTTTTCAAGATGAAATGCGGATTCACACTTGGCCTTAAATTTAGCAGGGCCTAAATTAATCTAATTGGTCAAATTGATCATCAGTAAATCGTTCATGAATTATTTAATTCATCTAATTGTATATATGCTTATTTTATGGTATAGGAGTTCAAGTTTTAGTATTTATTTGATTAATTGAACGGTGGTATATGCTTTGATTGGAATTCATTATTACATTGTTTCTAATCTTTTTATATCTCTTAATATTTTAACAATATAATTTTATTTTTAATAATTTTGTGTTGGGACTTTATTTGATTAATGATGGTGGTATATGCTTTGTTTCAATTATGTGTATTAATTGTTTCTAAGCTTTTTATATCTTTGTTTTTAATAATTATATATAATATTGAGTAGAAGTAACACATGCTATATAGTTTTTTATTAATAATTCTCAATATTAAAGACTTAATTTCAATTAAATTTTGAAATTAAGTCTCAAACAATGTCAAATTGTAGTTTTCATACATTAAAAATTATGTTATAAAAATGTTACCTTAATTTTAGATTCCATTTTCTTACTGTGTATAATTTTATCCATAAACCTCATAGTGTAGGGGAAAGATTAAGATTTTTAATACAATAACAATTACACTTTTTTGTAAGGTCAAATGTTACATAATTAATATTGTGCTTCCCTAAACATTAAATGGCTCATTAAATTGTGTAATGTAAAATCTGCCACTTGAGAGTATGATTTTTATTTTTTCAACATTGCATTTAATATTAAGTGGTACAATATTAAATTTTAATCCACACAAACTTTGCTAACGTTTGTATTTAATGCAATAAAATGGAAAACTGTATACTCATTTGAAGGTGACCACACCAAAACAAGGAGCACATACACAAATGGGGGAAGAACAGAGTTACAAAAATTAAAAGAGGTAAAGAATTGTTATTTTATTTTGAAGAATTTCAATTTATACACCCATTTCATAGTGATTATAAATATTGCATTTGTTAGTAGGTAATTAACCAATTTTCAATGGTTCTCCACATGTTTTGATTATGTGATTTTACAGAGCGCAGGACCCCTTGTATATTTATTTTTAGAAAATGGAAAATGAAATTAAGTTTAGATAAAAGATGGAGTACGTAAATTGTTTCATTTGTGATTGTTTATAGTAATTAATAAATTTGTAGGACATGGAAATATCACCATTTTCCTTGTTTTCATGTTTTGAATCACAAGTTTTCAAATCAACTCCAAGAAACTATGCAGACAATATGGTTTTTTCAACACAATAAGCAACTACCGTGTAAAGGACTTCTGTGTGTAAAACTTAGATGGAAATAGTGTCTCAAATTTTCAAGAGAATACAAGTGGCGCACACAAAATTGGGTCCTTGCATTCCACATTCACAAATCAATCTAAATTATCCATATATTGTTGATGATGTTGATGATTCAAAATTAGAAGAAACATTTTCAATAACCCATGCATATGAAAGAGATAGAAATAAAGAGGATATCTGATGAAAGAATACAAAGAAGAGTTGTGGTCAACATCTGATGTGAAAACATTTATTTCAAAATACGAAGAGGTGTATGAACATTTAAACCATGGATATATTGGCAAGAAACATTGGGATAATATAGTAGATGCTTTGAATCAAGTTTGTGGAAAAACATTCATTGGGAAGCAATGTAAATACAAGATGAATAGGTTGAAGAAAACCCTCAAGAAGGAGAAACAATTGGAAAACAAAACATTGCCAACATAGTCAACATGGACTTTCTATGAAGATATAGATCACATTACATAGAAAACACACAAGGTTATTAGTTTTAATGGAAAAGAGAGGGTTAATACAACCACTTCTACTTCTAAAAAAGACATGAGAGGGAAATCAAAAATCCCTTCTATCAACATTGAAAATTTGAAGGAGCAAACATATAAACCCTTTGAATAAAAATGGAATTTAGAGAAAAGATGTGAAGAGAAAAATAAACTCTTATGGATATTTGAAAGAGGTAATAAAAAATAGCATGCATATATTCAGTCAAACATTGAAATAAATTGAGTAGGGAAGGCTTCAACTAGAGCGTGAAAGAATGGAACAAGAGAGAAAGCTAATGGAGAAAATATTGGATGTAAAACTTCAAGTCGCAAGTCTTTTTACCAGGTAAATTACATTTTTTTAACCTAAGTAATATAGTATTGCATCATTCATTCCATCTTAAAAGAAAAAAGATCATGCATTGGAGTTAGCTAATATTTCTCTATTTTGCATTCTTCCTTTTTATTTCAAAAATGCCAATGATCAACATCATGGTGCCACCAAGATCATTGACACACACATCCGAAGATATTGTTTGTGTAACAAAATAATTTAAAAACGATGTTGGTAAACATGTATATTTTTTTTGAGGACAATATGATAATTCAATATGTGAGACATCAATTGAACCACATATCATTGGTAGTATAGTCAAAGTATGGAATACTTATATACTCTTTATGAATTTATAGATGATAATATTTCCAATGAGCATGGTGTTCTTTTGTTGATAATGTTGATAATTTTGATATTATTTGTGTGTGGCATATATGGTTAATATTTGTGAGTGCCATTAAACCAAACAATGTAAAGTTCGTGCGATATTCAAAATATGATAATTCAATATGTGAGACATCAATTGAACCACATATCATTTGTAGCATAGTCAAAGTATGGAATACTTATATACTCACTATGTAATTTAAAGATGATAAAATTGACATTGAGCATGTTGTTCTTTTGATGATATTGTTGTTAATATTGATAATTTTTGCATGTGGCATATATGGTTAATATAGTGGTTCCCCTAAAATTAATTGGCCATTAACCGAACAAAGTAAAGTTTGCATGATATTAAAATATGTATTCCATTTGATAGCCATTAAATATAAAGTAAATTAATGGCAATCGCATGTCTTTTCTAATTCGTGCATCGAAGAAAGTGGTGGTTGGAACTGTCCATTCCATATAATTATAGATTGTCATTCATTAGTATATTTCAAGGACACTTAAATTTGTGAAGATTCATGTGAGAACATTGGTGTCAGGGAAAAAATCCATAAGTGTAATAACTCATTGGAAAATCAGATCATGATTCGATTGCAAAAATTTGAGCACGGTTTGTTTTCATGAAGGTGTCAAAAATCGGTATGCATTCTCACCTTTGCTCCTTCCAAAATTTTGAAATTTTATGTATGTAAAATATTATGTAGCCTTTCAACAAAACCCTATTTTCTCTGCTTTCAGTAGTCAAATCTTTCTATTCTTTAACGCTCTTTGACAAACACTTCTCAACTGATAGGGTTTGACATCATTTTGTCATTCTTTTTCCGATCCCTAAATGATTTGCTAAATATGTGTGTACCTTGCTTGTGAGTAATGTAAAACATGTTATGGGTATTTTTTTCACAAGAGGATTGAGAAATGATTCATAAAATACTTGAGATGGACATCAATGATTACTAAAGTGAACAAAATGGGTGTTTTGAAAAGGTTGAGGAAAATAGATTTTGCTCAGTTAGGGTTGTTAATCATTTAGGGATTTTGGATCATTAACAACCGGTTTTATAGACATTTCATTTTAAATTAAATTGTAGTAATGAAATAATGATAGTAACTTCCAATAGATGAAATAGTAATAGTAACACAAATAATTGTTTTCTTGTTTACAGTAATTGTTTGATTACATAAGGAAATTGTTGGAAATATATTTTTAAAACATATATGTGACTGCCAAAGTGAAAATGCAAAGAGTTCTATCTATGTAGGTTCCTCTTTGAAAATGAGTGAATCAGGGAATTATAAAACCTACTATTTGAGAAGTTAGGCTAAACAAGATTCTAAATAATGTTTCACTTAATTGATAGTTCTGGAAAGACATATACAACATTTATAGATTAAAATTATAGGCTCTGGTTGTTTTAGTTAAATTAGCTAATGATATATCAATAGTAAAAATTATAAGATGTCATGGCTTTTCTTTCTTAATGTGACAATAAGCATATGGAAATAGGGAGATGTGATATCATGAAAAATTATGAGGTTTAATAACAAGGGAGATTATACATAGGGTTCGAGTCTGTATTTTCATACTAACACTACAAAGAGTGTGTTCATTATATTTATTAGAATTATACCATGGCCTTTGAGACTTCATTTACTAACTAATTATAAATCACCATCTCTTTTGAGATTTCATTTATAATTAAAATGTGGAATTTTTATCTTCCTTTCAATAACTTATAGTAAATAGTATGAGAACTAGTTAAGGCTTGATCCCTCATGAGGGTATCTAGTGCAAAGAACTTGGCTCAAACAAATTTGTGGAACAAAATAATGAGAGCTAAGCAATGCGTGACCCCTGAAGAAAACATGTAATGCAACTCTTTTCTTAGTTCAATAATAGATGTCCAGTGAATGATGCCTTGCGAACACTAAGCTCAAAATATTTTGTCTATGTTAATCATAATAACTGCTAATTATAAATATTTTTTTGTGGCTGACCTTAGAGACTGCTAGAAATAGAATTTTGTATGTTTTGACTACTCATTGTGATATTTAATGACCTAGGAGATTATACAATTATAATTAATTAAAGAGACATCGATTGAATGGTGTTTTGGTAACACTAAGTTCAAATATTTTATCCAGGTGGATGTTATTGAAAAGCGAGATTTATATACTTTCTTGTTAATGATGCTTGTTAATGATGCTACCGCTAAGCTATAGATATATCCTTGGGGCTGATCATAGTAACATGAAGGATAATAAGCACATATTTATTTGTTAATGATTCATATACATCGTTAAGCTCCAAAAAATATGTTATGGCTGACCCTAGCCCGCTAGGATAAGAAATACTTATGTCTATACCCCTCAGTAGTGATTAGATTGGCGTTTTTTTCATTGTAATAACTATTGTGCTTTGAAATAAGCCTAGATACGGAGAAGGTTTTAATAGGTCATTGTGGTTGAACATAGCGACCACTAAGATCAACACTACATATATCTTGACCCCCCACCAGTTCAAAGAATGTAGAAATTTTTCTCATTCTAATAATAGTTGTCCTGTGAATAAAATCCTAGATATAACCAATCTCTAAATATTTCATTGTTGATCAACTTAGCGACCACTAGGATCTGAACTACGTAAGACTTGAAGCCTCAAGAGTGCTTGTATTGACAAAACTTGCTCATTACATTAATAATTTTTTTGGAGTGACGCCTATCGAACGCCATGGTTAAAAAAAAAAATATCTTGACCCTTCAAAGGTGGTGCTTCAGACAACAATGTGCTTTGGTCATTCCATTAATAGTATTTATGTGAATGATTTCTAACAACGAGATGTATTCATGATCCTGCAACAAACTAATCAGACATAAGTAAATGTTGATCCCTTACGAATACATGTATTAAATTTTTTTCTTAAGTCAATGATAGATGTCCATTGAATGGTGTTTAGCTAACACTAAGTTCAAAATATTTTGTCGAGGTGGATGTTATTGACCGTTAAGATTTATATATTTTCTTGTTAATGCATTAGTAGTTTTCCTATTAATGATGCCTAGCGACCGCTAAGCTATAGGTATATCGTTGCGGCTAATCGTAGTAACAACTATGATAAGAAGTATGTATTTATTTGTTAATGATTCTTATAAACCGTTAAGCTCTAAAAAATATGTTGCGGCTAACCCTAGCGATCACTAGGATCATAAATACTTGTGTCTGTACCCCTCAGTAGTGTAAGGATTGGCGTTCTATTGCTCATCGCAATAATAGTTGGGATTTGAAATAAGCCTAGATACGATGAATCTCTAAATAATTTGTTGTGGTTGAACATAACGACCGCTAAGATCAACACTACGTATATCTTGACACCCCACTAGTTCAAAGATTGGAGATTTTTTTCTCATTCTAATAATAGTTGTCCGGTGGATAATACATAGATACGACCAATCTCTAAATATTTCGTTGTGGTTGAACGTAGCCATCGCTAGGATCTGAACTACATAAGTCCTAAAGCCTCAAGATTGCTTCTATTGATAGACTTAGATCTACGCAATGTGGATGGTTGTCATACAATGGATAATCCTTCCAAAATATGTTGTGCGCATGAATTGTCAAGAACAATTTTGCATAGTTTCTGAACTTAGTGATCCACAGTTGAATAGATAGTGATTACAATGGAAAATGTTAATGATAGGAGCCCAACGGCCGCTAAGCTAGACTAGTAATGGAGCTTAGTGGTTGCTAAGCATTTTCTTTGATACAAAGAGAAAGTCTTGATCCCTCTCGATGGAAATTAGTGTAACAATTGGTTCTATCATCACCAATCCGGCACTATGATAATTCTTCACGGGAACTCCTCGTGCTATGATTATTTACTAATGCACATGACCTATAGTTTGGTGGATGTAATCTAGAAACACAACAAGAAACATAACACAAGAATACCATCGACTATGATAAGAAGGAATGATGATAAATCTGAAATATCAGAGTAAATTATAATATTAACATGAAATTGTTACAATCTCACCCATGAGGTACTTCAAGTGTTATTTACTTCACTTGCCTTCCACCAATACTATGGGAGAAACTTTACAATTACACCTCTTAATGGCTTCTTCAACACACCTTAAACCGATGGCTTCCTTTACACACTTCATACAATATTTCTCACTACTTCCTTCTATGCTAAATGAGGGGGGTGGCCTCTTTATTTATAGACTTCTAGGCTTATCCATCTTATCTCTAAGATAGGATAAGAAATCCACTCTGACGAATCATATTCCATACCTTAACTCTTATCTGTACATGTAAGCTTATCTTTTAAGATAAGATAAACCTTATCATTTCACATGGGTTCCAAATTTTTAGACTTTTTACAAATAAAATATACAAAATATTTATGACCTCACTCCTTGTCCTTATTACCAATATAATATTTCTAATTCCTAATCATGTAGACCCTACTTCTCTACTTACCCCAACTTTGACATTTTAACATTACTGGACCACTTACGACAACTATTTACTTTTTACCACAACATTCCTATTGTAATTTTGACTATTGCCGTACTATACATTATTGGTGGCGTCGTACTGGCAGCACCGTTATCTTCTATCGGACGCTACTACTAATTATACTTAACAACATCCTATTCCTAATACATACATTAATGAAATAGAAATTACGGAGGAAAATTTTAGTGTCGCATAGTTCCACTAGGTAACGTGCAATTAGCTAACTTGATACAATTATAGTCATTGACAATTAAAATCATTCTAAAGTTGTACAACCAGTGATTGCTAGGAAACGAGGTAATGAAAGTATCTCTCTTTTAAAATTAAGTCATTCCTTTCAATTAGTAATGGATTTTCATGGCTACGAAGCATTTTCTTTGATACGAATGGATGTGAATTATGGCATACTCCAACGATCGATTTCAAATAAAACTAGTTAGGTATTTGGGGTCCTACGTTATTATTTGCAAAATGTGTTATGGGACAACTAAACATTTTTTTGTTTAACAAATTCTACTTAATGACCACTGGACCCATTATTGTGTTTTGTTTCTCGCACACTCTTTTCAAAATTTGAAAATTAAATCTTAATGGCCTTTACGCTAGTCCATTCAATTGGTGTTAATTACCAAAAAGTAATGTTAAAACTATCCATTCATATGTCGACTTAAATCCTCTCTCTTGCTAACATATATATTTTCAAACTTTCCTTTCATGCTATCTATGCAATGTGGATGGTTGTTAGACAATAAATAATCCTTCCAAAATATGTTGCATGTTAATTGTCATGAACAATTTTTCATAGTTTTTGAACTTAGCAATCACTAGGATCTTAACTACATAAGTCTTGAAGCCTCAAGAATGTTTGTATTGACAGATTTATATCTTTGCATTAATATTTTTACTACCATGATGCCTAACGAATACCACTACTAAAACTATGTATATCTTGAACCCTCAGTGGTGCATGTACAACCATGATTTTCTCATTACATTAATAGTAAGTCTGTGAATAATGCCTAACAACCGCTAAGATCTAAATATTTAGTAATTGCTTTGACTACGGAGACCAGGATCAACACTTCTTTCATTTATTTGGAAATTATTTTCTAAGCTTACCTAATATTTGTTATAAGGGACATATGAATGTTTTTGTAAAATAAATTACGTCATTTGTCTCATAATTTTTTTTATTAATGATGTATGTAATGTTTGTGCCCCTTAAATTTTTCAACATGGCGAGAGAGAGGGCAATGATGATGGTAGATACTTATTTATATTTCAATGACAACAAAAAGTAATAAGAGATACTGTGTTCAATCCAACAGCCTTAGATGATGAATTTAAGCATTACTCAACTCTATATTCCACAGTTTAGAGTAAAAACATTGATGTGTTAGAATTGAAAAGAGACTAAGAGGGGGTGAATCAGTCATGTAATAAATTTTTCTTTTCTACTTCAAACAATGAACATACAATCTATGATTATAATCAAATAAATCTCATCAAGAGATGAATATATATATATCAAGAACACAAGAAAACCTCTTTATTGGAATACAAATCAGATTACATCTCATCAAATCATATTACAGTCAACAAAGATATCACCACTTTTGCTTCATTCACATCCTCCTCATGAAACTCCAACCAACTACAAACCTAGAAGAGACTTCCAGGGGTTTTGGGCTATTCCCAAGGGGTTTTGATTTATAGAAAATATTTATTCAAATGAAGAGAAATGGGTTTTCCAAAAATTCAATTCACAAATGAGCTTACATGAATAGATATACCTCTTAGACATGACCTTTGATCTTCCACTTGCCATGACTCTTCAAATCACTCATTTTTTTGTCTTCTAGCTCTTAAAACTTGTCCACAAGTATTTCAATTTTTAGTCACATGGTACATGGTCCTAAAAATTCAAATAGTTCTCTTGTATGCTTGGAAATTTTCCACATTAGCCAAGATACTTATTTAGGCTCATAGGTGTGCCTAAATCAACTTCTACAAAAATAGTCTGAAAAACCATCTAACTAGATCACTTCCACTTATCCTCATGACCCAAGTAATATATAAAAATGAATCTTATGATGTCTAATTTAATTAAAATTTACTAGAAATATCCAACTCAAGGCTTAACACATCAAGAAACACCATTTTGCAAGACTTTCTGGTTGGTTTCAACATCTCTGAATTTTGTCTTCAAGAATTAAGCTGATAAATACCTCAAATATCTTCATCATGAGGAAAGTAACCTATAAATGGAAATATAATTAATTATAATATCTCATCCACCTATCATACTTCTCCAATTCATGACATAAGGCTTCCAAAATCTTGGATCTCTGCAACTGGTCTGACTCATCCTAAAAACACAAAAACTAGTCTTCCATACAATATGGTCAAACACCTCCAAAGAAATTTTCAGAGCTCCATATCACCTCCAAAACTTCAATTTGTATGTATAAATTTTTTTAGACATTCATACCCATAGGTCAAATGGAAAGAGTCTCATCTTCATACTCATTCAGACATGCTTCTCAAATAGGCCTAAAAGAGCAATTTTGGCTCAATCACCTTTAAGCAAGAAATGACTTATAAAAAATAAACCAAGCACTTTCAAACATCATATTAAACATTAAAATACTTATCAAGGAAAGATACAACATTAATTCAATGCAATTCAACATGGTTACCTTCATTCTCCTTCACTAGCTTCTCAAAACAAGCACCTTTTCTTTGGTAAGCTAAAAAATGCACCCAATACTCCAATTTTATAAATATCAGTTGCTTAGGTAAATTCATGAGGCTGATGTAGAAATCCATAACATCATCCACCTCAGATTTTAGCATATGTTCCTTTGCAAGTTTTACTGTACACTGAAATCTTCTTAAAAAGCCTATTTTTGAGTGGGGCCCACCAAGTGTCAAGAAGCCAAATCACCATGGAAATGTGTTGTTAGGAGTCCTCTACATGTTCCAATATGTTTTCAAGAAAAAAAGTTGAGTTTGGTCACCTAACCAACTCAATCTCTCAAAACTAGTTAGAATTAGGGTTTGGAAGGCTACATACATGCTTACAAAAATGGATAGAACTTATAAAATACTTAGCCAATTACAAAAATAATTTTTGAACCATAATTTTATCCCAATTTAATCAATTTTTTCTCTTATGAATTATCTGAAGGAGACTCCATAATTTTTCTTGACTGCTAAGAAGTTTGGTGCTCAATTTGCATACTTTGAAAAAACCGGTTTTGGAAATACTTGCATAACTTGCAAAATATTTATCCTCAACTTCTAAAAATTTCTCACACCTTAAGGAAACATCCCTCTAACACCTACAAGTGACGGTTATATCTGGTTCATCTTGCATCTTTCCATCCCATCTCATTTAGGTGCCCTTTGGTATTTGATTCCCAGTTGTTGAACTATGTTGACCTGTAGAAGTGCCTAAAACACCTCAATAACTACCTATGAGGAATTTCACACACAATAAATCATGTTTCCATTCACACACCAAGTTTTGTTTACATTATCACACCTTGGGTCAACATTTCATACCTTGCTTGCTTGTGGATTGGCTTAAGAAAGCTCCATATTGACTTGTTTCAGTCTCATGAACCTAGTTTATCTCTTGTATCTCTTTATAAACCTCTTGTGCCACCTCATGATGATCCAAACTTGCTTTCCCTACTTTGGTTTAAGTGAATTCACACATTTTCTTGATTTACATCATATATTTGCATTAGGCCAAAGTCTAGAAAGACTGACTTGACTCATACACTTCATGAATGGACCATGATGACATGTTTCAGACTCATTGACACACCTCACTTACTTCATGGACCATATTTAACCTTCATACCACCTTTGGAGACCCCCGGATCACCTAGCCAACATGCCTAGATCACCTAACCAACATGTCTAGATCACCTAACCAACATACCTAGATCACCTAGACCACTGAGACATCAATGGAATTGACATAAATGACAACACAATTGACACACACTTCCAACATAATGTTGATGCCATAGACATAACAGTTATACGGAAGAGCAAGCACCATGGTTACGACACGTAAGGGCGATAAAAAGAGTTGGTCTCCATTTAATTGTTACTAAACCAGAGGTACTTCCATTTTTGGATTTGTTCACTTCCTATCTATTTCATGCCAAGTCCAAGGATTTGTCATTATTTTCTAAATTAGGGAAAAAGAGAATAGGTTTGTTTTCTTTGGGAATGCATACAAAATTTATTATAAACTTCCAGAGCTAGACTGCTTGTAAAAATTAGACACATTCGAGTTTGGATGGCCAAAAGGAGAGTAAGAGATGTTTTACGAGTTGGGCATTTGACCCGATGGATAATATGGATGATTCTAAGCTGTCCAAAATCCTTATTAAAAGGTTTAGACCAGGAGTTTGCATTGGCATGGTGTTGTCCTCTCAAAATTTCCCCTCTTTCGAAAGTCAAAAATTGAAATTTTTGAGTTAACACCTTTTGTGATGTTCTAGTGAAGAGAAAAGTTAAGGAGTTAGGGGAAATTCACATTTTTGAGTCATTTGAGTGATTTGCGGGTATGTCAGACATTTTTGTCCCATATGTCCCAAGTTCTTGGGCTCTCTGTTCCTCGATCGGCTGTTTCTCTGAAATTTGTTAACTTTCGGGTCTGTCGGAACTTTTTGTTCCAAATGTTCTAAGTTCATCCGTGCTCTCTGTTCACTTGTCACCTGCTTGACCAAATCTAGCCCTTCGCATACTTTGGTTTTATTTGTCCCAAAAGCATCTATGTATTTTGTCCCCATATCGCCCGCGTCGACCAAATCGCGTCTTTGCGTTCCTCACGTCTCTAAAGTTCTGGTGCCCGTGCTCTTTTGGCCCGCTTTACCCACATCACCCGCGTTGGTGAATCACGTTTTTATGTCCCTCATGTCCCAAATGTACCAAAGACCATCCGGGATAGTTTTTCCACTCTTCCCGATGCTTTCCTTTTTGAGTCGGTGCATATGAATTTAATGCACATTTATAACCTTCTCTCTCCTAAAACAACTATTTAATGGGACTACCCTCTACGCATTTTGCACACTACTTACTTGTTGCCATTCACTCATATCCTTGCAATTAAAACCATCTGCTCATGCTCCGTTCCACTTACATTTTTATTACGGATTCAAGGTGTAAAGGTTGTTTCTCTATACACTGTCAGCATGAAGATCAAGTTTTAGGGTCAGGAACACGTTTCACCGCTCGAATCTTTTGTTCCTGATATCGGGGATAGTGAGGTTCATCACCTGGATTTTAGTGATTTCTGGAGCAGGTTGACTAACCCTAACCCCTCTCCCATGGCACAAATGATCAATGATAGTGGCCTTACGTTTGTTGTGGGTTTCCCGATCTCGATACTGATGCGCTAATCGTGCTCGCTGCGGAGCTCACTTCAACCCTGACATGAGCGAATTGTCAATGTGCACAGGGAAATAATCGCCAAGCTTGATGTTGTTACCATTACTACTACTCTACGTATCCTAGAAATTGAAAACTCCATTGTTATATCTCAAGCTCAAGCACAGACTCTCTTTGAGCAAGACAATGATAAATACAAAGCAAGGGTAGCAAAGTCATGGTTGAAGAACCCTAAAAAGGAGCGTCTCGACTTTCCAAGGCTCTGTTTAGGGCTGATTTTAATGAAGAACTATCTGATTTCATCATCTTGTTGGCTCATGTCATGGGCTTACCCTCCACCAATGAGTTTCACTTCTGGATGTGCCCGCTAATCAACATCATCTGTGAAGGTAGCCAAAACATCAATTGGGCAGAGATCATTTGCATGAATTTGACAAAACAATTGTCCAATGTGTAACAAACCAAGAAGTTCTATATGACTTCTTATCTTATGTATACCCTAGCAGCATCTCGACAATGGTTCGGTTTCACATACATCGAGGTCGAAAGTTGAACCCATTTATGCATACTGCCCTCAGTTCACCCTTGAAACCAACAATCACAACTTCAGGAGGGTGAATGATGCTTTCACCATGTACATTGTGAGGCTTCTAGAGAGTGATACTACTAGGAGATTTTCTGATGAAGCCATGAACCTGATAGCAAAGTATGGAGCTTTCTTCATTCAATTTAGAAGGTTTTCATATATTAGGTAATTGGATAAGTTACATAGAACCTATAGGGACAAGAAAATATCTGGGCTACATTTCCCCATATCCTTGGGTAACTATACATGTAAAACAACTTTGGATGCTCAGAACATAGAAAGGGCCCTTGCTCCCATCACTGTTCACTTCTTTAAGCCCAGGACCTGTTTTGATTTGAAGAAGTTCATTGAGCTAAATCTCAGAATCAATTATCATCACAGAGCAGATACTAAGGACTACTGGGCTGATTGTGTGGATGACTTTGAAGCAAGGTGGAGGCATTATGGCAGATTCTCCCTCTAACTAATAGAGGAGCTCAATCTATATCAGATTCCTGAAGGACTTCAAGATGACAATGTAGACCTTTGTCATATGAATATGAGACAGTGATCAAGCACACTCCCTTGGAGGATCTAGACTGGTTCAAGAGGGAGAAGGATGACTTGGCTGAGATTCTGGCCCCTGTCCTTGTAAGAACCAAGGTCTAGTTTGACAGAGGGTCCGAGAGCTTAGGAAGAATCTAGGAGAATCTTCCTCCAAAGACACTTCAACACCAAGGAAGGAATCACATACACCTAGCTCGGAGGTACTGTACAAACTCCTCCTCCTTCCTCAAGTAAGGAACCTGAATCATCCACCCCTTCCTCATCTACTCAAGTATATCAGAAGAAGGTGAAAGAGGTTAAGCAGGAGCCTATTGAGGAAGATCCCCTATTAAAACATTCAGAATTACCTTCGGGGCTAGAGAACATCATTGTTCTCAGTGAAAGTGATGATAGTGAAGTGCCTATCCTGCAGGAACTTCGGAAGCTGAAATAGATAAAGAGAAGGAAGTGCATAGCACTGAACCTCCAGGTACTACTGATTCCTCCTCTCAAGAAGCCCCATCTACTCCACTCACATCTCTACTGGAAGCAACAATAGTGAATACTTTAAGTGCCATGAGTTCTCTTGCTCTTGGTTCTCTTGCTCCTCCTTCTTCCTCCACTTTTGCATGGGTGCAACCTTTTGTTGACAGGAAGAGGAAGCCCTCTTCTCGATTGACAGGGCCAAATTTTGATGTTGTGGCAGCCTTGTTGGGCACTACTCCTTCTGCTCTAGCAAAGAGAGCTAAAACAACTTCAAGGATAGTGATAGATGTCCAAGGCCAAACAATTTCTAGAGATTACAAAACCTAAGGTTGATAAGGTAGAACAAGATATACTAGCCTCTGATCTGGAGCTTTCTAGGATCCCAATGGGAGAATCTACCCCTGAGAGTGAGGTGCATAACCTCCAGGAAATAGTAACTAGAGTTATTGGGAGGGTAGAAAAAGGCAAGCAGACTATAGAGCAACTGGAGGAACAAACTCAAATTCTTTCTGGTTTCATCAAATCTTTGCTATCTAAGGACAAGGTTTTGGATCCTACTCCATTGACTGCTCTTCCACCACCTGTGATTCTCAGTCAAGATGAAGTCCATAGCATTAAGGACATACACATGTATTCTATCTACGGGAGAGCTATGGAAGCCATGGTGGACGACATGATCATTGCAGGTTTGAATTTCATCGTAGAAGCCTTTAAACTCAATGAGAAGGTAACTAATCTGCAACAAAAGCTCTCCTCCACAATTGGGACCATGGATAAAGAACTCAAACTTTGGAGTAGCTGCATAGTGGATCTTCACCTGATGGGACAAGCTGATGAAAACATATTGTTAGCCAGCAAGGTTTTTGATGATGCCAAAGATAATTTATCAAAGTCATGGGTTTTCAGCATGGAGTGGAAAATAAAAGTGTTGGAGGAGGCTTTAGGAGAATTGAGGAGTAGTTGGTAGAAAGGAGAAGCCTTCAAAACTTGTGTGGTATCCACTTTTAAGGATATTCATTGTCACCTCCATGATGAAACTTTAGGTGTGCCTTTCTCCCTCCAAGAAATTAAAACTCAATTTAGGGCATTTGTTAAGGAAAACTTGTTCAAGGAGGACTCAATTACCAAAGAGAAGATAAAGGAGATTTGCTCCCTTCAATCTGCTATTGAGGAAGCTAATAAAGAATATCATACACACACCGAGTTTGATAAGGAGATGGAGAAATGTCTGGGATCTTGGACTCAAGCTACTGCCAACACATTAGTCCCACGAGGCCGAGACATAGCGGAAGCATTGAAAAAGTTTAGACAACGGATCCTCAAGTCGGTGGGCCCTCCCCAATCATAAGCATTTGTTTTCCCTCCTAGCTTCTCCTTTCCTTCTTTTTCTCAATTTGGGCTTATTGTAATTAGTTGAGGGTTTTGTGTCAAGCATCCCCTTAATTAAACATTTTAGTTAAAAGAAGCGTTACCAAGTGTAACTAATTTGTAAGTTATATAATGGGCTCCCTACGCCATTGGGAAGGGGCGAACTTGGTTTATTTTTGAAAGTGTAAGGAGTAAAAAAAGGCAATCAATGCAAAAGAAATTTCTTTCCATTTCTATCTAGTCTTGTTCTTTCATTACTATCAGTTGAATATTTTTGAATCATTTGTCTGTGTTACTTCAAGAAGCTTTGTATTCCTGTAGATGTAATTTCTAGAACTTTGTGTCTTTGAAATAGCATCTTATTGTCTCAAATGCAAATGGTTCTATTCCAAACAATTTCATTCTAGCATGCATAAGGAATTATTTTGTTATCTATAATTCTTGAGAGTGCCTTTCTGCCCATTCCCGATACTTCATTCCTCTGTACTTTTGTATTGATGATCTGTTCTATTTTAACACTTTCATGATATCCAAGTTCCCCATTAAAACTATGCACTGTACATATGTAAATAAGCTTTGTCTTTAAATAAGGGAACCTCTCCCATTAAAGAGGAGGGACTTTTTGTCCCCTGACTATTGTTCTCAATAAATTCCTTTTTTATGACCAACACATGACACTCATGAATATGCTATATGGAAATTCATCAATCTCTAAGGTGGATGTTTCATGGATCTCGTTACTTTATTTTATTATTGATGAAGAAAAGATTCCCTCCTTAGGTCAAGTGCTCTATTTCAATTTAATGACACAAAGAAATAATTTCATTGACCATTGGAAACAATTTTACATGGCTTCCTATCTTCTTGATGTTGTCATTGGTGTTCTTAAATGGCTAGATTTATGTCAAATCTGGTCTCCTTTAAGCCCTTTGAGGGTAAATGAAAAATATTCAGACTTGTATGCCCATCGTTTTAGATTGCATATTCAAGATATGTGTACTTATTTGTATCCTGCTCTATACCAACAATTACATGAAATGATGCCACCGAGAATATCTGATGCCATCCTCACTTCCATAAGGAATATGGGAGCCGTATTCTTCTATCCAGAATATACAATTATTATGATCGAGGGGCTCCTTACACCTCCTTTTAGTTGCCATATTATGTGCCAAAAAATTGGCAGTACAATAGGTTACATATCAGATTTACAATGGTATTGCTTTAAAGTGTAAGGAGAAGAAGATTAAAATGCATCCCTCCTTCCTAGTCTTTATGGGATGCATAATGTTTAATAGGTGGCCCAATTTGAAGGCTACCTTGGCCCATAGAAATTCATTTCATCTCCTGAACACCCTTTAAGGAAATATGACAAAAGGAATAGGATTGTCAGGTACCTTAATTCCCTTAAAGGACAGTTCAATATAACATATGCTCATATGCATGATGATAATGACTAGGTATGGATCACCCAAATATAAAATATACTTGTTTAGTATAATATGAAGGCTTCAGGGGTGGTTCCACCTCCGAGATTAGTTATTAAAAATGAGGCTACTAAGAGAAAGCAAGCTTTGTATTCAGAACATTCACAAAACCATGTGCTCCCTTATCTCCACCAAATGAATCTAGATATGAGTTTCAAGAAGTCTTGTCCAAACCAAATAAAGCTCTAGCCAGCGAAGCCCTAGTGCAACCCTCTCAATGTTCTCCCTCCACTTCACAACAAGAGATCAATGATTGGGTTGAGAAATTCGTATTTGCCTACAAAGAATATCAGATTGGGAGGCACAAGTAGATCCCTTAGTGAACATTGATTTCAATCTAAGGATGAGAACCTTTGAAAAGGGTAACAAAAATAAGGTGTAAAAACAACAAGCCATTGTTTGGCATGAAAATTTAGAAGACCTCTTCACTCTTACAAATAAAAGGAAAGCCAAAGGATCCCAAGTGGTGCAATATCAGGAAGATTCAGAATCCTTTATAAGGTCCACAATAGAAGCAGCCGTAGAAGTAGTGAGGGGAGTACGTGCTAGAAATATAGAGCTTGAAACTCATTAAAGGGCCAAAGTTCCTCTCGACACAATTTTTGATGTAGAAGAGGCATTGCATGGCTTGTACAATAATATAAAGAATTGCATCCATGCAAAGAAGCGAGATAAGAGTTCTTGGAAAAAAATGAAAAAATCATTACACAGATGACATTATTGTAGAAAACATTAATACATATGGGGAAGGTCATTGAAAAGGCATTTGTAAAGACCCTACAATTATGACCATGGACGATATTGGTGTATGCTAGACATATGCTATTTATACAAATCAAATAATGAGGGAATGGAATGAACATGTAATAAAAATTTATTTGCAGTTTGATGACATTATTTCTAGAGGAAATCATGTTTTCATAGAATCTTTGGTCATGGAAATATTTAAAGGAAACCATGCATTGGTTTCTGATGAAGAGTTCATGACATCCCTTCAACAATTCATGGTTAATTTTTAAAGGAGAATAGCTGAGGTGAATGAAGGAGAAACTTCACATGTCATTGAGATTGTTTCTAAATCAAGGAAAAAGACTCGAAGGAAATTTCCAAAAAAGCATGTGGTATTCAAAAGGATTTGCTTGACAATTCTGTTGTGCTATATAGAAGCACGATTCTGGATATGGAAAAGATAAAAAGAGATTCTCAGATTTGCAAAAAATATTTTGAGGAGGCACGACAACAAGATGATAAAATAGGTCTTGAACGAGAGCAACAAACCCAGGAAATAATTATACCCAGTGGGCTTGGTTCAACAATAGCCCATAGTTAAGGAAGCAAACCGTGCCACAGTCTTAGATCAACAACACCCCATAGTTAAGGAAGAACCAAAATGAATCATAAATTGTAGTATGTGAGATAGGCGAGAAAGCACTTTGTGATATGACATGTTAATAGATGAATATTTATAATTGATACAATGATCATGTATATATTACAAATGTTATACTTATCTAAACATGCATTTTTGTTTGATAAATGTTCAAGAAAAATGCTCCAAATTTTTCGTTGTGGCATAAACTACAAATAATATGGTGCTGCAATACCTAGTGCACAATAGACTCAAAATATATTTCTCTATTTTGTTAAATCCTGATGGCTACTATGTTCCAACTATTATGATGTGGCAATATCTTAACAACCTAAGAGTTCATAATATCCTAGTGACAACATATCTTCAAATAATATGTTGTAAAATAAGCTTGCGAGATGCCAAGCTTAAAATTTCACTCTTTATCTTGTTAAATGTTTGAGACATCTAAGAATGAAATATTCTATTATGGAAGCACCTAGATGCCATGTAGCTCAAAACTCCACCACCTAGAATCTTAATGTAATGTGTTTAATCCTTTTGAATGCTATGCTCCAAATTATGCATTAAATACTAATGAATGTTAAGCGTAACTTTTTACGTTGAGGCAATACGTAGAGGATACTAATTTCATACTACCTTAATTAAATGAGTGAAATCCTAGCGATGATGCTAAGATCCAAATAATATTTTTCCACAATACCTAGCGGACTCTAATTTTGAAATATCTTACTATATTTTGTTAAATCCTAATGATTGTTATGTTCCAAATATTATGATGCGAAAGTGTCTTAGTGGTGTATCACTTAATGATATATGTTGTTGGGAACCGAATGCTAATCTCAGAAACTATTTTCAAGCCATAAACTACTAGCCGCTAACCTCACAATATCCTACCTATTTTTAGTTGAATCCTAGTGACAACATATCTTCAAATAATATGTTACAACATAAGATAGTGGACGCTAAGATAAAAACATGTAGCTCAAAATTTGTTAATTTAATTTGTTAAAGCATACCATGCGACAACTTGCAAACATTATGAGTACACATATTCTAGCGGACGCTAGCCTCTGAAATATTATGTGTTAAATCCTAACGAACACTAAGCCTAAATTATTACATCGTTGTAAAGGATAGCGACTATTAAGCTCAAATCAATTTCATTTAAAATGGTAAATCTTGTAGAAATATTTTTTAAATATTATGTTGTTGTAGTACGTAGAGGCTCGCTAATTTCATACTACTTTAATTTAATTTGTGAAATCCTAAAGACTGCTAAGGTAAAAATAATATCTTGTGTGGCAACACCTAAGAAACGCTAGATGTCCAATATCTTTCTTTATTTTGAGAAATCCTAGCCGCTAAGCTCCAAATAATATGTTGTTGGAATGTCTTAGTGACATATAACTTCATGATATCCATTCTTGAGTATCGATCTCTAAGCTCATAAAATGTTTTGAGGCATAACCCAATTTGCCAAGCTTGCAATATTTGACATGTTTTTACTTGAATCCTAGCGACATAATATCTTCAAATAATATGTTGCAACATAAGATAGTGGACATCAAGCTAAAAATTTCATACTTCATCTTGTTAAATGCTCAAGACATCCAAGCTCGAAATATTCTATTCTGGAAGCAACTAGATGCCATATAGCTCAAAAATTGTTAATTTTATTTGTTAAAGCATACGCCGACAACTTGCAGACATTATGAGTATGCATATTCTAGCAGACACTAGCCTCTTGGAATATTATGTTAATGTGTTAAATTCTTGCGACCTCTATGACCCAAATCTTATGTGTTAAATCCTAACGAACACAAAGCTTAAATTATTACATCCTTGTAAAGGCTAGCAACCGCTTAGCTCAAATCAATTTCATTTAAAATGGTAAATCTGAGAAATATTTTTTTAAATATTATGTTGTTGCAGTACGTAGAGGCCACTAATTTCATACTTTGATTTAATTTGTGAAATCCTAGCACCGATAAGGTACAAATAATATGTTGCGGAAATACCTAGTGGATGCTAGACATCCAATATCTTTCTTTATTTTGAGAAATCCTAGCGCCGCTAAGCTCCAAATAATATGTTGCTACAGTGTCTTGGTGGCATATAACTTCATGATATTCATTCTTGAGTACCGATCTCTAAGCTCAGAAAATGTTTTCGAGGCATAACCCAATGGCCGCTAAGCTTGCAATATCTGACATGTTTTTACTTGAATCCTAGCGACATAATATCTTCAAATAATATGTTGCAACATAAGATAATGAATGTCAAGCTAAAAATTTCATACTTCATCTTGTTAAATGCTCAAGACATCCAAGCTCGAAATATTCTATTATGGAAGCAACTAGATGCCATGTAGCTCAAAACTTGTTAATTTGATTTGTTAAAGCATACCGCATTGATAACTTGCAGACATTATGAGTACGCATATTCTAGCAAACACTAGCCTCCTGGAATCTTATGTTAATGTGTTAAATTCTTCCTCCTCTATGATCCAAATATTATGTGTTAAATCCTAACGAATGCAAATCTTAAATTGTTACATCATTATAAAGGCTATTGACCACTCATCTCAAATCAATTTCATTTAAAATGGTAAATCATGTAGAAATATTTTTTTAAATATTATGTTGTTACAGTACGCAAAGGCTGCTAATTTCATACTATAATTTAATTTGTAAAATCCTAGCGACCGCTAAGGTACAAATAATATGTTACGGCAATACCTGGTGGACACTAGACTTTCAATATCTTTCTTTATTTTGTGAAATCCTAGTGGCCACTAAGCTCCAAATAATATGTTGCGGCAATGTCTTAGCAACGTATAACTTCATGATATCTTTTCTTGACTACTAATCTCTAAGCTTAGAAAATGTTTTCGAGGCATAACCTAGCGGCCACTAAAGCAATATATGACATGTTTTTAATTGAATCCTAGTGAAATCATATCTTGAATAATATGTTGCATTATAAGATAACAAACATTAAGCTAAAATTTCCATACTTTGTCTTGTTAAATGTCCTGAGACATCCAAGCTTAAAATATTCTATTGTGGAAGGAACTAGATGCCATGTAGCTCAAAATTTGTTAATTTGATTTGATAAAGCATACCGTCGATAACTTGCAAACATTATGAGTATGCATATTCTAGTGGACGCTAGCATCCCGAGAATCTTATGTTAATGTGTTAAATTCTTGTGACCTCTATGACCCAAATCTTATGTGTTAAATCCTAACAAACGCAAAGCTTAAATTGTTACATCATTGTAAAGGCTAACGACCGCTAAGCTCAAATCAATTTCATTTAAAATGGTAAATCCTGTAGAAAGATTTTTTTAAATATTATGTTGTTCTAGTACGTAGAGGCCGCTAATTTCATACTACCTTAATTTAATTTGTGAAATACTAGTGACCACTAAGGTACAAATAATATGTTGTGGAAATACCTAGCAGATGCTAGACTCACAATACCTTTCTTTATTTTGATAAATCCTAGTGACCACTACGTTCCAAATAATATGTTGCGGCAGTGTCTTAGCGGCGTATAACTTCATGATATCTATTGTTGAGTACCGATCCCTAAGCTCAGAAAATGTTTTGAGGCATAACCTAGCATATGCTAGACTTACAATATCTTTATTTATTTTACGGCAATACCTAGCACACGCTAGACTTACAATATATTTCTTTATTTTGTGAAACTCTAGTGACCACTAAGCTCCAAATAATATGTTGCGGCAATACCTAATGGGCACTAGACTCGTAATATCTTTCTTTATTTTATTAAATCCTAAAGCAACAACTATGTTCCAAATAATACGATGTGGCAGTGTCTTAATAGTGTATGACTTCATTATATGCGTTATTGAGTACCGATCGCTAAGCTACAAATATGGTATTAAGTTATACCCTAGCAATCGCTAAGCTTGCAATAGATTTCTTATTTTTGTAAAATCCTAGGGACAACTAATATCCAAATAATATTAGTTTGTGGCCTTCTAGATAGACTAATAATATTGTGGCCTTCGACAACAACCCTAATGAATTAATATATATACCACCACTCTATCTTCACCAATAATACGTGGCCTAGAGATAATATTGTTTTAAATGAATTATATCATCCTAACTAACATACATAGATACATAGTGATTGAAATATTTAATATATAAATTTAAATACATAGTGATTATAATATTTTATAGATAAAATTTAGGCATATATATAATATGTTTAACCTTCCATTGCACAAAAAATTATCTCACAATTGAAAACCTAATATGATTTTACAGTTTTAGACCATTTTGTTAACCTCAAATATCTTCTCACAAAGTCAACGCGGAAACCATATAAACAATGTACAATGAAATATTTACCTCGGGTTGTTTCTATCATCATATTAAAAGGAAAAAAGGTAGACATAACAAATACCAAAACAATATTTTGAGTCTCGTTAAACATTAATTTTTTTAAAAACTAGTGTTTAGGTGACTGGCCATCATTATCAGGAAAAACATTCAGAGGGGGACATAGATTGGTGGAAACTTGAAAGCATTCAAATGAAATAAAAAAGAGCTAAAAAGGTATTAAATTTTCTTGGTTGGGGCCCAACAAATTCCTTATTTTCTTTAAGAACAAGGTGGTGTGACAAAATGATCAAAAGGAACTGGTAAGTAGAGCTGGGACGTGGATCACATTTTCATAGGGAAAAGTAGGGCTAGGATCAAGTGTAAAAGACATGAAATAGTATTCATAAGGAAATTTCACAAAACAAACAGAAGGAATCGTAGAAGCAGAGCTAGGCCGTGAAGTGCATTTTTGTAGGGCAAAGCAAGGATGGATTGAGGTTAAAAAGATAGGATCTAGTCGAAGACAAACGCATTTGTATAAGCCCATAAAAAGGGTGCACATTTAGTATAGTATACGTTTTTGATAAATACCTTATTTAGATATGAGATTTTTTCATTCTTGGTGATGCCATTTAAACCACCGAAAAGCGGGTCGAGCTAACTATCTCGTGCTATTTTTCCGCAACCCCTTTTTCTTCCCCAGTGTGTGAGCACCCTTTTTGTTACTGCTTGATTATTCCCTTTTTGTTAATCCACAAACAAGATTATAATTTGCTGATTGTTCCCTAGCCAAAATGACCAGGATTCTTGCATTTGGCCCTATAATATTTGGCTTACTTGTATTGTTCTATGATTTCACAAGCTACTATTTTGTAAGACCGAAAAAAAAAACCCTAAAAACTAGTTCTCTGGGGTATTTAATATTTTTTCCACAATCCATGTTAGAAATTTTGAAAATATAAAAAGTGTAGGATATGGAAATTTTAAAATTAGGGCGGGGGAAATTGTGCTTAATATTGAAATTTCAAATTCTCAAAAAATTACTCTAATATTGAAATTTCAAATTCTCAAAAATGATCAACAACTAGAAAAAAATGTACTCTTTGATTTGCATAACATAAATAGTAGAGAAGAAACCTTTTGGAGAATGAAATCCCGAGCTATATGGCTAAAAGTTGGTGATAGGAACACAAAATTCTTTCATATGACCACCCTTAAACATAGGGCCTGCAATAGAATCACTGAGGTATCCAAAGGTAATGGTATGGTTACCAAAGATCAAAATGACATAAAAGCATAAGCTCTTAAATTTTATGAGAATTTGTTGATGGAAAGTAATGTCTTGTAATGAAGAAGTGACTTCTTTCCTTCTTGACTCAATCCCAAGTAATAATCTCCTGAAGAGAGATTCACAAATATTACAAAATTTGTTTCTATTGAGGAACTGAAGAAGGCAAATTTTTGCACTTGAAGGTGACAAGGCACCAGGGCCTGATGGTTTTTCTATGAATTTCTTTCAAAAATGCTGGGACATATGCTTAGAAGATCTATTGAAAGTTGTAAATGAATTCTATAGAACTGAAAATCTTATAAAGGAACTGAATAATACTCACATTGTGCTTGCCCCAAAGAAATTGGATGCTAAAGACTTCAAGGATTTCGACCTATCAGCCTGGTTAATGTTGTTTACAGATTTTTACCAAAATTATAGCTACTAGATTACAACCTTTGCTAGCTGATCTTATCTCTAAACAAAAAAGTGGCTTCATAAAAGGAAGGATAATTCAGGATGGGGTAATCATGGTTCATGAAACTATTCACTCCATGGATAAAAGCAAAAAAATAGGTATGGCAATAAAATTAGACATGCATAAGGCCTTTGATAGAGTATCTTGGAAATTTTTAGATAAAGTCCTATCAAAATTTGGTTTCCAGAGTAAATTTAGAAAAATCATTCAGGCCTGCATTTCCACTTCAAGATTTTCTGTAGTTGTGAATGGTACTCCAGTGGGATTCTTTGCAGTAGTAGAGGTATAAGACAAGGGGATCCCATATCCCCCTTAATTTTTATAATTATGGCTGACAGTCTTAGCAGATCCATAACTAAGGTTGTAAATAATGACATGTTAAAAGGATTCAAACCAACCTCCACCAATCATACAACTTCGCATCAGCAATTTGTTGATGACACAATCCTACTTCTGATGGCTTCTATTCTAGAGGAAAAAGCTATAAAGACTATCCTCAGATTCTATGAAGTAGCTTCTAGCCAGAAATTCAACTTTGATAAAAGCTCGGTGTATTTTTTCAATACTCCTAATGATAGGCGAAAATAATTACACTCATTTTGGGATGTAAAATCAACTCCTTACCCACTACCTATTTAGGATTACCATTGGGCACTAATAGAGTCTCTAATACTATTTGGAATGCCCTGTTAGATAGATTTCACAGGAAATTGGTTGGATGGAAAGGGGTTATTCTCTCTAGTGCTGGAAAATTTTTATTAATCAAAAGTACACTTCAGAACTTACCCATATATATCATGTCAATGTACAACATTCCAACAAAAATTATGGACAACATTAAGAGAATCTAAAGGCACTTTCTATGGCATGGGACTGAAGAAAGATTTAGATACCATTTAGTGGCTTGGGATCAAGTTTGTATACCAAAAAAGATTGGTGGACTGGGAATTAAGGATATCAGAAAGATGAATGTTGCTCTTATTTCCAAACTTGGATGGAGACTTCTTAAGGAAAAGCAACCTTGGACTGAGCTTATTAGGATTAAATACTTGGCATAACAAAATGTGAATTCATTCCTTTTTGAACAACAACTTCCCACTGGTTCCATTTTCTGGAACAACCTGCTTCAAATCAAACATATTCTTGTCAAAGGGTGTAGATGGAAAGTGGGCAATGGTCAGATATTATTTTTTGGAAAGAAAATTGGACTGATTTCAAGATGAGTGATAAATTTGGTTCCCTCAAAGACAGTCTATGTGAGAAATATGGTAGTAAAGTAAAAGATTACATTGAAGAGGTTGGTAATAAGAGAGATTGGAAACAACTTAAAGTTGATAACCTACAACTTGATATCTCCTCTTTACAACAAAAACTTTCTCTCATTCCTCTTAATAAAAAAGATAGCAAAGATGAGCTCCTTTGGGTTGATTCTTTTGATGGGGACTATACTATTAAATCAGGATACAATGCCTTTTTTGATAGCAATCAAATTGGAGTAAAATTTGGATGCCTGAGTTAACTCCTAAAGTTAATTTTTTTTGTGGCTTGTGTTAAAAGGAAAGATTCTTACTAATGATAATCTAATTAAAAATGGTTTCATTATGCCCAACAGATGTTGTATGTGCAAAAAAGAGGCTGAAGACATCAAACATATTTTCTTGCATTGTGATTATGCTGCAAAGATTTGGAGTCTTATCTTTACAAATTTCAATCTTCACTGGGTTCTTCCTAACACCTTCTTGCAGACCTAGGAGCAATGGGATCCACCTTATAAACATAGCATGATAAGAAGATTATGGAATTTGGTTCTACCTCATACCATATGGAGATTGTGGAAAACCAGAAATGATATAATTTTTAGGAACAACAGACAGGTATGCAATAAGATCTTTAAGGAAATTGTTATTGTAAGTCAAGGATAACATTGAAAGGTTTAGGCCTCCTAAAAATAAACCTTATCCAAAGGTAGAAGAACATATTATTGTTTCTGGAAGATTGACACTGGTAATCTTCATAGGATGATCCAAATAGAATTGACAGATCGATAGTACATTGGACTCAACCTCCCAATTTATGGTACAAGCTGAATTTTGATGGAGCTTCTAAAGGAAATCTTGGGGCATCAGGAGGAGGTGGAATAATCAGGGATCATAGAGGTTGTCTTGTTGCTGCTTTGGCAGGTAAAATGGGCCACCAAAAAAACCACTATTTTGAAGCCCTAACAACATTATGGGGGATAAGGCTTGTTAGGGATTGCAACATTTCCAATATTATAATTGAAGGGGACTCTTTGAACATAATAAACCTCCTAAATCAAGTTCAACCCCCTAGTTGGACTATTAGGGATTTCATTTATGAATCTATTGAGATTTGTAAATCCTTTGCAAACTTTAAAATCATACACACCTACCGTGAAGGCAACAAAGTGGTAGATAGTCTGGCTAACTATGGTGTTAGTAATAACATGCAAAATTGGTTTAATGATGACATTCTTCCTAGCATGGTACACAATGAAATTATTAAGGATAAATATGATATACAAAATCATCATTAATGAGCCCCCCGCTGATTTGAAAGTGATTATCTCCTTTGCATGTAGGGTAATTAATATCACTCCCATTTCACATGCTTTTGGGTATGCGAAGAAGTTTTTGAGAAGCGGCTTTGGAGAAGAGGCATTGCAGTTTGAAACAATAGAAAAAATAACAACAAAATGGGTGGACCTCCATGCAAAACAGAACCCATATTCGACCTGGCTTGGAAGGATGATGTGATTTTATGGAATTATTTACAAATGGGCGGGGTCTCAACCTAATTAAGAAAATGTAGGGTCATGATCAAGACATCTCTGTTAAATTTGTAGTTGGATGGAAATAGAGGATGGTTGAATATGGGGAGATCAACATCAAAATTACTTGAAGAACTTATTGCAGAGGTTACGGGTTTGAGCCTAGATGGGGCTAGATTTTTAGTAAAAGGGTTGACAAGAATGCTGAAGCCAAGAAATTCCTTATAGAAGGGGAAAATCTTGAATTTTTTGTGGTAGGTGTAAAAGTGGCCTCCATTCCTGAACCCTTCGATGAAATTGCAAGGATGATTGTCAGGTATGTAACTTTGGAAGGCAGATATGTGACAGTTCCTCTTAAACATCTGGTTTTCCTAAATCACTTTAGAAGGAATTTACAGGTTAGTTTTCCACATTATCTTTTAAATTCCTTAGAGCATTCTATCCTTGAGTTTCAAAACCACACTGCGCCACCCCCTCCATCAAGGTCTCATTTTACTATTACATCGTCATTTTCTTTCCCAGCTTCGTACAATCCCAACTGCCCCTACCCCTCCTTGCCCGACTCCACTACCCCTACCTCTGCTCCTGAGCGTAGAAAATCAGAACCAAAAATCCTCTTTACCCCATCACCCAACCCCCCCCTCCCAAAGGGTCCTTTGCAGCAGTAAAGAGATTGAATCGGCAAAAAAAAAATGCTCCATATTAGCAACCCTACTGAATCTTTTGCTATTGAAAAGGAGGAAGGACTTCTCAACAGAATTGCCAAGTTAGAAAAGGAAGTTAGCAGACCTGAAAGAAGAGCTCAAATAGATGGGTAAGAGAGAAGGTAAAAGGAAGATGAATGATGACCTAGATATGGATAATGAGCAGACTTTGCAAATTTATAAAAAAATTAATTCTATGGACAATAGACTAGGTTTGAAAAAGGCAGGCATGAATTTACTTGTTTCGTACTCAAGGCTATATACAACTTCATGGAGCAACATGTCAAAAGTGTCTGCGTACTTAATGACATTCCTGCTGCCATCTGGGAGTCAGATTCAACAAGGGACCTAGTTCTCTCTCAGTTGGATAAAAAGGACCCCTCCCATGTCACGACCCTGGCATTATTCACCTCTCTTCAGAAGATAAAAACTAATATTGATAAAGCAATAAAGTAATGTGGACTATTACTACTTTAGATTCTTGTTTTGATGTTGTATAGTTGTTGTGTTCAGGCTGCTTTGTTGCAGATTTGACTCTTTTTGCTCCCTCTTTATAGTTTTTGTTTAAGCTATAGTTGGTTCTCATGGTTATCTTGGATTCTGATCCTTTTTTGATGATTTTACTGCTCTTTCTGGATTTTGAGCCTTCTTGTATTAGGGCTTAGTCCCTTTAATACTTTGGTATACTTTTGATGCACTTTCTAGCTTTTGAGCTTTTTGTAACAGGGTATAGTCCCTTCAAAACTATTTACCCCTAATAAAAAAATTCTCAAAATGCGGGGAATTCGCAATTCAAATTTTGAATTTTCCACTCATTGAGAAAAGGTGCGGGATATCGTAAAAACAAAAAATATTGAGAAAAATGCCTTTTGTTATTGGCTATAGCTTAAAATAGTTGAAACATAATAAAATTTATAATATAATAAAACAATAGAAATAAATTATATCAATTTATAGACACATTTATTTTTATCAAAAATCACTGGATAATGTTAGATGTAGTGTGTTAATGAAATATAATTCTCCAATTACTCTCTACCATGTGTTAAGTTTGAACCTAATAGTTAGAAAAAAATATAATTTAAACATTTATTTATTATGAAATTAAAATGTAAAGAAACTAGTATAATATGAAACCATGATATTATAATATAAATAACAACCAGTAAAATGATGACACATGGCTATAGCTTAAAATAGTTGAAACACAATAAAAAAATATAATATTGTAATAAAATAAAAGAACTAAAGTTTACGAATCTAAATACACTTTTTAAAATCAAAATTGACTTATATAATGTTAGATGTAGTCATGCAAATTAAAAATAATTATCTAATTATACTATGCCATGTGGCATGTTTTGAACCTAATAATTAGAAAACATTCTAATTGAAACATTTATTAAAAAATTTATGTTGAGTTGTGGAGCTCAATTACTTTAGATTAGCGTGTAATATGAAACTTTGGAAAACATAATAACCATCATCGGTTATGGAGGGACCTGACATCGGTTAGGGCTAACCGCGTCGGTTACTGTCTTGGGAGTGTTTTATTTAACTCTTGGGAATTAGATCTATTTTTAGTATTAAATCAGATATATTAATTGTAATTACATGGTTAAGTGCCCTAAGTCTGTATACGCCTATATAAGCATGAAATCTAGGGTTTAGAAGTAAGAATTAAGAAGAACTTGCAAAAGTTGATGATTATTGTGAGAATAATTGTGAGAGAGAGAATTCTTGGAGAAGAATCAAAATATTGAGTGAAAGAAAGTACTATACATCTGAGAGGTGTGGAAGATTGTAAATCTTTAATTGTATATCTTGTTAAAGCTTTAGATAATAGATTGGATTATTTCTTAGTGGACATAGCCCACACTGGGTGAACCACGTTAAATCTAGTGTTGATTTTATCTCTTGTTCTATATATTTCTTTTGTTAGAATATCCTCTTTTATTTTCATGTATGCTTATATATGATATATTATCTGTCGGTGGTGTGCTAACCCCAACAACTGGTATTAGAGCTTTGTTTGAGGGTTTTGTGTGTTGACAGATTTACTCACAGAGGGTTTTGTGATTGAGTGGGAGCTACAACAATGGCAGAAGAAAACAAATACAAGGTAGAGAAGTTTGATGACCGAAATGATCAATTATGGAATATGCAGTTGAGGATTATCTCGTATCAAAGATATTTTTATTTACCGTTGGATGAGAAGTCTAGACCTACGAAGATTCTTGATGAAGAATGGAAGATTCTTGGCGAAATGATTTTGGATCTATAATATTGAGTCTTACAAACATCCGTGGCTTCCAATATTACGAAACGACTTATATGAAAAACCAAATGCTTTAAATAAAGTTTATTTGATGAAAAAAATATTTAGTTCTAAGATGCATGGAGGTTGATCTACATCTAGTCATTTGAATGATTTCTAATCTATTGTAAATTAGTTAAAATTGGTTGATATATTGTTTGATTATGAAGTGAAAGTAATTTTATTATTATGTTCTTTGCCTGATAGTTGGGATAACTTGGTAATGGATGTTAGTAATACAACATCTACTAATAATATTTTAAAGTTTGATGATGTGGTTAGTATAATCTTGAATGAAGAAATTCGCAAGAAAAGTACATAGAAATCATCATCTGGGAATGCTTTGAATGTAGAAAGTAGGGTCGCAGAAGGAGAGATCCAAGAGTAAGAGTAATGGGAAATCAAAGTCAAGGGATAACATATCTAAATCCAGAGGTAAGGGAATTACTTGTTGGAAATGTGGAAAGAAAGGACATGCAAAGAAAGATTTTTGGTTAAAAGATAAAGAGAACCAACAACCAGACAAAGGTAAAGAAGTAAATTTTGCTGCAGTAGGGATGATTCAAGATGCTCTTATTCTTTCTTTAGATAATAGAATTGAATCATGGGTTTTAGATTCAGGAGCTTCTTTCCATGTAACCCCTAATAAGAGTTATTTTAGACATTATGTCCAGGAAATTTTAGACATGTTTATTTGGGTGATGATGAACCTTGCAGTATTACTGGTAAAGGGATGTTCATCTAAAATTATAGAATGGAAATACTTGGGTATTAAAAGATGTGAGGCATGTGCCAAGCCTCAAGAGGAATCTTATTTCTGCAGCAGGGGCAACTAGGTGAATCTGGTTGCATGGTTAAATTTACAGAGACTCTTAGAAAATCACCAAGGGTGATTTTTTTGTTGTGCAAGAGGTAAGAAGGTAGGAACACTATATTTATCTACCCATGTTATCGATTCCTTTTCTGTATTATCTACTTCAGATTTAGATGCATGTATGTGGCATAATCGGTTGGGCCATATGAGTAAAAAGGAATGCAAATCTTGAAGGCTAAGGGTAAGTTATCATATTTGAAAGACTTAGATCTTAATTTTGTGAGAATTGTGTCTTTGGAAAGAAAAAGAGAGTGATATTTCTCAAAGTTGGGGCAACTAAGAAGGAGAAAAAATTAGATCTTGTACACTCAGATATGTGAGGACCATCTTAGGTAGCTTCTCATGGAGGATTCCAGTATTATGTTACTTTCATTGATGATGCTACAAGAAAGGTATGAGTTTATTGTATTAAACATAAATTTGATGTTTTTGAGACTTTTAAAAGATGGAAATACCTTATTGAGAATGAATCAAATTCAAAGTTAAAGTGCCTTAGATCTAGTAATGGGGGTGAATAATGTAGCAATACTTTCAATGATTATTGTTCACTAAATGAGATACGTAGAGAAAGAATGGTTCCAAGAACACCACATGAGAATGGTGTTGTAGAGAGAATGAACATGACAATCATAAAATGTGCTAGAAGTATGAGAATACATTTTGGATTTCCCTTGTAGTTTTTGGTAGAAGCAGTTGATATAACAATTTATTTGATTAACCGTGGGCCTTCAAGTTCACTAGATGGAGGAATACTAGAGGAAGCTTAGATCAAAAAAGAGGTAGGTCTTTGTTTTCTTAAAGTTTTTGGTTCAGAAGATTTTCTGCATATTGATAAAGAAAATAGAAAAAATTTGGATGTAAAATCCAAGAGATGCACTTTCATTGGTTAAGGATCTGGTCATTTCGATTCCGTTTTTGGGATTTAGAAAATTCTAAAATTATTAGGAGTCGTGAAATTGAATGGAATGAAAAGAGAATGTGCAGGATCAAATTTTGGTACTCGAGGATGAATCCGTTGATAAGTTTGTGAATGAAATTGAACTCTTGGATTTAAAATTAATACCGATAGGGTTACAAGTAACGATGTCGGTTGACCCATGATTGACATTGGTCAACAAACCGGTATCAATTACATAAGAGAATAAGCGATATCGATTAGCGTAATCGATGTCGGTTACAGGTGATTGATGTCGGTCACTAATAAATTTGGATACAAATGGCTAGGAGGTCCGAATGAGCCTTCAATACCCCAAATTCGTGAGAAGGTCACAAAGGGTAACTCCAAAAAGATTTACACCTTCTCTATTTTATTTATTATTGACTGATAATGGTGTACCAGAGAGTTTTGAAGAAGAAATACAGGATGAGACCCATGTGCAGTGGGAGCATGGCATGGATGAGGAGATGGACTCCTTGGAACATAACCAGACTTGGGATTTGGTTAAGTTTCCAGCAAGTAAGAGGACATTGCAGAATAAGTGGGTTTACAAGATTAAGGAAGAAGAGGGTAGACAAAAAGGTACAAGGAAAGGCTTGTAGTAAAGGGATTTGTATAGAAAGTAGGTATTGAATTTGGTGAAATATTTTCTCCTGTTGTTAAGATGACTTCTATTCATATTGTATTGAGTTTAGTTACAATAGAGGATTTTATTTAGAACAACTAGATGTGAAGACAACTTTCCTTCATGGTGATTTGGATGAAGAGATTTATAGTGCAAGCCTTCTTAGGTATGAAGTCAAGGGTAAGGATAAATTAGTGTGCGGGTTGAGAAAGATCCTATATGGGCTCAAGTAAGCTTAAAGGCAATGGTATATGAGGTTTGATAGTTTTATGCATGAGCATGGTTACTTGAGATGTGAATCTGACCATTGTGTTTATTTCAAGAAGCTTGAAAATGGGAGCTATATTATTTTGTTACTGTATGTGGATGATATGTTTATTACAAGATCTAGTATGCAGGACATTGGTGAGCTTAAGGGAAATTTAGCTAACACATTTGCTATGACGGATTTAGGAGCTGCAAAAAAATCCTTGACATGTAAATACATAGAGACAGGAAGAACAAGAAATTATATTTGTCTCAGGAGGATTATATCTATAGGGTGTTAGAAAGGTTCAAGATGTAGAATGCAAAACTTGTTAGTACACCTATGGTTGGACACTTCAAATTGAGAAAATATTAGTGTCCTTCATCACATGAGGAGGTCAAATACATGACATGAGTTCCATATGCTTCAGTAGTTGGGAGTCTCATGTATGCTATGGTTTGTACTAGACTAGACATTGCACAGGCAGTGGGAGTTGTGAGTAGATATATGGCCAATCTAAGTAAAGAGCATTGGAAAGTAGTCCAATGGATACTTAGGTATTTGAAAGGGACATCTAGCATGTAATTATGCTATGGAGGTTTGGATATTTCATTATATGGTTATGTTGATTCGGATATGGTTGGAGATCTGAATGGTAGGAGGGGCACTATTGGATATATTTTCACAGTAGGTGGGAAAATAGTTAGTTGAATTTCAAGATTGTAGAAGGTTGTGGCTTTGTCTACTACAGAGGAAGAGTATGTTGTAGCTACAGAGGCTAACAAGGAGATGATATAGATGAGTAGGTTCATGGAAGAGTTGGGAAAGGAGCAAGATGATTGCAAACTATTCAGTGATAGTCAGAGTGCAATTCATTTGGCAAAGAACTCAACATTTCATTTGAGAATGAAACACATTTAGTTGAGGTATCACTTCATATGGAAGGTATTGGAGGATGGGAAGTTGAATATAGAAAATATTCATACGAGTGAGAACCCTGCAGATATGCTAACAAAGCCATTAACAAAGGAGAAGTTGGAGATACACTCCACTTTTGTTGGTCTTCGAGTTTGAGACTTGAAGAGGAAGAAACAAAGCTAAGGAAGGATCCAAGAATGACGTTGTACAGGTATGGTGCAGTAATTAATATCCAAGTGGGAAATTGTTGAGTTATGGAGCTCAATTACTTTGGATTAACATGTAATATGAAACTTGCTGGAAAACACAGTAGCCATCATCAGTTATGGAGGGATCAACATCGGTCACCTATGACTAGCATCGGTTAGGAAAGGAGGAACCGACATCGGTTAGGGCTAACTGGTGTCGATTACCTATGCGGGAGTGTTTTATTTAACTCTTGGGAATTATATCTATTTTTAGTATTAAAGCATATCTATTGATTGTAATTGCATGGCTAAGTGCCCTAAGTTTGTATACGCCTATATAAATATGAAAGGTAGGGATTAGAATTAAGAATTAAGAAGAACTTGAAAAAGTTGATTATTATTGTGAGAATAGTTGTGAGAGAAATAATTCTTGGAGAAGAAGCAAAAGCTTGAGTGAAAGAAAGTATTGTACATCTGAGAGGTGTGGAAGATTGTAAATCTTCAATTGTATATCTTGTCAAAGCTTTGGATAATAGATTGGCTTATTCTTGGTGGACATAGTCCACACTCGGTGAACCACGTTAAATTTGGTGTTGATTTATATCTCTTGTTCTGTATATTTATTCTAGTAGAATACCCACTTTTATTTACATGTATGCTTAGATCTGATATATTATCTGTACAACTAGTGTGCTAACCCCAACAATTTAAATGTAAATAAATGAATAATAAAATATTTTGAAACTATATGGAACCATGATATTATAATATAAATGGCTACCATTAAAACGATGACACGTGGCATGAAATTCTAAAATCCTAAAAGGTGTTTTTTGCATTAAAACAATAAAAATGACTATCATTTGAAAGCTATAAAGATAATGTTTACAATGACAAGAGGTATTGGTATATAGATAGCGATCGTTAAGCTATATCATGATTTGTTATTCTATCATTATTTCCAAATTAAGTAATTATTGTGCAATGATTTATCTTATCAAAACTACAAAAAATATCACTTACTCTTAGGGGTATATATGGTTTCCAATTTAAAAAGACATATCTTGTACGAGATAAAATATGTAGTGCAACAATTAGGGTTGTCTTGTAAAGTCTGCCCAAAACGATATAATTACAATGACAGGTGATAATGATAGGAGCCTATCGGACGTTAAGCTAGACAATTGTTTTTATAATATAGTTATTCAAAAATTAGAAACTGTTGAGCCTAACAACCGCTACGTTATTCCTTTTAACTAGTAATCAAGCTTAGCGGTCGCTAAACCTTTTCTTTGATATGAACCGAAAGTCTTGATCCCTCTCGATGGAACGTAGTGTAGAAATTGTCTCCACCCGGTAATGTGTAACCCATTTGAAACAATTATAATCATTGAAAATTACAATCAATCTAAATATATAAAGATAGTGATTACTACAACAAGAGGTAATGAAAGGATTCTAGCAGCCTCTAAGCTATATTGCGAGTTTTTAATCAATAACTACTTGGAAATCGATAAATTGTTAAGACTATATGCTCTTGCTAGGATTTTTCTTTGAAAAGAATGAATATGGATTATAATTTACTAAGATATATCTTAGGATAAATAAATAAGTTTTGAATCCTCTCAAAATAAAAACTATTGAGCCTAATGACCTCTATGTTATTTCTTTCAATGAGTAATGAAGGCTGGCAGTCACTAAGCATTTTCTCTAATAAGAATAGAAAGTCTCGATCCCTCTCGATGGAAAGCATTGCAAAAATTGGCTTCATAAGGTAACACGCAGATAATTTGTTAACATTTTAATTATTTACAATTACAATCGATCTAAAGTTGTAGAGATAGTTATTGCTATGACAAGAGGTAATGATATGGTCGTAGCTTGGACCACTAAGCTATTCCATGATTTGTTATTCAATGACTATTTTGATACCCTTTTTCTCGATATTAATGAATATGGATTACAATTTTCAAAGATATATCTTATGAGAAATAAATAAGACTAGATGCCTCTCGACAAAATGTAGTGCGATGAATTGAGTCCGCCATGTGAAGTCTACTTAATATGTGACACTTACAATAAATGAAAAACACTAACCATCGAAATTTGAACATATAGTGATTATAATAGAAAATGGTAATGATAGGAGCCCAACGGATGCTAAGCTTGACCATTGTTTGTTATTATATATCTATTCTCAAATTTAGAAATTGTTGTGCCTATCGGCCACAATGTTATTCCTTTGATATGAAGATAAAGTCTTGATCCATCTCGATGGAAAGTAGTGCAGAAATTGGATCCACCTGGTAATGTGCGGCTAATTTGATACAATTATAGTCATTGACAATAACAATCATTCTAAAGTTTTACTTCTAGTGATTTCTACGACTAGAGGTAATGAAAGTATCATAGTAGCCACTAAGCTAGACCATGATTTTTTATTCAATAGTTATTTTGAAATTAAGAAATTATAGCGGTCGTTAGGCTTTTTCTTTGATACAAATGAATATGGCTTATAATTTACAAAGATATATTTTAGGAGAAATATGTAAGTCTTTATCTATCTTGTTGAAATGTAGTGCTGCAATTGGGTCCAACATGCGAAGTCCAACCAATACGATATAATTACTATCATTGAAAAAAATATCGGTCCACAAGTTGAACATATAGTGCTTACAATGAAAATCGGTAATCGAGGAGCTTAGTGGCTGCTAAGCTTGACCATTGTTTGTTATTATATAGCTATTTTCAAATAAATACATTCTTGAGCCTAACGGATGCTACGTTATTATTTTCTACTAGTTATGGAGATTACATATTAATGGCCTTTAAGATAGTCCATTGAATTGGTGTAAATTACCAACAAGTAATATTAAATATTGTCCATTCATATGTCAACTCAAATCCTCTCTCTCACCAAAATCTATGTTTTCTAATGTTTCCTTTCATCACGCAATCTATGCAAAGTGGATCGTTGTCGGACAACGGATAATCCTTCCAAAATATGTTGCGTGTTAATTGTAAAGAAATTTTTACATAGTTTCTAGTATTAATGTTTGTTGTCACCCTCAAAATTCCCCTCATTTTTCAAGTCAAGTTTCAAAATTTTTGAGTTGGTGCCTGTTATCCCAATTTTTCCCCAACAAAATTGATCAAACATGACCCTACACAAAAGAAAATTGGAAGGGGCAGTTTAGTCATGCGAGCCCACATTCCAAATCCAACAATGAAGAAGCAATGGACCCGCGGAAGGCGCCACATGCCTCATCGACAAAATTCAAAAGGCATGGCCCAAAGAGAGACCCCAAACTTGCGCCATCCCTCCATGTGTCCAAGGTCCGGAAAAGGGACAGAGCCAACCATTTAATCGACTAAGTATAAGAGGGTTGGCGGAAGCCTCCACATGCCTCATCGGTGCAACTTCAGAAGTGAGACCCAAGGGACAAACCCCAAATGAGCGACCGACCCTCCACGTGGTCAGAGCCTCAAAAAAGTTAAATCAGTTGTTGAAAATTCTAAGGCCAGCGGATGACACCACGTGTCTCATCGGTGCACCTTCAAGGGTTAAAGCCAAAGGTGGTTCCCCAAACAAGTGCCAACTCTCCACGTGTCTAGGGTCCCACAGAAGTAAAAGGGGTAGAATTGACTATTGAATCTACTAAGGAAAGGATAACCGCGAAAATCCCCACGTGTCCCTTAGCTCTCTTTCCAGGGAGAATCCAAAAGTAGGTCCCAAACATGCGCCAGCTCTCCACGTGTCTAATCGGTGCACCTCAAAGGTCAGGTCCAAACAAAGTCTCCAAATAAGCAGGAAGCCTCTACGTGTCCCGAGTCGAGACATAAATCCTTTGCTAAACGAGAGGACTTAGTCAAAACACAAAAATACGAACAAGCCCGTAAAGGGAAATGTGGCCATGTTTCAATTGATGGCAGAAAGGCGGGCCCTTTCTGTGTTTTGATGCTTTGAAAAGTCAGAAGCGGAGAGTCGGGTTGTTAGGACACTTTAGGAATTTTACCTTTGTTTCCAAAAGGGTGTAAAGTTATAAAGTGACCCATGACCCGCTCATGCCAAGGGATAAAGTCAAATGTTGAGTCTTCATCAAAAGTAAAAGCACGAAGACGGGTTGTCGGGACACTTTAGGAATTTTACCTTTGTTTCCAAAAGGGCGTAAAGTTATAAAGTGACCCGCGGCCCGCTCATGCCAAGGGATAAAGTCAAATGTTGAGTCCACATCGAAAGTTAAAGCACGAAGGTGGGCCATCGAAGAAATTTGGGAATTTTGGTTTTATTCCAAAAAGAGAGTTAAAAGTTATAAAATGATCCATGACTCTGCTAGGGTCTTGAGCCCACGTTGAAAAGTCAAAGCAGAGAGGTGGGTCGGCGGATAACTTTGAGTTTTGGGATTTTGATTGAAAGAGTTAAAATTGTAAAAGTGAGCCGCGACTCGTCGCCACTCAAGTAAAGCCACATGTCAAGCCTATATCAGAAGTGGATGGGCAGACCAAAATGTCTAAAATGCATAATCTCTATAAAAATCATAAAATGCAAAAGGCACCCCTAGGCCCGCTTCAACAAATCTCTTCCACGTGGACAACTCAAATTCAAAGTTGTAAAAGTGGGTTAACAATTGTGATATGATGCATCTAGTTTTTCCGCCTAGGCATGGAAATGGCCGAGGCATTAGAGAAGTTCAGACGTCGGTTTCTTGAATCAGTTTCATCATTTTTATAACCGAATGTAACCGTTTTTGGAAGCTATTTAGTGGGTTCTACGCCATTTATTGTTTTGGTTGGATCTTGGTACTCTATAGATGTAATAGATTTGAAAGTAATCAATACATAAGTTTTTCCCTTTCTTCCTCTGCTATTCCTTCTTTCCTTGTTCAAATTTATGAATCATCCATCTTTGCATGATAAGAAACTTTGTGTTCTTGTTAATATGATTTTGGGAACTTTGTGTCTGTGAAATTATATCTGTTATAAACACGAATGATTCCATTCTACATCTCCTTTGATCAATACGTATAAGGTTATACTCTGCTATCTATATTTCTTGAAAGTATTGTTATGTTCTTCCTCTCTCATCTCCTTAGTTCTTCTATTCTTTTGTATTGATGATCTTTTAGGCATGAAACGTTTCAAAGTATTAGGAATCCACACTTTGAAAGTTGTACATTTGTATATAAGCTTTTCATATTGCTTTCAATAAGGGAACCTCTCCCATTAAAGAGGAAGGACTTGTTGTCCCTGGATGTGGTTTGTTAAGTATCATTTTAAAATCCAAAAAATGTTGAGATCCAAAAATATGATTTACAATAACAGTTGAAGGCTAGATGTCATGTTTAGTCGAAGCCTAATAGTAGCTAACGTTTACTTTGATTGCTTACCAATGATAAAAAGTAATGTATTATAGAGATTGGTGATCACAAATGCTAATACTTGCATTCATTAACATATAGTGATAACAAAAATTAATCCATATGCAAAGTAATTTTTAATATATTCTACTCCAATTGTAGATACAATGTCTTCTATTGGTCGCAATCCATTCTTGGCAATTCCATTCATTGAAGGCGTTGAGAGATGGAAGAAAAGAGATGACGACTTGGTTTGTTGAAGTCCATGGCCCTAACAACTACTACAATGACCTGTGGTTTTTTTTATAGATGACGGACATGAGGAAGTCAAAATGGTTATATCCCTCTAGTCTTTGATTCGAGAACAATGTGTGTTTAGGTCGAACACATTGACTATGAAAATAATAAGTGTCTTATTGTGGATATAGAGTTAGATGTTTCTTTATTTAGGAAACAAGAAATACAAATCTCGAGAAGACAAAAGATAATGTTCTGTTCAATACATGAATGGGATTTGGGGTTGTTAGTAGATAAAGACAAAACTGGTTATTCAAATGCAGAAGAAATTCACAATGGCATGCTTGCAAAGTACTTAGAAAATTGAATAGAGGTGATACAATCTCTTTCGTTTATCATTTTTAGAATAGAAAAGGTTCAATTTCATTGCCTAAATATTCCAAGTTGTTTACTATGTTGAGGAGAAGATATTTGGCTAAATTGGAGCTCAGTCTGTCTAGATCAAAGTTCCATGGGTTGAAAAAGAATACTAAACCAGCTGCATTGCTGAAGAAAACAACCACTATATTCACAAAAATAGAACCTTCAACTAAGCAGTAGTTTGATTAATTTTTGTTCAATGGTGAAGTATTTTCAATTGATGTTTCCAAGTTCCATGTAACACCTTGAGTATCGATTCAACTTTGTTGATGATGAGAATATTGACCTTCTTGTGTACTCCATGTTCATAAATGCTATTCCTACATAGAGGGAAGTAATTCTTCTTCCCTTATTGGAGTCTACAAATAAGGTTGTGGTCCTCAAGATCTAAAAGACTTGGAAAGTGATGAAATTAAATTTTATATACTTGATGGCCAACATACAATATATGCACAAAAAAATATTTTGGGCTCAGATACTTACAAGTCTTTACATCCGAGGCTATAGTTTTGAAGGGTTCACATTCTTTATGAAAATGCAACTAACGAAGCCATTACTAATATTTGCAAACAATAGAATGAAGTGAATAGAACTTGGATAGAAACCAAGTTTATTGATTTGTTGTACAAATCTAGATCAGTTTGGAAATCACTTGGATGTCCTCAACATCTCGGATTGGAAAAACACAAAACAAAGGAATGGAAGGTAATGTATTTTAATTTTATTACATTTGTTATTAAATTTTTTCTTCCTTATATAAAAATATAAAACATTTAATTGTCCTTTAAATGCAAAACTTTGAGAGTCAATGCCTTTTGATTTTCAAAACGGACACAACCATCAATCTATACGACAAATGGAATTTTATATTATTGTTGGATGATATATGGACTAAATGGACTACAAAATTTGATTTGTTTAGATCTAGTGGCCTTGCTTGTTCACCTATTAAAGATAATCAGGATAAATTTTAGCCTAATTCATTGGCAAGATTCACAACCAATTCATTCAGGGCTTACAGAGGAATGAGCGAGCGAAGAACTATTAATACTAGAATATAAAAAGTACAATTAGGGGATGTCTAGTTAATTGGCCCTATTCAGGAAGGCATAATAACAAAGATATTTGATTCTTATTGCCAGAGACTAAAAGTAGATAGAAAAATGAGAGAAAATGTTCTACAATATTTTAAAGACAAACATCTTGATATTGATCTATTAACATCATATAGTGAATCAATGTAATTAAAAAGGTTAAATTGCATGAATCACACTACCACCAGTTTATGCATCTACTATTGGGTGAAGAGAGGAAAGGAAAGAGAAAATATGATTCCCACATAGGGGAAAAAAATCTAAACGAAAAAAAGGACTAGGTGGTAGAAGAATATCTTCCGTCGAGACTCAGACAATATTAGACAACTATGTGGTGTCAATGGAAGACAATATATTGGTAAGGATGAAGAACACAAAAGAATTTACTTGTCAATGTGCATATCTGTTCCAGATTTCGTCAACTCTATAAGTTATTCCTGCCACCAACCCTTTCAATGCAGAATGTGTTATCATTGATTTTTACAATTTGTCTAGTGATATTTCTTCTGAAGAAATAATGGAGCGTCTAGCAGTCATTGGAGGTAGTGCATTGGAATGTATTATTATTTTTATCATACCAATTGAATATTCAAAAATGTTGAGAGAAATAGTAAAAAAATACATGGAAAAGGTTAAAGAAAGTGAAGAATCAATTCTAGATGGATGCTACAGACTCTATGATTACAAAGTGGGAAATTTAAAAGTTTGTATCTTATGCACACAATAACTGGAGTGCACAACTACGACAAAAAAATGATGAAAGATAAGAAATAACTAGGGATTAGATGGAAAAGTTCCATAGCAATTGATAATTGTAAGCGAAATTGGCCTAAAAGGAAACAAACATCATTTTCCTTGTGAGCGATCATATGAGTTCTAGTCTGAGATGTTCGCTCGATGTTGTTCCAGGATTCTATAGTATTAGTGTTATATAAGGGACGGTGTTGCACTACGTGCATTAGTTGAATCCAATCAATTTGTTGTTTTTATTGTTGAGACACATAGTCAGGAAATGTTTTTAAAACATTACTATTCTCATATGAAGAAAGGTTGGTACTAGAATACAACTCGAACATGTGATTATGTTAAAATTATTTCAACCGAAAAAAGCTACTTACACAGTTCTTATTTATGCAAACAACCCAATAACAATAGGAATCAATGTACAAACCTCTCACCTTGATGCTACATAACCAACTCATCATGGTGATTTACCTTCAATCAATTTATAAATATATTTAATGAGATTTGTTTTCAATTTCCATTGTTCTTGTTTTTTTGACAATACACTATGCTCACCAACTCTGACCATAGATGGGGAGAACTCAACCACATCATCCATGAATATGCAAGCAAATCCTGGTATGTTAGTCATGTGTATTTATAAATAAGAACCGTTACTAAGCCCCACAAATTTATAAAAAAATTAATGGTTTATGCAGACCACCAACACTCGGAGAAAGTAATAGTGGAGTGCACGGTGGTAGCCAACATGAATATGCAGAAAAAACTAAGTATGCTAGCCATGCATATTTTTAAACATAACCATCTCTAAGGCTCACATAGTTATAGAAAAATATATCTGCTAATTCTTGAAGTGGAACCATTTTCAAAGAAGGAATTACCAAATAACCTATTCCAAAAGTTCATGGTTGGAACCAACGCTACATAGTTTGTAGTTTCTAGGTTGTATGTTGTCTACATAAACCATTAATATCAACATAATGATACATGCATTAGAATCTATGCTTATTCTAGCCAATGATGGCATAGCCTAGCGGTCACTAATCCACATCAATATCTCAAAAGTGTTGTCTGCTAATGGGTGGTTCAATGGATATAAACAAACCCTAACAGGTGCTATAATTCATTCAAAAGACATAGAACATTTTGATTTGTACTTACCATATTACCACGGAGACTAGTATGCTTTTCAATTATGCTTTCATTTGCGATAACATGAAATTTATTTTGAATTGATTACTGTTGTTTGTAATACATATTACATAAAAAAACTAGCAACTACTAAGGTTTATGCAAGCCAAGCTAGAAGCTCAGTCGGTAAGTGGTAGCTACCTAAAGTGCTAATATTGAATTTACCATTTTACCATGTAGTTCAATATGTTTTTTTTTCAAATACGCTTTCATTTTCCATAACAATAGCTATATTAATAATATTAATATTGTTTGAAACAAATATTTCATCAAAGGATCTAGTGCGGGTAAAGAAGATGTAATCCTACACGCAAGGCCCACTGGTAAGTGGTAGCTGCAAGCTAAAAAGTTAATTTTTCCATTGGTTAGAATTGATATGAGACTGATTAAAAAAATTATTTACTTCCCTATAGTTAGCCACAAGAATTACTTGATTATTTTATATTTTAAGGGCTTGCTATATGAGAAAAATAGATCGCCCTCTAGGGACTTCACATTCAAGTTTCACAAGGAGAGAATCAATGTGCGAGGTGGCCTGAAAGACTTTATTAAGTCATTATCAACAAAATTTGAAATGGGATTCAGTGGACAAACTCACTTGGTGATGTTGAAAATTTGACAAAGGCATTCAATAAAAAATATCACCTGACTTGAATCCATTAATCACCCTGGGAAAAGAACATTGCAAAATGGTCGATGGAATTGCAATAAAATATCTAGAAAAGGTTTGGAGTAGAAACGATGTCCCCTGATTAGAAGACACAACGTGTATTAAATTAGGTGCAAATGGAAACCCTCCAAAAGTTTTATGGTTGGGATGAAAAGCAAAGGAAAAATTGCTCAAAAAAATATGTTGTTGATGACTGATTTGCACAAAGAATTATCACTAATAGTGTCAAATGGATTGAATGTGGTAGACGACATCAAATATTTGGAGTGAGTAAATGCTAAATAAAAAGTTAGCATTTCAAAATGTTATTGTGATGATACAAATTAACATTGTAAATAAAATACATTCATATGTTTTAGTGATGGTTTTGCGTAACTATTTAAATTACGATCGTACGATTATATGTTGGGAGAATTTAAATCTTACATGATTATAAGTTGAGTGTGAGTGTATAAGTTGAAAATGTGAATTAACAAAAATATTTAATGTAACGAATCTTTGAGTAGTTTTTATTAATGAAATATGTATCCTAAATTAATTGTGAGCATGCTTTAATACTAGTTTTTGCTTTGATATTACAAAACATATACCACTTTCCAATGCAATGAAATAACTACAATATGGTATGTAAAGACTCGTCATGACCTTTGAAACATTACATTCTATTCAAATAAATTCTTCACAAAAAATGTTCATATTATAACAATAAGAAATGAGGAACGCCATTAGATTTTACCTTTGTCACCACCTATAACCATTTGATTTTTGGTATAACAATATCGAAAGGGACTTGTTTTTTAATTTTTAATTGATTCAACACCCTCAACCATTTAATTTTGTTTTTTTTTCAATTGTAGATAACAACACATGTAACATGGCTGATCATATTTGATATAAATGGTATTTTGGTACACACCCTCCACAAGGCATCTTCGACATTCAAATAGTTAAAAAAGTTTGGCGGCATTGAGCTTGAAAAAAAAAAATTTCTCAGACCTAATGTGAAATAGTTCTTGCAACGCAGTGCAAAAACATTTCAACATAACAATATGGACATCAGCGAGAAATTCAAATGTTGATGACATGATGCCTTCATTCCTTCAAAACATCATCTTGGAGGTTGCAAGCTTCGAGTTCATATTTACACATGAATATTGTGTTGGGATTAAACGCTCCGATTATGAAGGTTATAGGAATCCCAAATTATATCTCAAGAATCTTAACTCCGTTTGGTCATGGTTTAATGCATCGTACAATTGTAAAAATATAGTGCTTGTAGATGAATCTTTAGAGAAAAACAAGTTCAATGATGTTGTAAACTACATAATTGTTGAAACATTTAACATAGATTCTAAGTCAGAAGACACATACTTGTTATATGTTTTGTGGCCTTTGTTGCAACCATTGAAGGATGTCGAAGATGTTCGAGATTATATTAGATCACAAAAATAATTATAGGGAGTTTTTATTGGAGCTTTACTATGATTTGTATTGTTGATTTGGAAGCCCATCTTCGGGAATAATGTTACATTATAAATTCAAATTATTCATCAAATGTTTTACTATAATTCTACCTACCTTTAGTAAAGGAATTTTAATGTATTTCATAGCTATATTTAAATACTAATATATATATGGGATAGTTTTACAGTTAATTTTAAATAAGTTCATATCCATATTTGAATATGATTTTTTTATGCCATGTCTCTTACAGTTGATTTTATATCTAAATTTAAATATGAAAATATATCTGGTATGGTTTTACAATTAATTACATTCTCCTACATTGGATCTTCACCCTCTGCTAATTTCTTCATAACATCTTCATAAATTCTCTGGTTGCGATGAGGTTTAATCACACCATAACAAATGAAGTAAATATGAGATCTCACTTTAAATATGAAAATATATCTAGAATGGTTTTACAGATTAATTACATTCTCCTAAATTGAATCGTCGTCATCTTTAAGTTTCTTCATAACATCTTCGGTAATTCTTTGGTTGCCCCAAGGTTCAATCGAACCATAGTAATTGAATCTAGAAGTGTCTAACATCTCGTGAATACCATTAGCCTAGTAGCCGCTTGCTCAATGGCGTTTGTAATATTCAAATTTGCATAGTTTAATCTTAAAAACATCTTAAAATTTATAAGATAATTATTCCAAAGAAATCATTAAGCCTAGCAGTTGCTAGCCCTTATAAAACAAAACATATATATATGTTCTATATGGGCTAGTGGCGCATTACATTATTTGTAGATCAATGTTGGATTCCCTAAAATTATTACACTTTTTTTCATAGATTCATAAATTTAAATCATGACTAGATATATTGGAATTGAAGGAGAATTAACGAATTCCAATATTTTGATTTTCATATTCCAATATATGTGATTTTGGAGTACAGTTAATTCCAATATATGTGATTTTGGATTCCAATATATCTAATTCTAGATTCCAATATATGCGATTTTGGAATCCAATATGTGTGATTTTGGAATCCGATATGTGTCATTTTGGAGTGTAGCTAATTCCAATATTTGACATTTGGAATCCAAAAATATCAATATTGGATTCCGATATTGGCTATATTTTTTAGCTTCTAGATTTGGAATAAGTTCCAATTTAATGAATATAAGCATTTTACCCAAAGTGGTGATTTATTGTCTACAAAAGGAAGGAAGTACGTAACATGCAAATGCAAAGGCAATATGCGCGAGGAAGAATACGGATAAGGAAAGCGGCGTGAGGAAATGTGCGGAGCTCGAGAGGAAGGGCATGTGTGTAGAAGGCATGCCAAGGGACTTAACTAATTTAGAGGCTAATTCAGATAGTGTGCGCGAGAAGTGCGTAGTGACCGATAAAGAAAGAAAGCGTGTAAAGAGGAAGGCGCAAAGCAAGTTTGAAAGGAGATACAAGATATATAGGGAAGTGGGAGTGTGTGAAAATTACATGAGGGGACATAAAGGAAACATAAGGCACAAGGAAGAATTAGGAAGGGTGCATGAGGGCGTGCGGAAGAACTGCAACCAATCAAAATGAACCAAGGAACAACGAGTATGCACAACCTACAATCTCGGACTTCGGAGTCAGATTGAATATGTAAGTTGTCCAAATAACTAGGGGAGTTATTTTGGACAATAATGATCACATCAACTATATAAAATACAAGTACATTATACTCGTAGAAGAAAAAAACTAAAAGAAAAAAAATACCACACAAATATAATCAAGTATATAAAGAAGCACCTAATAGCTCAAGCAAGAGGACTATTCTAAAATACAAGTTTTATTAAAGTGGGAACCAATAACCAAGTCTTAAAAAGGAAGAAACAGTTAATTATTTATCACTTTATATGTAAGGGATTTAAAGTCCCTTATTAAGGTAAGGGATTTGCAGTCCCCTTTCAATCTCATAGCCAAAAGAGGACCATGTTCAATCCGTAACAAGTCTAGTGGCCCTGAACTATCTTATCTCCCTTATCTATATATCCCTCCTCGCCTTCTTGGATAAACAAAGGAGGGGCTCTATGGGACATATTAATCTTCTTATTACAATAGCCCCAAAGTTAAATGATACACCAATTCATGTTATTGATACTAATAAAAAAATCAGTGCAATATTACATCAACATTAGGTAACAAAAATGGAATTCATCATGGATAAAAAAATGGGCATATTAGTTTTATATGTGACGATTAAATGATAAAAATAAGATGATATTGATCGCAAGCTCATATAATATTCTTCATACCAATGAGGTAAATTCCATAACGATCATTCCATTAGATCAAGTTCAAGTCTCCGCCCAATGAGGAGCAAGTGGTGTCAAGTACATTAGAGAAAGTTCAAGCCTCCACACCTAGTGAGGAGAAATTGGTTTCTATTATATTAGGGAAAGTATAAGTCTCCACACCTAGTGAGGATAAATCAGTTTCTATTATAGTAGGAAAGTACAAGTCTCCACGCCTAGTGAGGAGAAAGTAACACATATCTTATTTTCATAGGTGAAAGTCTCCACACCTAGTGAGGAGAAAGTAACATCTATTTCATCATAGTAAGAAATATATATCTCACCCATTCAAGAGAAAAGAATCATACCATGTGAAGCATTACCAACACAAGTTTCTCAAGCACCAAATCAAAAATTGTTAAATGGGATAATTGGTTTGATGATTTACCTCTATATCAAAGTGTATCTCATTGGAATTATTACACACACACACACAAAGAAACCTCAAATGAAAATAAATACAAAAATAACTAATACATATTCAAGCTACTTTGACATATGCAATGATCTAGATGTTGAAAAATCATTGAATGATTAATTGATTATATAACATTTTTAGAATGGAAAAGTGAAAATGTAAATATTCTATGAAAATATATTTAACATTCAATAAACCAATATCCATTATCTTTCATTCATCAGTTAATCAACTAAAAATTATGAATTACATCATGCAAGCATAATCATCTATGATATCACCCTACACATCCTCGGATGCACCATGTGTTTTTAGCCATGTGTGACATATAGTAATTAGGTAGCACGCACATGGGTGTGACCCTCATGGGACATTGATACAATTTATTTACGTCAAGAGCCGATGATTACTACTACTACTTGTGACCCATGACATATATTCACACTCTATCAAGAACCCATAAATCCCTTGCACAAACAACCCACAATTTTTAGCAATCCCCTACAAAAATGGTCCACAAATCCACAACAAACCCTACAAAAATGCCCCATAAATATGTAATAAATCCCTGCAAAATGCTCCATAAATCTACAACAAAACCCTTCAAAAATGACCCAAAGATATGTAGTAAACCCTTGCACCGATGGCCCACAAATATGCAACAAGCCTTAAAATTCCCCAAAAATGTGTAATAAACCCCTACAAAGTGCCTCTCAAATCTACAAAAAACCCACCAAGGCCAAAAATATCCTTTTCAACAAACTTTGAGACAAAGAATGTTGAAAACATCTTCTACACCACCCCATAAAGTACAATAACAATGAAAAATATTGAAATAATGTTTTAGAGGCCCACAAAATGTTTACATGCAAATGGAATGAAACATTCTATTCATTTTTGGCATTTAGGGTTTATTTTTAATGGTTTTTAATTTTTATTTTGGTATATGTTGACTTGGGGCGTTAATGGTGGGGCAAAGTTACCCTAACATCACCCTCATAAAGATGGCCTTAAATTGGCCTAACATGCCCTATAAAGCTTCTATAATATCTCAAGAGCATTTAGGGTGCCAATCTAATGTTTATGGTGTCACATTTGTTGTTTAGGGTGCCTCATTAGTGTTTAAGGTATCACACTAGTGTTTAGGGGGTCAAATTTATTGTTTGAGTGTCGTACTATTGTTTAGGGTGGCATACTAGTGTTTATAGTGTCACATTGGGGTCTAGGGTGTCACATTTGTTGTCCGGGACATTTTACTAGTGTTTAGAGTGTTAGATTTGTTGTTCTGGGTGTCACACTAGTGTTTAGTGTGTGGTACAACTATTTAGGGTGTCACACTAGTGTTTAGGTTGTCGCCTTAGTGTTTACAATGTCACATTGGGGTTTAGGGTGTCATATTTATTGTTTAGGGTGTTGCACTAGTGTTTAGGTTGTCACATTAGTGTTTAGGGTGTTACACCAATGTTTAGGGTATTAAACTAGCATTCAAGGTATCACACTAGTCTTTAGGGTGTCACACTACTATTTATGGTGTCTCACTAGTGTTTAGGGTGTTACACTAATATTTTAGGTGTCACATTTATTGTTCTAGGTGTCGCATTGGTGTTTAGGGTTCGAATTTTTTTGTTTAGGGTTTTTACCATGCCACATTATAGTTTAGGGTGTTATATTTATTTTTATGGTGTCACACTAATGTTTATTAATCTAAGAGGATCCTCATTTTGAATTAATCAAATGGTTTGCACAAGTTTTGTAACAACGTCTATGCGCAGAAGAGCTCGACAAGATATTTTTAACATCTTTTAAAGGGGCAAAATTGACGTTGTATGCGAGAAGATACAGTGCGCTAAATTTTTCTCCAACTAGAAAAAATTAAAAAGTTCGAGTTACAAAGAGTTGAGGTGGCATGGTGTGAGTGTGATAAGTGGATAAATGAGATGATGAAAATGACAATTTGAACCTGCAAAATTTTAGTTTCTAGCCTCTTGTCTTCGATGGTTGATGTGGGGCCAAACACACGGTGGGGTCTACTCTTTTGCAGAAGGGGAACCTTGTTGCCTTTCTTCAAATTGTATTGGTTACATGTGGGAAACATTTCCCAATTTGATAAAGTGATAAAGAGGCTCATAAAAACAACAACATTCACAAGTTAAAACATTCATTTAGAATCAACATTCAAAAATCACCCAATTTTTCACTTTTTCTCAAGGTACAAAACTAGCATTTCTTCATCACATTTGCTATATACAAATATTCAAAGCTTGAAAAGACTTTACACCATATCTAATTCACTAAAAAAAAAAAGTTTACAAGCTTGAATCAAGATCGGTACTTTAATTTCACTCTAACTCCTTCTAGACCTTCATGCATGCTACTAACCCTCCTAAACTGCATATCTGATCATAAAATACACAAATCTCTATATCTATCCTCACCGGTAACCTTTTCGAGGACCCATTAAGCCCTACATTTTTCCTAGCAAGTCTCATTCCATAACTCCTTACCATTTTCCTCTTATTTTCACTTTACCGTTTTTGTTCAAGTTGCTCAATTAGCCCCAATTTCTTGCAAAACTCCATGTACAGACCAATATAATAACTTCCATGAAAAAGTGAAATTATATTTAAGTACCCATTTCTTCATTTGTGCTTTTTGCCAAATTTCAAGCTCTAACTTCGACCAATTTCTCCCAACACAATTTTCCTCACTTTCTAGGTCTTTTAGGCTTGTACTAAGGTTTCTTGCTAAAATCTAGGGTTTGTAATTTTATAACTTCATCAACCACTTAAAATTCTTTCTCCACCTTTATTGAAATTGTGCAAGGTCTTTTCAAAGCTTCCACATCTTCTAACTTCCTACGAACTCCTTTTCCACTATTGACTCTCCAAGCCTACTCCTTTGCCTTAAGCCCTCAAGGGTTGTCTATACCCTATTTCTACCTCCCTAAATCTTGGTTCATTGTTCACATACTTTAATTATTCCAACATTTACAAGTTTCTATAAACCATAATAATTCATCACATGGTTCACCCGACCAATCTTGTTCAACTTGACTCACAACACCCTTTTGTCAAAGTTTATGACTATTATGGCTTTTAAGGATTCTACAACCCCGAGATTCAAATTTTTGATGAATAAAAACCATTCTCCAACGTTTAAAGATCTATTCCACACCTCATTCAACACATTATAATATTTATCTCTTATATGTATGCAATAACAATTAGTTTTCACCATATTAGTCATGATTGTGTAAGGATAAGGGTTCACGTGACTAAGACACGTCGCACCAAAAACCTCTTTGCATTGTAGCTCCAAAGGTCCTTACCACTCTAAAAATAACTTCACACATGCAACCAAACATTTCCAACCTTATTAGAGAGCATTTTCCTTTTTATCTTCCTTCATAAAACTCGTCGACTTCTTTTAGATATGGACCGTATCAATCTTGTCTTAAGGATTGTAGCTTGTCTTTTCCTCTTAAGGTTATACTCTTGTTCTTTGAGTTTTAATGCTACCACTACACTGATTCTTCTACTAAATTCCTCAATCACTAAAAGGTTTAGGTAAGACTGACATCCTAGTAAAATATTCCTTTTAAGCCCAAAACTAGGTCTTAACACGATCACATAATGGTTTTAAATATTTAAGAACCAAAAACTAACTTCCATGGTCTTTGAATCCATTTCATCCTCTATTTGCACTGTGATCATTTGTCAATACATCTTATGGTAGGTTCTTACTGAAATTTCTTGGTTTTATACCTTAATGACTGTCTCAAACCCCTAAACGAGGGTATCACGGTTCTAATGCTTTTATTCTTGCACAATTACCTTTGTAATGACTTTGAGCATGTCAAGACTTCTCAATATATGCTATAGACTTTTGAAGTATCCTTTAGACCCTATTTTATTCCTTGATACAATATAAATGCTTGTTATTCTCCATTATCTAGACACATATGACTAATGCATAATTTCTAAGTTTTTAAACCCTCATTTTCTTTCCTTGGCTTATAAATGATCTTTGTTCAATTTGGTTTCCTCATACAGTCTCCTAAACAACTAACACTATCACAACTTCCTTGACACACCATATTAATAACTTTTAACTCTTAAAATTCATTTATTACCTCATTGTGTTATTGTTAACCACAAATTGCTTCTCATGAACCATTACATGTCTTCAAACATATTACTTCTCCATCTAAGACTGTAGCTTTATTTTACACATGTAGAGACATATTTACAACATTTCAAGAAGATCCTTAAGCTATTCCATAAACACTTAATATAAAGTATCAATCACAGATTCATACTCATCTTATCAAATGTAAGGACACTTTATTAGATTACTCATGATATTACTAGCTCCAAGAGCCTTCTAGGCTTCTAAAACCAGAGAATACTCCCCTGCTCTCTTACTCCCAACCTCTTCATTGGAATTCCTCCATAACAAAAGTGAAAAAGATGAGTTAGTTATGGTTATAACTCTCCTCACTAACCCTTGTGAAGATTAACCATGCTAAGTTAAGGTCTAGGTAGGTTAAGTAGGTCAAGTTTAGGGGAAGAATAAGTCTAATGAAGCCTTAATCTTAAACTAACATCTAGACCTAAGAACTACTAACTAGACATTTGAAAATTCAAATATGAGGTTTTGGAGGGAAACCTCTTATTACACACAAGATGAGTCAAAATGGACTAAGTATATTACAAAACCTGCAATGAACTCCATACACACACCTAATTAACCTAGACACACCAAAATTGCATATCTACAATGATGCTCCTACATCACAAAGGTCATGTTCTAACCATCCGAGTGAGTTAGGCACTTTGATATCCTCAAATATAACTTGGCAAGTCACACTTGTCAAATCATCAATATTATCAATCGAGCCACCTCAACTTCCATCTAACTCACCAATAAACCAGCTAGTATAGTAGAGTTATCACATCTAAAAAACCAACCAAGTAGATCGAGTTGTTGTAACCACCTCACATGCCTTACCATGTTCCAAGGATCTTCCAACAAAACAAAACCTTAAATGGTCATGGCCACATAGAATTATCCACTTTTTCGCCTAGATAAAGGACTTAACTCACCAAATTCCAAGCTATGTGGGATAAATATCCCAAATATGCAATGTAAAACCAAACAAAGCATAAATGGTGGAGGAGGAGGCTTGAACTTGAGTGAGTTGGCATAAAAAGATAAGGCTCGAACCCTAGCCCATAGGGATCAATAACATTATAAAAGGAACTTGCATATACTTGAAGGGTTAAGTCGTATTGTGCAAGAGCTTGTTGAGAGAGATAAAGCTATTTCAAAGTCTTTTTATGCAATAGTGCATTTGGATAAGTAATTAAGGCCTCCTAGATCTTCGAGGAAGGAGTATTGTTGTATACCAAATACTTGTTCGATGTAAAATATCATTGTATTTTAACATTCTTACATTGAAATTTATCAATAAAGGAACTAGCTGAACCCAAAGACGTAACTTATTTGGGAGGACTCCATTAAAACTTGGTTTGTGTTGTCTATTGTCATTTTCTCTTTCATTTCTCACTATTTTAACTATTTTATTTTATTTTCAAGCCAAATTTTAATCTTTTTAAATTGATGGGAAATTGAGATTTTATTTTAAGTTTATATGAAAGCTAAATTTTTAATAAGTGGGTCACTTAAATATGTTTTTTTGGGATCATTTTGATATTAGAGTAGCTGATTAAGGACTGTTTAATGCTAATTTTTGGATTTACAAGTACAGTTTTGAATGCTTACCAGGTCAAAATCCAGGATGAGGTGAAGGATCACTAGAAGAATATAATCTTGAAATTGGCTCAAAAATGTAATTTCAAGTGCAAGAATGGACTCTCTTAGAGGATCTCCTAGAAGATTTGATGAGGAAATGGCTTTCCATTAGGTATTCATGGAAATGAAGAGCATGGTGGAAGAGCTATATTGAGAACAAAGACAGAGAATGAAAGGTAAAATAGAATAAGAAAGTAATGGTAAGGACAAAATAAAAGAGGAGAGATATCCTAAAACTCTTCCATCTCCTGCTAAACCTATTGGTTCTTCTTCTGATGCTCCATCAATCTTAAAACTTGATGTTAAATTTGAATTGCCAATTTATAATGGAGAGCTTAATGCAAAAAATTGGATTATTGGATCAAGCAGATTGAAGTTTACTACAGGGTTCAAAATATTGTTGATGAGGAAGCAAAAATTCAGCTAGATACTCTTCATTTAGGTTGTACAACACTCATTTAGTGGGAGAGTAAGACTCGAGAAGATCTAGAAAAATAAGGTAAAGTTATTTCTTCTTGGGATGATTTTGTTTCCACTTTTAAAAGTAATTTTATCCACTTGGTTATATGCAACAAGCTACCATGGACTGGAAAAATTTAAGGCAAACTAAGGGTCAAAGTGTGCAAGATTACACTCAAGAGTTTAGGAAGAAAGCATTGATTTTGGGCATTCCTCTTTATACTCAAGAGACTCTTTTGAAATATATTGGTGGGTTACATAATTATCTAAAACATACCATACTTATGTTTAATCCTAGTAACCTTGATGAAATTTGTGTCCATGTTACCCACATTAAATCCATGGTTAAGAATACAAAGGAAAGCTTCATAAAAAAATCATGCGAACAATAGCCTAGAAATCAATGAAAGGAAAAAGGAAAGGGTAAAGTGAGACATACTTTCACGGTGAAAAAAGAGGATGAGAAACCTATTTTCTCACATTTTAAGAAATAAGGGCATACAAATGCTAAGTGTTGGAAGCTCCATCTAAAGCTTAAGCCAAAACAATTCAAGAAAGGTGGCGATAAAAAGACCAATATATCGAGTTCTAGATTGTGGATCTAATTCTAGTGATGAGACCAAGATCACTACTATGGGTTTACAAGGTTCATCTTCTTCCTCTTCTAGCACTAATCTTGTACTTCTAATTCTAAATATATGCATGAAAAGAAGAGAAATGAGTTATTCCACATTAGAGTTATTTCTAAACATAAAAAAATTGATACTCTTTTTTATAGTGGATCTCAAGCAAATCTCATTTCTAAAGAAGTTGTTAAGAAATTGGGACTTAAAACCAAACCACATCCAAAACCATACCCTTTGGGATGGGTATGTGATGATGCTAAATTATAAGTCACAAAAATGTGCAAACTTAGATTTGTAATCACCTCAAAATTCACTGATGAGGTAGAGTTAGATGTGGTTCCACTTGACATTTGTGGTATTGTTCTTGGTAGTCCTTATCTTTTTGATAGAAAATAAATCTTCTATAGGGAAGAGAATAAGTATTTTCTTGTTAAGGATGGGATTGAATACATTGTTAGAGCTCATTGAATTAAAGTAAATTTTTCACTTGTATCTACAAGATATATGAAGAGGCTTGTGAAAGAAAACAATTTTTTTACTCATGATTACTAGAGCTAAGGATAAAGCTAAATCTAAGGATTTGGAAGGTTGTGATCCTAAACACAAGAATGAAATAGTGAAGGTTATTTCTAATTATGATGATGTGTTTCAGGAGCCACATGGATTACCTCTAAAAGAGAAGTACACCATGATATTCACCTACAACATGATGTACCTCTTCCTAACATTGGCATGTATGGGTTATCTCGTGGTTGAAAATGAAGAGATCAAGAAGCAAGTTATGGAATTTCTCGAGAAATGGGTCATACAAAAACACTTCTCCACATGTGGTTCATCTATTGTGTTAGTAACCAAGAAAGATGACACTTGGTGGATGTGTATGGATTACTAAGCACTAAATAAAATTACGGTTGAAAATCGATACCCTTTTCCTCGTATTGATGATTTATTAAATCATTTGAAAAATGTTGTTTATTTAATTAAGTTAGACTTAAGAAGTGGTTATCACCATGTTAGGATCAACAAAGGTGATATTTAGAAAACCACTTTCAAAACTAAACAAGGTCTATTTAAGTGGATTGCTATGCATTTTGGTCTTTGCAATTCACTCGCCACCTTCATGTGGGTAATGAATGATATTTTTAGGTCATTCCTTGAATATTTTGTTTTTCTCTACTTAGATGATACTTTTATCTTCAGTAAAATTTGGGAAGATTGCATTGAACACATTAAGAAATTCTTGGAAACTTTGTGAAAGGAGAAACCGTATTTATATAAGTCAAAGTGTGAATTTGGTAAAACATATTTAGTTTATTTAGGATATGTTGTAGGGGTTGTGAAATGAAAATTGATCCCTCTAAAGTTGAAGTTATTGTAAAATTTCCCAAACCTACTAATGGAGTTGAAGCTAGAAGCTTCCTAAGGGCGATCAATATTGGAGAAAGTATATTACTAAGTTTTCATTGATTGCAATTCTTTTACATTCCTTGACTAGTGTCAAACATGTCTTTTAGTGGGGAGGAAAGTACCAAAAATCCTTTGACATGCCAAAAGAGAAAATAAGTACAACCCTAGTTATTGATTAACTTAAAATGAAACTAACCAATGGAAGTATAGCCACTAGTTAATCTAAATAGGAGGACTAAAATGTTGTATAAATGAACTAAAATAGTATGGAATAATTGTAAATAAATATACTAAGTGAAATGAAACCCTAAATATGTAAGTAAAGGAAGAGAAATGACTTAGTTGATTAGAAGTGACTGTCGTAGGTTGTCGTAGGTATGATAATAAAATTTGGAAGTGCGAGATGACCACTCGAAGTCCCTGTGAAGGTGAATCTGGAAGATCTCGAACTATCTCGTGGCACTGGGAAATCTTGGGGTGCCTTGGTCTGCAAATTAGGCACCCTAGTCTCTATAAATGCTCAAAATCTAAATTTTGTATTGTCACAAAGTGGTCCAAAGTACGGTTTTCCTGTCACACTAGATTCACCGAGTTACGACAGTGTCTAGAATAATGAGATGACAACCTGCAAGAAAGAAAGAAGCATCAAACCCAAATAAAAATAAAAGATGCAAATGAATGGGTCGACCGACCTTATCTGCCAAACTAGTGGTCTTATCACTAAGCACTGCACTACAATTTGGACCTAGATGTAGTTTTGGTGTGTGTGTGTGTGTGTGTACATATCGTGCCCTAGGTTCTCTTGTGCTAGTCGTACTTTGTTAAGTAGCGAGAAATAATAACTATAGAAAATGTAATAGCATGTATGCATGGAATAGAATAGAATCCTCCCTCCTATGTTGTGTGTGTTGATGTAGATCTCCTAGCCTTGATGCATGACACTATGTGGATGCAAGTGATGCAATGGATGCAACTCTAGATGGAGTGATAGTAGTATGTGACACTAGGACCCTCATTATGGTCTTATAACTTTATATTTATAGGGTTCTCAAGATCTAATTTCATAATTAACCCCGACATGGCCGAATAGGAAAAAGATAAGGATGAAAAATGGCTAGAAAGACCCCAAAAATAAGCGGGAAAGTGGCACATGTATCGAGGCACTGAGGTGGGACCAGGGCGCCCCAGTATAGGCTTGGGCATCCATGTTTAGGCTAAAATGTCGGGACAATTATGAAATAGGTGGATATGTATGAAGGAATATGTGGGAATGACGAAATAAAATATAAAATAAAGGTGGCCAAAAGGTGGGATTAATTAGTACTTTATTCACTTGAGAACCTTCTAAATAGTAGTATAAGACCGGGCTAAATAATGCCTAAAGTGCATGATTTTGTGTCTAAAGTTATAACACTGTCTTATTTGCAACAACCATTTGAGATTGAAACAGATGTAAGTGAATATGCAATAGGTACAATGTTGATGCAAAGAAAAAAACATGTATGTTACCATTTAAAGACCTTCACAAGTGTGGTAAGGAATTATCATACATATGATAAAAATTTCTATGCTTTGGTGGAAAGTGTGAAAAAGTGGAAACAATATTTAATGGGAAAAGAGACAATTATCTATACGGATCACCAATATCTACAATACCTTCAGTCATAGTCTAAACTACAATAGTCTAAGCACTTTTGTTGGATGGGATTTTTGCAACAATTCCATCTTGTGATCAAGTATAAAAATGGTACACAAAGTAAGATTGTTGATATGATTTCTAGACCTCATGTTGTTGCATCTATTCTTTTACAACATAGTCCTTTGGTTCATGAAATTTATAAGGAACAATATGTTATAGATGATGATTTTAAGGATATCTATGAAGATTTAACTCATGGTAAATAGGTGGAAGAATTAGACTATCATTTACATGATGGATTACTTTATCATCTTGGTAAATTGTGTATTTTTAAGATGAAAGAGTTCATTTGATTAGGGAAGCACATAATTCTCTTATTTATGGTCATTTTGGTATTGGTAAAATAGTTGCACAATTGTAAATATATTGTTATTGGCCTTAGATGTATGAAAATGTATCTAAATATATTAAAGGTTGTATTCTTTATGCCACAAGCAAGCCTAGTAACATGAAGTTGGGATTGTATACCCCACTTCCCGTACTAACCATGCCATGGAAAGTATTTCCATGGATTTTGGGGTGCTTTCCTTTGAGAAAAATAAAAACATGTCTATTTGTATGTGGTTGTGGATAGATTTAATAAAATTGAGAAGTTAAATCTTCAAAATGAAAGGAAAGGAAATCGCACATTTATTCTTCAAAAATGTTTGGGTTCATTTTTATCTATCTACTTGTATTATTTCTGATCAAGATTATCAATTTATTGGGGAGTTTTTGTTATCTTTACAAGACATGATGGACACCAAGTTGAATAAAATAATTGGTTTTCATCCATAAACCAATGGAGAAAAAAAGTGGAAAACCATACAATAATACATATGCTCTAAGGATATTGTAGTGAGCATCCTAAATTTTTGGATGATCATTTGTGTTGCAAAAAAAAGTGGAAAACCATACAATAATACATATGCTCTAAGGATATTGTAGTGAGCATCCTAAATTTTTGGATGATCATTTGTGTTTCATGCAACATGTTTATAACCATGTCACTCATTATTCCACACATAAGTCTCTTTTTGAGACATGTTTTGGTTACTTACCTAAGTCAAATTTGGACTTTTCATTTGGACAAGACACAATAATAGATGGACAAAAAGATGTTGATAAGGAAAATAAGTTCATTCAAAAGATACATATGGTACGTTAAGTTATCCAATAGTAGGTTGAAAAGAGCTAGGTAAAGTACACAACTAAGCATGAACAACATTAGGTTGATAATCATTTTCAAGTTTGTAATCAAGTTTGGTTTCAAATATGTAAAGAGAGATTGACATGTGAAGGTAAAAATTTGAAACCAATTAAGTATGGACCATTAAAAATATTGGAAAAGATTGGTAATAATTCCTTCCAGTTAGATTTACCATCATATATGTAGATGTATTCCATTGTAAATGTTGAAAACTTGAAAATATATGACCCATCTGATGATCATTGATCAATATGAAACCATTCAAGTACCTTATGTTGATGAATTTACACCTAAGTTTTGGATGAATTATAGGAAGATATTACAATTGACAAGAGGATGAGGACTTCACAAAGAGGTGATGTTGAATATATTCATGTGGGTTTAAAAGGAATGCATCCAAGAAAAGAAAAATGGATGGAAATTGGAAGATTGAGGAAACAATACCCTCACTTTTTTCAAAACAAAACCAAAAAAACAATTTGCTGGTCCAAAACTTCCTTAGTGCGGAGGAGTGATCTAGAAGGATCCTCACTTCAAATTGAACAAATAATCTACACATGTTGTGAAACTATTTCTATACGAATATCTCAATAAGAGATTTTATGACACCTTTTAATGGGGGAAACAAATATCGTATGTAGAAGATACAATATGCTAAAATTTACCTCCAACTAGCAAAAATTAAAAAGTGCAGTTACACTTAGTTGAGGTGGCATGGTGTGAGTGCGATAAGTTGGTGAATGGTATGATAACAAGTGATAATTTAAGCATGAAAAAATTTAGTTTGTATCCTCTATTCTTTGATGGTTCATGTGGGGCCCATATGGTATGCGGTGGGATCCAATAACTAGTGGCGTATAATGTTTTTCAAGAGAGCGATCTTGTCACCTTTCTTCACATTATATTATATGGGGTTTTACATATAAATACATTTGAAGACCATTTTGTGTTACACGTGGGACAAATTTCCCAAGTTTCCAAAAGTCATATTCTAGCGAGCTCGGTGAGTTAGGCATTGAGCTCCTCGATATAACTCAACAAGTCACACTTGCCAACTCATCAACATTATCGACCAAGATACCCCAACTTCCATCTAACTCACCAATGAACCAGCTCATACAATGGATTCATCTAATCTCAACAACCTACCAAATCGGTAGGCTAAGATTTTATAACCACCTCGCGGGCCTTACTATGGCATAAGGCTCTTCCAACAAACTAAAGCCTTAACCCAGACACAACCACATAGAACTATCTACTCACTGGACTAATTAAAGGCCTCAACTATTATGTTTTGGAGCCTATTTTCATGTTAGAATGTGGTGCACCTTCTATGTGTTACACTCGTGTATTTTTACGGCGGTTTCACTCGTCGGTGAGTGGGTCGAGGGGTTCGGGGCAAAGCCCCAAGCAAATTTTCATGGGTGGTTTATTAAACCATGGGTAATGGGTAACCGTTATGGGCTGTTTTTTGGCCCATGGTTTTTTCGATACCCATTGTTTTGATACCACGCTTTTTGCCCATGGTTTTGATATCCATGGTTTTTGCCCATGGTTTTGATACCCACGGGTTTGTATCAAACTGCTTAAGCAATTTTCTATTTATATGGTCTTATGCATATGATACATATACAAGCAAATTTATTGTAGATGTGTTTTGAATTTGGGTGTGAATTATGTAGAGTTTATTGAGCATAGCTCCAAATGGATCTCAGGTAGTCTATTGAGAGAGTGAAGGCTTGTAATAAAATTTTGAGCAAGTGATTCTTGGTGGACGTAGCCCAAATTGGGTGAACCACATTAAATCTTGTCTCTCTCGTGTTGTGTTATTTATTTTGCACTTTTATTTGAGATTTGTAATATTTTTTGCATATTAGTTTCTACTATTGCCATTTTGTAAGGGATTATTCCACATATTTTATCTCTTATTTCCTAACAATTGGTATCAGAGCCTAGTTTGGTTTGCTGAAGTGTTGAATCATAGGAAAGTTTTATCTTGAGTGGGAGCTATGACAGATGATGGAAGATCTAGGATTGATAAATTCAACAGGCAAAATTTTAGTCTTTGGAAGATGCAGATGGAAGATTACCTTTATCGAAGGATCTTTATACTCCATTGTCCGAGAAGGTGAACAAACCCTTGAGTATGACAAATGTGGAATGGGATTTGTTAGATCGAAGGTACTTGGAATGACCGGCTATGTCTTGCATCTTCGGTATTATTTAATGTTTCAAAGGAAAAGACTACAAAAGAAATTATGGATGCATTAGGAAGTTGTATGAAAAACCCTTTACCTCTAATAAGATATTTTTAATGAAAAATTTGTTTAATATGAATATGTTTGATAATAGTTCAGTAGCAAATCATTTAAATGATTTCAATACGGTTGTGAATATGCTAGCTTCGGTTACAATAGAATTTGATGAAGAAGTTGGGGCTTTATTAATTCTATGCTCTTTACTTGAAAGTTGGAATAGTCTGGTAATGGTGGTAAGCAACTAGGTTCCAGTTAACTTGAAGTTGAAGTTTGAGGATGTTGTAGGGGTGATTCTAAGCAAGGAAATGCAAAGAAAAATCTCCAAAGAATCTTCTACTTCAGGGAATGCTTTGACAGTGGAAACTAGAGGGAGACAGAAAAATAGAGGAAACCATGGAAAATTGAAAGATCGGGCAAGGTCAAAATCCAAGAGCAAGATTGTATGTTGGAACTATGGAAAGTCTGGGCATGCAAAGAAGGACTGTTAGGAGCTTCGGGATAAGAAGAAACAACAGGAAGAAAACAAGGAGGCAAATGTGGCATCAAGTAATGTATGCCAAGATGCTTTGATTTTTTCTTTGCATAATATTCATCGAATCTTGGGTTTTAAATTCAGGGATTCTTTTCATGTTACTCCACATAGGCATTATTTTTGTTGATTATGTTCAAGGGGATTTTGGGCATATTTTTCTTGGTGATGATGATCCTTGCAGTATAGTTGGAAAATGTTCTATTCAGGTTAAGATGTAGAATGAGAATACATGGCTATTGAAGGATGTCAGACATGTGCCTACATTAATGAGAAATTTGATATCTGTGGGGCAATTGGGAAGTGATGGCTATACTGTGATATTTACAGCTAACTCTTGGAAGGTTACCAAGGGTGCTCTTGTGGTGGCAAGAGGTAAGAAGGTTGGAACCTTGTATTTATCCACTGATAGTAATAATTATTATAATCTTGTGGCTTTAGATGCAGATACAACATTATGGCACTATAGGCTCGGTCATATGAGCCATAAGGGCATGGACATCATAAAGAAGAATTTGCCTGGATATACAGAAATAGGTTTGGAGTTCTATGAGGACTGCATATATGGGAAACAAAAGTGAGTAAGGTTTCTCAAGGTTGGACCTACAAAGAAAGAGAGTAAGTTAGAGTTGGTGCATTCTGATGTGTGGGGGCCAGCTCAAGTATCATCTCTTGGGGGTTCAAGTTATTATGTTACTTTTATTGATGATGCAACAAGGAAAGTTTGGGTTTATTGTATTAGAAACAAATCTGATGTATTTGACACTTTTGTTAAATGGAAAGCCTTGGTAGAGAATGAAACAGATCTTAAGCTAAAATGTCTTAGGTCAGATAATGGAGGGGAGTATTGCAGCAATGAATTTGATGATTATTGTTCTAAGAATGGAATCTGCAGGTAAAAGATAGTTCCAGGAACTCCGTAGCATAATGGGGTATCAGAAAGGATGAACAGAACAATAATGGAACGTGCTAGGAGCATGAGGTTACATGCAGGACTGCCTCTTTCTTTTTGGGCAGAAGTGGTGAGCACAGTTGTGTACTTGATAAACAGAGGACCCTCAAGTGCCTTGGATGGAGGCATACCTAAGGAGGCTTGGTATGGTAAGAAATTTGATGATTCATTTCTTAGAGTCTTTGGATGTGAGGTGTTTGTTCATATAGATAAGAATGATAGGACCAAGCTAGAGGCTAAATCGAACAATTTTCTTTCATTGGTTATGGTGGTGATGACTTTGGATTTAAATGTTGGAGTATTAAGGACAAGAAAATCATTTAGTCTAGGGATGTGGTCTTTAATGAGAAAGTCATGTATAAGAAACAGTTGTAGGAAAACATGGAAGAATCCAAGAAAGAATATGCAGTGGTAGAGGATCTTCCGGATGGGACAGTGACCCATGAATCAGTTCAGGAACCTATTCAACAGGAACCCCAAACTCCTATAGTGAAGAGGTCTTCTAGGGTAAGAAAAGAACCTGAACATTTTTCTCCTTCTCTTTATTATTTATTACTCACTGATAGTGGAGAGCCAGAGAGCTTTGATGAAGCAATGTAGGTAGATGCTAGTAAGAAGTGGGAGCAAGCCATGCATGAGGAGCATAAGTCTCTCATGGAGAACTAGACTTGGGATTTGGTGAAGCTATCGGAAGGCAAAAGAGCATTGCAGAACAAGTGGGTGTACAGAGTTAAAGACGAAGAAGGAAGAAAGAAAAGATATAAGGCCCAGTTGGTGGTCAAGGGGTTTGCATAGAAACAAGGTATAGATTTTGATGAGATATTTTCCCCGTAGTAAAAATGACTTCTATTAGAACTGTTCATGGAATAGTGGCAATAGAAGAATTGCACTTAGAACAATTAGATGTAAAGACCGCATTTCTCCATGGTGATTTGGAGGAGGAACTATATATGCAGCAACCAAAGGGATATGCGGTCAAAGGTAAAAAGGAGATGGTGTGTAAACTTAAGAAGAGCTTGTATGGCTTGAAACAAGCTCCACGTCAATGGTATAAGAAGTTTGATAGCTTCATGATGGAGCAAGGTTATATTAGATGTCATTCTGATCATTGCATGTATACAAATAAATTTGAGGATGGAACTTATATTATCCTGTGTTTATATGTTGATGACATGTTGGTTGCAGGTAAAAACATGTAGGAAATAAAAGTACTCAAGAAATAGCTAAGTGAATCCTTTGATATGAAGGATTTGGGGCAGCCAGAAAAATCCTTGGTATGAGGATAACTTGGGATAGGAAGGAACAGAAGCTGACTTTATCTCAAGAAGAGTACATTAAGAAGGTATTGGATAGGTTTAACATGTAGGATGCTAAACCGGTTGGGACTCCTTTGGCAGGCCATTTTAAGTTATCAAAGGAGCAGTGTCCCAAGACAGAGCAGGAAAGAAACCAGATGTCCAAGGTACCTTACTCATCAACGGTTGGCAGTTTGATGTATGCTATGGTGTGCACTAGGCTTGATATTGCCCATGCAGTGGGAGCTGTGAGTAGATTTATGAGTGATCCAGGTAAAGAGCATTGGCAAGTAGTAAAGTGGATCCTTCGGTATTTGAGAGGGACCATGGGGACAGTTTTGTGCTACAGTGGATCAGACACCACTTTACGTGGTTATGTAGATTCAAACATGGCTGGAGATGTAGAAAGTAAGAGGAGCATGACAGGTTATATTTACATTGTAGGTGGGACAACAGTGAGCTGGATTTCATGACTATAGAAGTTGGTGGCTTTGTCAACCACAGAGGTTGAGTATGTTGCTGCCACAGAGGCAAGTAAAGAGATGATTTGGTTACAACAATTGCTTAAGGAGTTGGGGCATAAGCAGGAGGAATGTAAGCTGCATAGTGATAGTTAGAGTGCTATACACCTAGCTAAGAACTTTGCTTTCCACTCTAGGATGAAGCATATATAATTGAGATATCACTTCATCAGGATAGCTTTGGAGGAAGATAAGTTGAAGTTGGAGAAGATTCATACCAGTCAAAATCCTGCAGACATGATGACCAAGGTGGTCACAAGGGATAAACTAAAGCTATGTTCAACTTTGGTTGGCCTTCGTGGATGACAGTGAAGGGTTGAGAAGCTTGCTCAATGGAAATCAATCTCCAAGTGGGAGATTGTTATGTTTTTGGAGCCTATTTTCATGTTAGAGTGTGGTACACCTTCTATGTGTTACACTCGGGTATTTTTACGATGGTCCCGCTCATCGGTGAGTGGGTTAGGGGGTTTAGGGCGAAGCCCTCGAAGCAAATTTTCATGGGTGGTTTATTAACCCATGGGTAATGGGTAACCATTATGGGCTATTTTTGGGCCCATGGTTTTTTTGGTACCCATTGTTTTGATACGCACGGTTTTTTGCCCATGGTTTTGATACCCACGGTTTTTGCCCATGGTTTTGATACCCACGGTTTTGTATCAAACTACTTAAGTAATTTTCTATTTATATGGTCTTATGCATATGATACATATACAAGCAAATGTATTGCAGATGTGTTTTGAATTCGGGTGTGAATTCTGTAGAGTTTGTTGAGCATAGCTCTAAACGGATCTAGGTATTGTATTGAGAGAGTGGAGGCTTGTAATAAAATCTGAGCAAGTGATTCTTGGTGGACATAGACCAAATTGGGTAAACCACGTTAAATTTTGTCTCTTTGTGTTGTGTTATTTATTCTACACTTTTATTTGAGATATGTAATATTTTCTACATATTAGCTTCTACTGTTACGATTCTCGTAAGGGATTATTCCGCATATTTTATCTCTTATTTCCCAACATCAACTTGCTGAATTACGAGCTATGTTGGATAAATATCCCAAACATATAATGTAAAAGCAAACAAACATAAGAAATGGAGGAGGCTCAAACTCAAGAGAGTTGGTACAAAAGGTAAGTCCCAACCACTAGCCCATAGGGATCAATAACATTATAAAAGGAGTTCACCTATACCCGAAGGGTTAAATTGGCCTATGCAAGAGTTTTTGAAAGAGAGAGAGCTATTTTGGAGATTTTTTTGTTGTGGGATTGCAATTAGAGAAGTGATTAAGGCCTCCTAAAAGCTGCGTAGGGACTATTGTTGTAGACCAAATAGATGTTTGACGTAAAATATCATTGTATTTCAATTTTCTTGCATTGAAATTGGTGGGTTCGAGAACTTAACTGCACTCCAAAGACATATCCCATTTGAGGGAACTCCATTAACACTTGTTTTGTGTTGTCTATTGTCATTTTTCTCTCATTTCTCATTGGTTTAATAGTTTTCTTCTATTTTCAAGCCAAATTTTTATTACTTTTAAATTGATTTGAGAAATTGAGATTTGATTTTAAGTATCGTAAAGCTAAAATTTTGATAAGTGGGTCACTTAAATACGCTTTTCAAATCATTTATAGTGTCATATTTTTTTTTAGGGTGTTGTACTATTGTTTAGGGTGTGTTGCGCTAATGTTTATAATTTCACTTTAGGGTTTAGTGTGTCATGTTTTTGTTTAAGGTGTCGAACCAATGTTTAGGGTTTCATACTAGTGTTTATTGCATCACATTTGTGTTTTAGGTGTCACATTTATCATTCATGGTGTCACATTACTCCTTAAGGTATCACACTAGCATTTGATATGTCACATTGAGGTTTAAGGTGTCATATTTGATTTTTATGGTGTTTATTGTGTCACATTTTCTATTTAGAGTGTCACGTTGGGGTTTAGGGTGTCATATGTGTTGTCTAGGGTGTTGCACTAGTGTTTAGGGTGTCATATTTATTATTTAGAGTGTCGCACTAGGGTTTACAATATCATATTTGTTGTTTAAGGTGTCATACTAGTGTTTAGGTTGTCGCACTAGTTTTTATGGTGTCATATTTGTTGTTTTAAGGTTCTCTATTAGTGTTTAGGGTGTAATATTTATTTTTAGGTTATCACACTAGTGTTTAGGTGTTGTACTAGTGTTTTGCTAAAACTTGGATTAGATTATAATAACATAGAACTTAGAAACATAATTCTTAATAATCAATTCTTTTATATTCTCACCATAAATCATTCGGGGATACAATACACATATATAGGAATATGATTCCTCTTATCTCTCCACTATTTTATCACACCCAAAATCCTATAATTAAGCAAACCACTAAATACGATATATTGTTATAACAATATAAACACTATATCTCAACAACTATATATTCTAACATCTATCGTAATATTGTTTATAACAATATTACTATCAAATATTAACTAACCAATTACTATTTAATATTATACGACTAACCACCCAAACAACTATTAACTATTTACGATACGGTAAATAATCCATAACCATGTAAATATTAATATTCCTAACAGTTTTTATGTCATAACTATGTTGAAGGTGTTACATTTGTTGTTTTACAGTGTCACGCTAGTGTTTAGGGAATCACATTTTTGTTAAGGGTGTCACACTAGTGTTTAGGGTATCACACTAGTATTTAGGTGTCACAATTTTTGTTTAGGGTATTGAACTAGTGTTTATCATATCACATTAGGGCTTATAGTTTTACATTGGGGTTTAGGTGTCATATGTGTGTCAGTATGTGTTATGTGTTAGTTAAGAAACTAGTTTTTAGGGTGTTATATTTATCATTTAGAGTGACATGCTAGGGTTTAAGATGTCATAATTATTGTTAAGGGTATTGCACTAATGTTTAGGTTATTGTAATAATTTTTAGGTTTTCACACTCATTGTTTAGGGTGTCATAATAGTGTTTAGGTTATCAAACCTGGTGTTTAGGTTGTCACACTAGTGTCTGTGGTGTTGCATTGGGGTTTAAAGCCTCATATTGGTTTTTTAGAGTGTCACACTAGCATTTAGTGTGTTGGATTTTTTTTTAGGGTGTCACACTCTGTTTAATGTGGCACATTGGTGTTTAGGGTGTCACACTACTGTTTAATGTGGCACATTGGTGTTTAGGGTGTCACATTTTTGTTTAGGGTGTCAAAGTAGTGTTTAAAGTGTGGCACTAATGTTTATGTTGTCGCACTAGTGTTTATAGTGTCATGTTGGGGTTTTGGGTGTCATATTTATCATTTAGGGTTTCACAAATAGTTGTTATGTGTCATATTAGGGTTTATGGTGTTATATTTATTTTTAGGGTGTCACAATAGTGTTTAAGGTGTCACATTTGTTGTTTAGGGTGAGACAATAGTGTTTACAATTTCACATAGGTGTTTAGGGTGTCACATTTTTTTAGAGTGTTGAACTAATGAACTTAAGGTGTCACACTAGTGTTTACGGTGTCGCATTGGGGTTTAAAATACCATATTTTTAAGGGTGTCACACTAGTGTTTAACATGCCACATTTGTTGTTTATGATGTCACACTATTGTTTAGGATGTCACATTGGTGTTTAGAGTGGAATTTTTTTGTTCAAGGTGTCAAACTAGTGTTTAAGGTGTCACATTAAGGTTTAATGTGCCATATTTTTGTTTAGGGTGTTTCAATAGTGTTTAGGGTGTCGTATTTATCATTTTGGGTGTGACACTAGTGTTTAGAGTATCATGTTTGTTTTTAAGTTATCACATTGGTGTTTAAGGTGTCACATTTGTTGTTTAGAGTGTTACACTCATGTTTAGGGTGTTGCATTGATGTTTAGGATATCACATTTTTTATTTGGGGTGTTAAACTTGTGTTAATTATATTTTCTCATCGGGGTGTTTAATTGTGAGGGTAGTGCATTAATGTATCATTATAAAGTGTTGCATTAGGGTGTTGCATTACGATGTCATGTAAGGGTGTAGCATAATTATGGTTTCACATTAGGGTGTCGTATTAGTGTGCCATTCGTGTTGTTAAATTTAGGTTTAATTAGGTCAAAATTGGGGAAAATAAGTCAAAATTGGGGAAATTAGTCAAATTTAGGGAAATTGGGTCAATTTTGGGGATTTCATGTCAAACTAGGGGAAATAAGTCAAAATTATGGGAAAGGGTGTTGTGTTAGTGTGTCATTATAACTTGACAATTCATGTTTCATTAGGTGAAATTTGGTGAAATTAATTCAATTTTTGGTGAAATTAGGTCAAGTTTGGGGAAATTAGGTCAAATTAGGGGAACAAGTCCAAATTAGGGAAAGGGATTATTGTGTTATTGTGTCATTTTATGTTTTCTAATTTAGGTGTCGATTCTGGGTTTCATTAGGTCAAATTTGAGGAAACTTTTGTGTGTATGTGTGAGTGTGTGTCCGTGTCACTATGTCATATTTGGGTGTCGTATTAGGTACTTTGCATTATTATGTCATATTAAGGTTTGTGTGTTAGTGTGTCTCATTAGAGTGTCATGTTAGGGTGTCACGTTAGTGTGTCATCCATGGGTGTCATGTTAGTGTGTTGAAAATAGGTGAAAATTGGGGGTGTTTGGGGAGTTTATATCAAATTTGGGGAAATTAGCTCAAGTTTGGGGATATTAGGTCAAATTAGGGGAAAACTTTAGGGGAAAGGATTTCATGTTAGTGTTTCATTATAAGTTATCAAATTCAGATGTCGATTAAAGTTTCATTACGTCAAATTAGGGGACATTAGGGTAAATTATGTCAAACTATGAGAAATTTGGGTAGATTATGTCCAATTAAGAGAAAATACACCAATTTTGGGGAAATTAGGTCACATTTGGGGGAATGAAACAAAATTATGGGAATGTGTGTCGACTTAAGGTGTTGTGTTAGTGTGGCATATCAGGGTTTAATGTTAGGGTGTTATGTTAGGGTATCACATTAGTGTGCCACATTAGGGTGTCATATAAGTGTGTCATATTAGGGTGTCATGTTAGGGTGTTGCATTAGTGTGTCATGTTAAGGTGTCACATTAGGTGCCATGTTAGGATGTAATGTTAGTGTGTGTATTATTGTCTTATTAGTGTGTGGAAATCTGGTAAAATTTGGGGAAATTGGGTCAAATTTTGGGAAACAAGTCAAAATTAGGGGAAAGGGTGTCGTGTTAGTGTGTCATTCTAAGTTATCAAATTTGGGTGTCAAATTAGGTTTCATTAGGTCAAATTAGGGGACATTAGGGTAACTTATGTCAAACTAGGAGAAATTTGGGTAAAATATGTCCAATTAAGATAAATTAGGTCAATTTTGGGGAAATTAGGTCAAATTAGGGGAAATGATCAAAATTAGGGTGTATCCATTAGACATTCATAAACACCAAAATTACAATACACATCAAAATTAGGGTGTAACCATTACACATTCATAAACACCAAAATAACAATACAAATAAAAATTATGGTGTAACCATTACACATTCATAAACACCAAAATTACAATACACATCAAAAGTAGGGTGTATCCATTACACATTCATAAACACCAAAATTAAAATACACATCAAAATCATGACATATCTATAACACATTCATAAACACCAAAATAATAATACACGCCAAAATTAAGCATTCTATACAATTATGAGTATTTATTCGATCATTTTTAATGTCATCTAATGTAACACATGACATATTTACATTATTTTCAATTAATATTTTAGTATCTCTAAGTTTCCTTTGAGATAATTCACCCAATTATTGGTCATTCCCTTTTATTTTTAACAACCCTTGTGCTTCAAATTCTTCATTTTCATCTTCTAGAACATCCTCATCTTTTGCATCAACATCTTCATCCTCTCAATGCTCTTCAACTTCTATAACATCTTCATCTTGTGGGTCTTCTTTGTCTTCATGAACATCTTCTTCTTCGACATGAACATATATTCCAAATACACAATTATATTATTATATTTGAATTAATTTGTGACTTTAATAAATCTTCCCTTAAGTCATAAAATAAGGCATGTTAACGTCGAAGAAGAAAAATGGCTTTTAATACACCTTAAAGTCATTTTGTTAATATGGGAATCAGAGATGGGAAAATAGATACTAATAAAGTCATTTTAACATCCCCATTAAAGACAACCTAACATCACAACTTTAAGACATTGTTAAATTCATCATTTAAGTCATCCTAACATCCCTAGTAAAGTCACTTTGAGTTCAGGGCTTTCCAAATATACCCTAATGTCTTAAGTAAAGTTATCTTATGTTTGTGATTTTTATTTCAACTTTAGGGTTAGAAAATTTTCCTATGACTTTAAAGTGACTCGGTGACTTAAGATTGCAAATTTAATTGGTCAAAATGTTGCAGTGTCAATCTCGACTCTACTTTCAATTCTAAAGTGTTCTTTGGCTCATTTCACCTTCTAGGGTTGGCATTATCATAATATATCACATATAAAAGACTATATAAGTAAGTAATTATCACATTATAACTCAAAGGGTTCCAAATCTGCTCAAATCACTTGCTCATCATCTAAGGCGGTACTTACTATAAGTCCTGAAGGACTCAACCAAGTCAATGAGTCTAGCTTAACCTATCTACAAGCATGCAAAAACCATAGATCCATGTCCCAAACATGAGAAAATCACTTTAAGTATTGCACAAGGTTTCAGTCAACACAAGGGTTAAGACACATAGCTAAGTCACACCACATCTCACTACTACCACATTGTGTAGATTCTATACTATAGAGTTAACAAATTATCTCAGTATTGAGAGACACAAGGGTACCCATCCGGGGTTGATTATCTCTAAAAACTTGCACATGCATATGGGAAAACTACACAGGCTTGATTTTTCATCAAGGATATGTAGTGTGGCACTAGGATTGGTTCAAAAACTAGGATTCTAACTACCCAGGGTGGTCTAGCCTCAAACATACACAAACTTGTTTTTCCCCTTTGGTTTGTTAGTGCTCTAGTAAAGGGTTCCACAAGTTTTTAGGGTTTCTACTTTATTGTAGGTTATCACAGGTCATCCCATGGTTATGTAAAGAAGAGCAACATATAGTGAGAACCATTTCCAAACAAGTGAAACACCTATAAAGTTTTAGGTCCTAACTATCTTTTGATCTAAGACCATACAACCCTTGTCTTGGATTGTACAACTCTTGTCTCGTTAAGAAATCTTAGTGTGAACTTTAGAATTTCAGGTGTGTGTGGAATTATATTATCTAAGATAATATAATATTATAATGTGAGAATAATAAAATGAGTTACTAAAATCATATAAGATATTATGTGAGTGATTTGTGAGAAAAAATCACATATATATGATTTTGAGATATTTTTGGGTTGTTGAGAATGATACTAGGAGATTGGGGAATCATAGAGATATGTGGAGATATTCAAAGGATTGAGGATTAAGTTTGACTCCTTATTTTAAAGAGCTACTCAACCTATATATGCAAACTATCTCCTAATGTATTATTGTTGAATGAATAAGAGTTAAGAAAATTTAACCAAAGTGTTTCATTTGTATTTCTTATATTTTTGTTATGAAAATCTAACCAAAGTGTTTCATTTGGTATCATAGTAGGTTTATTGTAAGTGCAATACGAGGAATTGATTTTGAAGAGGCATCTCAAAATTTATGGTTGCCTCGAAGATTGAAAAGTCCACCGAGAAAATACCAGTAGATATCTCTCTTGGTAAAATAGATGTATCTTCCTTATACTATATTGTATTGAGATGATTCTTTTTTTGATAAAAATATAAGAAGGAGATGCACAACTATTATTCATATATTATCTTTAAAATCAGAGCGATGAGGATTTAAAATTATTGTGTAAGCTACATGAATGTTTTTTTTTAAACATAGAGAAGAAAACAATGCAACTTTGTTTGTTTTATTATCATTGAAATCATATTCCTTGAGTCTCCAATTAAAATGTATTTTTTTAGTAGAAGAAAATAAATAGTGTAACAAAAATTATTGTTTGTAAGATGGTGCATTTTGGTTGAAACTCACACTCATTCTCAATCAAAACTTGTGAGTTGAATTGTGGAAAATTATTTGTAAAAGGTAGATGTTCTTCATAGTGGTAGTAAGTGTTATATTAAAAAGTAATTAAATATTAATTTTTAATATTTTAATTGTTTGGTCAGTTAAAAGTGTCAATTTTTTTCCTCAATTATAATTGGACGCATTATCAAGGGAACCTAACGTCCATTTTGTGGGGGTTCCTAGAAACCGAGTTTCAACTTTCAATTAACTAAGTAGGATGGAGATAGAGAAAGGAGGCAACGAAGGAAGGAGGTCAATCAATGACCTCTTGTTAGCCAATAAAAATAGGGTCGTATATCAAGTAGTAGTGATATTTTTCATGTTCTTATTTGTGTGTGAATAAGAACATAAGCTATTTCGCATTCAATGAGAGTAATTATTGTATTCTTTCCTTAAAGTGTTGTGATATGGTGTGGAAGGTGTAGAAACTATAAAAAATAGTATGTATATGGGAGGGGAAAAATACTACGATAGGTGATTGTTAGTGATACACCAATATTGAGGTCTCTGGAGGTGAAAATCGTGAATAGTGGATAATTCACGTATGTAGATTATCGCGAGAGCTAAGTGATCAGCCGGTGAGTAAGATCTCACTATAAGTGAAAGCAAGAAATGTTGATTTTTCATTTGTAGGTGATCATAGTGGGAGAGATCATGAGTATTAATATGCATACCTATACATTATTGTTTCATTTTAGTATGATTTATCTCCTTTCCCCATGCTAACACTAAGGGTGGAATGCAAGGAAATCTTAGTGTGAACTTTAGAATATATCATGTGTGCATGTGTGGAATTATATTATTTAGGATAATATAATATTGTAATGTGAGAATAATGAAATGAGTTAATAAACTTGTATAAGATTTCATATGAGTGATTTGTGAGAAAAAAATTGTGTAGGTAGAATTTTGAGAGATTGTTGGGTTGTTGAGAGTGATTTCAGGAGATAGGGAATGAAAGTGATATGTGGAGTTATTCAAGGGATTGAGATGAAGTTTGACTCATTGTTTTAAGGAGCTACTCAATCTATATGTAAATTATCTCCTAATGTATTGTTGACCCATATCGTGGAATGAATAAGAATTGAGTGTATTTTAAATTATTTGTATTTCTCGTATTTTCCACAATGAAAATCCAATCAAATTGTTTCACTACTTTGACTATAAAATTTTTGTACGATCTTACACCTACATGTTTTTTAGTTCCAATTTTTATGTGCAAAATATGGAGTCCCATATTCTCTACTTCCACTACCTAGCACATCCATATCATTCCAAAATCTTCCTGAAATATCTAATCCTCTTTCTTCTCTCATGTATTAAACTAGTTGTTTATCCTTTATCAATCATTTAGTTCATTTTAAATTGGAATGTGTCATTACAATAATTTATAATTGATGTTTGCAAAGTTAATTAGATCATATTAGTCTATCTATTTTTAATCCTTATAGCCTTCATAGTTGTTACACCCATTAAAACCTCTTAGAATAAATGGATGTAAAAAAATGATACACTTGAAGATCTTATTGTTATACATAGTGCTACAATGGAATATGAACTTAGTCATGATATATATATTTGTGATACTTCTCTTCTACATGATAATGAGAACATTTCTCACATTGAACATCTTTCTCTTATGGTTATACCCACTATAGTTACATCTATAGTGATTATTTCTTTGGGGGAAACCCATATCCCATTTACCAATGTTACAATGGGTATGACTTTTACACATGCTTAGTTCCTCATTTAATGTTATAAAAAAGGTTACAATTTTTTTCTTCATCTTTCCTTTGCAAATGATGTAGTTTGTTATTCTATGTTGGTTAGATATTATATGTGTGATACCACTCATGTACTCTTATGAGTGTTAATTTTTGTACACATATATATGATTCTATTGCTCCAAATGATTCTATATCATATTTTTTTATTTGTAGTTGGCCTTGTGTCTCTCCCTCTTTTTGAGGTTGATACGAGAAACCTCATGGCATAGAGCCCCTTGAGTATTTATTACATACACCTCTTGATAATAAACTTATAGTTATTCCATATGTGGAGAAGCCTTTTATCCCTATAGGTTTCTCCTCTCATACTATTATTATCCAGCCATCAAAGACATACTACTTCATACAACACATCTTTATCTAAGTCTTTGACTTGGTCACCTACTACTCATCATGAGTTTCCTTACACTAACTCTATCGCATCCCATATTTATGGTTTTATCGTTTCAAATACATTGTGAGGACTATGTGGTCGTTTCACATTTGAAACAACATATTATACTATTTTTATTTGCTTTGATTAGCATTATGAAATGTTTTGGGAGTAAAATAGTTGTTATCAATGTTTGACTAGTAGTAGATGATGTTTGAGATTCATATTACATCTTTGGGATTACTATATACATGTGTTGTTTACATTTGATAATATTGTTTAAATGGATAATACACTAATTATTGTTGTTTTTTATAGGTGGTCTCTAGTATCGAGAAATGGTATCATTGAAAAGAGGTGGAAAGATGTAGAAAATGGGTACGGATATAGATATTTCCACGTGTGATTTAGTGCATGAGAAATACTATAAAAATTGTAAGTTGTGGTTTTATATTCCCTTTTTGGTTAAGCTTTGTTTTTGGTATGTATCACCTTGTGATATGGGATTGATTTGATCACAATGCCATGAAGAGATAATGTTGCACACTCTTAGTCGATGAGTAATGTGTATACACCTAATTTTTGATGTTTTTTATTTTCATACTTGTTGCTAACAATTAGAGGTTGCTAATGCATCTATTTCTAGGAATGGGTGCCTTAAGGGGCTAATTCCAAGATAGGGGTATGGTTATTCATGCAACCATTTGGTTAGGGATGATACACAGAGAGAACAAATTTTGATCATATTTATGTCTTTATTTTGCTCTTGTCGTCTTATTTTACCTCACATTCTTTCAACATCTTGCTTTCTCATGACCTAATTTCCCATGCATTACATTATCTTTACTTTGCATGATGTTTTGCATAGTTCCCTTTTCATTTCCCTTCCTTTCCACCACCACTACCCATGGGAGATTGTGTCGAGTGTAAATTTAAAATCTTAGCCGACGCCTTCACCCATGGGTGATGATGTCAGTATAAATATCCCAACTTTCATTTTCACATCAAGACATGAAATAAAAATCATAATTACACAAAGGAACTCACCATTAGTTTTGCTCACTTGTGACAACTTGCAACTACTTGATTAACTCTTGGATTTCTTACATATTGACTTATGGCTTGGAGATTCCTCTTGATAAGATTGGTTTTCTTACACTTTTAGGTTATCTATAGTGAGCTAGGACTAGATCATTTCCCCTTCTCCACCTGAAATTTGTTATCTCTTGGTGTATGGCCTTTTTAGAGATATATGCATCAACGAACACCCCAGAGGTAAGTTCTCTAACGATACTTATCATTTTGTATAGAGTAGTCTACTATATTTTTTATTTAATCTATGTTATCTTACTATTTTATACACATGTTAGGTTAACATATTGTATTTTGGTTCTCCATTTCATGTTGTGTGCTTTACTTCATTAGCATAGGCTTTGTGTGTTTATCTTGTCTTTCATTACCCTCATAGTGTCAATATCCCAATAGGGTTCCTTTCTCTTCTTCGACCTAGGGCATTGGAAACATTAGGTTTTCCTAGTGTAAGGGTTACTTCCCTTTGGATATGTGATCTTAGTGGTCCCTATACCCCTTTAATTCTATTTGTTGTGTTTTGGTCTTGGTGTGTCTCTTACTCATTGCCTCGATACCCTAGTTGAATGGATGATGAGAGTGTATGTTGTTTAGACATATTTTTCCTGCCATACATCCTTGGTGAACCCAACATGAACCCTATTTTGTTACTTTTGATCAAGAACAAATCATTAAAATCACCCATTTTCATTTTCATTTTGTTTCAATCTTCAAAATTCTAAAAACCCAAAAAATCCATTTTCCTAGACGTCATTGGCTCATGTGTCAATTATATGTAGGTTTGATCATGTCTACTTTGTCCAAACTTCATTATAGATGCCATTGGCCCACACATAGAATATATAAAGGGCCAATTGTGTTTCTCTTAGTGCATTTTCATTCTTGATGCCATCAACCCCTATGCAAGACCTATGCAAGGCCAATTGTGTCGGTTGTAGTTCATTTTCTCTTCTTGATGCCATCGGCCCCTACGTAAATTTTGTGCATGACTGATTACATATAAATTACATTTTTGTAGAGTTTTGTCTTCAATTTCCAGATTGCACCAATGTCTCCTCTCAGGCTCTTTTTGGCTCAGTTGAATCCTTTAAACTTCTCCATGGGCTATTAATTCACACCTGTATTTCCTCTTCATGCACCTAAGTGTTACAGTTCTCATCCTACCAATATTAATCTTACTTTTCACTCCGATCTTACCCATGAAGTTCCCTCGGCCTTACCTTGTCCTTTTGATCACTCAAAACAAGGTCACTACACTAAGTGTAATGTGGTTGAGACTGAGCATATAGATCCAAGGTATATCATCAAAAATCTCAATGACAACAAGTATCTTATACCCAATTAGGATGGGAGTCTTGAAAGATATTCATAGAGATGACCTTTCCTCATCTTAATTACAAGGGATCCTCCATAATCAGAATCCTCCCATGGGACTTATTAAGATGAGTCTCCTTTTTCCCCTGCCAATGAATGTGATGAACACATAGAACATGATGAATACTAAGAAGTACCTATAGAAAAGGCCAATCTTCTTCTATGGACCACAACGTATTGATAAATAAGGTCCTAGAACATATCGCCTTATCCCAAGCTGCTACTACAACTAGTATGATCCAAATAAAAAATCAGATGTTACAAATAGCATCCCAAAATGTGGTACCCAACGTACCTTCCTTCACACCTCCCCCATTGGTGGATGCACATGGAAATCCTATCCCTCCTCCACCAATCCAAAACAAGATGTTGCAAACTATCCAAAATGAACCTTTAGCTCCATATATCATAGTCATGGATTTAGGAGAGACTATCCCTACCATCTCTTATGATGGTTCCAAGGATCCAACCCTCTTTCTTAACTTTTGGCAATCTCTATAAGGAGTGGATTCAAAAAAATACCTATGCAACAACTAAGCTTCTAGCAAAAACCTTAGTGGGTGAGGCCCTAGAATGGTATAACCAGACTTCCTCTCGGTTTAATACTTGATCTAGAAGGTTTAGTTAAATTCCTTATTTTTGAATTCTAAGAACAAGATCTACCTGAAAATACCTTATAAAAGTTCATAAATCTTAAACAAGGAATGAATGAATCAACTCACGAATTTATTAAAAATGGAAATATGTGTCCATATAAGCTAACCATAACCTTAATAGTAAAAGTCTATCTTAATTTTTCTTAAGGCCCTCACATTGACCCTCCAATTTAATGTCAGGTATTTCTCTCCTAACATGTTAGAGAAAGCCCTTGAACAAGTTAAAAGACATGATCACCTTATGCGTGAGTTCGGATGCACTTCTAACTCGTCACCCAAACTTAAAGACACAACACATGTAATCATCTCTTCAAAGTTCCTAAGAGAAAAAGGAACATGAGACACTCAAGAATCTTCTCACTCTCTCCCTCATGCCATTTTATCTCAAACTAAACTTCTTGAAATGATTCTTTCACCATGAATTGTCCCTCCTTTGAAACGCAGTATACCAACTTTTAGGGGTGATTTGTTTTTTTGGTGGCATGCGATCATAAGACACTCACAAAGTGATTATAAATCTATTAGAAAGGCAACCCTTGAATTCTCCTTGGTTCCTCTTTTGATTACTCTGCCATCATACAAGAACGTTATGCTAAATATCAATCTTTAGAGAGATCATGTTCTAGTCGTCAAAATCAGCACGATGAAAATCCTATGAATAATGTCATGGGTACTATAAAACCCTCATAAAATCAAAGTTTCTTGAAATGCCAATATACTAATAATGTTAATACTCATTATAGGCGTAAGCCTGCCCATAAAGACCTTGTTATTAAACCAAAGAAACCTGTTGATAACCCATATTTTCTTGATACTTCCCAAGATCCACCAATGGTAGATCCCGATCTCACAGTTGAGCCTCCACCCACAGTATCAATAATGTTACCAAGTAAAGATGCCATTCCTCCTTCGACAACATAAATACATCAAACATAAAATCACGAGATAGGATTAGATACATATTCTATCATGCCACTACCATGATATCATTATGGGAGCTACACGAAGTCACCTTGAAACTTTTAGATGAGCTAAACTCTCTCACATGCAATATTCCCTTAATGGATCTCATGTGTACATCAACCTTTCATCAAAGGTTCATCCTCCAATAGCTAAATTTTTTGAGGATCTCTCTTTTGTAGCTCCCAAAGCCCCCTCCACATATTCAACTCAAAAATTCACCACATAGAGACTATGGGGTGACCTCCATAAAGTTTACACGTTGATTCCTTAGCCTTAGAATTCATGGAGGATGACATGATTACAGATGAAGTCTTATTTCATGTAGACAACCCACCCCTACTCATTAGTGTTGTTATTCATGATGCTCAATTATGTAGATTCCTTGTGGATGGAGGGTCCGTAATTAACTTAAATTCTTATAAAGAAACATTGAGATCAAAGAACCATGGGGTATTCACACCGAGAAGATTTACTATGAGTTTCCTCCATTTATATGTTTTTCTTGCTTTAAATTAGGACATAATATCGTGATCTTTGAGGATACGATGATAGTCTCGGACATAATATAGTGGGTTTAATAGTCCTGGACTCTTTGGAAGCAAGTTTCTTTGCTTAGAGACCAAAGGAATCTCTACTGGTAAGAAATATGTATCAAATGTTAGATGTAAATCTGGAGGACATCTCTACTATCGTGGAGGATGCCCAATGGGAATAGGATGTTGTGGAGAAACTGTCAAAAGAAGATCCAGATGGAAGTAAGAAGATGAATGCAATTGTAAAAGAGAGTGCACTTATGGTGAGCTCGAATTTTCTCGCCCTGAAACTAGGCCATCCCCAAACCATATTTCAACACTATAAACTAGATCTAAGTCATATGAAGGAGAAAATAAGGAATTCTCGGGAATCCCTTTGGAAAAGTAAAAATGGGACATTGAAGTGAGAGGTAACAATATGTTCAAAGTGACCACCAAGCTTAAAAATATCAAAGTTAATCTGAAATTTTGGAATAAGGAAATTTTTGGAAACATTTTTCTCCAAAAAGTAGAATAGTGGAGGATCTCAGGATTCTTGAAGAAAACATGGAACATGGAGGGTGGAGCCCTGAGGAAAAAGCTAAAGAAAATACCCTTCTATCTGATTACCACAATATTCTGCATCGGGAAGAGGTCTACTAGAAGCAGCAATCGAGAATCACGTGGCTTAAGGAGGGGGATCGAAACACTATATTTTTCATATCTCTACTACTATTAAAGCCAATAAACTATGTATTCAAGAGATCAAGAAAGGTAATGGGGATGTGGCCACTGATGATAAATATATTGCTTCTACCATTGTTTCCTTCTTCAAAACCTTTTACTGAGGACCTTCTCAATGATGAAGTTACTAGGGAAGAAATCCTTGACCTCTTTGAACCAGTTATCAGTCCAGATGAAAATTAGGTTCTCATTGTTATCCTGCTAAAGAGGAGATCAAAGCTATTCTGGATGTTATGGAAGGTGATAAAAGCCCTGACCCGGATGGGTTCCTAGACTTTTTTCCAACTTTATTGGGATATTGTTAATATTGATGTGGTTTTTGTTGTTCAAGAATTTTTCCAATCAGGTTTCTTACTCAAACAAATTAATCATACTTTTATTGCCCTCATACCCAAAACCTAGTGCTAAGGATCTGGGGGACTTTAGACCAATTAGTTTGTGCAACACCATGTACAAGCTCATCTCTAAAATATTGGCCTTTAGACTTAGGGAGACCCTTGGTAACTTCATTTCTCCCAACCAAGGGGCCTTTGTGCTGGTAGACAAATTCGGATAGTATTATTACAATTCATGAAACTATTCATTCTGTGGAACTTTCAGGAAGGGAAGCTATGATTCTAAAGTTGGACATGCAAAAATCCTATGATATAATTTCTTGGGATTTTTTGTACTCTCTTCTCTCTAAGATGGGTTATAACTCTCATTTTATTAAAATGATTCAAGCTTGTACTAAAGATCTAAGCTTCTTTGTTATCATAAATGGAAAACCCAATGGTCTTTTCAAAGCTGAAAGGGGGTTGAGACAAGGGGATCCTTTATCCCCCTTTTGTATATAATTATTGCTAAAACTTTGTGTAGATTATGCCTTAAATCCCAGAGAGAAGGAAACATGGAGGGGATTAAGGTGGCCAATGGTATTGAAAATCAATGTTTGCAACAATTTGTTGATGATATGGTCCTTTTGGGTCATGTAGTTGTTCAAGAAGCCAGGACTATCAAAGGTATCACTAAGAAGTATGAGAGAGCTACAGGGAAGAAAATTAACTTTAGGAAAATCTCTTGTTTCTTTATAAATGTTGAAGAGGAACAACATAAAAGATTGGCTACCATCCTGGATTGTAATATCAAAAATCTCCTAGATTCCTACTTGGGAATGCCTCTCTATGGGAGTAAAATCGAAGAAGGAGGTTGGAACCAACTCATTGAGAGATTTCATAAGAAGCTTTCCTCTTGGAAAGGCTCTTTACTCTCTCAAGTTGGGAAGGCTCAACTTCTTCAGAGTAGTATGCAAGGCATTTTGGTGTATATCATGTCCATTTTTATTCTTCCAAGTAGAGTCAAGAAGACCATTGAAGGAATTCAAGAAAAGGTTCCTATGGACTGGATCTGAGGATAAAAATAGATTACCTTTGGTTGCTTGGGACAAGGTTACTCAACCTAAGGACAAGGGTGGTTTGGGTCTAAAGAACATTCAGATTATGAACCACACCCTCATTGCTAAGGTGGGGTGGAGGCTACATAAAGAGGCTAGTATCTAGGTGACTATTCTGAAAGTGAAATATTTGCTTCCCTTTAGTGAAATGATGGATTTCTTCAGTGACATGGTGCTCCCAAGAGGCTCTATATTCTAGAACAACTGTGTCAAACTAGAAAATTGTTAATCAAGGGGTGCAAATGGAACCTTGGAGATGGTTCTAAAATCAAATTTTGGGAGGATCCTTGGGTGGAGGATGTTGCCCTCAATTTGAATAGCCCATGGAGTGAGCTTTGGAATTTCTACTCTAATGAGAAGGGAGCTCTTGTGTGTAATTACTTGGATGAGGAACGTAGATGGTATCATATCCTTCCCCCTCCTTTCTTTCATGGGGATATTCAACCTTTTCATGAGTTAAATAGGAAACTCAGGGATCTTCATATCCCTGCCTAACAACGTCAAGGATGAGATAATTTGGAGACTCATGACACAGGGGATTACGAGATAAAATCTGAATATTTAACAAACTTTGATCATTGGAATCAAATATCATTTGGAGGAAGGTTTGGAATAAACATCTTATCCCTAAGATCAACATTTTTTTTTGGGAAGTCATCAAAGGTAAGGTCCTTACTGTGGATTGACTCAGAAGGAGAGGGAATGATCATTATTAACAGATGTGGGTTGTGTAAGGACAATGAAGAAACCATCAAGCACTTATTTCTGGAATGTCCCTTCTCTTTTCAAGTCTTTGTTGTGATCCTATGTATCTTCAATGTAGTGGGTCTTTAGGAGATGTGGCCCTCTTACCTAAGTAGTGGAACTTCAATTTTAGAATGACATGGTTAAAAAATGTGGAAGTTGGCCCTGCCTCACATTTTGTGGGAATCTAGATTGAACGTAACAATAGGATCTTCAAGAACAAATCGGTCAGCTCGAGCAGGGTGTTTGATAAAGTGAAACGAGCTCTTAAGGATAACTCTAGGATCCTTAAACCCAAATAGGTCAGAGTGTGTCTAGAGTGGGAAATGGATGTTCTTAGAAACTTAGAGGCTTGAATCCACCACCACCATTAAGGAAAAATTGAAACTTAATGTCAAATGGATAAAACGTTGGATGATAGCCACAAGCTCAACTTTGATGGCTGGTCCATGTGAACAAAAAAGTGGCTAGTGGAGGGGTCTTGTTTGTGACCATAGTAGAAATTACATTGGTGTTTATACGTGGCCCATAGGAAACCAATCAAACAATGTTGTTGAGGCTAGAGCCATGCTTTGGGGTGTTATATTTTGTCGCGATTTAGGGATAAAAATATGATTATTGAGGGTGATTTGGCGTGTGTCATAAATGCCCTCAAGGATAGCAAAAAATGTGGCTAGAAGCTTAATAATTTGATTATGGAGGCATGTGTCATTCTTGCTTCATTTGAACAAGTGGTCATTCAACACACTTATCGGGCAAGGAACAAACCGGCGGATGTGCTGAAAAAGGTACTGCCATGGTGGATTTGGAGACATGGATTGGGACATGTACTCCTTGGGGTTAGGTGAACAATCTCATTAATGATGACACAAATGTAGGAGGAAGGGTTATGATGACACCCCTGGTTTGCATGCTTGGGTTTTCAAAAGGACTTCCCTTTTTGGAAAACTAGCCTTGTCAATTTCACTTGCTTTTTCCCCAATTTTGCTTAGTTTATCTCTTGGGTCATGAAGGTGTTCATCTTATAGGTTTCATGGGGGTGATAGGGTGAGAATGGAGCCCTCTAATTTTCTCCACCTCAAAAATGACATGGGTATGTGGAAATTGCTGCATAAAGGTGGTTTTACCAAGTTCATTTGATGGCTCAAAGGTAATGACCCTATCCTGTTTGTTGATTTTTTGTTTCTGGAAGGATGGTGTTTTTTTTTCATGGGGTTCATATTGATTTTTCGATAATGTAATCTCATGAGGTTACTGGGTTAAAAATGGAGGGCCTCAAAAATTTTAAAGACAAAACTAGGAAAAAACATGAAATTGCTACTTTCTTTGAAGTTGGGGAAAAAATCATAGCTTATGATGATGGTATTGCTTGCACCTGTCTTCCGGATAGGTGGGATGATGTCTTCTTGGTTATTATGAATTATTTGACCCTCGAAGGAAAATTTCAAAAAAAAATTACTCATCATTTATCTATCCTCAATTTTTTCCGTCGGGACCAGACTATGAGTCTTGCTTATTTTCTCTATCGGTCATTTCTCTCGACCATTGAGGATTTTAAGAAAGAGAAGATGGATATCCCCCTCCACCAAGGTCTCATTCTTCTCATGGTTCAAAGAGGTAAAATGACCATTCCTTTCCCTTGTCAATGACCATGATTTTGATCAGAAACCCTTGCTTCCCACATTAACAAAATTAAGAAACAAAAAGTTATTGATCCGGATAAGGGTATCGCGGATGCCTTGTGTAATATTAAAAAGGAATCAAGAATTTGGATGAAAATTCCACTAAAAGGGCCCAAGAAACACTGAATGTTGAATGGGAGGTTGAGACCACTACTGATACCATTCTCACCATCAACAAAAACCTCATACAGGAGCTAAAATATTGCCATCAAATAATTGATTCCCAGACAAAACCATCAAGGGTATCCAAGTTGATTATGTTATGTAAGAGCAATAGATTTCTATTTTATAAGATCAGGTTGTTACTGAGGAGGGAAAAACAAGATGAAGTTGATGTTGAGTTCTTCTGACAAAGTGAGGATTCATATACTGGTGACATCTCGGGTATGGTTGCTGAGTCCAATCATAACAAGGATCAAAGGGAAGAGTAGGTCAAGACAAACACTGAGAATGAGGAATTCAACCATGAAAAGGGTCATTATCAAGGTGGTTGGTAGGAGAGATGGTGGTCCAAGTACCAAATCCCATAGTAGGGATACGGTGAAATAATTGTATACATGTTGCTGCCCTTTTCTTTTTGTTTTCTTTCCTTTGTCTTTGTCCCTTTGGGACTTCAAAAAACTCTGTATTAATTTGCAAACTCTTGTAGTTTGGCCCGTTTGTGTGGGGGCATGTTGTCAAGTGTTTTTGACTCTACCTCCATGGCTCTGTTTTAGTTTTTGTCTTTGAAAAACTTTCTCCTCTTTGTATGGGGTTTTTTTGGTCCCGATTTAAAACCAAACCTTTTTATCTTATCTAAAAAAAAAACCTCAAACCTACTCACTTAACTTGTCTTGGCTACGAAAAAACTAAGAAAAAACATATAGGATGCATTTAGTTACCCGTTATAGTTGGACCTAAGATGGTTCACACAAAGCTTATGATCCTAGATCATCCTCTCTCTTATAACATTCTCCTAGGTTGCCCTTGGACGCATCACATGTAAGTAGTCGCATTGTCCAGGTACCAATGTATCAAATTCATTCACAAACACAATTATTTAGGCATGATGTTGATCCCAATCCTTGGGATATTCTGGTACCATTTCCTAATGAGCCCTTCCTAATGCCCACTTGCTCCTAAGATCCAAGGTATTCCATATCCAGAATTCTTTGATCTTAAGTCTGAAATTAAAATCACATTAAGCGATTTAGATGATGATGAACCTATTAAAATCAAAAACAAAGTCATTAATAATAGATTACACTCGATGAAATTTTTCAATGGTTACCGCCATTCGTCCTACCACAGGACCGATATCCACCACAACAACTGAACCAAAAGAACCAATATATCACACTTTAACTTCTAACCACTTAGAATGCAACGAGTTAGGTATTGCGTAAATCTTCTTTGATCACCCTCCCCTCTCACCCCGATATTTTAGCAAGATCAATGTCACGGCTAAAGAGGATGCACCTAAATAATAAGAGTTTTCCTTCCCCACCAATGACAAGACTACATCGGTTCACAAGTTGATTCTAAACACTTGGAAGTACTACATTACCAACGTGCCTTGGCTTAAATGTAATTCCTAGGAGTCCAATATAATACCATTAATACCTATTATGAACTTCTTATTTATGGCACTAGCCACAACAAGGATGAAGAGGAAATACTTCCCTATGTTCCTCCCGCTAATCCTCCACTTTTGGATACCCCTTGGGTATTGGAGCAGCTCCATGATTATACATCTCATCATCCTTCCAAATCAACCTCATTTCCCACAATAACCCCACCCACATAGGATTCTAAGAAAACTTCGGTAGTTGGAGATGGTCCCCTGTGCTACTAACATGACCATTATGGATCCTACACCCAAAGAGGTTACCTTGGATGTTAGGGTGTTGGACGTATGACAAAATAGTTCTAGACAACATCGAGACGGAAAATGATACTGCGCTTAGAAATTGATGTAGAATATCAATGATCTCTCCCCACTTTAGATAATGATGAAGCTATCCTAGAGCTCCTATACACATGAGAGGATAGACTTCCTCAAAGCCATCATAAATTAGGGAATTTCCCCAAAACACCCATGTGCTTTGATGACTATGTCGCTACTATCGATCCTTTTCAAGATGAGGTAGCTAAATTGCTTGAAGCTCCATATCATTTCCAAGACAAAAATTCTATGTTATCTGAATCAACCATCAATGTACAAATTGATGAAGATCCCTCGCATGTATTCATGCTCAAAGATTATTTTCCCCATCTACGCAAGTGTCACATTGAAATTTTAAGAAAACATAAGGAAGTATTTTCATAGGGATATGATGACATGTTGAGAATTGATCCCGAGATTGTTTTCATAATATAACCACTTATCCTGATGTTACGCATGTTAGACAGAAGATATGGAAATTTCCTCCTAAAATTTATGACCTTTGTCACAAAGAAATCATTAAAATTTTATATGCCAAATTCATTCGCATAGTGAACTATTCTGAATGGATCTCTAACATCATCCAAGTTAGGAAGATGGATACTCTCACCATCCAAATTTGCATCGATTTCAAGAACCTTAACCTCAAATGTCCTAATTATAACCTTCCTTTACCCTCTATCAACACCATCATTGACTCCATGGTAGGTAACAAAATGTTATCTCTCGTGGTCGGGCTCTCGGATATAACCAAATTCAAATCACTCCTAAAGATTAACATAAGACCACTTTTACAATAGAATGGGGTATTTATTGTTATGTGAAAATTCCTTTCAGACTCAAAAATTTTGGCATAACAAATCAACGTGCTATGACTCACATATTTTATGACCTCATACAAAAATTGTCAAAGTTTATGTGGATTATTTACTCATCAAATCTTGATGCACGAGATGATCATGATCATGATCTAGACATTGCCTTAGGGCATCTTCACAAGTACAAGGTCCATCTCAATCTTGGTAAATGCATATTTATGGTGACTCGAGGCAAACATTTTGGCTTCTTAGTGTCCAAACATGACATCAATGTGGATCCCACAAATATTAAAGTTATCCCTGACATGCCACGAACATCTTCTATAGCCAACATATGAACTTTTCTTGGCAAGCTTGGGGCAATCCGATGATTTGTCCCTAAATTCACTTATCATGTGCAAGACATATAGAACATACTCCAAAATTATACCACGATTGAGTGGACCAAGGGCTGTCAACAAGATTTCAACAACATGAAACAATCTCTATCTTCATTACCAACATTACAACCTCCTTCTCTTGATCGACCTTTGTTATTATACACCTCTTCCACTTCGGTGTTTGTTGGGGAAATTCTATCTTAGGAAGATGAAAGTGGAAAGGAGAACAATCTTTTAATATGTTATTCAAGCCCTATTAGACTATGAGATGCAATACACTTCCATCGAACGGGTTTTCCTAGACATCTACTATGTAGCTACTAAAGCTGCGCCATTACATTTTTACCAAACTACTTATGTCATCATTCACACAAATCCTTTATGACACTTATTCTCAAATGTTGTCCTTCCAATGAGCTGAATTGGGAAGTGGATGAATATTCTTATGGATTTTGACCTCTGTATCATCACCCAACGAGTAGTAAAAGGCCAAGATATTGTAGACTAATTGGCCACTGCTCCCATCCCTTCCCTTTAACCTATTCACGATGCATTACTTGACAAGGACATCCTCCTCATTGAGGGTATCGACAATGCTATTTCTATCAAAGATTATGACTTTAGCATCATGGTTGGTCTTAAGGCACATTCCTCTAAAGCCAATAATGGAGCACCTCCCTCACCTAAAGTGACACTTTGTGTACTAAAATCATTGAAGAATACATTACCATTTATTTGTACGAGGATACATAACTATTACACTTTAATGGGGAAAAATGCCTTTAAGGAGCTAGGGTAGGATGTGTGCTCACTAATTCTTCTAACCAAAATTTTCTCCTTTCTATCGACTAGAATTTGAGGTTATCAATAACATGGTTGACTATGAAGCCCTTATACTTAGCATTAAAGTTACCCTCACTAAGAATATTTCTTATCTCCATGTCATGGGTAATTCTTAGTTGGTGTGTCGATAGGTCGAGGGGCACATATCAATGTCGTATTGAAAATATTAAATCCTATTACGATCTAGTTTAAGAGCTAAAACCATGCTTCACCTCATTTTCCATCAAGTTAATCTTGTGTGGACATAAAACCCTGGTTGACTCCTTAGCCACAAGTGGCCACATAGTTTCAATCACATTCTTATTCTCATGAGACTACTCCCTTGGTAAAAATTCACCAAACTCCTGTTACTGGCATCATAAATATATCCAAGATGTCTACCAAATTAAACTAGGTGCTCATGTCATTGATCCTTGGTATGAAAATATTCACCAATTCATATAGCATATGACTTACCCATATGGCATAGACTCATGAGCATAGTTGTGCATACTTAAAAGGCTCTCAAATATGTGCTCAAAGATGACATATTATATTATCAAAACTTTGAATGTACAATACTTTGATGCATTAACAAGGATGAGGTTCCCCTTGTCTTGGAAGAAGCGCATGGGGGCACTTGTAGTGGCCATTGTAGTGGTCATGCTACTACCCGTAAATGCCTACATATGGGATACTACTAGCCTACTCTAGAATCTAACATTCATACTTTTACCAAGAAATGCCAACTTTGCCAATTTCATGATGATTTGATTCATTCCCCTCCAGTTGTTTTGCAATTCATTGCCACTCCTTGGCCCTTCAACATATAGGGATTGGATTACATCGGAAATCTCCCTTGATCTCAAGATGGTCATGTCTTCATCATTACTGCCACATAATATTTCACCAAGTGGGTTGAAGCCATGCCCCTCACTAACATGTATGGACTTACCACTTCCAAAAAAATTCTCAACAAATCATTTTCTGCTTTGGAATTCCCAAACCATCATACCTAACTCAAATGCAAATAAATGAGGCAACTCGTACTAAATTCAAGATCAAACATCGATTCTCAACACCTTATCATCCCCAATGTAATGAAAAAGTTGAATCTATAAACAAAATCATCAATAAGATTCTTTTAAAATGATTCATGAATCCCATATAAACTGGCATACCAAGCTATATCCTACACTATGGGAATATTGCACTAGTGTCTGCGTGGCCACTTATGCCTTTCTCCCTTACCTACGGAGTTGAGGTTGTCCTTCCACTCAAGGTGGAACTTCCTTTGCTTCGTATATCCCTCCACGAAATAATTCCAAATGAAGAAATATGTAAGGCGTGCCTTCATGAACTTGACATCCTTGAGGAGTGAGGTGTTCATGCCTATATTCACAATAAAAATAAAAAACAACGTATGGTTGCACAACATAATAAAATCGTTCATCCGTGTACTTTTGAAGTGGGTGACCTTGTCCTCAAATCTTGATTACACCCATGACAAAGAAGGAAAATATGCTCAGAAATGATGGGTTCCTACCTTATCAAATATATTATAGGACCTAATACATATCGCATCCAAAGTAATGAAGGCCACATCTTCAAATAACCAACAAATGCCCAAATTCTCAAAAAAATCATGCCTAAAGGAGCTTGAGAGATTTGGTACCTAGTTACCCTCTTTGTCTCTCCTTCTCAAATTCACTACTTCATCAACTTTGTTTTTCTCTCTATGACAATCACAATCTTGGTTTTAATTCACCCTACCCTTTCCTATGGGATTGTTGTGGTCTTGCACATCTTTTCTTAGGCTCATAGTCTCACTTGGATCTATTTATCTCTCTTATTCTTTTAGCTTCTACCATATAGTGTTTATGCTTTTCGGTGTTGTTAACCATCGCTTAGTTTTGACACTATGAAATTTCACTTCAAAATTCAAAATCCACTACATCCATCCCATAGAACCCTAGCTAGGTTATTTATGCTATATTTTATGATGATACTCTAGTGTTACCTTTTAGTTTTGCTTCTCAAGGGTTCTAACAGCATGGATTGCGTCTCACATACATGGTAGGACAACCGACATTATCAGGTTCGCATTGGTAGTTATGTTTCATTTTAGCTAGTCCTTTCTTTACTTCCAATAGATGATTTTAGTTTTAGTTTTATATATCATTCTTTCCACTGACTACCCCATGTTTCACTATTGCAACATGTGGTAATCAATGGTTGGGGCATATGTATACACCTAAATTTTTACGCTTTCTATTTTCATATCTACATTAACAATTTCTCTTTTCAAGTTAGAGTTCGTTAATCCATATATTTCTTGGAATGGGTGTCTTAAGGGGATTGTTCTGGGATAGGGGTATGGTTATTCACGTAACCATTAGGTTAGGAATGATACATAGAGAGAGAATAATTTTTGGTCCTATTTATGTCTTTCTTTTGTTGTTTTCATCTTATTTTACATCGCATTCTTCTGACATCTTGCTTTCTCATGACCTCATTTCCCCTACCTTGCATTATCTTTTCTTTTAATGACACTTTGCATGCTTCCTTTCCATTTCCCTCCCTTGTCAACACCATTGCCTACGGGAAATTACGTTGGTGTAAATTCAAAATCTTGGCCGACACCTTCGTCTATAGGCAATGGTGTTGATATAAATACCCCAAATTTAATTTTCACATTAAGACATTACATAAGAAGAACAATTACACAAAATAACTCACCATTAACTTTGCTCTCTTATGCTTACTTGCACTGCTCGCTTAGCTCTTGGATTTCTTACATCTTAACTCTTAGCTTGGAGATTCTTCTTGATTGGATTGATTTGCTTGCACTTTTGGGTCATCTATAGTGAGCTAGGACTGGATTGTTTCCCCTTCTCAACCTGAAAGTTGTTCTCTCTTGGTGTATGTCCTTTAGGAGATAGATGCATGTTGCCCCAAAAGTAAGTGCTCTAACCCGATTTTTCATTTTGTATAGAGTAGTCTCCTACATTTGTTATTTACTCTATGTTAGCTTAGTATTTTATGCACATGCTAGGTTAACATATTGTATTTCAGTTCTTCATTTCATGTTACATGCTTTACTTTGGTTAGCATAGGATTTGTATGTTTATCTTGTCTTTCATTACCCTCATATTATTATTGTATCTAATAGGATTTATATGTTCCTATTCTTCGACCTAGGGCCTTGGGAACCTTATATGATTTACTTCCATTTGGATATGTGATCTTAGTGATCCCTATACCCCCTTTAATTCTATCTGTTATGTATCAATCTTGGTGTGTATGTATTTTACTCATTGCCTCGATACCCTAGTTGAATGGATGATGAGAGTGCATGTTGTTTAGACACATTTTCCCCACCATACAAAACATAATGTCACAATATGTGTTAGTTGAGAAATTCATTATTGTTTTATGACAATGGATCATTTGCGCTATGTTGTTACATTTTTTATTGTGTTTGCAAATTGTAATTATGAATATGAATAATAATAATAATAATGACATTATTATTAAAATAAATTAAATGATGTATTTTTAGTAAAAGGGTGTTTTTTTGTAAGGGGCCACTTGGATAAAGGGTCCTAATTGGCCTTATACATCTAATTTTATATTCTCCTCAAAGTCTTATGCTCTCATTTTTCTCTCCATCCCATGTGAAGGTCATTAAGAAGCCTTATGCTCTTACCACCTCCCAAATTAGGACAAATTTAAGTGGGCATGGTTTTCGATATGAATCTACCATATTAAAGACATGTTTTAGTATTTAAACACTAACAATTCTCTATATACCATACATATGGGATTATTTCCTAACTCTTCCTCCACCCACAATGCATGTGGGATAATGTAGAGGAGAGTTACAAAAAGAGAGAAGAGCTCATGGGGGTTGGTCTTGCGAAAATCATCAACGAGCCAACACAATGTTTTTATAATGTAAACCATGCAGAGTTCTAACCAAGTCAATCTCACATGTTAACCAAGCTACATTTGCGTGTATTGCAACATTGTCTCATTCAGCTAATAAATCACTTCGCATCGAGCTTGCATTTGATTTGAGTTAGGAGCTAACCTAAATCACTCAACATTATATTGTTTGTGAACCTGAGTTGAGATCATATTCGAGTTTTCCACATTAAATTACATCATATCATGCATTGTTAATTGAGCTACCTTGTGAGATCACCAATCCAAGGAGTAAGACCAACTTTTTGTGCATATTGTGTTATGTCATTAACACAAAAAGAAAAATGCATTTAAACCTATCTCTTCCTCCACCCAAAACGCATGTGGGATAATGTAGAGGAGAGTTACAAAAGAGAGGAGAGCTCATTGACCTCAAGAGCCCCCACATCACGTCTATTATCACATCAAAAGCATAGACCACAAAAACAACATCACCACAAAGCTGGAAACACTACCAACTAGTTTACTTTTCATGGAGCATAACAAAAATTCAAAGAGGAAAAAATTAGCCAATAATTTGATAAATATGGGGAAATGTAATTAAGCAATCGGGGATTTAATAAAGGTTTGCATGGACAATTTAACTAGGATTTTAACTCCTAAATAAAGAAAATCTAAAGTTTTAAAATAAAATCGCGTGAATAAATAAACAATGACATAACTAGAAATAGCTCAATGTAAGTTTTTAAAAGAGAGGAAGTATGAAATGTAAAGACATGCTCAATTTTTATACATATAGATTATAGAATGGATATGAACAACTAGTTTTTACAGGTATAAAAACCAAGAATCATCATGCCGTAAAGTGAAGGTTTGAAAATAACAAGCATAGAAAATTTAGATTCGGAATAGGAAGGAATTTAAATTTACTTCTAGGTTCCTCCCTTCACCTTTATATATATGGCTTAGTGGTTAAGTCATTGGACTTCTAATAGGAATGTTCAGGTCTGAAACCCACATAGTTTATGTTTTAGTTATAAGTTATATAAAAATAACACTTATAGAAGTCAATCTACCATTTAATCAAACATTGAACCACGAATCCATGGTAATGAGAAAGGTGTTGGGAATGAGTGGTCATAGGTTTGATTCCATCCACTCCCAAATGTTTTATTAAAACCTAACACTAAACCTATACAAATAACAACTATATACTTTTTTTGTGTACAATATAAAACACAGAGAAATAATGAGGTCGAATGACTAATATAGTAGTTTCAAGTGAGGGTCTTGAGTTTGAACCCCTGCTAATAACTTTGAACCTTAAATAAAGGTTCAAATAGTATATGATTAAAACTTAAAGGAGGTATAATTAAAATTTTATATTAATTTTGATCACCTTAAAATTAGAATAACTTTAGTTTATACCGATAGATCAACCAAAAATACTAATTAATATTCACCTTAATGGTATTGGTCATAAAATGATTTGATTAGTGAGGTTACATATTGAACCGTAGAATTTAACCTTGTGGGAATAACAAGAGATGTATTATGGATTACATAAAGACACAAATTTAGCCAAACTATAAATGTTATTATAACTTATGTGACTAGCTTTGAAACAATGGAAGTGAGAACTAATTGGAACCCATATCATTATGAAAAAACCAACATAATATGAAATGATATTTTTAGATAAGTAAACGCTTTTGATGAAGCTATGAACCGGGAGATTGATGGGTTCCCACCCTTACAAAGGAGAATGATATCAACATGAAATACCAATAAAAATAGTGGTTTAAAGACCACAAAAAACATGAAAAAATTAAAAAAGAAACAAAGGCGAGATGAAACATTCAACCTTAGAGACAATAAAAGAGCTTCTTATATACAAGCATGGAAGACCAAAAACTAACCATCAGAAATTTCAATAATATCCAGGTTGTTGGACCACCTTACCCTTGACCTACCTGTCGCTTAGCTTGCCATTGGTTCCCAACTTGGCAATATTCACAAGGAAATCATATGAAGAGCTAGTTGACACTCGAAGTTCAAAGAACCCGATCAAGAATAGGCCCAATAGGCTTAGCCAATATGGGTAGGTTTACTTGAGGCACCAAATAATGCGTTGCCCCTTTAGAGAGATAAATCTTGTGCACCGACTTGGCAAACTTCAATAAGAGAATATTCCTCCTTTCTAGTTCTTTATAGGCCCTATGATTGACCCATTAAGAAGAGGCAAAAACCCCTTCCGAGAAGAAGATCGAATCCAAACACACATGCTCAACTGTTTCTTCCAACCCAATTATGTGGAGAGGGAGAATGAATTTTTGACAATAGACACAACTTCTTTGTTAGGGTTAATGAGGAGCATATTAGAGACAAAAACCCCTATAATTTTCAAAATGATACATGCCCTTACCGAATGGTGCAGTTATATAGACACGAGGATGCACTCGATGGAATTCATAATAGAGGAAGATCCCGCACAAAACACCTTGTGCAGGTGACATGAGGAAAAAATGAGAATAAATCCATTTCATGTTTCTCTCCATACAAATGCAGTACTAGAAGGGGGAAAATCCATCTTGCTCACAAGAAGGATAAAATGGCATGTGGATTGTGTTGTTTCTCTCCCCAATAAAAATAACTCCCACATACTTCAAAAAAATTTACCTCGTGTGAAGTAAAGCTTGATCCATCATAAAGAAGAATGACGTCTAGAAAGATACAATACTCACCCTTATTATTAATCAAGCTATCATCGGTTTAGAAAGTTCCATGATTAATAAGGGCATCTGCCGCTAGGTTCATTTCATGATAAGCATGATGAATAGACCATTCATCAATCAAGGAGAGCCAATGAAGAATTTGAGTAAGGAGATAGTGAAGATGTCAGGCCTCCGCTTTACCTTTTCTAACTGCCTGAATAATAACCTGAGAGTCCCCTTCAATGACGAGCTTGGAACAACTGATATCAACACCCAACTTGATGTCAAAGAGTAGAGCATGAGCCTCTGCGACGTTACTAAAACTGATAATAATCCTAAAAGATCCAGTTTTGATTAATAAACCCTTTGCATCTCTGATAATGCACCTCAACCTCGATATGCCCGTATTACTTTTAGATGCCCCGTCAAAGTTAAGTTTTCAAAACCTAGGGAGGTGGAAGCCATTTCACATTCTTATTTTTGATAAAAAATTTCAACTTGGACACCCCATGCTTTACAATATCACCAGGAGAATGGAGATGAATGAGAGGTCAATCCTGTTAAATCTTAACGTCCTTGCCGAAAAAATTAGAGAGAGATTTACAATTTGAATTGACATTTCAAAAAAGACTTCCAACGTATTAAGGAAGTTGGGAAGATCAGAGAATTCCTTGCGCAAGTTTTGTTCCCATCAAAGGTTTCATAGCAAGAGGATAGGACCATAGATCCAGATTGAGCTTAGAGCAGTACTAGTACCTGCCCTAGGCTAAAAAGAAATGGTACTTGAGATGGATTCTTCAGGCACCCAAGAAATATTTAATCGAGTGCATAGCCAATACCAACAATGCAAACTAAATGGGAAATATAACAATAGGTGATTACCATCCTCCTTCGTATTAAGATAAATAACACAATGCGAAGAACAAAAATTCCCCATTTTTTCCTTCGATATTGGGTATGAATTTTACCTTTAAAAATAAGCCAAAAACTACATTAGGAAGCTAGACAGAATCCCATGAACCCATCCTAGAGGAAGAAATAGTTTATTCCCGATGACAAAACACTTGATATCCCAACTTAGCTAAGTATTGGCCAAATTTGGAGCCCATCCACAAAATTTTATCCTCCTAGGGGAGACAAGGAACCATTCTCTTGCCTAGTTCTTATTTGAAAAGATCTTTAGTGGCATCAGGAAAATTCAATTTGTTAATGTCTTTCCAAGAAAGAGTGGGAGAACCATCAACTGTTAGGAACCCATAGTCCCTGACACAAGTACCCCAAGCAACTTACATGATTTCGCGAATGGGAGCGAGCTCCTAAATCTCACAAAGAGGGGTGTTTCCATTCTAGGAATCCTCCTAGAAATTGGTAGAGACACCATTGCCAATTTGCCAAGAAACAAGGTTGGAAAAGAGTGTGTGACAAGAGGAGATAAAAATCCACATGTGGCGAGCATTTAAGAAGATCGAGTGGTGGTGATAATACAATGCAAAAACCGTTACCTAGGTATTTATTTTTTAAGATTTGGTTCAAAATGTTGTCATGATTGTGCAACAAATTCTAGTTGTGTTTATCTCCTAAAGCTATATTTTGGAGGCCAAGGTCCAAGATACTAGTGCCATCAAGATATTTTAGAGTTTTAGTGATGTTCCATTTGACCAAATGAATCTTTTTGTCTTTTGAGGTACCCTTTGATAAGAAAGTTTTAAGAATATTTTCAATTTTAGAAGCACCATATACGTAACTTGAAGAATGAAAAGATGTAGATAATAGATATGTAGGGTATCGAGAAAATATTAAATAAGGAGGAGATACCTTGCTAAGGGGAGCCACTTACCTTTCTAAGAAATCAAATGCTTCTTGAAAGCGGAAACCCTAGAATCCCAAAGAGAAGAATGACCTTGATCCACAAAGAGGGGGATACCAAGGTATTTGTGGGTTAGAGAGTGAGCTCAAAACCAAGCAATTACAAATATGTCTCTGGAAATGAGGAGAGGTATTAAACAAAAAGATCACAAATTTATGTAGATTGATTAGTGGTTGGAAGCTTTGACATAATTATCCAATAAAGAGTGGAAATCTCTAGCTTCAAATAATGAGGAAATGCCGAAGAGAAAGGTATCGTTGACAAATTGTTGGTGAGAGAGAGTATCAACACCATCCACATCCACGGACCACAACACCCCTAGCTCTAGATAATTTGATAGACCTCTAAGAGCTTGATTACCAAAATAAAAGGAAGGAAGAGAGTGAATCCCCTCGGTGGATAACACAATTGCTATCAAAAAATCCTTCTTCCAAACCATTAACGGGCGAGAAGCAAGGAGAAGAGATGCAATTGAATACCCAACTGTAGAAATATTTGTAGAAGCCCATTTTGAGATGGGAGTGGATCGGACACCACTAATTGATCCTATCATAATCTTTATTATAATTGAGCTTGAGAAGCATATTGGGTTACTTATATTGATGAGAGAGTACATGAGCTCATGATCCAACATAATGCCTTTAGTAATATTTCTCCCAAGAATGAATCCATTTTTATTTTTAGAAACTAGGTTGTCAAGAAGGGGTTTACCTCGGAGAGCTATAACTTTAAAGAGGATTTTATAGGAGATATCGCATAACGAGATTGGCTGAAATCATCAAAGGAAGAAGTGTGTTCTTTCTTAGGAAACAAAGAGATGAAAGTATGACTCATACCACCCAAAATATCTTGTTAAGCTTGGAATCTTCAACAACAGCCCAAACAATTGAGCCCATGATGTCCCGGAAATCTTGAAAAAGGTTATTTAGAACCTATCTCGGCCTAGGATCCTTCTTGCTCTCCATAGAAAAAACCACCATGCAAACTTCCTCCATGGAATAACATGCCAATAACTCCACATTAGAATCCTCATTAATAATAGGAGTGTAATCATGAAGAAGATAATTTTGACCGACAATATGATGCAAAGAGAATGTATAACAAGTCTATATTTGACTTTTTAAGAATTTACAAAACACAAATTCACTTGGTCTCTATAAAAGGGATCATTTACAAGCCTAAGAAGGTTAAAAACTTGTAAAATTTACACAATGTAACCTAAAGGAACCTTGTCACCTCCATGCTCTGGTTTACACTTCTTCAAATTCTTCCCACAACCTCATTCCATCCATGGAATAACTCATTCATCCTTCAAACAATCTTGGCTCTCACCTACCTTAACTTACTCTTCCTTTCTACTTCATTGGATCATACAATAACAAGGAATTATAGTTCATTTAATCTTCACAAGGATTTCCCATCATTCTCCCCTAGTCATTATCTCAAATCACTCTTAGATCCTTTATTAGGATGATGCAAAAACTCCCAAAGTTCAATCTTTTACTATTTTGTCAAAGTTGGCTTCCTTAAGCCCTTAAGAAAGGTTAACTTTCAACAAACATGGATAGAAGAATTTAAAGACACAAAAAAAAATTATAAGCTCCATTAGTTCACATTTACCTTCCTAAATATGCTTGCAAAATTTGGAAATCAACCTCTTTGTCTTTCTCCCCTAGCTCAACTTTTGGTCTCGAGCTTACAAACCCTTTAGTAGGTCAAGGAAAATCTATTTTGTCTTATAACTTCCTTTCTAAGGAGCTTGAGGCATAATCTTATGGTTTATGAGTACCCATTATTGATTTCTTCAAGCCTAGGAAGTTTCACTCTTCTATTCTCGAGAATTTCTCAAACTTCCCTTTGAAATCTCACCCTTCACATTAGTCTTTGGGTGTACACTATCCTCTCATGGGGATTGTTATAAAAATAGGATTTTACACCTATGAAATCTTAAAAATCTTCTTGAATATGTTGGAGGACCATGTCACTGTGATCCGTTCCAATTTTCATGCCAAATCTCCTTCGTTTGCTACCTCAAATCTCATGCCCTAGCTCAAACATAACTATACAACTCGGTGAAGCCCGAGAGACAGCTTTTTTAATAACTTATTGTATTTAATGATTCAAGCCTCAAATTTTTGCATAGGGATTTTCTCTAAGGATGTAAATTTAAGGTATTACTAGTAGTCTACCAGTCCTTCTCAAAGTTTCAAACTCACCTTCTTCCCTTCTTGTCTAAATTGTGCATGCTCGTGGAGGCAGAGTGTTAAACCCTCAAATTTCCAAAGAATGGTGGTAGGTTTTTCTTAAGATATTTTCATACACCTAAAAATTCTCCCTCAAGGTTAGCATGCATCTAAGCCAATCACTTTGATATCGGTGAGTCTAGAGTAAACAACCACATAGTACACGGTTCAATTTCAACTATATATGCTACTTTAGGTGGTCACTTTTCTTGCTTGAGACATATCCTTCACATAGAATTAGAATTCCCACTTACCCGAATACACACTTCCAAGTATTTTCAACAGTTCTAAATTCAGCCTCACACAAAATTCAATATAGATTGAGTCGGTATCATGATCCACATCAACTTTTATCTATGATGAGCATGCATGCATTTAAGCCTCTAACAAACCTTATTAAGGAGTTTACACTTGATTTATTTATACATTGCAAAGAAAAATCATGGATTCTTAATTCAAACATAGAATCACTCTTTGAAAAGGCCAAAATTTTAATGCAACACTTAATTCATATTCATATAACTATCACTTTCATACAAAAGTGTGCAAGTAGTCTTCACTTCCTCCTTCTCATCCTCTTACCTAAGGAATGAGCTCTCTAATTGTTAACACTCAACTCCCACATGCATGTAACTTCCCTAAAATGTAGCGCCTCTAATACTAACATTATGGTGACACTTCTTAGTGACTCTTGAACTTCCATCCATGAGGCTCGTGAATCGCCCTTTTGCATTATTTCAAGCATCTAAATGATTCTCTCCCACCTAAAAACTCAACACACATCCTACAACTTAATAAGACACTTATAAGACCTTGACAATACCTAATAACCTATAACACACTTGAAATGCCTTTTACAATTCCATATATCCATTACATTCCTTTGAAATTTCAAATTCCCTTCTTGGAGGGAAAGTACAAAAGAAGGACAATTCAAAATTTCCATCCTCACTACCTACTTGAAAGGACTCACATGAACCATTTGAACCTCTAAAGCTCTCTCATAACTCACATTGATTCCAAGAAACAAGAATTTTGCAATTGAAGTTCTCTTTATGGATGTTCTTCCATTATAACATTAGAGTGAGCTTCACCACTAAGAAGATTAGAGAAAAAGGCAACGACTTCTTCACAAATTGAACTCTATTTAGTACACTCCCTACCATCGTAGCCACAATTTTTGAGATATAATTAGCATTGCGCTTGGATTTGACCGAAGCATGAAAGAATCTAGAATTTTTTTCCCCATCCTTAAGCCAAGGTTCATGAGATTTCTGCTTCTAACAAATTTCTTCTCGAAGGAGAACTTCCCTAATTCAGCGGAAGAAGCTTATTTTGGCCTAATTGAACTTGATCCATGCCATTGACAAAGATGAAAGCATTCAAGGCTTTGAGCTCCACTTCAACCCTATATTTTTCAACAAAAATATTTTTGAAATGTGAGATATTCCAAGCCTTCAACTTCATCTTGAGGAGAGAAATATTCCTCGAGAGGACAAACATTCGGATCCCTTGAACATCAAAAGATGCCCACCAAGTTTTAAAGATTGAAATATCTTAGCCACATAAGCTTTAATTTGAAGGGTGAATTCTTCAACGTCATATCCATTGAAAAATCAAGAGTAATAGGAAATTATCGAGCTATAGATGGGGAAGATTGAACTATATAAGAGAATATTATGTTATGCAACCATTCTTCATATGATAATCTTTCGCTAAAACCCAACCTTTGTTAGTCCAAGTATACCAACCACATTTGGGTTCAATTTCAAGCAAGCATGCTAGATTTACAAAATTTCAAAAGTCATGTCTAGACTACGGATTTCTCACAATCCCACCAAACTTATCCCTATCAATAAGAATCAGAGAATCATGATGGGAGGCTATCTCCTTTCTATATCCCCCAAAGTTGACGTTTAGCAATAATATTATTTGCCTCATAGACATTACAAATAAAAAAACTTAAATTAGATTGAATAATATGAACCTTACACAAAATATGATATGAATCCTTGGAGATTAGGGAAATACCATCTTTGAATATTTCCACATAATCCACAACCCCAGAAGCATGGAGCGAAACCATGAAAATGCCTTTCCACCCATACCATTTTTGAACTATTGTGACACAACTTTGAGCCCAATATTTTGGTTTCTTTGATCAAGAATATATCCCCTTTTTTTCCCATCATGCAATGCTTGAATAAGCATTGTTTGTTAGGGGCATGGGTGCCCCTAATTATAGACACTAAATCATACACTTGGGTACATTTCTAGGTCCTAATCACATACCACTATTCATATGATTCCTAAGCAAGAAAACTAGTAATTGACATCTATATTTTGCCTATTTTCTGTCTTTTTGGTTTCCTCTTTGGTTTTACACACCTCACAGCCCAATCTGATCTTCATTGTTTTATCTTTCTTGACTCGACACTAGCACCCCTAGGACACCAGCTCCAGTGCACCCTCATCCCCTTTAGGCACTTATGACCTCTTTATATCTTACTCACCTCTTTTGGGCATCTTGTTTTCTTATGGGTTAGACTTTTAATTGTCAATTATGAAATTCAAACAAGGGAATCATATAAATACAAAGCTATGTGACCATAATAAATGACCAAGATCTAAGCATATATTATCACCACCTAAGGTTGCATCAAAAGCATTCTAAGAAAATTAAAGCATCCATATACCTATCATTCAAGGGATAAGGAACTAAATTTTCTACATACACACATAGTAGAGGAAGTTAATTTTTACATCCACGCATCTACTTACATTGTTACATCTAGCCATAACTCGCTACCAAGTGCATCTTGCACATGATATTTCTACGGAGTGATTCTACACACATGCACACATAACTCCATGGAGTCTGAGATGTAGTGCAACACTCGGTCGTAAGTTCCCTTTGTTGGGTGACCATCGGGGACAATCCAACTCCCCATTTACATATTTTTCTTTTTAGGATTTGATGTGTTTTGGGGTTTTACAGGAGATCATTTGTTTTACAAGTTACATGTGAACTTTGCGATCATCTAGTGACATACAAGTGACAAACATCAAAGGTTTGGTTTAACACAAGAAAAATAAATTTATGAGGTTACGTATAGACACATGTGCCTAGGAGTAGACTTTGGTGCTTAGGCGACCCTGACCCAATCCAAAACATATCCAACAACTATAGAATTTATCAGGCATGATTGCAACAGTTTCCTCCTCTTGTTCATCAATATTCCGGTCTAGCATAATTTGAGATCAATTGTGAAATCAGCTAAGTCTTCTACTCTCTCTCTCTCTCTCTCTCTCTCTCTCTCTCTCTTGCACCTAGGGTTTCATATTTCTTTAACTTATTGCTTGTGTCATATATATACTTTAGTGTTTATTTATCACATGTGACTCTGCAATATCTATGTTTTAGCATTAATTCTATTTTTTTAAATCATTTGGTGAACCCATCACTCGAACCCAACCTTGCTTCTAGGTATTTTGTCATTTTTTTATCATGGCTCAATCTTATGGACCATTTACTGAAGCCCACCTTCAAGAGCTCAATGATCATCTTATTGAACATCCCCAAGATCTAGATTTGATTTTATTCGCTACTCATGAGGAGGCCACCAATTTTAGAAGTGTAATCACATTCTCCATAATCTTCATTTCACCCCTAACTTTTTGGAAGTGCAAATGTATTCTCCATCGGCTTTATTTTACTCTTAAATTTTATTTGGAAGGTTTCTCCTAATAATTCTTATGATCTTTCTATTTGGTTTGATTTGCATCTAGCCTTTACAATGCATTTAACTAACCTTGCATATATGTTGATCCTAGGCCTATATTTTGTCACTTTTCTACTCATTTCCTTGTTCTTTGTGTTATCTTTAAACTCAATTCCAATAAAGCTCAAGAAGTTGCTAATATTAAAGTGGAATTCCTTGGACATAGTCCAAAATTGTTAGTTGTTTACCTAGCTAATTCGCTCAACTACATTACATTTGATGGTTTTCCTCTCTCTTGGATAAATCATATCATCCACCCAATTCACAAGTCGGGAGATTGAAATGATCCTAATAGTTATAGAACTGTCATGATTGGCCATGCACTTGCAAATTTTTTTATCATAGCTTTAGATAAATATATCTCTAGATAGGTTGAAACATAAAGGTTGAGGAAAAGAGGGAAAGAATCGGAAGAATCAACACACCTATGATCATATTTTCACTTTTACCTCGATAATTTATTAAATTTCTAAATATTCTCTAGAATCACTATAACAGCCATAAGACATTTGTCAACATGCCTACATATCCTATAAATAAATGAAAACTTAAAATAAAGAGATAATACATATTTATAATTTGGGTAGCATTACTACCCATTTTATTAAAAGCTTTAACTTGAATTCGTCAATATGCCTATAACTCTCTTCCATGGTGAATTTCCTCTAACATTAGCTCTATATTTTTATAAAAATGAGTAAAGGTTATTGTTAGATTTGGCTAATAGATTACTGTAGAGAAAGTACTCTTAAAGATAGATTTTAAAGTAATTTTTCTATTACTAGTCAAAGCTAAATACATCAATTACTTAGTTGATACTTCTCTTTATTAATATGATGTGGATAAGATTACAGATACATGTGTCTATATCTATATGTATAGTTAAAATAGTAAAATATAATCTTAAACACATAAAATAGTGTATGGTTGATAAAATATACTAACACCCCTTCAAGATGTACTTTGTAGAATGTGTAAGACTCGAAATTGTATGTTTGGAGTTCGTAGATCCACTTCTTAATCACTAAAAATGCTAGATGTGGGGCATACCATTTAGTTACATTATCTCATTTTGAAAATACAAAAGAGTTCACTAAATAACTACATGTAGTAGATGGAAGCGATGTATCACACCAAATGCCCTCATAATGTTGAATTGGTGGAGAGATGTAAATGTTTGTATGAGTAGAGCCTATATATCCGCTTCTCGATTAATGAATAATGATAGATGTTGGGGCTACCAATCGGTTAGACTATCTTGTGTAAAAATACAAAAATATTCGAGTGGATGTGATGAAAATACATATCCCAAAAACTTGGAATATTTTGAAAATTGCAATGAATCAAATATCTTATAAGAAGAGAAAAAAACTTAGAAAGTCATAATCTACCTGTAGACACCCCAAAATAACCACTTCGTATTGTAACCATTCAAAATATTATTAAATTAATTACCCCTCTCTATAATTAATTTAATTAATTCTATTGCACCCTATCACCCCCTTAGCTAATTTAATATCAAATTAATTAAATAAATCCTCACATGTCCACTTTCATATTTAAATAAATTAAATATACTCACATCTTAACCACCTTCTCAACTCAATTTGACTAAAATTCATGATTAAATCTAAAAATCATTTTCAAATTCAAGAAGATATGTTTAAATTAACTCAAATCATGCATTTGAGTTAACTAAAAATATCTCCCAAGTCATGGCAATCTAAAATTAGTTCACATCCTTCCAAAATAAAATCATTCACAACACTTTTGGGTGAATAAAACAAAGGATATGGAATTAATAGTCGAAACATGTGCAATCCCTTATTAGGAAAACATTTATTGAGTGCTCCACATGGTTTTTTAAATTACGGTGTGGTAATATGTAAAATATTTGGTTGATTAACAACTCGTAGATATTTAATATGTAAATAGGTTTGGTGGTTGTGAGAACACCCATAGAATAGGTGTGAGAGATTCTAGGGTGGTTAAGTAGTTGAGAGTTTGTAGGAAGCTTGATCTTAATAATAGAATGTCCTAATCCTATATATGTGTAAACACTCTCAAATGAAATATAATGGAGTATTATTATTTTTTTGTATAATGTTTTCAAATCGATCCAAATCAATACATGGAATCGAGTGATTACTCTTTCACTATGATGGATTTTTTAAAATAATAGGGCAATGCAAAGATGATTGAGTCGCTTTGAGGAATTGGAAACAAATAGTAAGTATTATCTAATATAGTTTAATTTTTTCAGGAAAAATATTTTGTTAATGCTAAAAAGATCCTAATGCGAGGAATCTCTCAATCGTTGTCAATGAAGTATTATTTTTGTGTGTAAAATGCTTACATGATCTGATCCAAATCAATATCTCTTGCCAACTCAACAATGACTCATCCATACAATTCTAGAACAATAATTAGCTCTTCAATCAATCCGGAAACTCAACTAAACAAATCAATCATGTTTAGTTATCTCCAAATCAACTCAATATAATCTTAGCTAGAGGATTTTCCTTCCTTGGCTATAAATCAATGGTCTTTCCTTCACAAATCATCCACCAACAAGCTTGAGAGTTCATATTGTTATTCTGTCTAATTGCTTGGTGAATCAATCAATCATACTAGTATTATGTCAATATCCTATCAATGTGATCATCTTCATGCTTGTAGCTTGATCAATCTTCCATTTGGAATACTTCTTGGAACATCCAAAAATATACAAAATTCTTCCAACCAATTGGATCCAACAGAACATTACTCAACTATACTTCAAAATGATCCAATATGAGGTGGCTTTAGAACTTATCAAGGGAAGGTTTTCTTTGTTTGTTTTAATTTCCTCTATTCATGTAATTTCAATGGTTTACACTACCTACCTATAAATTCATCATAAATTAGGATTTTTTAAAATTTAGCACAAATTTTAATGTGGCCAAAAGTACCATATGGATGTTGATTGAATCTAATGCAAAAGGAAAGTTTAATGTATAAACTAGGATCTACCTTCTAGTATAATTTTAGGTCAAATGGAGAAATTTAATTTTAGCACGATTCTAAGGCAACTTTAAACTATTATTTAGAGAATGATTCAATATTTGATGTAGAAGTATAGTTTGTTGTTCGGGATAAGATCTATCTTTTGGTAAAATTTCATCTCAAACAAAGAACCTTTTTTAATAATTCTCAAAGTGTTTCAACACTCCTTGAACTACGTGTTGTAAATGGTGAAGTTATAATACCAAATAAGAATTTTAAAATAGGTTCAAGGATCATTGTGCTAACCTTTGTAATAAACACCTACATACATACATATATTATAAATCAATGAAAGCTTAAAATAAACACATAGCACATATTTATAATTTGGATAACATTACTACCTCTTTTATTAAAAGCTTTCATTTAAATTTGTCAAGTATACCTGAATTCTCTTCCACAATGAAACGCCTCTAACACTAACTCTTTTATAAAAACATGTAGAGATTATTATTAGATTTGAAAGGTAGATTACTTGTAGAACAAGTCTTCTTATAGATATACTTTAAAGTAGCTTTTCTATTAGTAGTCAATGTCAAATATGTCAATTACTTATATCTATTAATAGGATAGGGATAAGTTTGCATGCATATTTTCTATATATATTTACAATTAAAATAATAAGAGTGCATCTTAAACACATATAATAATAGCTAATTAAATACAATAACATAATTGAAGAAGCTAAGGCTAAAAGGAGCAAGGTGTATTTTTGTTTTGTATACTTACACAAAGCTTTTGACATTGCTCCTTAGTACCTACTCGTTAGGCCCAAGCATTTGGGTATTTGTAAATTGGTGATATCTTTAGTTAGCATGATAATGTTGGCAAAGTGCACATAAGAATTGATGAGATAGATACAAAGCACCGTTAAGGTTAAACAAGGTTTTCCTCTCTCCACCGCACTTTTTGGTTTATACATAGATGAGCTTGGTGAACTCATATCAAACTATCTAGGCACAAATGGTTGTATGTATAAAAACTTTGGTTACGCCACCATAATATTGTCATTATCTCGCCACATGATTTTACCCTTAGCCAACGCACCATTACACCACCGCATAAATTAATTAATATCATCCTATTATAATGTCACACTTCCCCATGAATATTTAATTAACTAATTAACCATTATTAATTAGTTAATTAAACTCCCTAATTAATTTAATGCTCTCCAAATTAATATTAAAACTAAATCAAATAGTTAATCATCCTCGCCTTTTCTAACTTCATATCATCACTCTATGTCATTAATCAATTAAATAATTCAACTCCTTAAGTGTACTTGCACAACTTATGATTCAATTAGCTAATTAATCAAAAATAAATCAATTCAATTAATTATTCAATCAAATCAGTTAACTAATTAATCAAATCAATCAACAATCTAATCAAACCAATTAACAAAACAATCAATTTAGTGAACAAGCAAATCAAGATTTGTAAGTTCCAAATAAGGAGATCTAGTCTCAATTGTTAAGCACTAAATCTATTACAATTGTACAACACTATATTTTTAAAACATTAATACTATAGTACGTTAAAACTCAAATTAGTATCATTTTTCACTATTAAAAATTAAACTTGCATAGTTAGGAAATTAGGTTTTGACAAATCACTTGTTAGACATAGCATTTTGAAAATAAACAATAAGATTGGGTGTTAAAAAGACATGTTTATTGATCAAGTTTTGGGATGACATGATAGTGTCAAACATAGACCTCGTTAGGCATGCACAACTCAACAATAAGTATATGTTTACAATTTTTGCCCCCCATAGTAAAAATTTCCCAACAAGGTCCTAGAGTAATCCCAAGCTCCCAAGTGGGCCCCACAGAGTTATGAACACGTCACATGTGGTATCTAGGGTCTCAAGGAACATTTCTAGGCTTTTAGGAAGCATTCAAGCTAAATCAGCCCATTCAGGGTCATACGGCACATGGTCCCATCAGAGTGTAAAATGGCCTCCAGTCCCAAAAAATGAGAAAAATGGCCTCTGAGGGAAAAATTTAACATTTTTAGGTTCTAGGCACTCATTCCCCTCTCCCTCAATAAAATTTACCAAAAATCCCCTAATGCGGGGACTTGTGGTCAAAATTTACAAATTGGGCCTTAAAATGGTCATCGAGCTAGCTAAACAACTCGGTGAGTAGCTTGGCAAGCCGAGTCGAGTGGATGTTCGGTGGGTACTCTACAAGCTTGTCGTGGTTAGAGACATCAATGTCGATGGAGGAGAGGTCGATCTCCCTGAGCTCAACCATTGTAAACGCATCATGGGAGGTGATTCTAGGGTTCCTACAGATAACTCATGAGATGGTTCACGGACACAAGTCAAGGCCCGAGCTAAGAAACATTGGCGAGATGGCCTTAGGTTGAGCTCACAAGAAACATAGGAAAGTTTGAGGATTTCATGAGAGGGTTTTCATGACTTGGCATAGTGTGGAGTTGGCCATAATACCATAGAAATAGATCATCGCATCGATCTCATGGAAGCTCGCCGCTATTGAAGAATTCATTATAGGAGGTGTTGAAGCCGAGTCGAGATTGAAGCGGTGCGGTAAACCAAACTCGCACACAACAAAAATCAATGAGTGATCGTGGAAATGGGCCGGCCTTAGCCGGGTCGAAATGGAGCCAAGCTCGGATAAGGAGTCACAGTGATCCAACTTGTTGGAGAAGTAAATTGGGGTTTGAACCCAAAGCTTTCGGGATACGGGGTTCGGAAAAACTCACCGTAAAAAATGAAAAAATGATTTCCCCAAAAAAAGTGAAACCCGAAATCCTGAAATGGGTGAGCTATGTGGCGATATATGGAGGCTTTGGGTCAACTTTGGGTTCGGGGTAAACTCCGAGTTGATATCGGGATCGACATTGTGGGAAACCTGAAACGGGTTCAACAAAGACTCTGAAATGAGAGAGGTCCAAATTCTGAAATTTTGGACTTCATAGGTCAAGGCACTCGAGAATTTTTTTGGGTTGGAGGCATTGGAAACCCGAAACATCCAGATCACTAAGTCTCGAATGAAAAGGGTTTGAAACCAAGAACATAAGGATTATGAAGTCCACATGGTGAGGCGGGTGAAACTTGTTTGAATGAGAGGTAAGAAATGAACATGCAAAATTGAATACCGCTAAGTCATGTGGTCTCAAGGAGAGCCAAGGTATCAAGATGATAGGTGCCACGTAGGACCGGTCGAGTTATTTTTGGGGAGTAATCTAAAGTTCAAGGCATGAGGAAATGTTTGGATGTGCCCAAGGATGTAAGAGCCGACCAATGCATGAGGGAGAGAATCCCAACGTCACGGTGAGCTCGATGGATGAGTTGTCGGTGTTGTCTACAATGGAAAAAATCTTTAAAATGGCCAATGAGGTTTTGTAAGGCTCAAACTATGTGATTAGGCGAGTCAAGGCGATCAGTCGATCCGACATGTAAACCAAAGTAGATCATGCGAGAGTTAGGTGCTCATAGATAGAAGGATTTTTCCATAAGCCCAAACAGGAGTTGATGAAGGAGCTCAATAAGCAGCTCGTTGGGTAGCTTGGCAAGTTGACTCAACCATGCAAAGCCCAAAAACAATACAAAACCCTCTCACCTAGAAAATTGTATCGTGAGCTCCGAGCATTGAAATCTCTCAAAATTAAAGTCAATGGAAAGATGAGAGAGATACTTTGCAATGGAGGCATGATGAAATCATGAAAATGGATTTTTGGAGCTTTTTTAAACCCTAAAATTATAGGTTCTCTCAACTATTAAACTGCATATCTTGAGCTCTTGATGTCTGATTCTCGCAAATCAATATTTTTTGGAATCATGGGAGAACGATCTATAACATGGCATCATCAATTTTAGAATTTTGGAGGTTTCGGACCTCAAATTAGGGAATAGAAAACATTGCCCCTAGGTAGGTGAAGACCATTAATGGAGGTGGGTGAAAAGGTAGGGTCATCATGAAGCTACAAGAGCTAGACTATACAGGAGGTGCAATCGCAACAAGTTCCTTCAAGAAAAAGATAAAAAACCATTAATGGATCAGAGATTTTGAAAATCCCCACACTCATTACAAGATTAAATAAGGATTTTTATGGGCTTTGGGGCCATTTCAGGTTTCATTTCTCTCTCTCCTCTCCTAAATTTTTATTATAAATATTGTAAGGGGTTGCACAAACAAAGGTTATTTATCACCTTTCTTATCCCATGTACCCCATTCTTCTTGGTGCTTCAAGCCTTCCTTCAAATCATGTAATGGCTTCGTGTCTCTTCCTACTGTAACTATGTACTGTGCAAATACTTTGGAGTAATATATGGTGTTTGTGATTCATTTGTCAATACTTGTATTATTTCCATTACTTTTCCTTGCCTCTCATTATGTTTACAAGATCTGTGTGTATTTCTTGTCCATTAGAGGGTTTGGATGTGTTGTGCTCATTTCGGGGATGATGTATTGAATATAACATTGTTGTGGTGCGGGACCACCATTCATTGTTTCTTTCCTTCATTTTTTCATAGGGGGGAAGTGATTAGCACTCCTTTCTTGGTGTATCACCACTTGTAGTGTAGGTTTCCATTTATGCATCCTTCTACCCTTGTCCCTTTGAAAGTAATAGTTTAGGGTAGTAGTAGTTTTCTTGCATTAGGAATACTTAGTGGCATGTAGGTTAGGAGCATGAACCATCCTTCTCTAGAGAGTTGTCTGATTCGCAAGGTCCCACACTTCACGAAAACTCCATGTTGTGTGATCACACCGAATGCACCATCTCAAATTGGGCCATTTGGGGGTGTTGTGGTTTGGCATCAACAATTTTGGAATGCTCGGTGGGACAAAAAGAACTTAGAGTAATATTTTTCCAAGTTGTTTCTACTATAGACCAAAGGTTCCATTCAATCCTAAGCTTAAAACAAGGCATTTTCGAGAGGTCTCCCGCACTTCAAAATTAAGAGATTGCCATTTTCAGATTTCGAGGTTTCATTTCTGAGGTTAAAATTTGAAATCAAATTTGGAGGGCTTAATGTGTGTAAAATGGGCTCAAACTTCACCAAATGATAGATTGGGGTCTAATCTTCAAAAGGGTATCCTTAAGATTTCAAAATTCTCACTTTCAAAACTTCAGGGACTTTTGAAATTTTAAACCTTTTGCAATTTCATGTTTTGGAACTTTTGGGTTTCAAAGTTTGAACTTTCGAGAGGTTGTTGGTTTTTCATAGTTCAAAGGTTTCCATTTCGAGTTTCTTCTACTTCAAATTTTGGGGACTGTGGCATTTCTAAACTTTGGAGACCATTTACAACTAACTAGTCCAACCCACAACTTTTTGTTAGCCCTTAAAGTGTGCATATAGGTACTCATCCTATTTCATCAAGTTCGTTGTGTGCTTGATGTGATTTTAGTCTTCGAAGACACTAATGCAAGCACAATTGGCGAATCCATCTAGGTAACAAACCCATTTCTCTGAGTAGCAGACATTCCTTTTCTTCACCATCCATTTTTCTCCCTTCCATCCCTTCCATTTTCTTCTATTTATGAAGTTGTGCAACCATGACTTTGTTCCCGTAGTGGAATTCACATTTGTAATAGTATCAATGTCATTCAGAGGTACGTACACATTTATAGCACATATTCTCAATTTTTTATCAACCACCTCTAGAACCATTCTATGATGAAAATCAATATGCATATTCTTATGACCAAGGAGCAGAGCAGTTTGGCTACCCACCAAATTATGGATATTTTCAAGGTCATGAATATGCAGATTATGGAGGATATCCTACACCTAAGGATTATGAATTGTAGTTGAAGGTTCAAGAATTAGAGGAAAAAATGGTGCATCAAAGGGCTATGTCTCAGATACAAGCATATAATATTGGTTTTAAGACCCCTTGTCCATGGGTAGGTCATATTCCAAAATACTATATCCTCGTATCCAAGAGATATGAGATTTTATAGACAATGTCATTCAATCTCGTCAATGGGAAACCCTTGCATTGTCATCCCATAATACTCTCTCTATTCCCAATTCACACCATTTCAGTTGGAGCCTTGATTCCCAAGTTTCTTGCCTATTTCCCTATTGTGGATTCCCATTCTTCATCTTCTACTCTCCCACCTGACCTCAGTTTCTCTACCCTTTTCCCTTCCAAACCCAAGTCCACTCTACATTACTCGAATTTACAAACCTCTCCCACCACCCATCACTCCTCTCACTTCCCCAAATCCATGTGGGAATGAAATACAAAAAATTAGTCAAGAGAAACTAGAAGGAGAAGAGCCAGATAAAGAATAAATGACAAAAAATTTGGTGAGCTTGGCTCTAAAATTTGGAATTGAGAAAATTCCTCTGTTGGTCAAACCTTCAGAGGAGGATAATAACAAAGAAGATTAGGTGGTGAAGGCTAATTTGGAAGTAGAGCAAGAGCAATTGGAATAAGATCAGCAATCAGAGTGTTCATAATGTAGCATTCGTGAGGGCCCTTTGTTCTCAGAGAATGTTGATCAAACACAGGTTACAAAATCAGCTAGGGAAGGGGAAAAAGAGATCCATGCCTAAAGGTAATATCAAATAAATTCAAAGGATTTTTATTCAAGACAAATCGTGCAAAGAAATCCCATCCCTCCCTCCACTTCATCCTCCTTCGATTCTAATTTCAGGGATGAATTTAAGCTTTCAAATTTCATATTAAAGAATGGAGATAACCACGACAAGTAGGTTGCATAGATTCGAAGGGTATCTTGGAGGAGGAGCATGTTCACACCATGAAGGAAAACATGTCAACTTCATGGAATCTACATGAGGATGAGATCATATAGAGATTTTTTCTTTCATACTTGGATGAAAGTATTTATTTTCCTTTTCCTTCATTTTCAATTGAAGGTGGCTTGTTTGATGAACCCATTAAGGAAGAGAGCCTTGAAAACCTTAGTGATAATGGCAACCACGAAAGCAACAGATAGAGGAGTATGGTAATTCAAATTCTACATTGAACAAGGAAGAAAATGTGATGACAACCTTGTTTTCAAGAGGGAAATAGAAACCCCAAGGTCCAAGTAATGCACAACAACCTTGATTATATGAATTAAGCCAACAACATCCCAATCGAAGTTACATGTAGTCCCAAAGAGTTGCATGCTATAGATGATTTTCTCATGTCGTGGAAGGGAATATGCAAGCACAACCCATTTTAAAAATAATCCTCTCGGATTAGAATTAGAGGAATTGAATCTTCCTAAGAACATGTCAAACAAGGAGGGGGAGCTCTCATGTAAGTAGCTATACTCAACCACTTTAAACAATCAATCAAATAGTTCCATTGGAGGCCACAAGTGATTTTGAGAAGTTTCATGTTGAGGAAGGGTCTCACATTGCCACAAAGGGAAATGAGCATGAGGAAATCACTTCTTCCATACCATTCTCCAAGGTGATGAATCGGTTAATCGTAGATGTGCAAGAAAAATAAGATCTAATCACGAGATAATCACCTTTTCTAGGAAAGCCTACATGGATATTTTCTTGCTAAAACTCGGAGAAACATACACATTCGGTGGTCCGGCCATGTCCTATCAGGTATCTAGCTTCGTTGGAGCTAGAAACCGAAGTTACAAAACCAATCATGTTCACTTCCGAACATGAGGAAAAGCTTTATAGTACAAGGATCACTTGCATCAGTTATAATATCCTCAAGAGCCTCATGTGGATCATTCCAAAGGGGTGTTTGTTTTATGTCCAGTTGATACCTTGAGAATTCAAGTGGAAAATTGGGTCTATGTCAACTTTTCACTCATCCATACAACCATGTCTAGTATCAAAACATTTGCATGGATGCCTATTTTAAGAAGAGGATGCTAATTTGCACTACTAGTTGTGGTATTTGTTTGAAATTCTCTACTTTCGATTAGTGTAGGGTAGGTGTAGGAGTTGTTTTCAGCATAACAAGTGCTCTGGCACACTCTACATGTCTACTTGAGGCATGTATGATTTGGTATTTTTACATAGTTTTTGTTCAATTTTTCTCTAAGCATAGTACATTGTGTATCAATAGGCCTCCCGGAAGAAACTCACTTACAAGAAGTTCATACTTGTGGGAAACAATTGTAGTTTTAAAGGAAAACAAATGCAGAGCAACTAAAATCAAGTTAAGGAATGATTTTAATGATTTTTCATTCTTCGAGTCCTCTCAAGGCCAATCACATGTGAACTTTTAGTACCTCTGCCAAGTCATAAAACGGCCTCCAGCATCATGTCAAAGAATGAAACTTTCAGAAGAAGGAGAAAATTCAAATTTAATAGAGTTCCATGATGTAAGAATTTGAAAATTGTCTTATTCAAAACTCTACAGTGTGCATACATGCTAAAAATCATCAGTTGTGTGTTTCATACTTGGTAAAATCAGGTTTTGGGACAGTCCATTTCAGTCTCTTCAGGACAAGGTTGTAGAGAGGAGCAGTGAAAATCTTCAATCAAGACAATTTTCTACTCTCACAAATCTTAATTTTAAGATTTTCTTACAAAAATTGAGAGTGCAAGCAATTGAGAAGTCTCCCACAGGGCCATTCAAGATCACCACAAGCATACAGATAGCTAGAAGAGAAAGAAGGGGATTAGGTTTAATAGAGTTCGTGATGTTGAAACTCAATAGATCGTCTTAGGAAGATTGAAAATTCACAACAGTCCAGCCCAATATTGGTAGTATGCAGATGGTTTCATGTTTCAAATGTGACATGTTCAGGATTAGTTGTGGGAAAATAGTGACTCCATGCCCAATGGATATGCTTAGGCTCTTTGGTTGAGAACATCTAGCAGTGCATATCTTCCCACGAGTCGCCAATTGTTAACAATTTTCCCCATGGGAAAAATTGCTCAACATGGTCCTAGAGTAATCCCAAGCTCCCAAGTGGGCCTCATAGGTTGTGAACAAATCACATGTGGTATCTAAGGTCTTGGGGAACATTTCTAGGCATTTAGGAAGCATTCAAGCTAAATCGGGCCATTCAAGGTCATACTGAGCTCATGGTCCCATCAGTAGTGCAAAAATGGCCTCCGGTCCCAAAAAATGAGAAAAATGGCCTATGAGGGAAAAATTTAACATTTTGAGGTTCTAGGCACTCATTCCCCTCTCCATTAGTAAAAATTTCCAAAATTTCCCTAATGCAAGGCTTTAGGGTCAAAAGTTGCAAATGGGCCTTTGAATGACCACTAAGCGAGAAACAACTCGCCAAGTAGCTCGGCGAGCCAAGTTGGGTGGATGTTCGGTGGGTGCTCTGCAAGCTCATCGTGGTTAGAGACATCGATGATGACATAAGAGAATCCAAGCTCCCGAGCTCAAACACTACAAATGCATCACGGGAGGTGACGCCAAGGTTCTAGCAGTAGGCGGCTCAAGAGATGTTTCACGGCGCAAGTCAAGGGTCGAGCTAAGCAACAATCTGGATGGTCTCAAGTGAGCTCGTAATGAACCAAGGTGAGGTTGGCGAGTTCATGAGAGGGTTGGCATGACTTGGCATAGGGTGGAGCCAACCGTGATACCATAGAAATAGCTCGTCACATCGACCTCGTGGAAGCTTGTCGTTATCGAAGAAGCCATTGCATGAGGTGTTGAAGCCAAGTTGAGATTGAAGCAATGCATCCAAACTCACACACATTGAAAATCGATGATCTCGTCCTAGGAATGGGCCAACTCAGATGGGTCGAAATGGATTTGAGCTCGCATAAGGAGTCGAAGTGTGCTAACTCGTTGGAGAAGCAAATGGGGTTCGAACCCGTGAAGCTTTTCAGGATTTTGAGGATTCAGGATCGAGAAAGTCATCGCAAAAAATGAAAAATGATTTCCACCTCCTGAAAATGCAAAACCTAAAATTCTGAAATGGGCGAGCTACGTGGTAGTGTATGGATGCTTCAGTGGTCAACTTTGGGTTTGAGGTTAACATCAACTTTATTTCAAGATCGGCATGGTGGGAAACCCAAAACGGGTTGAAAGAAGATTCTGAAACAAGAGAGGTTCGAAATCAAAAAATTTGGACTTCGTGAGGTCGAGGAATTTGGGAATTTTTTCAGTGGTAGGAATCTTTGGAAACTCGAAACATGTAGCTCACCAAGTCTCGAACGAAAAGGGTCTCGAAACCTGAACATAAGGATTTCAAGTCCATGTAGAGAGGCAGTGAAACATGTTTGAATGAGGTAAGTAATGAACATGCAAAATTGAATATCATCGAGTCATGTGGTCTACAGTGAGCCACAATGTCAAGATGATAGGTGCCACGTAGAACCAACCGAGTTGTTTTCGAGGAGTAATGCGTAATTCAAGCGTGGAGTCGGGAAATGTTTGGATGTGCCCAAGGATGTAAGAGCCAACCAATATGTGAGGGAGAGAATCCCGCAGTCCTGGGAGCTTGATGGATGAGTTGTCGGTGTTGGCCGACAGAGAAAAGTCTTTACAAATGGCTAGTGAGGATTTGTAAGGCCCAGACTGTGTGATTAGGGAGTCTTTAAAGCAATCCGGTCGATTCGACATGCAAAACAAAAGAGATCATGTAGGAGTTAGGTGCATAATAGATGGAAGGGATTTTCCATAAGCTAAAAATGATTTTATGAAGGATCTCTATAAGAAGTTCGTTAGGTAGCTCAATGAGCTAGCTCACCATGCAAAGCCTAAAAACAATACAAAACCCCCTCATCTAGAACATTGTATATTGAGCTCCGAGCATTGAAAAATTACAAAATTACAATCAATGGAAAGATGAGAGAGAGACCTTTGCAGTGGAGGCATAATGAAATCATGAAAATGGATTTTTGGAGGTTTTTAAACCCTAAAATTACAAGGTCCCTCAACTCCAAAATTACATATCTTGAGCTCCCGATGTCCGATTCTCGCAAACGAATAGTCATTGGAATCATGGGAGCATGATATATAGTATGGAATCATCAATTTTGGAACTTCAGAGGTTTTGGACCTCCAAAATTTGGGAACATAAAATAGTGCTCCCTAGGTAGGTGAAGACCATTAATGGAGGTAAGTGAAAAGGTAGGGTCATCATGAATCTACAAGAGCTAGACTAGACATAAGGTGCAATCACAATAGGTTCCTTCAAGCACAAGGAAAAAAAAACCATTAATGAAGTAGAGATTTTGCAAATCCCCCACACTCATTGGAAGGTTAAACAATGATTTTTATAGGCTTTGGGGAAATTTTGGGTTTCATTTATCTCTCTCCTCTCCTAAAATTTCTGTTATAAATATAGTAAGGGGTTATACAAACAAATGTTGTTGATCGCCTTTCTTCTCCCATGTGCCCCATTCTTCTTGGGGCTTCAAGCCTTACTTCAAATCATGTAATGGCTTCATGCCTCTTCTGTTGTCATGAATTATGTATTGTGTAAATACTTTAGAGTAATAAATCATGTTTGTGATTCAATTGTCAATCCTTTCATTTTTTCCATTACTTTTCCTTGCCTCTCATTATGTCTGCAAGATCTGTGTGTATTTCTTGTCCATTACAGGGTTTGGATGTGTTGTGCTCATTTTGGGAATGATGTATTGAATGTAATCTAGTTGTGGTGTAGGACCACCCTTCCTAGTTTCATTCCTTCATTGTTTTGTAGGTGGGAAGTGATTAGCACTCCTTTCTTGGTGTATCACTGCTTGTAGTGTAGGTTTCATTTTATGCATCCTTCTTCCCTTGTCCCCTTGTAATTTTTAGTTTAGGTAGTAGTAGTTTTGCCTACATTAGGAGTAGTTAGTGGTAGGTAGGTTAGGAGCAGGAACCGGCCTTCTCTGAAGATTTTTCTTATTCACAAGGTCCCACACTTCATGAAAAATCCATTTTGTGCAATCACACCAAATGCCCCATCTCAAACAGGGGCCATTCAGGGGGTGTTGTGATTCCACATCAATAGAATAAAACATGGAAATAAAGAATTAAAACCATTTTCACAAGCTCTCGGAAATCCAAAAGAAACATTATTTTAGAAGTGTCTTTACAAAAAAAATAGAAATCCAATTTTTGTGGTACCGTCCTAACATGATATTTGTTATAGCTTTAGTCCACTAAATAAATTACTACAAACACATCTATCGATGGACTATTATTTGGAGTGTACCAAATAGATCCTCAAACACAACGTTTCATAAGGGAATATTTTCACCAAGTTTTTTGGTCAACATAGCAAAGTCAAACACATAGGACTAAAGCATCTCAGCCCAATCATATATGTATAACTCAACAACAAGTACAAAACATAATCAAAATCAATATAAAACCTCAAGTTTATATAGGTCAATTTTTGTTTCTTTTATCTTTCAAAAATTGAAAATCAAACTTACATGGTTAGGAAATTCACTCTTGACCAATCACGTGCCAAAAAAATAATTATTTTTAAATAAAAATAAATGTATTTTTAAAACTATAGTCTAAATTATTGAAATGAAATCGATGAAGTATTGATAAAGACAATCACAAAGAAGTAGACACGTTTTTGGCTAACAAAATAGTGTCAATGACAAACTCAAACATGCACATCTTGGTAAGATGTACAAAACAACACAACAAAAATAATTTTAAAAATCACAACCTCTCGCAAACCCAAAAGAAACACTATTTTAAAAACAATTATTCCATTTCTATTTTTGTAAAATAATGGAAATTCATGTTCATGAAAAGTAAGCACGCATTAATGATTCATATAGTAATAAGTATTTTCTTTCACGTCCATTGCATAGAAAAATGAAAAATAAAAACATTGGACTGTACTCAAACACAACAATGTAAAATAGTGAAGATTCAACAAGGCCACATCACCAAACATGCACACTTCGTAAAGAGATAGAAAACATCACAACAAAAATCAAAACCCTTTTCTCATTTCACATTAAAATAATAAACAATACTTAAGTATGTCAAACAAATTTTCCACTAACTCAATCAAACATGTACACCTTGGTAAAAGGTAGAAAACATCATAGCTAAAAACCAAAAGAAACACTATTCTAAAAACACCTTTCCATAACTATATCTGTAAAATGCTTGAAATCATTCACCATTCAAATAACAACATGTATTTTATTTCACATCCATTTCACATAAAAATGGTGGACAATAATGTTGGAGTACCAAATACAACAACGCCATACACAACATGTACACTTCAACAAGAGGTATAAAACATTTCAAGAAAAGAACAAAATCATTTTCAAAAGCTCTCATTAACCCATAACAAACAATATTTTAGAAACACTTTCCATAACCATGTTTGTAAAAAAACAAAAATCTAAATTCATAAAAAGAAAATAAACCTTTGTCATTTGCATAACAACTTGTATTTTCTTTCACACATGTTTTCATAAAAAAGATGGCAAAAACCAATACAAGAGTCTCCTAGAGAAAACATGATCCCATATAAACAATATTTTCATAAACTCTGCAAACTTGGAAGAAATGGTATTTTAGAAATAATTTTTTTATAACAAACTATGCAAAACAATGATAATCCAAATACACAAAAAGTAAACAAACCTTTGTCATTCACATAGCAATTTGTAACTTTTTCACACGGTCATTTCACGAAAAAGTTGCTCAAGACCAATATCGAGGTCCACAGAGAAAATGGAATCGTGCTTAAACAAGACCAATATTCGAGTCCACTAAAGCAAATAGAATTGCATTTAAACAAAAAATAATGAAGTCCTTTAAGTCTTTTAAGATTTTGTTGGTCGTGTCATTAATATATGTTTAATACATTCGAGTTTAGGATTATTAATGTTGTTGTGTCAATAAGTCAAAAAATTATTCACAATTTTGTTATATATCTCTTAGTTGTCAAGATTAATATAAGATTCAAAGTCATATGGATGATTGCAAAATATTTTAATAGTCATCATGAGTCAGAGTCAAACTATTGTCAAAAAAATCCTTCACAAACACATTATCACGGAACATGACATCCAATATGTAAACTTGAGCTTCATGTTCACATTCCATTGAGATAGTAGGATGATATCGGAGGATGGAGGCATCGGAGGCTGGATGTCGATCAATGACCTCTCATGCCGCCAATGACGGACCCCCGAGATGGTTTGGTGGCATTTTTTTCAAAGTGTGTTCTTTTCACCGTAATGTGCTTTCGTGAGTTCCTATTTTCTTCAAAGTGTGTTAGTTTTCTAAATAAACCCCTTTTTAGAATTTTGGGGAAGATTCATGTTTTTAGAAAACTCACTTTTAGGGAGTAGGAGAATATTTGAGGTAGAATCAAGGGATGGTTATCTAGCTAGTGTCAAGCTTGTGGATCTTGGAGATCTAGAATTTGGGTGCCCTAGGAGGAAGGGAAAGTCCCACAAGAACCCAAAGAGGTAGGGAGTATTCCTGCATAATTTGGCTTGTCACTACGCCTTTACAAGGGTAAAGAGATAATCTATGGATTTTGTACCTGGTCTAAGCAAGTGCTTTCAGGAGGTGGTTCAACTTCTTCGAAATATGGTTCTTCGTCGTGTTCACATTAAGGGGGTGAATATTAGCTATTAATAATGTTCACACTAAGGGGTGAATGTTAGGAAAATAATGTAGTGTTCACATTATTATTGTAATTGTTGTAAAATGAATAATTACGTCAATAATTATTCATTAATGGTTAGTCGTATATATTATTATAACCAACAATATATACGCTATATAATTTGTTACACCCGTATTATTATAAACGGGTCATGTGTTTCCTATTTTGTAGGAGGTAGTTTTCCTACCTCCATGGCTATATAATAGCCATTATATTAACATGATTATAATATAGAGTGAATAATATTATTGAGTGTTTTAATCTCAACTCTTTATTGTGCAACTTGAACCAAATTTATGAAGGCTATCCATTAGAATATTCTCTACCTTCGACAAGATATAAAGGAGGAACCCTAAAGAGTTTACTCATATCCATGTTTTGCAACGTATAGTCAACACATTTTAAAGATGGAAGAACACAATCCCAAAAGCTTATTATTGGGATAGACAAACCAATATATACGAACTCTAATCACTATTTATAAAGATACTTAAAGGAATTAAAGAGGTTTGTTCCAATTTCCAAGAGATTAAAAGGGAAGAATGTGTAATCTATGGTTCAAAAAATGATAGAACATGTACCTTATAAAAAAATTCACTTAATATAGTCTCTTTCAAGCATATTTTTAAGTTTTCTTGGAATAAACAAGACATTTCTTGTTGAGATTTGATCTTGGGTCAATTTACTTATAAATATAAGTCCACACAAAAACATAATACAATGGCGCTGCAAGGCACTTACAAAAATATGACTTGGTATAGCCTCTCTCAACCAAAGGTTTAAGCTTTCTTGGCATATATGTGTCACTTACCATTGGGATTTGATCTTGGGTCAAGCAACCTATAAATGTAATTCCATGCCAAAACACAAAACAAGGGTGTTTTATAATGCATTTACAAATTGTTAACTTATTGTAGCCTCAAGTAGAGGTTTAAGCTTTCTCGGCATGACATGTGATTTCCCATTATGATTTGATCTTGTGTCAATTAACTTGTAAATTTAATTCTATGGTTTAAACTAAAAATGAATTTATGAGGTGAGGAAAGTGGGGTTAACTCCTTTTACTTAATTCAATTTTAGATTAGGGTTAGATCCATGACGCATATTCGGTTTATTAATTAAGTACTCATAACATAATATACATATATGAGAAGTCGCAAGATAAATCAATTAAAACATGTGCTAGTTATAATAAAACATGAGAGAACAAGTGATTTTAGCTAATTAGATATTCTTGAAGCTAATCTAGATGTGATAAGATGATAAATAAGTTGGAAACGCCCTAGAGATGCTTTGTCTTTATTTATGAGAGTGTAAACCATGTTGGTGATTTAATAAAATTAAAATATATGTAAGGGCATTGTTGATTAGATAAATATAACAATATTCAAGCAAGATCAAGCTAAATAAGTACAAACAAGAGTGATAAATAGGGTTTGTAGAATGACTCACTTGTCTTCATAGGTCCGAACTAATCTCGGGTTGGTGAATGATCTAGAAAGGCTAATTCTAGATTGTTCGATATTTGTTTTTGATTCGGAAAGTGACAATCATAGGGGACAGAACCACTTGGAATGGAATAGGTTTGCCTGTGTGCTAGTATTTATTTTGGGCACCGACATCCGTGAAATTGCTTTAGTCCTTGTTCTTTATGCGTTGTTGTAGGTCATGTCGGGTTTTTATAATTCTTCTTAAGAACACTTATACTTGTAAAAGTAGCTACCTGCACAATACTCAAGTGTACATTAGATGAATAAATAATGCATATGCTTGAGTCATGTTGACCTCTACGGTCATCCCAATGTGATTATCACTAAGTAATGTACTACATTTCAGACTTAATGTTATTCGTGTGTGTGTGTGTGTGAGAGAGAGAGAGAGAGAGAGATATTGAAATAGTGTCCCTTGAGTTAGGTTTTGCTAGTGCTAGTAGTACAAAGAATAATGGGATACAACTACTTTATTGCAATGCAAAATGTGTGGTATGAAATTCAGAATATCTCCCCTAAACAAAAGGGGGAACGAATAATATATAAATATAGTACCACTTTTATATCAAAACTTAAAACTTTGATAGAATATTTTCAACTTCAAAAAATGGAAACACTTAAAATATTCTTCCATAAAAAGTCATAACATTAATTTTTATTAAAACATTGCTTCAAAAAAGATAATTTAAATTAGCTTGACTAAGTTGTGCTAAATACTATTTTTTAGAGCTAAAAATTGAAGCAAAAGAATGATATTGAAACAATAACCAAGAATTTACATAAATAAAAAAATTACTTCTTAACCACACTAAAATACACCAAATTATTGTTTCATTTGCACATTTGTTTGGAAAAGATAGTCCTCTATGACATTGCACACTTGCATTATTTCTGGAAACAAAACAACAAATGCTTACCAAAATTAATCTAATGTAAATATAAACAAATTGGTAGGTGTTTGTACCTAATTAAATTTTTCATTTATTTTGTTATTAGCATAAAAAATTGTAATATGTATATTACTCGATGTAATTAACTTCCAACATCAATCATTCATAGTTAGAGTAATACATACATGCATGTAATAATTGATAAAGCAATAAATAATTGCTTAAATACAGGTGGGATAGACAAACTTAGTCAGTATAGGATAAATTAGGGATGATTTGGATGTGCAAAGTAGTGAAATAGGTTAATATATAATTGTAGATGTTCTAATGAAATTTATAGAGATGAAAACCCAATATGGGTGGGACCATAAAACTTATGTATGGTCCAGAGCTGATTTGTATGATCCTAACCTATAACTATATGGTCTTTGACCCTTTGAGATTCTAGACTTGAAAATTTTTGTGTGCTTCACTTTTCTAGTAATGTTCTTTGTTATATGTCTCTCTTGCTTGCACAACTTCAAGATGACTTGTAATTACCTACAACAAATTAGAAACCCTAACAACCTATAGAACCCTTCATCAGAGCATTAGCAAACCAAAAGGAGAAAACATGTGTGTGGTTGAGGTTGGACTACCCTTAGCGATCAAACTCTTAGTTGTTGAACCAATCCAAGTATTACCCTACATGCCCTTGTTGTGCGATCAAGCCTCGTGTAGTTATCTTAGGTGCATGTTTAAGTATGAATAGTTAACCACCCCGGGGGTATCCTTATGTCTCTCGACACCCAAATAATATGCTAACTACATAGTATAAAATGTACCCAGTGTGGTAGTAGTGAGATGTGGTGTGCCTCAACTATGTGACCTAACCCTTTATTGATTAAAACCCTTGTACAATTCTTAGAGTGATTTTATATCTTCCTAAAATATGGATTTATGACCTTTACATGTTTGAAAATAGATGATATTAGAATTTATTACCTACTTGAGTGCTTAGGACATATAGTAGGGATTGCTCTAGATGATATACAACTAATTTGGGTAGTTTTAGGAACCCTTTGAGTACTTTTGGAGAGATATTTAAAATAAAAGCTTGTAAGAATTCTATGGTGAGTTATAAGGTGACAAAGTGACATGTATACTTTCGTAGGAGAAATATTCTAATGAAGTTGGCCCTAGAAAGATGAAATGAACCAAAGAAGAAATTGAAATTGAAATCTAAGTCGGTGAATGCGAGTGGGTGAGACCATATAGGTCGGAAAAGAGTGGACTTGACATCTAGACCCTTCTAAAGATGAAACTCATTACTGAAATTTATGTCATGAATATCGAGAGGTTTATTGTTGCTTTGATTAAACAATATTTTCAAAATTTCTAATAAAGAAGAGTGTAAAGATAAGCAAGTTGTAGAAGAGTTGGAGAGACGAGGAGATTGGATTTCAAATGTGGCATTTTTCTTAAGAAGGGAACATGGTCAAACCTAACATTACACAAGAAAAAATTACGAAAATTTAATATCTACATTTGCCCCCTTTAAGTGTGTAATTAAAATTGCATGCTTAAAAAAGCATACCTAAGTATGCACACACTTTTTCTTTACTTGAAAGTGTTTCTTGATGTGTTGATGTTGGCATGTTCCATCATTAAACCTACGATACAAAGTATAGTCAATTTCTATGATAGAAACTAAACTTTAACTCAAAAATATAGATAATTCTTGTAACTTTGAACATTACTGAAAAAAGTATGCAAAGGAGATTCAAAACATGGAAGGAATACACATATTCATTTGGCAGAGGGAGGATCTATTGTTGTTTTATTTCTTAGAAAATTGAAATTTACTCGGGAAGATGTTGGAGGATTGGGGGTGATTAGTCCCCAATGTTGTGACATAGAAGATAGAAGAGGAAAGGAGATTTTTGAATTTTTCATAGAGAGGAATGATTTAGACTACAAATAACCCATGTGCTGCAATGCCTTCCTTATTTAGTAATTTGGTAAGTGAGGACAAAAGAGTAGTCTATGAATCCTTTGGTTTTTCTTCAATGCTTTCCAATTTACGAATTTGGTGAGATAATAGGAAAGAAAAGTCTACGAAGAGTTCAATTTTGTTTCGACGCTTTCCACATAACCAACAAACCACATTGTTGTAGATGCATATAGCCCCAACTTAAACTAACTTGAGATCTTGGAAGGAATGGGAATTTTCATGCCCCTATATGGTGCTGATGTGACTAAGATAATTATGTAGAAATTTGAAACATTGAAGGGGAGAAGGAAACCCATGCCCCCATACCTTATTTTCTAACTAATCCTTAATGATGTCGTAAAGAAGAAATGAAGTACTCATACCCTCAGAACTTACTCTAAATTATGTCATATGTAATTTTAAATATGTGAAAATATTATAAATATTTGATAGGATCTTTAGAGATTGAAAAATCCAGAGAATATGTGCCCTTTTCAGAAATGTATATCATCTTCAAGATTATACCATGATCTTAATTATATAGTACAATTTTAAACTTGTTTGAATTCTACTGCATTTAAGTATTTGTGACATTTTCTAAGGATTTGAGCCCCAGAAAAAATTATTCCCATAAGCTCTAGGTAGATGTAGAAATGTCCCAATGAATGCCCCATGTTTTGAAGCATGTGTGATAAAGCCTTTGAGTGTGCAACTCAAAAGAAAATATATGGATCCATATATAATAAATGTGATAATATATGTAGGATCGCATGAAGGATGAAATGGTGCCCACCTTTGAGAACTTGTACCTACAAAAGGGATTGGGCATGGTGGAAACCATGACATGAAGAAAAAACAATATGCAACAAACAACAAACAACAAACAACAAACAAGAATGCATGTCTAAAGAAACTAGTAACAATAGAGAAAAGTAACAATCTATAAGAACCCCTTGGTAGAATAATAGAAAAACACCACAATTATTTTTATATAAAAATTTATATACATTCCTTCACGTGAATTTCCATATAATTCCACCAAATAAGAGAATCAAATCCCTAGTTCTTAACTTAAACTATCCACAAGGTAGAAACCAAAGAGAACAACTAATGCTTGTTTATTAAAGGAAAGTACAATAATCAAAGGGCATCATCTATTTGCAATTTAATCAATTGATTAATATTATTGTAATCAGATAAGATAATTACATAAGAAAATGAATTCATTTCACCTTTTTCAATTCACTAAGCATAGAGAGCATACTAGCATATGAATGTAATGACATAGGAGATAATTCATTACCCATTTCCTTTTACATTAAATATATTAATGGTACAAAAGATTATGTGTTTTCAACTTTGTACATATTAGTTTTCAAGTACACTACATAATCATTATGCTCAACATGATTCTCTTGTTTTCTTTACAATACAGATTACAAATAAGAATACAATATTTTGTTGAGAGACATTGATATGGAAGAACATAAGGATAATTCTCAATGTGAGCACCATCGAGATAACACTGGAGATCATGTCGAGGTTGCAGTAATGAAGCAGGAGAGGGAGAGCATCATCATAGCGCTTTTCCTCCAACCACAGAGCTAGTTTGGTTCCCCGCACAACTCTCATATCCCGAGAGTGGCCCTACCCTTCACGAAGAAGGTAGATATAAAAATTGATACCAAAAGAGATAATGTTCCATGTATACAAATCCCTATATCATATGACCTAACTAGTCATGATGTAATACAGGATGGTGAACTAGAAAAGAATAATTAAATTCTTATTAATACTAAGTATTAATTGCTTATGGCCATAAGATTTAGATTACAAAGGGTTACCCTTGATGTATCCTAACTCGTATACGAGGTATGCCTAGTAACCCCAAACATTGGGTCAGTCTTTGGTAACCCCACAAAAGGACCCATATCCACTTGTATTGAGTCATGGTGAAGATTAAATTGATTGCCTTATCCTTTTAGTCCCACTTTCCAATGTTCACTATACATTAACTTGTAGCTATTGATTCTTCTCGTCCCTCCTAACCCCATATTGGACGAAAATTGATATCCATAAGGTAAACAAGGATTTGCATGAGAACAAGGTTTGATAGGCCGTGTGTTTGATAATGTATCACATCAATGGCTAATACCATTGCGTAAAACATTATTTCCCATGCTCCACCAAGGATTATTAAATTTGAGCAAACAAGGCTCTAACAATAAATCTACGGTTTGTACGATAATGATGGACATAACAAGTTGGAACTACTTACTCTAAATATCTAAGTACTAGAATGATATATGTCCATACATTTTAACTCATAATGCAACGTAGGGATGTTAGATTAATTTTGTTCTATAATAGTACACATCTCAAGGTTCGATGTTAACCGAATGGCATTTTTAAACATGCATTCCAATATTTGTCACCCACTTTTTTTTCTTACTACCAAATAAAACACACCTTAATTGTTTGATTTAGAATAAATTGAGCTCCATTTTATTTATTTAGGTACATTGATAGTTATCATGAATTCCCACAATATAGCATTTCCTATAATTTTATGACCATATCCATTGTTGTCTCCAGTTTCATATGATAGCTATGTCGTGGGAGTGTATGATTCATAATTACCTAGATTGATTGAAGAAGACCTCTAGATCATTTTTTTATAGTTAGCTCCTTGGTAATACGAACCTTGTACCTCAAATATGACCAAAATAATTTTGAATAACTAATAAACAAATTAAATTATTCAACCAAATAATTAAATGAAATCATTTTATTCCTAATATACCTTTTTTAAATATATAATATTATAGCTAATACTCCAAATTTGAATAACTTATAATAAAATATTAATTAAACTAAAAGCTGCAATTCTCATAAAATTTATTAAAACCACTTTACTTATGGGATCGGTTATTCCAAGGAAATGTTTTTCCTTTTATAAACTTTAGTTTCTAAAAGTTTTTTTAATATATGCATTCTTTTCTTTGAATGTTTTAATTCTCATATGGTCACGTAGATGATTTTATTTCTATTGAATTAGATATATAAATTGATTTTTTTACTTAAGGAAATTTGAAGACAAATTTTAATTAAATGAAGGAATTCAGACGTCGGTTCATTAATGTTTGCAAATGGTGAAACAATGTACCTATTTTAAGGCTCTTTATTGAAAAATAAAGACCAGAATCACTACTCCTGTAATTTCTACCAATGCAACAATAATACATATTCTACCAATGAAGATTTACTACAGCTTTGGATGTTTTAATAAGGATTTAATCTTACCATATCCTGGGTAATTTCTACACTGTATTCTTTTGATTCACGCATTTTTCCCTAAATTTTATTCTTGCAATTTTTTTGAATAAGTATTCAAATTGGTAATGGGAAAAGAATAACATTCTAATTTTCCTTTCTTCCCACAATAACAATTCTTGAAGATAACAGAAGTCAACCTCAAGGAGAAGATGGCTAGTTCAAAAATACATTTAATAATATAAATATAAATCTATATTATAAATCAATGAGGAGATGGCTAGTTCAAAAATTTATAAGTACATTATGGAACATACAATGTGATTTTAAATTGTATGTGAGGGTGGACCTATAGCAGACCCAAGTTAAGATGGAGACTCGAATTCTAACAAGGTCACCTAAGTACTCTTTGGTATTGTTGCATGCTAAGAAAGAACAAAGTTTCCTAATAAGAGAATTCGTAAAATGACACAAAAAGACTTACCCTATTCCCAGGTGGTATACTATGTCAAGTTGCTAAGGTTTAGGGATACACATTTCCCTCTCTCTTTTGGTACCATAACTTTGTATCTACTCTCCTCTCTTTGATGATGCTCTCCCTCCAGTCCAAGGGAAATATATCCTACAACCAACTCATAACAATAACACACAAGTAGTTAACTAGATCATGATATAAATTTGACATGATATAATAGAGGAAGTGTTAATCATATTATTGTCAATGATAATATTTATCTCAAATTACATTTAAATAAATAAAATTAAACATTCTAGCATAATAATAATAATTCATAGTTCTACATAATCAATCACATATGCCAATTATTACATCAAAATTTCAATGCTACAAAGAGGGATGTGACATCCCTCCCCCCTTGGAAAAAACATCGGCCCGATGGCTACTGAAAATAAAACTAAACAAATAAATGTGGAAAAGTCTTGAAGACTTCATCATAGTCTTCCCATGTTGCACTCTCCTCAGAGTATTGGTCCCATTGGACCTTACACTGGGAGACTTCCCTATTTCACAAGGTGATTTTATGAGTATCAATTACCCGAAGGGGTTCTACTAGAACCCCTAGATCCGAACCTACAATAATCTCCAATCAATTACATGTGACATATCAACATGATATCGCTTTAGCAAAGATACATGAAAAACATTATGGAGTCGAGCTAGAGATGGAGGTAAAACAAGCTTGTATGCTACTAGGTTCACAACTTCTAGGACATCAAAGGGTCCTACATAACATGGAGAAAGTTTGGATGCCTTACCAAATTTGATAGAACTTTTATTGGGTTTGACTCTAAGGAAAACCTTGTCTCCTACTTCAAAAGTTCTTAGGGTTCTTTTTCTATCTACATAACTTTTTTGTCTATCTACAACTTTGAACAATCTCTTTCTAATTAGCTTTACCTGCTCCTCCATTTCTTGAAGCATTTCAAGACCAATCACAACACGATATTCTTTCTTGTCCCAACTGATAGGTGTATGACACTTCCTTCCATAAAGTGCTTCAAACGGTGCCATACCAAGAGTGGAATGGTTAGAGTTATTGTAAGAAAACTCTACTAAAGGAAAGTACTCCTCCCACTTGTATTGTTGGTCCATGCAGTACATGCGAATCATGTCTTCCAATACTTGATTAACTCTCTTTGTTTTTCCATCGGTTTCAGGGTGATACGTTGTACTAAAGTTGAGCTTTGTTCCTAAAGCTACATGTAAGGTCTGCCAGAACCTTGATGTCATGCGAGTGTCTCGATCTAAAATTATATTTTTAGGTACTCTATGCAGCCTGAATATCTCCTATACAAACCTCCTTGCTAAAATTGGTGAATCATCCTTCAAGTTCCTAGGGATGAAATGTGCAACCTTGGTAAGTTTGTCAACAACTACCAATATCACATCATGCTTGTTCTTGGACATCGGAAGCCCTTGAAAAAATCCATACTAATAACTTGCCACTTCCAATCAGGCGCATCATGGGGATAAAGTAACCCTATTGGATGCACATGCTCAAATTTAACTCGTTGACACTCCAAACACCTTGTTACAAAGCTAGTAACATCTCTCTTAAGCCCAAAGCCAAACATACAATTATTTTATATCAACCATCATCTTGGTCACACCAGGGTGACTGAGTAAGGAGCACAATGTGCTTCCTCCAAAACTATGATTCACAAATCACCATGGTCAGGAATATAAATTCTTCCATTAAACCTTAAGAGACCTTCTCTATCAATATGATAGCCCTCATACCTATGATCTTGACTATCATCCTCAAGGGCAGCCTTGACTTGTTTATAAAAATCATCAGATGGTAATTGATCTAAAACTTATTGTTTAAAAGTGGTTCTCATTGTGGCCATGACAGCTATATAGCGACGACGGCTAAGGGCATCTGCAACTCTATTTTCCTTCCCCTTTATGTAGCTAATTTCAAAATCATACTCACTTAAAAATTCCAACCAACATCATTGGCAGGCATTCAAGTTTGGCTGGGTAAAGATATACTTGAGCCCTAAGTGATCAGTCTTGAGCTCAAATGGATTTCCAATAAGGAAATGCCTCCACATTCGTAATGCATGGACAATTGCAGAAAGCTCCAAATCATGTGGTGCATAATTCAACTCTCCTTGCTTGATTTTTTGAGACTCATATGCCACCACATGGTTATCTTGCATTAAAACACCCCCGAAACCTTCACCAGATGCATCTGTGATGACAAAGTGAAATTACCATTTGGATCAGGTACCTTTAGGATGGGTGTTGATGTCAACTTTTCTTTCAAAATTTGGAAAGCCTTTTCATAACTTTTGGTCCATACATACTTTTTACCCTTCTTCTACAAGGATGTGATTAGACTCCCTATCTTAGAGAATCCTTCAAAAAAATTTCTGTAATATCCTGCTAAGCCCATAAAACTTCAAAATTCATGCACATTCTTTGGGGAAGGCCAGTCCATGATAGATTATACCTTAGTTGGATCAACTGATATACCTTCTATTGAAATAATGTGGCCTAGATAGTTTACTTTTTGTTGGAAGAAAGAACATTTTGACAATTTTCCATAAAGCTTGTGTTGCCTTAACCTTTCCAACACTAATCTCAAATGCCCAATGTGTTCTTCTTCTATCTTTGAGTATATCAAAATATCATCCAGAAAAACTAACACAAACTTATCTAGATAATCCTTGAAGATACTATTCATCAAATTCATGAATGTTGTTGGAGCATTTGTGAGTCCAAAAGAAAGTACAGTGAACTCGTAATGCCCATAACGAGTCCGAAAAGTTGTTTTTGGAATGTCTTCCTCACGGATTCTGAGTTGATGGTAACTTGATCTCAAATCAATTTTTGAAAACATTGTTGCCCCTCACATTTGGTCAAATAGATCATCTATGCATGGCAAGGGGTATCTATTTTTCATAGTAGCTTTATTCAAAGATCATGTAGTATATGAAAATCCTAAGATTTCCATCCTTCTTCTTAACAAAAATCACTAGTGCACCCCAAGGGGATACACTGGGACGAATCAAACCCTTAGATAAAAATTCTTGCAATTGTGCCTTTAACTCAAACAAATTAGTTATCATTCGATAAGGTGCCTTGGAACATGGTTCGATCTTGGCACAATATCAATGGAGAAATCAAATTCTCTACGAGGTGGAAGTCCTGGTAACTCATCAGGGAAAACATCACTGAAGTCTTGGAGGAAAGGGTAATCCTCAAGAGTTGGTTCTTTTTCAGTTTCTATATCATTGATATGGACTAAAATCATTACACACCCCTTCCTCTTGGCTTTCTTTAACTGCATTGCTGAAATTTTCCTTAGAATCACTTCTCTTTTGATTCCATGGATATGCATAGGGTAACCCTTGTCATCAAGACAAACAATATCCTTGGAAAAATAATCAACTTTTGCATGGTGTTTCCATAACCAATTAACTCCTAGGATAACATCATAAGATCCCAAGGGTGTAACATATAAGTTAACTGTAGTCACAAATTTTGGAAGTTCTAACTCAGCCTCAAAAATACATTGCTCTACCTTTCTCTCTGCTCGGTTCCCATACTGAACTAACCAAGATTTTTCCATATATCCAAATTTTCTAGAAATTTTACTAAGAATCTTAGGAGCTATAAAACACTCAGATGCTCTTGTATCAATAAGAATGGAAACTGGATAGCCAAAAAATTTACCTGATGCTTTTATCGGTGTCACTTGAAAATCAGCTTGGCAGTTATCTATTGCTGCATGGATATTATTTTGGAACACTTGTTGTTGGCTTGGTAGAGGTGCCTTAATATTTCCACTAGTTGTTTTACAAGGACAATGATTGGCATAGTGATCACCTCCATAATTAAAGCATCCTCCCACTGGACCTCTCTTTTCTAGAGGTTTTCCTCCATTGTTAAACCTTCCATTGTTGTTTCCATTTTCATTCCTACCCTTAGGTACGCCATTTTTCTTGAAGGAGTTCCCAAGTTTGAAATTCCTTCCAGACCATATGTTCTTATTTCCTCCATTTTTATTGTGTTTCCAATTTTTAATTTTAAAAGGAGTTGAATTTTGATGTTGTTGTCCTCTTCCTCCTTCCTTGAATTTTACCTGATGCTTTTATCGGTGTCACTTGAAAATTAGCTTGGCAATTATCTACTGCTGCATGGATATTATTTTGGAACACTTGTTGTTGGCTTGGTAGAGGTACCTTAATATTTCCACTAGCTGTTTTACAAGGACAATGATTGGCATAGTGATCACCTCCATAATTAAAGCATCCTCCCACTGGACCTCTCTTTTCTAGAGGTTTTCCTCCATTGTTAAACCTTCTATTGTTGTTTCCATTTTCATTCCTACCCTTAGGTACACCATTATTCTTAAAGGAGTTCCCAAATTTGAAATTCCTTCCAGACCATATGTTCTTATTTCCTCCATTTTATTGTGTTTCTAATTTTTAATTTTAAATGGAGTTGAATTTTGATGTTGTTGTCCTCTTCCTCCTTCCTTGAAATCTCTCCTTGTTGCAGCTAAAGTTTTTAGTTTCTACTCTTGCTTCATGGCTTTTTCAAAAACCTGGTCCATGGAGGTGGGTCCATGGATGTCCACATCTTCCAATTTGAGGGTTCAAGCCTAAGATGAACTTTCTGATCCTAAACCTTTCATCCTTTTGATATTGTGGTACGTACTTAAGGAGACATGTGAACTTCTCCCAATAAGTAGTAACAAACATATCTCCTGTCTGAGGTTCTGGAATTTAGTCATTTTCCCATCAAAGTATAGTTGAGGTAGCCATCTCTTCTGGAAGAAGGAAACAAATTGTTCCCATGTGGTGTTCTCAGAAGTTAATTCTCTTTCTGATTTCAAGTTCTCCCACCATGCTGAGGCTTCTCTAGAGAGTTGGTATGCACCCCAAATTGCCTTGGTTTCCTCGGAGAAGTTACAAAGCTCAAAATATTTCTCCATTTCAATGAGCCAAGATTCTGCACCATCTTTGAGTACCATCCCATTGTACTTTGGTGGAGCTATCCTCTTCAAGTCTCTAGCTAGTTCTATCTCAACTTGTGCCCTCTTAGGTGGGGGTACATTTTTGTCATTCAAACTTTCCTAGTTCTAATTCACCGATTTAGATTTTCTTCATTCATATTTCCATTTTCTTGAGGGTGGTATTGATCTTTTCCATTCCCTTGGTCATCTTCTTGTGTCGAACATGTATCCTCTATTCAAGGACACCTATCCTATCCTGGGTGTTAGATACCAAGGTTAGGATTTGATCGACCTTAATTTGAAGTTCATCTCCTTGATGGTCCTCCTCCCCATTAGCTCGTGTCCTAGCCATCACTACCTAAAGGGACCAATGAGACACAACTTAGAAAGTAGTGGGTGCCATTAGGCCTGAGCATTGAACCTACACTCGATACCAAAATGTAAGAACCCCTTAGTAGAATACTAGAAAAACACCCCAATTTTTTATTTATTTATTTATATACATTCTTTCACATGAATTTCCATATAATTCCACCAAATAAGAGAATCAAATCCCACTTAACTTAAACTATCCATGAGGTAGAAACCAAAGGAACAACTAATGCTTGTTTATTAAAGGAAAGTAATAATCAAAGGGCATCATCTATTTGTAATTTAATCAATTGACTAATATTATTGTAATCAGATAAGATAATTACATAAGAAAATGAATTCATTCCACCTTGTTCAATTCACTAAGCATAGAGAGCATACTAGCATATGAATGTAATGACATAGGAGATAATTCATTACCCATTTCCTTTTGCAATAAAGATACTAATGGTACAAAATATTATGTGTTTTCAACTTTGTACATATTAGTTTTCAAGTACACTACATAATCATTATGCTTAACATGATTCTTTTGTTTTATTTACAATACATATTACAAATAAGAATATAATATTTTGTTGAGAGACATTGATATAGAAGAACATAAGGATGATTCTCAATGTGAGCACCATCGAGATAACACTGGAGATCATGTCGAGGTCACAATAATGAAGTAGGAGAGGAGAGCATCATCATAGCGCTTTTCCTCCAACCACAAAGCTAGTTTGGTTCCCCCAAAAACTCTTGTGTCCCGAGAGAGGCCCTAACCTTCACGAAGAAGGTAAATATAAAAATTGATACCAAAAGAGAGAGTGTTCCATGTATACAAATCCCTATATCATATGACCTAACCGGTCATGATGTAATACAGGATGGTAAACTAGAAAAGAATAATTAAATTCTTATTAATACTAAGTATTAATTGCTTATGGCCATAAGACTTAGATTACAAAGGGTTACCCCTGATGTATCCTAACTCATATACGAGGTATGTCTAGTAACCCCAAACATTGGGTCAATCTTTGGTAACCCCACGAAAGGACTTGGATATCCACTCGTATCAAGTCATGGTGAAGACTAAACTAATTCCCTTATCCTTTTATTCCAACTTTCTAATGTTCATTATACATTAACTCATAGCTATTGATTCTTCTCGTCCCTCATAATCCCATATTGACGACAATTGATCTCCACAAGGTAAACAATTATTTGCATGAGAACAAGGTTTGATAGGTGTGTTTAATAATGTATCACATCAATGGCTAATACCCTTGCGTAAAAACATTAATTCTCATGCTCCACTAAGGATTATTAAATTTGGACAAATAAGGCTCTAACAATAAATCTTTGATTTTCATGATATTGATGGACATAACAAGTTGGAGCTACTTACCCTAAATATCTAAGTACTTAGAAGGGTATATATCTATACATTTCAACTCATAATGCAACGCAGGATTGTTAGATAAATTTTGTTCTATAATAGTATGCATGTCAAGGTTTGATGTTAACTGAATGGCATTTGTAAACATGCATTCCAATATTTGTCGCCCATATTTGATTTTTTTTTCTTGCTACCAAATAAATCACACCTTAATTGTTTGATACGGAATAAATTGAACTCCATTTTATTTATTTAAGTAGACTAATAGTTATCATGAATTCAGGCACAATAGAACATTTCCTATAATTTTATGTCTATATCCATTGTTCTCTCCGGTTTCATATGATAATTATGTCGTGGGAGTGTATGATTCATAATTACCTAGATTGATTGAAGAAGACGTCTAGATCATTTTTTATAGTTAGCTCCTTGGTAATACAAACCTTGTACCTCAAATATGACCGAATAATTTTGAATAACTAATAAACAAATTAAATTTTCAACCAAATAATTGAATGAAGTCATATTAATCATAATATACATTTTTTTAATATATAATATTATAGATGATAAAAGGAACGATAACCAGATCGTACCAAGCCAAGAACTCAAATGCTAATCAAACACCACGATTAATAAGATGAAAACAACCGCCAAAGTATAACTTTACATAAACCTTAGCAAACAAATGAGCAACAATATCGTATATTATTATGGAACTCAATGAAATACAATGAGAATGGGCTTTGCTTACATAGACAAGGAATAACAATCTAAGAACCAGTCAAGGTCATAGATCAAGCCCTAAATCAAGGAAAAAACTAGTCATCAAAGAACTCATCAAGACCATAGGTTTAGGAAAGAACTAGACATCAAGGATATAGTCAATACCATAGATCAAAGAAATAACTATACCTAACAACTAGATAATATCCCCTAATATCTAAATAAGATAAAAGAAATATCCACACACATAAGTGAGTGAGGATAAATACAATAAAGGTAGATAAAGTACATAGGTGAACATGAGCCAAGATAAATACCTACTCTAACATATAATACTCCAAATTTGAATAACTTATAATAAAATATTAATGAAGCTAAAAATTGCAATTCTCATAAAATTTATTAAAACCTGTTTTACTTATGGGATCAGTTATTGCAATGATTTTCTTTTTCTTTTTATAAAATTTAGCTTTTAAAAGTTTTTTTTTAATATATGCATTGTTTTCTTTGAATGTTTTAATTCTCATATGGTCACGTAGATGATTTGATTTCTATTCAATTAGATATATAAACTTAAATTTTTCTTAAGGAAATTTGAAGACAATTTTTAATTAAATGAAGGAATTCAGACGACTGCTCATTAATGTTTGAAAATGGCTCATTATGGTGAAACAATGTACCTATTTAAGGCTCTCTGTTGAAAAATAAAGACCAAAATAACTACTCACGTAATCTCTACCAATGCAAAAATAATACATATTCTACCAATGAAGATTTACTACAACTTTGGATGTTTTAATACTGGTTTAATCTCACCATATCCTAGGTTATTTCTACTTTGTATTCTTTTGATTCACATAGTTTTCCTAAATTTTATTCTTTGCAATTTTGTTAAATATGTATTCAAATTGGTAATGGGAAAAGAATAACATTCTAATTTTCCTTTCTTCCCACAATAACAATTCTTGAAAATAACGAAGTCAACCTCAAGAAGAATGGGTGAGAAGGTGTGCACTTTGATGGGATTTACCAAAACTATTGATATTCTTGATAGATTGACTTGATGTCCTTTTGTATGTGTCCAACTGTTATATCTCCTTATCCAGTTTAATTTTTCTCCCTCCTAAATTATTGTACCTCACTACCAATGTTCCTTCCAACTGCTCCATGGTTCCCAAAATTTCTTCTAGCTCTCATATTTGCTACTCTAAAAAATTCCGAGAAGAAAGGTTACATCTTCCTTTATTTTTTGTTTATTTATAGATAGATTGATGATTTTTTATATGGGTGCCTACTTTAAAGGAATCTTATCTTTTCTTTGAATTACAAAATGGGTGCCCATATTTTATAATGAATTTTTGAGAGAGCATTTAAAATTACTTATACATATTAAATGACAGGCACACCTTCCAACCTCATAGTGAGCCAAACAAATCCTTTCCTTACTTTATATATATATATATATATATATATATATATATATATATATATATATATATATATATATATATATATATTCCTTTATTGCTCTACTCAATAGTTAATGCAATAAATTTTTAAATGATGGCCATCCATCTTTGTCAAATAAATTCTTTCCTTTTTATTTTATTTATCTTTATTATTGACATTAATTTTTCTATAATATTCTTCCATATTTTGGAAAATATCATTAGAAATAACCATTTGTTTTAATTAACAATATACATGTATTGATTTATTTTTAAGTACATTTAATAATATAAATATAAATCTATATTATAAATCAAGGAGGAGATGGTTAGTTCAAAAATTTATAAGTACATTATAGACACCTAAATTCTACTTTTGCAATCTTATTGCCAAAACACACACAAATCATTATTATTCTTCCCGATTCCGTTATAATTAGTGATCTGTATTAATTAATTAACATTTATTGCCACTTTGGTCAATTAACAAGCACTTTATTGATCACCAAACCTCTTTCTCATTCAGGATGCCACTTTACGATGAGTCATAAGTCAAAATCCTCTTCAAAATAGACAATTAGCGTTTATTAGCTAATTATGCCTATTTAGCCCTTGTTTTGGTCAATATACCATACTATTGGCTCAAATCCCTCTTCTAACCACTCAAAATCACCCCATTAAACTCCACAACGTCTATGCAAGCTTCAAAATCTTATCTTAGCCTCCTAGTTAACATTAAGCTGTTGATTAAGGCCCCACACCTCTTAATCACTTGGTAATTCACTAATTGTGATTAACAAGGCCTAATCATGATTAACAATTCTAATCTAATTTGGGGCTTTTAGTCCCACATGCACCAAAATACAAGTTTCTCCCAAAAGGAAAACTATAAAAACAACTCACCTCATTCCTTTATACTTTACACCATGCTTTGATTTGCATCTCATATAATACATATGATTCATAGTCAAGTTCAAACCCTTGCCTAAAACCTTCAACAAGGTTAGTAGATGAATAATCTAAAGTGACTTAACAAGTCATTTGGAGAGGTCATTTCACCATTGTTTGGAGTAGCAACCATAACCATTTGATTGCCCTCTTAGGTCTATTTAGGCCCATGTTAGGTAATTCAAGCATATTAGTAGGCATGTTTAATTAGATCTTGCATTGTTTTCATACTAGTTAAGCATTCCCTTTAACTTCTATCTTAATGTTACATTCCTAGACTTAGAATCCTTAGCTATTAGGTGGCAATGGTGTTAGCCTTCCTTGATTAGCTTTGTTATTTTCTTTGTAAAGTTTAGGGTGCTTTCATTTGGCACGCCGGTGGGACAATACCCCATTGCATTCAATTTTTAAAGTTTTTAACTTAGTTTCAAAGTTTTTCATTTCAAGTTTTAGATTAGTTTCAAGTTTCCTAGATTAATTTCAATTTTTCTAGTTTACTTTCAAGCTTTCTAGAGTACTTTCAAGCTTTTTAGATTAGTTTTTCAAGCTTTTAGATTAATTTCAAAGTTTTAGAGTAGTTTTAAAGTTTCATAGATCAATTTCCATTTTTTGAAAGTTGTTTCAACTAGATTAGTGGTAGAAGTTGTGTTTTCATGCTTTTTGCAAGATATAAGGAGGCGAAGCCCTGTCAAAATTGACCCAAAATCCCAAAGATTGGACCTTTTTTAAAGAAATTTACGTAAAACCCCATATTTTTGACCACCTACGGAAAAGGTGCTCGTGCATGATTGCGAGCGCCCTTTGTGCATGACTGTGAGCACCTGTGCATGATTGTGAACACCCTTGCATACACTGAATTTTTGGTTCTAAGTGAAAAACATCCCTATGCATGACTGAGAGCATATGTGCCTCACTAGAAGTGCCCATGCATCATTAACTGTGTGAAAATGACAGAGGGGTGCTTATGCATGACTATGAGTGCATGTGTATGATTGTGAGCACATGTGTATGACCGTGAGTATTTGTGCACTAAGAGGGGTACCTATGCATCAAGATTAAAAAAAAATCAAATTCCAAAATTTCAAATTTATGATTCCTGTCGTTTTTAAGGGTTTTTAGATGTTGTTTTTGTCAATTTATTGATTTTAGAGAAATATTCCTAACAAAATTGGCTTAGGGTTTGATAGATGATATGTTTTCATACTTTGTTTTGAGTTTGGAATAGGGTTATGTATGCTCTTCTCTTGCACCTAGTGTGATCTTGAGAATCAAAAACACCCCTAAACCACTTTTTGCTTCTTGGGAGTAAGTAGGAACAATCATCCTTCATTTTTGCTTAAGGGAATAAACCTTCATTTTTGGCATGTGTTTGATCTTTTAGTTTAAGATATTTTTCACTTGATAAAGAATCAAGGTTAAAAATTTTGTACGCTCTTCCCTTGCACCTAGTGTGATCTTGGGAACCAAAAACAATTTTAGTCTTTTCATTACAAATATATTGTGACATTATTAATAAATTATAATATTATTAATAATGAGTTAATACAACTCATATTAATAATATAGTTAATAGTTTTGTGTGAGTGAAGTTGTTGAATAAACAACTCGCATAGTTATTTTGGTGTGTGAGATAATAAATGAATGTGAGAGATATCATAGGGATAAGTTTGAGAGATTCATGGAGAGTGATATGAGGGATTTAAGATGAAGGTTGACTCCACCATTATAGGAGATCAAACACTATAAATGTAAACTCTATCAATGTAATTGACATCTCGAATGAATTGAATTTTCTATATTTTATTATTCGGTGTTTTTATATTATATTACATTTCTTATCACTTTCATTAAGAAGCATTTGGATTAATTGGGAATAAACCTTACTTTGTAAATTTTTATGGTAGTTAGTTGATTTAAAGTGTTGCATTTCTATTTAGTTGGATTATTTGTTGTGTATGCTCTTCTCTTGCACCTAGTGTGATCTTGAGAAACAAAAACAACACTTAATCCTCTTTCTATGATATTGTGAACCTTTTTGAACTACTAATCATTTGCTTGAAGGACCTAAAATGCTTGTCAAAGAAAGAAGGGATCTCTTCAAACCAAAATCTAACATTCATGTGTGTGTAGGTTGTCATTGGTGGTCTAAACCAAATTTCTTAATCCAAAAGATAAAAAATACACCAACACACCATTCAAAACATTGTATTACAGGTTTCGGTTAAGAGCTATGGCTCATCCGATCAACTAGGACATAACCCCTTTGGCATAAGCATTAATATATAATCATGGGGGTGGTCCTAGGAACCCTAAAGTAGTTCAGGCAAGATGGAACCTTGTGAACAAAACAGGAAAGTGTTCCACACTACCAACTTGTCTAGTACGCCTTGGTTAGATTAAATTCAAAGATATTCATATAGTGACCCCAGTGAAAGTATAACTAAACACACTTTGGTGCTCATTATACTAAAGGGGGTAAAGTAAATCTGAGATACTCCTTGGGAAACCTTGGTAAATCGAGCTCGCCATAGATATCTTGTGACACCTAGAGAGAGAACCACCTAGGAAGCTTGTCGGCTTGGAGCCATTGTTTTTGTCTTAGTTGTTATACTTGAGAGCTCTCACAAAGTGACAACTTTGTTAGATTCAAACTCTTGTTTTTCAAACAAGGGAAAGAATCTCTTAAATTTGAAACCGCGTGATTTTCATCATGAAATTTACTTAGTGTCATTTTGTCCTAGTTTTTCACTTGTCCTAAGACAAGGTGAAACTCTGCCAAAATAACACCAAGTTTATTTCAACACCACTTGGTCTACACCCTTGTTTTCTTGTTGCCCATTTTTGGACAAAAGGAAACAACATATATGGATACCACTAGATATTGTGTGTCCACTAATTTTGTATTCTACTTGCATGACTAGGTTGCAATATCGGAGCACAAGTGTTGAAAGTGTGCATGGTATGTACTCATGATCTAGTAGGTCCCCTTGTCTCAAAGACCCATATTTGAGACTTATTATCATCGTAGTTAGGTGATTTCATCATTATCTTCTTTTGAGTTGTTACCACCCGCCCATATTGTAGCCATATAAGTAAGATATTTACGTCTTGTTTCCATTGTGAAATTAGGCCTAAATCTCTATATTGTAGGGTTACGCTACTTGCACACATAGAAATTTCTTGATATACTTAGACATAGTTTTTACACCCTAGCTTTGTCTTGAGTTTTTTGAGTGTTGAGGTTACTTTGTTAGCATCGCTATAGTGCCATTTTGATACTAAAATATTGCTTTCTTGTAAAGTTTGATTACGTGTCCAAATAGCATTGTTATGTTGCTCACATTTGTATTGTCCATTTTACAAAGCTTAGACTTTGCGAGTGTTTAGAAACTAGCTTTTAACATATCTTGTTAGAGGATCGTATCAACATTCTCTTATCATTTAGGATTTTTTTTTGCAAACTTGACCGACTGGTGATATTGTGTTGTCACTATTGGGTTGCAAACCTATCTAGACGAATCTTAGAGAGTAAACTATTTGGTGTAACTAAATTTTGAGCATTATACGTCATTGTATTATTCTAAGGAAAACTTGTGTCATATATTACCTTGCTAGGGTAGCTTGTTCGTTGTTCTTTAGTTCACATTTGCTTTGATCTATCAATTTTTTGGTTATTCTATAGTCACCTTGTTTTGGAAAATTAGCATCGTTACACTGCAAAAATTTGACTAAGGTCCCTTTTTAGTAAACCTTAGTGGAAATTCTTCATGTTGTATTTCCTATCTCGAGTATGCCTACTACGAGGATGGGATCCTGAAAATTAGGAACCGATATATTTGGAGGTGATAACCCTCTCTTAGAGGATAATCTCATGGTTGACCATAGTGGTGGAGAGGAAGATTCTCCTCGTATGAATATAGAACATCCTCTTGCCAATTCTAACAATTACATTTTTCAAAACAAACATGAGTTTCTTATGCGTGTTATGGAACTAGGAGCTAAGTTACCTCCCATAGTGGACCCTTCTCTCATTGCCATAATGGTTCAAGGGGAAGAGGAAGTGGAACATCCTCGTTGCCATATAGATGACATATTAAACCCAGGTCACGCCTCTACTTCTACACGACAAAATAATGAGGAAGTACCTTTTGAAAAGACTATTGTTTACCTCCTATTAAAATTTGTTGCGAAGACCATGAAGAACATGTTCATCATGCACAACCTCCCCTAACAAAGATCGTAATGAAATACTCGTTCAAGAGGTTATGTTAGAACAACAAGTCCAAGCCCTCACTCACCAATTGGAAAGTTTGGCTTCAGCATATACAAAAGGAACAACCAAAATTTGTGAAACAAGCCATACCAAAGGCAAAACCTAAAGCTTCATTTCACGAGTTCCCAATAAACACTCCTCGATGGGAGACATGAAAGGATCCTTATGAGGACATTTTTACCAAAAATCGGGGTGGGCATACACCTAGGCTTAACCCTTTGTATAGACCTACAATGCCACCCACGCAAGACCAAATCTTCCACCAAGAATGGTCTACTATGAAGAACACCCTTCAAGTATTACAAGAGGGCCAAACCGGTAACAATAGCAAGAAGTACCAGTTCGATGAGCTATGTCCCTACCCATTTGACAAAGTCGTATTACTTGTACCTTTCCCACGACACTTTGATTTTCCAAAATTTGACAAGTATAAGGGAAAAGGTGACCCTCAAGAACATATTAATGATTTTTCTATGGCATGTAAAGAGGTGGCATTCAACGACAATTATCTTATGTGCCTCTTTCCACGAATTTTAGGAGCAACAATGCTAGAATGGTTTGTACACATCCCTAAGGGATCCATATCAACATGGTCAGAACTAGCAAAAAAATTTTTGTACGACACTTCTCTTTTAATATAGAAAACGATGTCACCATGTTAGATCTTTGCAATGCCAAGCAACGAAATAACGAAAACTTCGTTGCATTTTTACAATGATGGAGAGGATTAGCTAGCCGCTTTCCTTGCTCCATACCCAAAAAGTAGTTAATCAATTTTTTTTTCCAACCTCCATCTAGACATTACGTTCCACTTGTAAATGCATTGTGGCAACACATTCGAAGAGGTAATCGAAAAAAGGAGTCAAATTAAAAAGCATTAGTAGCTAGGGGGACTCTGAAACCTGTCTCCCATGATCATAATGATTCTAAATCAAACGATAAAACAAATTTTGTTCCTAATAGAAATAAAAATGTTATTAGTGATGGGATAGTAGATTCTAAGTGGGTACAAGTCATTCAGAACCATGCACCTATAAATCTTGCAAAAGGAAATCCACTTATGAAGTATAAGCATTGTAATTTCACTCCTCTATCTGACTCAATGTCATCAATACTAAAACAACTAGAGGTGGTTAATATGGTTAGATATCTTGAAACTACGCCTTATGAGGATGACGTGCCTAAACCATCATGGTTTAGAGATAATGAATATTGCCAATTCCACCGCGTTAAAGGTCACAAAACATATAAGTGTTTGAAGTTGCAGCACTACATCCAGGACTTAATCAAAAGTGGCGATGTGGAGATGGATTCATCCACTCCTAAAAAATCCCCCAATACGAAGACTTTTCCTAAACATAATCAAGACAAGAATGCTAATTATGTGTCTAATGAGGAGAATCATTTTGATGCTCTCATTGGTTGTGTAGATACACATGTTGAACATGTCAACACAATAACCCCTATGATATCCCCTGGACTATCTATGTCTAGGCATGTGCCGACAAAGACTGATTATCACGTAGTTCTACATACTTATGATAGTAAGGAACCTAGGTTTCAACATTCCCATCAAAGGATTCCTATCACAACTAGACCTCATTTGATTCTTCGCACTAAAGAACTCATTCACTTACCTCTTCCCCCATCTTCAACTCATGGTAAGTGGTATGATTTTGATTCTTTCTGATTCTTCCAAAGATTCCAATCCCAATGATTCTAAGTCTTCTAATTCTTCTGAAGATTCCAATTTGAATTATTACTCCAACACGATTCCTAAGTCATGGTCCTCCTTGTCTTCACAGGACCTCATTTCTCAATCACCTCAATGACCCCTTCTTGTGTCAAAGAAATTTCCAACTCAAAGTACTTCTAATTAATCATCCAAGTCAACTCCCATGTCACATTCATCCAATCAACCTCTTGTGGTAGAAAAAATACCCCTATCGATCGATTCATCTCAAGAGGAGGAGACGATCACATAATTCCTGGGGTCACATGATGACATTCCCCTAGAGGATTACAATCAAGGATTTAATCTTGACTTCGATATGCTTACGTATTGGGAAGAAGAAATTGATTCCTTTTATCAGAATACTAAGGAAGATCCTAAGACCATTGAGGAAAACCCTAAGATCATCAAACATGATCCTCCTCTTATTCTTCCATCTTCACATTCTTCATTGGGTGATGAAATTCCTGGGTCTAGCATTGATCCACAGACCTATCTTCTCATTACCTAATCATTCTTTATCTATCAGGATTCCTCCATTGTAATCTTACCTTGGGTCACCACCGATAGCCCATCATCTTCTTCTATATGTGGGCCACCTCCAAGTAGCCCCACATCATCTATATGTGGCTCACCTCCTGGTAGCCCATCTTCATCTATTCTTGGGCCACATCCTAGTAGCTCATCATCTTCTATATATGGGACACCTCCTAGCAGCCCATCTTCGTCTATACTGGGGGCACGTCCTAAAACCCCTCATCTTTGATTCTTGGGCCATGTCCTAGTATCCCATCTTCTTCTATATATGGGACACCTCTAGGTAGTCCTTCATCTTCTATCTATGGGACGCCACCAGAATTCCTTCATCTTCAATCTTAGGGCCACATCCTTGTAGTCCTTTATCTTCAGTCTATGGGACACCTCCTGGTAGCCCATCCTCTTCAATTCTTGGACCGTATCCTTCACATCCATCATATTTTTCTTCTATCAATGATTATGGCAAACCCATTGTCATTTCTCACATCAATTTTATTCATCCACTTTCTTCTCCCACTTCTCGGGATCAAACAAGTCACGTAATAGCTTATAAGAAACCCAAATAGTTTCTTCATCAAACTAAGATCAAAACTTCCAAGAGCTCCAAAGCTCCCAAAAATTTAAATGATCTTAAAGTTTAGAATCAACCACAATTCAAAAATGTACACTAACACGCCCAAAAGTATGGCGCAAAGTGTAGAAACCTCTGGATAGGGACCTTAAGCTCCCACATGCAACATTCACATTTCACAATAAAGCATTGTCATCTATTGATTATGAGATCACCACAATCATTGAGGTTGGGGATAATATGACTCTTAATAAGAAAATATGCCTAATATTCCTTATCAAGGAAATTGCTAACATTGTTGTTGGATCTTATCATGCCAAGTGACCTTGTCGGTCCCACCTTTCAAAAAAAAATTCAAAAATACAAAAAAATAAAAAAACATTTCAAAAAAATCAAAGGAAAAGATAAAACATTGCAATCTAGTATTGAATAGACATGGATGTTCTTTCTTCCCTTTCTTGCTCTTCTACTGCAAGTCTTCCTACCATTTTCATCCCTTGGTGATATTTTGGTTAGCCTATTCACACACATTTTGTGACATTTATCTCTATGGTATCCATTTGGCCTTGGTCTTTTATCACCTTGGTAAATTAAAGAATGACTGACCTCTTAGAGATACTATCACAATCAACATCTAAAAAAACTTGTTGCGAAGAAATTTTGGACATATTTGTTGACACTAGCCAATGTCATCATCGCAATCACTTCCACCTCCTTCCATCAAGCCATTAGTGGTTCTTAACCCCTGTCAAGCAAGAGAGCTGGAATAAGTTTTCTAAAAAGAAAAACAAATCAGTCAAATCAAAAAGTAAAAAGCTGAAAGAAAATACTAAAAGCAAAAGCAAATTGATATATAACTCTCTCTTGGGGTATTTCCAATAATCTCTCTGGGGATATGGATGCCACTGATCGACAAGAGAGAAATTTTGTGATGAGAATCAAATGCATCTCCATCGGGGCTATGGATGTCAGGCTAGCATCGGAGCAATATACGACTCTCCTTCCGCAATCCATTCATAAAAATCAACTTTGAAAAATAAATCATTCCTACACATTGGCTAGGGTGTCTTCACTTGTTGTCTATCAAATCTTCCCTCCAAGAGGTAATAAATTTCCATGTGCACACATTGGATTTCTATGAGAAAACAAGATTAGTATGTTACCAAGTGTCTTTTTTGGACCTTGTTCAGACTCTTACTCTATTCTATATCTTGTCTCACGATTCGTGCCTTTGGCTAATCAGCTTCTTCATCATGAGGCTTCTAAGCTACATTCACATTGTTCTTCTACTTCATTTAGAACATCCATGTGTATAATATTTCCTTTTGCCATGTTTACGGGCACCTTTGTCCCCTTCACAAAAATAATCTTCCACTTCTTTCTATCATGTGCTTCTTTGCCAACTTACGCCTGGGGACATTTGTGCTCCTTCCTAGCATGTCATTGGGTTTCATTTATTATCATGATTGAGTCTATCCATATTGGCCCTGATCTAACTTCTACGTGTGAATATTTTTCCTTTGAATATTCCCATCTAATGTTGGGGGCAATTTCGCATCTTCACTTTCTTGTGCATACTGTGTAGCATTCTCGCCTCAGTACATTCCATCTATCACTGGGGCATCCACATTTCTTCGTTTCTTGTACATAGCTTTAGAAAAGTTCTAGAAAATCAAAAACATTCAAATATGTTTCATAACTCCCAAAACATTCAAATATGTTAGTAGAAAAGTCAAAACATCCAAATAAACATAAAAACCCAAACAAATTAGTAAGACAAATTCAAAAACCCAAACAAATTGGTACGATAAATTCAAAAACCCAAATTTATCTTACCATTACATATTTCTCTTCGATACCTTTCAACGCAAAAAAATGGAGTTGTTTTAAGTTCAAGAGCAAAAGTTATGGCCTCCGAAAGATAGGTAGTGCACTTAATGTTGCACATGCACCTTTAGAGTTACACACAAGTGCCCAAGTGCCCTTATAAGTTACACATAGGCACCTAGGTTCCTCGCATCATGCACAGGTGCCAAGGTGCCCTTGCATTTCTTCTACCAGTTGCACATGAGCTCCTTTTCTTCCGTCTAAGTTCCTTTTCTCCCACATGAGCTCCTTATCACACAAATTGATATTGATTGGTCCTAATTTCACAAAATCGAAAAAATTCAAATTTATCTTACGATTTCATAGTTCACTTCAATACCTTTTCAACACAAAAATGAAGTTTTTTGAGGTTAGAGCAAAATTTATGGCCTCCAAAAGATAGGTAGTGCACTTAGTGTTACAGGCACCTGTGCTTTGCCCATTGCACACAGTGCCCATGTCAGTAGTCAAAAATTCAAAAAAATGTAAAATGCATGCCAACACAGGCACCTAGGTGCCCATGTTATAGTCAAAAATTCAAAAAATGCAAAATGCATGCCAACACAAGCGCTCAAGCGCCAATGTTGTAGTGAAAAAAATAAAAATGTAAAATACAAGCCAACATAGGTTCTCAAGTGCCCATGCTACAGTCAAAAATTCAAAAAAATGCAAAACGCATGCCAACACAGGTGCCCAAGCACCCATGCTGCAGTCAAAAATTCAAAATAATGCAAAATTCAAGCCAACACATGCGCCTGTGCACCCATGTTGCAAGTCAAATTGAAAAATGCACCAATGCTCGCCACAATAGGCATCTAGCGCCCATGCGACATTAGCATAGGCGTCCCCCTAGTTTTACCCTAATTTAGCCCAAAAACATGTTGTTTCTCTCATGTGAGCTCTTTTTCCTTCCGCGTTGTGTTTCTCACCCTCGAACTACCATGAAACCAACGTATTTCTTCTAAGAGTCTTCTAACACTTGCCACGATGATTTTTTAATGAATTTTTTTTTTGCTCGTTTTGGTATGTCAGCATATTTTTGCTTCTCGATGGTCTTTTCTACTACCTGGGGCATATTTTTGCCTTGCGGTCACTTTTAACATTGTCTCATGATTTTGTTATTTCCTCTATAATATTTTATTCCGTAAACATCAAAAAAATTAAAACAATAAAAATTTGATAAAATCATTAAAAATCCAAAAACATTGTAAAAATTAAAATTTTACAAAAAATGGTAAACAACATATACACAGCTAAAGCATGTGTCAATTGCATTGTCCTTGAATGTCAAAATATGTCTTACAAAAGCATCTTTCTATAGTTCTTGCTTGTTCTTGTCTCAAATGACTTGTGGATCATCGTGATCTACCTCCATTAACAAAATCTCCACTGCATGCTATGTCGGTTCTCCTGTAATAATGAGTTGTTAGAGGCGTGTCATAGACACAAAAGTTTTTCCATGGGACTACTTTTGTCCTCTGTTATTCCCCTTGCATGTGTTATTGCTTGGGGCATCATTTTTAACCCTTGTCATTATAACATGAACATTCAGGAATTGCAACTTGATAACAAAAACATTGGTGCAATTGTCTTAAACATTGTTTGTTTGAGTGCATATGATTATATTGGTTTCTCTGTTAGGTTAGCTGGTTTACTTTCTTGTATTGCATTGCATAATGTATGTTGCATGGAGTGAAATATCATTTTACTTTCTCATATTGCATTGCATAATGTATGTTGCATGGAGTTGCGTATTTTTAGTAGTAAACAATTGTTAGTAATTTAGCTTTTCATGTTATCTTACACTTTTGTTTATTTTAATAAAGGTCGATGATGTAGACCTAGGGGAAAAATGATATAAACAGTTGCTTATTGAAAGGTTGGATGCAAATGTTGGGCTTGTCCTATATTTCTCCATTAATCATTTCTTCTCCATTATAATTTATTACCATTACTAATTTTTCTCCTAAAACTCACCCAGTGGCAATAAACAACCACGTTTATCCCTATCCTTATTCCTTCTCAATACCTAAGGGTTTCGCTCCCGTTCTGACCCATTTGCTTCAATCCATTTCAAATCATATTTTCGATTGTCGATTGACTTCTTCTATCACCCCATCAACACTCGAGGGGGCATCCTTCATCCCACTATTTTTTTCTTCAAATTTTTACTTGTTTATGTTTTTCTACTATATTTGAAGTGGAGTCACTAACTTCACCTCAAAAAGGGCAAATGTAGACACCTAAATTCAGCTTTTATAATCTTATTACAAAAGCACATGCAAATCACTCTTATTCTTCCCAATTCGTTATAATTAGTGATCTTTACTAATTAACTAACGTTTCTTGCCACTTTGGTCAATTAACAAGCACTTCGTTGATCACCAAACCTCTTTCACATTCAGGATGCCACTTTACGATGAATCGTAAGTCAAAATCCTCTTCAAAATAGACAATTAACATTTATTAGCTAATTAAGCCTATTTTGCCCTTGTTTTGGTCAATATACCCTAGTATTGGCTCAAACCCCTCTTCCAACCACTCAAAATCACCTCATTCACCTCCACAACGTCTTAGCAAGCTTCAAAATCTTATCTTAGCCTCCTAGTTGACCCTAAGCGGTTGATTAAGGCTCCACACCTCTTAATCACTTGGTAATTCACTAATTATGATTAGCAAGGCCTAATCATGATTAGCAATTCTAATCTAATTTGGGGATTTTAGTCCCACATGCACCAAAATATAAGTTTCTCCCAAAAGGAAAACTATAAAAACAACTCATCTCATTCTTTTATACTTTACACCATGTTTTGATTTCAGCATCTCATATAATACATATGATTCATAAATCAAGTTCAAACCCTTGCCTAAAACCTTCAACAAGGTTAGTAGATGAATAATCTAAAGTGACTTAACAAGTCATTTGGAGAGGTCATTTCACCATTGTTTGGAGTAGCAACCATAACCATTTGATTGCCCTCTTAGGTCTATTTAGGCCCATGTTAGGTAATTCAAGCATATTAGTAGGCATGTTTAATTAGATCTTGCATTGTTTTCATACTAGTTAAACATTTTGTTTAACTTCTATCTTAATGTTACATTCCTAGACTTAGAATCCTTAGCTATTAGGTTGTAATGGTGTTAGTCTTCCTTGATTAGCTTTGTTATTTGTTTTGTAAATTTTAGGTTGCTTTCATACATTATGGAACATACAATGTGATTTTAAATTGTATGTGAGGGTGGACCTATAACATACCCAAGTTAAGATGGAGACTCAAATTCCAACAAGATCACCTAAGCACTCTTTAGTATTGTCACATGTTAAGAAATAATAAAGTGTCCTAATAAGAGAATTCATAAAATGACACAAAAAGACTTACCCTATTCCCATGTGGTACTATGCCAAGTTGTTAAGGTTTAGGGATACACATTTCCCTCTCTCTTTCCATACCATAACTTTATATCTACTCCCCTTTCTTTGATGATGTTCTCCTCTTGTCCAAGGGAAGTATATCCTGTAACCAACTCATAACAATAACACACAAGTAGTTAACCAGATCATGATATAAATTTGACATGATATAATAGAGGAAGTGTTAATCATATTATTGTCAATGATAATGTAGAGTCCTTTTTGTATAAGAATATTTAACGGCCACCGTATTTTGTCACTTCGACCTTAGTTTCTTTTGTTCGCTTGAGCCTAAAATGACTAAGTATGAATCTGAATGTGGAAGACATCCACATGTTCCTTTGGCGCACTCAGGGCACGAAGCATAGAAGGAATGTTCTCAAACTTGCGTTGCATCATCCACGTGTCCTAGGCCCGAAAATTTTTCCTTTGAGGGTTGAAAATTCAAAAACATAGTAGAGACACATAGGGTCTCCACATGTCTCTTGAGCACAATTTCAAATAGAGAAAAGGAAGAAAGGCTCCCAGACAAGTGCACGTCCTCCATGTGTCTCTCAGGTGCAGTTTGGCAGATAAAGTCCCAGGGAAGGCCCCTAAACAAGAGTGCATCATCCAAGTGGCAAGAAAGAATCATCACTGACTGAAGGAGTGCAAGTCGATGAATTAAAGGAAATTGGAAATATCAGCAATAGAAAGTTGATATATTGACCCAAAAATGAAAGATCTTGTAAGAAAATTGAATGTTATTGGTGGAAGGTCTGATTCCAGACATTAAAGTAAGAGCCAAGAAGATCTATAAAGGAATGTTCTGATCCATGAGCAAAAGAGGAGGAGAAAATTTAGAAAAGAAACATACAGTAGCTGCAAAAAGAGATTCTAGGCTTAGTTATTGTATCGGCTAGCCTTAGCAAGACTTTGTCATAGAATGAAGTCATAATTTGTGCCATATCGGCCTTATATATTATTTTATCTATGAATAAAGAGTTCTTGTTATGTGCATCTTAGCTTTCAATATTCTTTCTTCTTTCACTGCTAGTAATTTTTAGATAAATTTGAAGATCTATCGTGTTATACACCCTTGGGTTTTATTTATGCATCTATCATCTACATATTGTTATGTTTTACACCTTCTCGGCCTCTGATAATCTAATATACTTCTAAAAATAGTAGATCATGCTAATACGCTCTTTGAACTATTTTAAGTAGTTTCCCAAGATCCATCTTTGTGTCTTTAAGATCTATTTCGGCATATCGCCTTAGTTAGTTTTGCATTTTATTTCAGTTTTCCTCTAACCTTATCTCACACCATAGAGAAGAGCCAACTTCTTTAAAATCTAGAGGTTATCTTAGGGCGCATGTCCCACTTTCCTAAGGTATCCCATGACTCTGATGGTTCATCCACAAAGATAATCATCAACATTTTTCCTGGCACACCCAGTGGGACAACATTTACACATCTTGATACTCCATCGTCGAAAATATGTTGATTTCAGTATTACTAAGTTAGTCTTCTCTAGTTTACAAGATGAATGTGAATAAGATCGAGGATGAGAGAAGAAGGCATGTCTCAATTCTTATAGTTATTTCCACCATGCAAAAGAAAAGGTAGACATATCTAGAGGTCTTTGTCTCCTCCGAACCGGACTCTCTCAATACCTCCACCAGATAGGCACTTCTTATAGTCAACTAGAACCCTGACCTATTTTAATGGCTCACCTCCAAGCTTAACCCCTAGACAGTTTGTTTCATGGAATCAAGGGAGTTTGCTCATCCTACCCACACCCCGATGGTGTGGAATCCTATTCTAGCTAACGCATTAAAAGCGTTGCCCAAATTCAGTGGAGAAGACTTCAAAACTCCAGAGGAACACCTCTAGGACATAGTGGAAATATGTGTGGTACATTATATCAGGGAATAGGACGTCACCTTACGGTTGTTGGTTTCTTACTTTAAGGGGAAGGCTCTAGATTGGTACCAATCCCTAACTCCTAATACTATTGGCACTTGGGACCAACTAGGAAATGTATTGGTGGTAAGATTCAATGAGAAAGGGGATATATCCTCACTCCTACAACAACTTATCAACATCAAGAAGGGCTCGTAAGAGCTTATGACTGATTTTAACACCAGGTTTCACAAAACATGGCAAAGGATTCCTACTCTAGCGAGGCCACTGTAGGTATGGCTATTATCTTTTATTTAAAAGCTTTGAATTCAAATATTTATGTGATGATTCAATCATTAGGAGGGGATTATTTACCATAAACATATGATATTGTGGTCCAAGCCGAGAACAATCTAATAGATGTCGGTAAACTCCCCGAGAGCCCCTTTGCCAATATACCCTGAATTAATCCTGTAAGCATAGGTCTCAAGCTCTACTCAATCCCCTATTCCCCTATATAATTACCCATCCTCTCATCCAAAGACCAATTCTCTGTACAATGTCATCATCCTCTTCTCCTAAAATGGAGGAAGTCAAAAATATCCTTAGAAACTTCTCTAACGAGATAGTAAACCTTAAAAGGAATCAAAGTGCTTACCCAAGACAAAATTATCAAAGCTATCAAGGTGGCAGGCCTCCCTATCCCTCTCAACATTAAAATACCTAGAGACCACCATTTGCGCAGTCAACTAACCAGCTTGTCCCGGTGCCAACACCACTCCAAACTATTCCACCAAATAGCGGAAGAGAAATGGTACCTAAGAAAAATAATTTGCATAAGATCCTAACACATGGTGCTTCCTGTAATACATCCCACATGCCAAGAGACTATCCACAAGGGAATTTGCAACAAAATGTAGTCAAACAAAGAGCAAGGGAAGGCTTTGATATTAACACATCAATACCTTACCAGTCTGTGAGAGTCCAAAATGTGGCCTTTGTTGCGCAGATTCAAGGGATGTCCCTAGAACAAGAAGCAGAGATCACACCAAAACATGCACTTTCTCTTGGATAGAAGGAGAAGAATCCATATTTATGAATGAGGTAGTTGTTCCCAAACCTGTTCAATTTAATTACAACACTCGCTTCAAAAAAGGATGATAGAGACAGATGCTCCTATCCCAAGCATGACTAGCAAGATGCAAAAGGAGTCTCCAACCATCACGGCTTCATCATGATGGTCGTAGAATAAGCTCTAAGAACTATCCAGAATTAGGATGCCCCCACCTCGCAGTTGAAGGAATAAAACACTAGTCATTGTCTAAGATATCATCACCTAGACCAATTAACATGGTTCAATAACTCAAGAAAGCGTCAACTAACACATCCTTGTGGGATCTTCTGGGCATTCCAGAGCAAAAGGAGTTACTTCAAGAAGCACTTAAATCAAATGATGACCCAACTGCCTCTAGGAAAGAGAAGGAATGGGTAAAAGTAATTTGAGCGTCAACAGAGGCAGTGTTGTTAAATCAAAAGGGGGAAGTAAGTAAACGAAGGCCCAACCCCTATTTTATGACTCTTATCATAGGTAGGAAATTATTGCATAAGTGCATGATAAACTTCGGTGCAAGCACTACAGTCATGCCCAAAGCAATTGCAGACTCCTTGGGAATTAAATATGAGCCCTTAAATAAAGGCATCATACAACTAGATGGAAAATTAGTCCAAACCATATGAGCTATCAAGGGACTCACGTTATAGCTCTATTCCTGCACGAACATAACCATTCCACAAGATATAGTAGTAATCGGTGTTCGGCCAGTCTTTGAACTGTGTCTCTCCCGTGATAAGATGAAGGTATTATCAAAACCCCTGTCAAGGAGCATATAATGGACCAAGCGGTCTCAGGCTTTGAGGCTTCCCACACTATGATCACCAGAGAAGAGGAATCATATACGAGAGGAGGGTAATCTTCAAAGTGGTGGTCATCTAGCCAACCTTCCCCCGGGTGATCCCTTCAAGAACTTTGATTCCACTAGTTTGGGTACTTATGTCATCTTCGACGAGGACTCCACGATTCCAAAGGTGGTAAAAGGAAAGGATAAAAGAGAAGGGAATCCCATCAGAGATTCCCAGATATGGACCCTGCATTTCGATGGGGATAAAAGAAAAAATGGCTCAAGAGCTGGAATATGCTTGTTATCCCCAAGTGGAAAGAAGATACTCCAAGCTTTCCACTTCCAGTTCTCTTGTACCAGTAACGAAGCAAAGTATGAGGCCTTAGTACATGGCTTGGCCACAACACGAAAGGAAGGCATCAAATAGTTGAGAGTCTTTGGTGACTCGGAATTGGTGGTAACATAGGTAAGGAACACTGCCGCCACAAAAATCCAAGAATGAGGTCCTATCGACATAGAGTGTGGGATCTCATTAAAGATTTTGAAGCCTTTAATATCAAGGTTATTCCCGAGGCCAAAATATAGAAGCTGATAGGATGGCCTTAGTCAGTCGCAATTCAACCCACTATAGGATTTGATAGTGAATGAAAGTGCCATAAAATTGATCATTTGCTCTTCTATACCTAATAACATCGATCATTGGTAGGTTTTCAAGAGTGACCAATAGATCATACACTTCCTCCAGCAATCCGACCAGTTCGAGAACAAACTCCATCCCAAGATCGAAGAATCATATGGAGACCAGATTATTCAGTTAAAGACAAAAAAACTTCCGAAAGGGTTAATAATCCTAGAAAGTCTTTTTGATTCGAATGATGCTAGTAAAGATTGAAGGAAGTTTGTAGTGATAAAGGAGGATTATGTCGAGCTAGAAGTGACTAAAGAGAGAAAGTTGAAAGTCGGGAGATTAGTTACTCAAAGAGAAAGGGAAAGATTGTGGCTCTATGCCATAAGTATGATAAGGTGATGGCTTGGATGTATGATGACCTACATGGCTACAACAAGGATATCATCCAACACACCATCGACCTTAAAGAAGGAACTAAGCCCGTGCACCAGAAACAAAGGCCCGTGAACCCAAAAATAGAATCCTCATGGTTGAGGAACTAAGAAAACTCTTAGAGGCCCACATAATCTTTCCTATCAAGCACACAATATGGGTCTCTAACTTAGTCCATGGTAAGGAAGAAAAATGGAAAAATTCGGCTCTATGTAGATTTCAGAGACCTAAATAGAGCATCCCTAAAGGATCACTACCCTTACCTTCCATGGAGCAGATATTACAAATAGTTGCTGGCTTAGAAAGGTTCTCTCTACTAGATGGTTTTTCAGGTTATAACCAGATATGGCTCGTAAAAAGGGACCAACATAAGACCACTTTCATGACAAAATGGGGAACCTTCACATATGCAAAAATGTCATTTGGACTCACAAATACTAGAGCTACCTTTCAAAGAGCCATGGACTCCACATTTGGAGAGTTGATCAATAAGGTAATTCTCATATACCTTGATGATCTCATAGTGTTTACCAAGACAACAGAGGGTCATTTTGACACCTTGGAAGTTGTATTCAAGAAATGCCAAGAATTTGGGATCTCTTTGAACCCAAAGAAATGTGTTTTCGAAGTACCCCAAGGAAAACTCCTGGGACACATTATTTCAAAGGAAGGGATCTTTATTGATCTAGAAAGGGTGAAGCCATTCTGGGACTGCCCTTACTATCAATAAGAAAGCGGTCCAATCTTTCTTAGGAAAGATTAATTTTGTCATTAAGTTCATTTCAGACTTTTCCAGACAATATGCCTTATCACACTTATGCTCAAGAAGGACCTTAACTTCAAATGGACCACTGAAGGTCATCAGGACTTTAAGTTAATCAAGGCACTATCACCTCCGCCCAACACGCTCACCTCAAATTCTCAAAGGATTTCATCATGTATGTATACGGGGTAAACATAGTGTAACATCTGTACTAACACAAAAGGGAGAGTCTCAAGGAGAAGAACATCTAATCACCTTCTTCTCAAAAACTCTCCATGACTATGAAATAAGGTATAAATTTGTAGAAATACAAACTTATGCTATAGTTAAGGGTCTAAAGAAATTCAGGCACCTTGTCACTCATAATAGAATCCAGGTCATGGTGGCTCACTCTAGCGTTAAAGAATATATAACAAAGGGTGAGATAACCAATAAAAGAGCTAACTGGGTCACTAAGATCCTTGAATATGACATTGAGGTAAAACCTACCAAGCTAGTATAGGAAGTGGCATATGTCAATATTTAACTCAAGACCCCATGCCCCTACTCAACGAAGAACCCAAGAGATATTCTATATCCAAGAAAATGACTCGGTAAGCTGGTCTCGATAGATCCAGCCTTCATGCAGATAGGGAAATACCCAAGCCATCTCGCCTTAAAAAAGAGGAGGTACTATGGGCAACAGGGATCCCATTTCACCATGATTGATGATTTCCTTTTTAAAAGGAACTTTAATGGAATCCTGCTAAGGTTCCTGGAGAATGAAGAAGTCGAAAGAGTCTTACGCAAGTTACACCATGGGAGTTCGGGAGGACATTTTTCTGCCCAAACCAAAGCCATAAAAATCCTACAAGAAGAATACTTTTGGCCAAGCTTGTTCATTCGCCACGATACCAAACAGAGATAAGCAGATGCAAGGTTTGTCAAGTTTATACAAGTTTTCAGAGGAATGTCACACTTCCTCTTAATCTCATCCTAATAGAGGAACCATTTGCACAATGGGGTCTAGACTTCATCTAAATGGTCAACCCAACTTATAGCGCCAAACACAAATGGATCCTCACCATGATTGATTACTCCACCCGATGGGTGGAGGCGGTTCAACCGAAAGAGGCCACCGATAACGTAATCCTGGGACTCCTACATGATATCACTACTTGCTTTAGACCCCCCCCGCACTATTATATCTGATAATACGAAGGCCTTTTTGGGAGAAAAGGTATATGATTTTGCTATAAAGCATGAAATCTATCTAAAAACATCCTCTAACTATTACCCACAAGGAAATGGTTTGGCGGAGTCCACTAATAAAAACATGGTTAGGCTCATAAAAAGAATGGGAAACTAGCATAAGAAGCTATGACATGAACATATCAAAATAGCCTTATGGGTTGATCAGATCACTCCTAAACATATCCTGCAAGCCTCACCATATGAGATAGTTTATGGGAAAAGTGTTGTGATGCCAATTTCCTAGAAATCCCTATGTTACAACTGTTGAAACAAATTGAGATAGAGGAAAACGGGGTGATGCAAGTGAGACTCGTTAAGCTAGTAGAGACCCAATAGAAGCGAGAGGCCACTCATGAAGCCATGATCAACCGTCAACAGGTGGTGAAAACTTGGTTTGATCAAAAGACGTCGGAACCAAAATTCCAAGTTGGTGCTACAATTTTGAAATGGGATGCAAGGGCCACCAAGCCTAGAAATCATGGGAAGTTTGACCCCTTATGGACGGGACCCTTCAAAATCAACACGCAAGTAACACAACACTTTCGAGCTTGAAACCATGGAAGGTGACTCCTTGGAAATTCTGGTAAATGGGATTCACTTGAAGCCTTTCATGTAAGTCTCTTCATTAAATATTGTATCATATGTATAGTTTTGTTTTTCCTTGTTCTTTTACTTTTTTGTTTTGTCCCTTTCAATAAGTGTTTCAACACATGTCCCTTGTAGATCCCCCTTGCCTCTTTTGAAATTTTGGAGGGAGTGTACCTTCCTAATTTTCCCTAAAATTAATGATCCAACGACTTCCTAGGACACTTGAGAGAAAAATATTTAGAATTGATACAGAATATCTCAAAAAGCACAAAGTTCGCGCTTAGAGTCATCAATTAAAAAGGGGTCGTTATGTGAAGTGACTCTATGTACGTGTGAGCCATTACTCTCCAAGTTAGGGTGGCTATTTAAGATATCTGGGAGTGTCCAACATGCTCATTTCAAATGCTAGAGTCTTTCGAATCAGTCATCAAGCGTCAAGCAAAAAATCGAGCTTCTCCTAGTTTCGAAAATGTCATGGAAACTTGTAGCTTCACACCACCAAGAAAGTCTTATGCAGAAACCCATACCCCCACACCCTCTTCAACCAAATTTGAGATTCCTTGATGGGGGTATCGATCCAGTGACCCTTTTGTGGTCTCCGACTTTGTCGACGACATCTTTGACCCTGTTCTCAACAAGAAACCCAAATCTCTAAGAGAGGCAGCCTTCGTCAGGTTTCTTAACTTGGGAAATTTTGAATCTTTTGGCTCAATAATATGGAGCATGACACTCACCCAATATATGGTGCCTCTCGTGCACCCGTACCCAGAGCTCATATAAATGTGCGCGAGTTATTTCGAATCCGACACCAACACCATCCATGACATGAACATAATGGTGGTAATTTCACCTCAAGCTGTCAAGGACATGCTAGCTCTAACCTACGACCCAACAACCAGTTTCTATGATATGGCCAAACTCCAAAGCATCTAGGCTTAGTGCTAGAACAAAGCTTCATTCCTTAATAGGGAGTTGAGGTAGATAGATTTAGGTGGTTTGGGAACCGCAGGCCTCCCCATTCCCTTTAAGTTACTATTGGCAGATTCTTAGGATGCCTGTTTAATGTTGATGTTCATTTTTGGTCAAGATTCGATAAGAACGCCCTGTGATTGGTAGACGATAGTTTTTTTAGAATGAGGTTCGTAAATAAAGAGCAGACATGCCACTTCGACTTCATTGAATTCATTACAAAATCCATCATTGAACAACTCGTCAGTTTTGGGTAAACCCCACCTTCAGTATTCCTCATATTTGTTCCACCTTATTCTAAATCGAATGCCCAAGACTTCATTCAGTTCATGACTCTAACTCTATGGGATGCGAAGTTTGATACCCAAAAGATCATTCTCATGTCCGCTTGGACTCATATATTGTCTCGATCATGGATGTATATGGATTTTTTAATTCTTTTGTGGAGCCCCTCCTACTTAAACTTGACCTTGAAGGGATTAACAATAGAATGAATAACTCTATGCAATCCATCCTCGCAAACCCCCTGCACCCTTGTGATTATTTCTTCACGACGGGACATTCCATGATTCGGCTACATGGTTTTAGAGATGAATCCTTTATGTTCTCGAGGGTCCTCATGACATGGGTGGTGGGTCTCAAGATACCAGCAAATGTGGGCAGCTAGTACTCGGATATTGAGTTCGGCCCATCAAAAAAAAGAAGGCACTTTTTGATCTCCCCTTGAGCAAGGGAGGAATCACTATAATTAAGAGGAAGGTAGAGCATAGCCTCACACAGAATTTGGCCTCCTACGGGTTTTCCTTAATTCAAGACTCATGGAGATATGACCCAGACGAGACGATGGTCGTGACTCTAGTTTGTAACAAGGTTCCGAGACTCCTACAAGCACGAGTTTAGGGAATTTTTTGAAGCAAGACGGTCCCCTAGGAAGAGTTGCCTAACATATTTGTCAAGCTCAACGACATACCAATTCTAGACTGGGAGTCATTCCACCCAGTTAAGCACAGGTATGACCATGCCCTAACCATGACAAAAGGACTCGAGCAGCCTTGCATAAGAAATACTGGAGCGTAGAGAAAATTGAAACCTATTGGAAGTATAGGCAGGAGATCGTTCAGACCACCCTCAATTTTGAGGAAGTCTCTAGTGATGAGCAATGGTAAGAGTTCTGGGATGTGGATCATGGATCCGATGCAGAGAGTGAAGACACAATAACAATCATTTCGGAGCGGCCCGCGGGATCGACTGCAAAATCTTTAGGTCCCTCCCAATAGCAATCATCAGTTTTACCTCTGCCCTCCATTTCTCAGTAAGGTCCTTTAGTGCCACAGAACCTTCTCCACGATCCACATCAATTCTTTTGGGTGAGACACCGTAGAGGGATCAATGCCGAGCCCCACGCACAAAATTTTAAAATCATTTATGACCCCTTTGTTTCCTCCCCTCTACCTCCTCCTCGGGATCCCTTTTAATCCCCTCCTACACCACCATTTTCCCCTTCGGATGTATCCTTTGTCATTCACCCCATCACAAATTCTCCCTTTACTCGAAGCCCCTTTAATGCCCGAACTTCCTCCACCATCCCAACTTTCTACCCATGTGTGCTAACAGTCCTTCTTCGGCTCTAGAACTTCAATGCCTCACTACAAGTTAAAATTCCCTTATAGTGGTCCGCCTCGCATTCCCATTCGCATATGGGGTTTTCCCTCTCCTCGAATTTTTGAGTCAAGTTGAATCCACCAAGGCCGCCCGAGACATCAAAAGGGAAAAGCAAAAGAAGAAAGAATTATCGGTAGGAGCAACGAAGCAGATGCGTTCATTATATGACCATAAGCAAAGCTCCTTAACTATCATGTGACTCATCCCCCAAGTATCTAAACCCACAGCAATGATGCAACCCGATGATTATTCTATCGTTGTTGTCACACACTGTTAAGTTATGGAGTTCAATTACTTTAGTTTAGCATTCTATATTAAACTTGAAGGAAAACATAGTAACCGACATCGGTTATGAAGGGACGGACATTGGTCAGGAAAATAGAAACTAACATCAGTTAGGGCTAACCTGAGTGCTTTATGTAACTCACGGGAATTAGATCTAATTTTAGTATTAAAGAAGATTTATTGATTATAATTACATGACTAAGTGCCTTAAGTTTGTATATGCCTATATAAACATGAAAGCTAGGGTTCAAAGTAAGGATTGAAAGTATTGATGATTATTGTGAAGATAATTGTGAGAGAGATCATTCTTGGAGAAGAATGAGAAGCTTGAGAGAAAGAAAGTATTGTATAACGTGATAGGTGTGGAAGTTTGTAAATCTTCATTGTATATCTTCTAAAAGCTTTGGATAATAGATTGGCTTGTTTATTTTTGGATGTAGCCACACCTGGGTAAACCATGTTAAATCTGGTGTTGATTTATATCTCTTGTTTTATATATTTATTCCGGTAGAATATCCGCTTTTATTGCATATATGCTTAAATCGATATATTATTCATATAACTTTGTGTTAACCCCAACAACCGGTATCGAGCTTTATTTGAGGGTTTTGTGTGTTGATAGATTTACTCACAGAGGGATTTCGATTGAGTGGGAGCCACAGAAATGGAAGAAGAAAATAAATACAAGGTAGAGAAGTTTGACAGCTGAAATTATCAATTATGGAAGATGATTGAGGATTATTTGTATTAAAGATATTTGTACTTAACGTTGGATGAAAAGTCTAGACCTACGAAGATAACTCGATGAAAATGGAAGATTCTCTTTGACAGAAAGGCTTTGGGATCTATAAAATTGAGCCTCTGTAGCATATGTGACTTTCAATATTACAGTGCGACATCTATGGTAGAGTTAATGAAATCTCTTGCTAATTTATATGAAAAACCTAGTACTTCAAATAAAGTTTATTTGATGAAGAAACTATTTAGTTCTAAGATGCATGAAGGTGGATCTCGTGTCTAGTCATTTGAATGATTTTTGATCCACCGTAAATCAGTTAAAATTAGTTGATATTCCATTTGATGATGAAGTGAAAGCACTTTTATTCTTATGTTCTTTGTCTGATAGTTGGGATAACTTGGTAATGGATGTTAGTAATACAACATCTGCTAATAATAGTTTGAAGCTTGATGATGTGGTTAGTATAAACATAATTGAAGAAATTCACGTAAAAGTATAGAGGAAACATCATCTCGTAATGCTTTGAATGTAGAAAGTAGAGGTAGTAGGAAGGAGAGATCCAAGAGTAAGAATAATGGGAAATAAAAGTCAAGAAATGATAGATCTAAATCCAGAGGTAAGGGAATTACTGTTGGAATTATGGAAAGAAAGGACATGCAAACAAATATTGTTGGTCAAAGGAGAAAAAGAACTAACACCTGCAGATAAAGGTAAAGAGGCAAATATTACAGCAGAGGTAATGCAATATGCTCTTATTCTTTCTTTGGATAATAGAATAGAATCATGGGTTTTAGATTCAGGAGCTTCTTTCTACGCAACCCCTAATAAGAGTTATTTTTGAAATTATGTCCAGGAAATTTTGGGCATGTTTATTTGGGTGTTGATGAACCTTATAGTATTATTGGTAAAGAGGGAGTTCATCTAAAATTGCAAAATAGAAATACATGGGTATTGAAAGATGTGAGGCATGTGTCAAGCCTTAAGAGGAATCTTATTTTTGTAGGGCAACTAGGTGAAGTTGGTTGCATGGTTACATTCACAACAGACTCTTGGAAAGTCGCCAAGGGTGCCTTTGTTTTGGCAAGAGACAAGAAGGTAGGAACGTTATATTTATCTACTTGTGTTACTGATTCCTTTTCTATATTATCTAGTTTAGATTCAGATGCACGCATGTGGCATAATCAGTTGGGCCATATGAGTCAAAAAGGAATGCAGATCTTAAAGGCTAAGGGTAAGTTATCATATTTGAAAGATTTATATCTTGATTTCTATGAGCATTATGTCTTTGGAAAGAAAAAGAGAGTGAGATTTCTCAAAGTTAGGGCAACTAAGAAGGAAAAAAATTGGAGCTTGTACACTCGGATGTGTGGGGAGAGCGACCTAAGTAGCTTCTCATAGAGGATCCTAGTATTGTGTTACTTTCATTAATGATGTTTTTGAGACTTTTAAAAGATGGAAAGACCTTGTTGAAAATGAATCAAATTTAAAGTTAAAGTGTCTTAGATCGATAATGGTGTTGAATACTTTAGCAAGGATTTCAATGATTATTGTTTAGTGAATGGAATACGTAGAGAAAGAACGGTTCAAGAACACCACAAGAGAATGATGTCAGCAGAAAGAATGAATAGGATAATCATGGAACGTGCTAGAAGTATGAGAATACATGATGGATTGCTTTTACAGTTTTGGGGAGAAGTAGTTGATAAAACGATTTATTTGATTAACTATGGGCCTTGACGTTCACTATATGAATGAATACCAGAGGAATCTTGGATCAAAAAGAGGTAGATATTTCTTTTCTTAAATTTTTGGTTCGAAGCTTTGTGCATATTGATAAAGAAAATATGAAAATTTTGGATGCAAAATCCAAGAGATGCACTTTCATTAGTTATGGATCCGTGATTTTGGATTTCATTTTTGGGATTTAGAGAATTCTCAAATTATTTGGAGTCGTGACATTGAATAAAATGAAAAGATAATGTACAAGGATCAAATTTTGGTACCCAAGGATGAATTAGTTGAGAAGTTTGTGAATGAAAATGAACTCTCAGATTTAAAAGTCATACCTACAGGGTTACATAGTAACCGGTGTCAGTTGACACCTGACCGACATCGGTTAGCAAAACTAGCTTCAGCTACAAGTGACCGGCGTCGATCATTGTCATAATTGGAAACAAATGTCCAAGAGGTCCAAAATGAACCTCCGACTCCCGAAATATCTCGTGAGAAGGTCACAAAGAGTAAGTAAACCTCCAAAAAGATTTAAACCTTCTCTATCTTATTTATTATTGACTGATAATGGTGAACCATAAAGTTTTGAAGAAGTAATGCAGGATAAGACTCACATGCAGTGGGAGCATGACATGGATGAGGAGATGGACTCCTTAGAACAAAACTAGACTTGGGATTTAGTTAAGTTGTCAGTAGGTAAGAGGACATTGCAGAACAAATGGGTTTACAGGATCAAGGAAGAAAAGGGTAGACATAAAAGGTATAAGGCAAGGCTTGTAGTAAAAGGATTTACATAGAAAGTAGGTATTGACTTTGGTGAAATATTTTCTCATGTTGTTAAAATGACTTCCATATGTATTGTATTGAGTATAGTTGCAGTAGATGATTTGCATTTAAAGCAACTAGATGTGAAGACAACTTTCCTTCATGGTGATTTGGATGAAGAGATTTATATGCGGTAGTTGTTTGGGTATGAAGTCAAGGGTAAGGAGAAATTAGTGTGCAGGTTGAAAAAGAGCCTATATGGGCTCAAACAAGCTCCAAGGCAATGGTACATGAGGTTTGATAGTTTTATGCATGAGCATGGTTACTTGAGATGTGAATCTGATCATTGTGTTTATTTCAAGAATCTTGAAAATGAGAGCTATATTATTTTGTTATTATATGTGGATGATATGCTTATTACAGGATCTAGTATGCAGGACATTGATGAGCTTAAGGAAAATCTAGCTCACACATTTGCTATGAAGGATTTAGGAGCTATAAAAATAAATCTTGACATGCAAATACACAGAGATAAGAAGAATAAGAAATTGTATTTGTCTCAGGAGGATTATATCTACAAGGTGTTAGAAAGGTTTAACATGCAAGATTTAAAACCTGCAAGTACACCTATGGCTGGACACTTCAAATTGAACAAATATCAATGTCCTTCATCACATGAGGAGGTCAAATACATGACATGAGTACCATATGCTTAAACAGTTGGGAGTCTCATATATGTTATGGTTTGTACAGATTAGAGGACATGGACATATCGTATGTGCAATGGGAGTTGTGGAGTGATATATGGCCAATCCAGGTAAAGAGCATTAAAGCAATCTAATGGATACTCGAGAGTATTTGAGAGGGACATATAACATGTAAACATGCTATGGAGGTTCGGATATTTCTTTATGTGGCTATGTTGATTCGGATATGGCTGGAGATATGGATGGTAGAAGGAGCACTATTGGATATATTTTCACAATAGGTGGGATAGATAGTTAGCTGGATTTTGAGATTGTAGAAGGTTGTGGCTTTGTCTACTACAGAGGAAAAGTATGTTGCAGCTACAGAGGCTAGTAAAGAGATGATATGGATGAGCAAGTTCATGGAAGAGTTAGGAAAGGAGAAAGATGATTACAAATTGTTCAGTGATAATCAGAGTGTAATTCATTTGGAAAAGAACTCAATGTTTCATTCTAGAATGAAACACATTCAGTTGAGGTATCACTTCATATGGCAGTATTGGAGGATGGGAAGCTGAAACTGGAGAAGATTCATATGAGTGAAAACCCTACGGATATGCTAACGAATCCATTAGAAAAAGAGAAGTTGGAGCTACACTCCACTTCTGTTGGTCTTTGAGTTTGAGACTTGAAGAGGAAGAAACAAAGCTAAGGAAAGGATCCAAGAATGACATTATACAAGTATAGTGTAGTAATTTATCTCCAAGTGGGAGATTTTTGAGTTATGGAGCTCAATTACTTCAGTTTAGCATGCTATATTAAACTTGTAGGAAAACACAATAACCGACATCAGTTATGAAGGGACCGACATCAGTCACCTATGACCGGCATTGGTTAGGCAAATAAACCGACATCGATTAGGCTAATCAAGGCGTCGGTTACCTATGTGTGAGTGTTTTATTTAACTCACGGGAATTAGATCTAATTTTAGTATTAAAGCAAATATATTAATTGTAATTGCATGGCTAAGTGCCCTAAGTTTGTATATGCCTATATAAGCATAAAATCTAGGTTTTAGAAGTAAGGCTTGAAAGTATTGATGATTATTGTGAAGGTAATTGTGAGAGAGAGAATTCTTGGAGAAGAAGGAGAAACTTAAGAGAAAGAAAGTATTGTACATCATTAGAGGTGTGGAAGATTGCAAATCTTTATTATATGTCTTCTCGAAAGATTTGGATAATAGATTGGCACGTTTCTTAGTGGATGTATCCCACTTTGGATGAACCATGTTAAATCTGGTGTTGATTTATATATCTTGTTTTGTATATTTCTTCTAGTAGAATATCCACTTTTATTGCATGTATGTTTAGATATGATATATTATTTATACAACCTTGCTAACCCCAACACGTGGTCGACCTCTCAAGTTCTGGCCTCAGGATAAGGTCGAGTTAATGAATGAAACCGTGGTCATGGTCATGAAAGACTACCTTAATCTTAGCAACTAGCTAAGAAAGGCATGATCTAGCCTCCGCAGGGCAAAAGCCACTCTGGCCAACCAACAAGCCGAGTTAAAGGGAAAAGGCAAAGAGATAGAACAACTCGCAAAGAATCAAGGAAGCTCGCCGCAAGAAGTCCTCATGGATTTCGAGGTCAAGCTAAGACTCTAATGGCCAAACTCGCCACATCCGAAGCCTTAGCCAATTCGCTCTCACAGAAAAAGGAGCCCTTCAAACGGAGGTTGATTCAAGAAAGGTGGAGGTGGCTATGCTCTAAGCCAAGTTACGCGTCATCGAGGTAGAAAAGGGTAGCCTCTAGATGAGGTTGAAATCATCTAAGGATGCGGTCAAGGATTTGACTCGTAAATTGGGACAACAACCCCAAAAAGGGGGATTGTAACATTAGTGCAAGAGTTATATGCTTCTTGTTGTGACCGAATTGCCACCACGATAATGAATTTAGCCCCCACACTTGGATTTATATCCGATGCGTAAGGATTATGCTCAAATGTGGAGACCACAACCTCCACCATCAACAACGCAAAGATTCGTGAAGGTCCCCCGAATCATTGTTGTTGATTCAAAACTCTACAATGCTTTCGACTATTCCTTCTTGAGGGCGGAATCACCGACAAAGCGGATGATCGCTGCAAAGATCAATGATATTTTGAGTTGCAATAAAGCCTCCATCAAATGTCATAATCTCTTGACTCAGCTCCAACAGGGGATAAAAGAGTGGAAGCAGAGCATCAATGAATTAGTCCAATTAGGCTTCCCCTCCCCCTTCCTCGATGACTCTACAGTCCTATCAAAGGACCAAATTCAATAGCTCTTGATCGCAAACAATAAGACAAGACTATCTTTCAGTCTTTAAAAGAGATCTCCAATGTCATCGAGGTGGAAGCCATCTTGAACCCCATCATGCAGTTGGAGTTCCACTTGCACGTAGTAGTGCAGAGTCTCCAAAACTTTTCCCATAAGGAGATAATCAAGCTGGACCAAGATTTCCAGGCCTTGCAGAGAAGGACCTACCCTACAAAGGTGGAATGGCTCGATATAGGACTACTTTACAACAACTCGAGTGGCATTTTGTAAGCCACATTTTGATTTTTGAGGCTGAGATGATTTTGGATCCTTCCATGACTAGCACGGAGTCCCTTAGTGAGTCACCATAACTATAGAGTTCTTTTTGTATAAGACTCTTTAACGGCCACCATCTTTTTTTCGCTCGGCTTTAGTTTCTTTTGTTCGCTTGAGCCTAAAATCGACTAAGTATGAAGTTGAATGCGGGAAAATCCATGTGTTCCTTTGGCACACTCAGGGCATGAAGTGAAGAAGAAATGTTCTCAAACTTGTGTCACATCATCCACGTGTCCTAGGCCCGATAAAGTTGCCTCGGTGGGTTGAAAATTCAAAAACATAGTAGAGACGCACATGGTCTCCATGTGTCACTTGAGTGTAATTTCAAATAGAGAAAAAGAAGAAAGGCTCCCAGACAAGTGCACATCCTCCACGTGTCTCTCAGGTGTAGTTTGGAAGACAAAGTCCTAGTGAAGGCCCCTAAACAAACAAGTGTCCTCCACCTGGCAAACTAAGAATCATCACCAAACGAAGGAGCGCAAGTCGGGATTTAATTAAAGGCAATTGGAAATATCAACAACATGTAGTTGAGATATTGACCCAAAAATGAAAGATCTTGTAAGAAAATTGAATGTTGTTGGTGGAAGGTTTGATTCTAGACATTGAAGCAAGAGCCAAGAAGATCTATAAAGGAATGTTCGATGCAAGAGAAAAAGAGGAGGAGAAAATTTAGAAAAGAAACATATAGTAGTTGCAAAAAGAGATTCTAGGCTTAGTTATTGTATTGGCTAGCCTTAGCAAGACTCGTTATAGAAGGAAGTCGTAATCTGTGCCATATCGGCCTTATGTATTATTTTCTCTATGAATAAAGAGTTCTTGTTCTGTGCATCTTAGCTTTCAATATTTTGTGTCTTTCTTCTTTCATTGCTAGTAGTTTTTAGATAAATTTGAAGATCTATCATGTTATACACCCTTGGGTTTTCTTTATGTATCTATCATCTGCATATTGTTATGTTTTACACCTTCTTGGCTCTGATAATCAAGATACTTCTAAAAATAGTAGATCATGCTTATACATTCTTTGAACTATTTTAAGTAGTTTCAGGATCCATCTCTGAGTCTTTAAGATTTGTTTCGGCATATCACCTTAGTTAGTTTTGCATTTTATTTAGTTTTCCTCTAACCTTATCTCACACCATAGAGAAGAACCATCTTCTTTAAAATCTGGAGGTTATCTTAGGGCGCATGTCCCACTTTCCTAAGGTATCCCACGACTTTGATGGTTCATCTCGCAAAGATAATCGTCAACGAGATAATATTTATCCCAAATTGCATTTAAATAAAAAAATTAAACATTCTAGCATAATAATAATAATAATAATAATAATAATTCATAGTTCCACATAATCAATCACATATGTTAATTATTACATCAAAATTTTAATGCTATATAGAGAGGATGTGACACAATCATGCCCTATTCCATAAAATAAAAATATAGAAACAACATAGTAAGCATGTCATAAGCCATAGTAGAGATGACAAAGTAGCATTCAATGATCTGAAATTATGTTTGGAATTCGATGGACAACACACTTATGGTGGCATTTAATGTGTTGTGGAAATACATTCATAGTAAAATAACTGAAATTGTAGAATTAATTAACTATATTGTACAAATAAAATTATAACTATAAAAGTAAAATAACTTTATTAAATATGTATACAAAGTGGGAAAACTTTATAGGAGATATGTATGTCAAATCTCTTTGCAATCGAGAATGGATACAAAATGGGAAAACTCTATAGGAGAGATGTATGCCTCACAATTCTTTGTAAATGAAGATGTATACAAATGGGAAAACCACTTTATGATAGATATGTGCCTCAAAATTACAAACTTGCAACCTGCCACTAAAAATTTAACTTACAAAACTTGTGGCCTTCATTTGAAACCATCTTATTTATAGTGAAACAATGTGGAAAATGAAAGGTTGTAGGAATAGTAAATGAAGGGTTCCAAATGGAAGCCAAAACCTCATCAAATGAAGCATTCTAAATGGAATTTGAAAGGTAATCCTTCATGGAAATAACATCCATCCACCTTTAGGGTGAATTTCAATGGGAAAAAGAGGAATAAATATGAAAATGACAAAAAAATTTAAGTTCTCCTTGTTGGGGTCATATCTCCTAGCCTGTTGACCTAATTGGCAAGCCATTGAATCTAGTGGAAAGATAATAGAATGAACTTGAAAATAGAATATATGAAAATAATTTATGTTATGATTATATATTTTGAATCCCATAATTTTTTTGAAGACACTTAAAAATTCAAAATAACAAAAGTTGTCAAAACCTCGCTAAAAATAGATTTAATGACTTTCTAAAAATATACTTTTTAGAGATTCTTCTCTATATGATATAATGGGTCATTATTGCTCCAAGATCTCATTCACATATTTTTCCCTTCATTAACATATGAAGTTATGAGCATTTAAGTGATTTCCTTCCACTTGAGTGGGGTGGCCCACCCAAAATTCCTGTTTACTATTTTGAGAGACCTATGTGTAGGGATATCAGTGAACCAACATGTATAATTGTCATGGTTGTACTTACCACAAATATCACAAGGATGGAGATTCCAATAATGAGCAAAATTGTGACGTTTTCTACCACAATGACCACAAATGAAGTGATGAATCAAATACCTTCTATATGCATGAATAGGAGATTCACACCAATGTTGAGCATAATATTTTGGATACATGCTTTCTTTAATGATTGTGGGACCCATGGTGGATTAAGATGATTCCCTAGAGTACCCAAGACCAAAATTCTTAGGCCTCTTTTATACTTTCAGAGGTTTCCATATTTTCCAAGGCCATGTCCACTATACCTCATTTTATTTAACAAATTGAAACCAACACCTTTGTGTGTTTTTCAAAACTACCAATCACATGTGAATAATTATGAGGATTAGAATAACAAGAATAACATATCATGCTCCGGAATGAACATGATAAGAATAACATACCATGCTCTCCTCTATTTATGTGTGTGCATCTGCAACACTTTTTCCTTTCCTTTCATCTCTTCAAATTCCTCTTGTAGGATGGCTAGGTCTTGTTGAATTTCCTCACAAAATGATTCTTTTTCTCTAAGTTGATTATGAAAATTATGTATAAATTCATTGCATCTTCGCCTCCAATTAGAGCAATACTTCCAAAATGGGACATATTTTTTTGCATATTCATCATCTGCTTCATGATCATGCTCAAATTGGTTTTTAACCATTAGTTCTCTTCTCTAAAAAAATTCTACACGAAGTGATTCATGCTCATTCTATAATGCTATAAATGGCTTTGCATCTTAAATTGGGACCTCTTCTCAATTTTTCAAAATGGATTTTCTAATTATTTTCATAACCTACAAAATTTTGAAAAAATCATTTTCACGCTCTAATGCCACCGATCCAAAAATATTTTGGAATTCAAAGTAGAAAACACAATAATGGTGGAATTTAATGTGTTATGGCAATACATTCATCATAGAATAGCTAAAATTGAAGAATCAATTAAATGTATTGCATAAAAAACTTGAACTATAAAAGTAAAATAAATTTATTAAGTATGTATATAAAGTGGGCAAACTACATGGGATATATGTATGTTGAATCTCTTTCGCATGGATATAGAATGGGAAAACTCTGTAGGAGAAATGTATGCCTCATAATTATCTCGTGAATGAAGATGTATATAAATGGGATAACTCTATATGAGATATGTATGCCTCAAAACTTACAAACCCGAAATCTGCTATTTATTAAATACAAACTTTCAACTTGCAAAACGTGTATCTTTATTCAAAGTCATCTTATCTTTAATGAAACAATGTGGAAGATGAAAGGTTGTAGGAATGGTAAATGAAGGGTTCCAAATGGAAGCCATAAGTTCATCCTTCATGGAGATGATGTCCATCCACGTTTGGGGTGAATTCTAATGGGAAAAAGAGGACAAAATTTAAAATTAACAATATTATATTTTTAAGTGCTCCTTGTTAGGGTCATATCTCCTAGCTTGTTAACTCGATTGGCGAACCACTAGACCCATTGGAAAGATAAAAAAGTGAACTTGAAAATATATTATGCTATCAATATACAATTTGAATCCAATAAATGCTTTAAAGAGCCTTAACAATGAAAAATACCAAAAGCTTTCAAAACTTACTAAAAATATATTTAAGGGCTTTCTAAAAAGGATTTTTAGAATTCCTTTTATGAATGTTGAAACAAGCCATTATTTCTCTTAGAGCTCATCCAAATTAGTCAATCATGTAATCATGTCATAAGACATAATAAAAATATTAGTGTAATCATTAAAGTAAAAACAAGTGTGTCATAAACAAACACTTATAGAGCAACATAAACAACATTGTATATTCAAGTAAGCAATAACATGTAGAAGAAAAGTCATATGTGGGCATAAATCCACAAAAATGGGAAACTCATGGTGTCACAATATAATCACAATAAGAGGAACAACGTGTCATAATTGAAAAACAAGTGTATACATGCAAGATAGGCATGAAGTCCGCAAGTATGGGACACCTAGAGTGTCACAAAATAATTAAGGCACTTGGGTCATATAAAGAAAATGATCATAACATTGTAATCATATAAGATAATCAAGTAAATGTGCGCAATAAGAAATCAAGGAATGAATCTATATAAACAAGTAGTGACAACAACATGTGAATCAATCAGATAAAACAATAACAACAATAACAAATATATCCCGATAAGTTAGCATTGCACATGAGACGTGTTAGCCATGTCACTCAAATGATAGTAATAATCACTATGTATAGAATCAAACATGATGAGGAACATGTAAAGTAACATATAATGTAACAAAATCATTGTGTATATCATGGGGATACCCGTAAGACTATCGTAAGGAACCAATATGGCTCAAATCATCGTGTATCAACTTGTGTGTGTCCCGCATCAAGTGCAGTAATACTCGTGAATGCATGTGTGTAAAGAGTAGATATATTATCTATCAAACCAACATGATCAACAACATGTATAAAGTAATAAGATAGCCACTCAAAGCATCAATATGCCATGGTTTTGTATTTTTACACATATTTGAATATCATTGTATTATATGATTATTTAAATGTTTTTGTAATTTTTTCAAGATAGCTATGTACAAGAAAAGGGATATCACTGTAACTACCTAATAAGGGCCTCACAAAGAAGCATGTTGCACTTATTGGGTGGAGGGGGCACATACCCCACTAGTGTCATAAGAGACAAAGGATGCACATATATAATCAATGTATGAAGAATAACATGCACCGTAAAAGAGATTTTAGCAATCCCCTAACGAGTGACTGGAAAAACACGCCGGAATTTTTTTGTAATCGAATTTTTCTATTACCCTTAACAACCATGGATGGAAATCGATGCCTTTTAAATTCCTACTCCTATGCATAACAATCAATCACATGCAATAAGCATAAGAAGATAAAATAAGCAATACATAGTTCTCTATCAAAATAGATTTAACTATGTCTTTTAATTTTAACTTTTATGGTTTGCTTCTTTCACAATGTAAGTGAATCAACTATGCATTTACTAATACCTACACTATTTCACATATAATAGTTCATCTAATTAAACTAAGGCATTATCACAATTCATTAAACATATGTATACATTCTATCCATTTCATTACATGTGGAATATTGATTCCTTTTCATAGTTTTGAAAACATAATAGTTCTCGACATTCAATTTATAATGTTTACAATTTCTTCTCTCAGATACAATAGATATTACCATATACAAATACAATCCATCACTGGGACACAGTCATCACTTGTCGTCAGAGATCCATTTCGATGTCAACTACATCGTGAGATAAATAGTATCATCGAAGCACTTTACCTCCAACCACAGCCTTATAGATCCCCTCAAACCTCCCATGAAGTGAAAGTGTCCCTACCCTTCATGACAAGAAATATGCGAGAAATCAATAAGCTAAGAGAGAATACCATGAATAGTACAACAACTCAAAACCGATAGACCTATGAACAAAGTAGGAATATAACATCCTAGAAATAATGGAAGTATTAATAAGATTTTAAAAAAAAAATCTTAGGATAACATAAGGTACACATTCCTAATGAAATATGATAATATACCAGGGCATGAAATAATCCTCATTGACCGATCATGAAAAAATATCTAGTCCTGCTCCGTAGTCCACCCCTAACCCCTAGCACTTGTCATGTGTGAAGCATTGTATTAGGTTATCTAACACATACAAGTCACTCCCTAGTCCAATAACACATTTCTCAAACATTCATTTTCCCAACAGAAACTCTCAACAATACATCTCCATACTAACAACTCGAGGAAATTACAACTAAGACACAAATAATACTAACATTATTAAATATCCCGACACTCGCTCATATTAATGCTATAAGGATCCTATCTCTACTTTGTAATCCTTTAAAATAATACAAAACAACCCGTGAATAAGATGTAATCAATCACAACCTTCTTGGATGTCCCATACCACACAAGGAAGTTGTTATTGTGAGAATCCTAAGCCTAGTTTTCCATCACATGCAAATGGATATAGCTATTTGTAATAGTTTCCATATATGTTTTATAGCTACACGTGTTCCAAGGTTTAATAATACTTCATATAAGGCTTATAAATGTTTTCAAGTAAATAAACAATCATAATCTCATATCTTGTAGATATATTTGCATAAAAGCATATTATTTCATAATCCACCCAAGTTATGTTAATCATGTCATAAATCATTTTATAATGAATACGTTTAATATTAAAATTAAATCCTAATACGTAGTAAGGTTTTTCATTATGTTACATAGTTCTCAAAATTGTCATTTCGTGACCTATTGGAAAATCAGGAGATGGAGAGCGAGTTGGTTTTTGCCTCCTCTACCCTTGGGTAGGCTATCGGGAATAAAAAATTTCCTCCCTTTTCAAATAGTAAGGAAGCTTCCTCCCCCGAGTTTATTTTGCTTTATACCTACAAGGTGAACTTGGGTTTCGAGTTGTCTTTGGAGACCAATGTCATGCGGGTTATAAGAAAAGGGCGGTGATTGCCGAATTCACGGGAAGATGCTTTCGATGAATGAAATCCAATCTTGGTGTGAAATACAATGAGAAAATGGATTGATAATTCATTTTATAGCCAAAGGCTTTATCTTGATTCTCTTCTAGAGTGAATCTCAAGCCTTGAAACCCAACAATGTCGGGATAGGTACCTTATAGAATCAAGACTATTTATGTGACCCCGGGTTCCAAATTTCAATCCATCCAATGTTGGCATAAAATAAAATCTTATCTAGGCATACATGTACTTCCTCCTAATGGAGTATTAGAGCCCTTAGATTCTTTCCAAAATATGCAGCTTCCTGGAAAGAGTCACTTAGATCGATCCCAAAACCCTTGATGGAACTTTGATAGCCTTTGTCAATGTTTTTATTTCAGTGGAAATTGCTAAAGCATTACGCCATTTTATCAAAATATCTCCCCCCTCTGGCTTTTGGTTGCAGCCCATAGAAGCCAAAAAAACTTATTTTTAGGTGTTTTAGATGGAAACAAATGGGTCATCTATAAAGGGATTGTTAGCTTAAATCAAAAACTCTCCCGAAGGCCAAATGGGTTCACATGAAGGTAGCACAAGTCTCGTGTTTGAAGGACTTGCCTCCTCTTAAAGGCCTCAAGCCTATATCCTCACCCTCTAAGAAATTTGTCTCTTCAAGCACCCATGTCCCCTCATTCTCTTATTGCGAGATACTAGACAAGTCGTCGAATATTCTAACCTCTTTTAAATCTCCTTCAATAAGGCATGGATGTAGGCTATGGAGATTCTACTGAATCTCTCAATAGATGGGTTACGGAAAAGAAGATTTGCTTCCTAACCGCTTGTGCTTTGACAAAAAGGGTAACTCAGATGGTGAGAAAGAAGATTCATTCATTTCATTAAAAATGTCTTACTCGTTGGCTACTTCTCATTGGTTGGGTAAAACTCCTACTTGTGGCTCCTCGGGTAAGTCGGACATGAGATATTTTCAAGATCGATATAATGTCAAAGTCGTAGCTTGGTAAATACAATCTAATCAACACTTTCTTCAAAAATAAAGGTCGGGAGGAGGAAACTCTCCCGCCACATCATGAAGATTATCTTGTGGAATGTTAATGATTTAACAAAAATAGAATTAATGTTAAACCCTATATATTGCAGAGTCACATGTGATAAATAAACACTAAAGTACAGATCTGACACAAGCAATAAGCTAAAGAAATATGAAACCCTAGGTGCAAGAGAGAGAGTAGAAGACTTAGTTGATTTCACAATTGATCCCGAAGTATGCTAGACTGGAAGATTGATAAACAAGAGGAGGAAACTATCGCAACCATGCCTGATAAATTATGTAATCTGTCGGATTTGTTTCAACCGGGGCGCTAGATCGGGTCAAGGGCACCTAAGTGCGAGTCTACTCAAAGCGCATGTGTCTGCCGAGTAACCTCAAAAACCAATTTTTCTTGTGTCGCACCAATATTGCTAACCTTCGTTGTTTATCGCCAGATGCCATGGATGATCGTAGAGTTCGCCTTTGTAACTTGCAAAATAAATGGTCTTGTAAAACCCCAAAACACATCAAATCCTATAAAGAAAAAGATGCAAATGGGGAGTTGGATTGTCCCTGGTGGTCACCTCGACAGAATGAACTTACGACCAAACACTACACTAAATCTCGAGACTCCATGTAATTTTGTGTGCGTGTGTATAGAATCATGCCCTCAGAAGCTCTTTTGCAAGATGCACTTGCTAGCAAGAAGTAATGGCTAGATGTAAAGCAATGCAAGTAGATGTGTGGATGGAATAATGAACTTCCCTCTTATGCGTGTATACAAAAATGCAAATCCTTGTCCCTTAAATAATAGCTAGATGGATGTTTTGATGCTCTTAAAATGCCTTTAAACGCAACCTCGGTGGTGATAGTAAATGCTTAGAGCTTAGTCCTTTATCACATAGCTTTGTATTTATATGATTCCCTTGTTTAAATTTTGTAATTAAAAACTAAAAGGCTAACCCATAAGAAAACAAGATGCCCAAAAGATAAAAGAGGCCCAAAAGAGGCGAGTAAGATACAAAGAGGTCAAGGATGCCCAAAGGGAATGAGGGCACCTAGGCACCGTGTCTCAGAGTCAAAAAAATAAAGCAATGAAGATCATATTGGGTTGTGAGGTGTGCAAGACTAAAAAGGAAACCAAAAAGACAAAAGAGGATAAAGATAGATGTCAATTATTAGTTTTCTCGCTTAGGAATCATATGAATAGTGGTATGTGATTATGACCTAGAAATGTACCCAAGTGCGTGATTTAGTGTCTACATTTTCCCCCACTTTATGTTATTGAGTGAATACTCGATAACATAAAGTAGATAAGAGATGTGTACTTGATAACCATGTAGGTCGATGATGAAAGCGTGCCGAAGAGACAAGAGAAAAACGCGGAGTGATAAAAATGAAGCTTGGAAGCTAAAGAAGAGGAAGTGACCCTAGGGGTGAAGCGTATGTGTTGTGCCATGATTGCACTGTTGTCGTTGTCGTTTGATGAAGGGTTGCTTATTGTTGTGTATTAAGGACAAACCTGCAAAAGAAGAGCGAAAAAGTAGTCAAAATCACATGTTATGAAAACTCTTGTAAAAGTATGCAAAAGTATGTAAGAATACGAAAAAGTAGTAAAAAGGAACATGTGCACCGGATTTGTGATGAGTGAAAAGGATAGAAAATGTCTGAATCGTATAGAAGAACAAGTTTTTTAGGCAATCTCATGCCAGAATGATTTTTTTGGGCGATCTCATGCCAAGTGTGAGTTTTTGGGCAATCCCATGCCATAGAAGAAGAGTGTTGGGGAGAAAGGTCTAGTGTTATTCTCCATCCTTGATTGCTTCCTGAAATTATACACAATTGTAGATGGTGCGATCCTGCTTTGTTCCATGTTTGATCCAAGTAGAAAAAGCAAACAAAATACATTTTGATTGCTAGAGGATTGTGCCTTTGTTGTGCAAACCACTATGTGAAATGGTGAAAACTACGCTAATATGAGACTAAGTGGGTCGTGTGCGACTAGGATAACTAGGAGTAGATTGCACTTTATATTTGAGAGGTCCTAGGGACCTAGACACTTTAGTGAGTGCAATGACAACCTCAAGAGGAGGATGTGGCCACAGTGTGTATGGTGGAATGCCTTGGACAATGATGACTTGCTTGTTGTGAATGAAATTTAGACACAAGTGGTTCATGAACATGATAGCCTAAGCAACACAGAGCTAAGGAAGACCTAAGAGCATGTCACAACCTTTGATCAAGGAGCCATGAAGAGTGACACAAACATGGTGAGAGACCCAATCAGAATGTGGAAGCTTAATGAAACCATAAGATTTGGGAATTGGATATGAGATATGAGAGAGTGGATAGTTGATAGTGACAAGAAGTGCAATAGAGCACACTCCCATATGAATCGATGGATTAATCATTGTATTATTGATAACATGAGGTCCAATGGAAGCCTTGATATGTAATGTGTTAGAAGAGAATATAGAATGATAATCATGAGCAAAGAATGTAATGAGTGGTGGAGATGCATCAGCGTGAGCAACTAAGAAATCAAGAGCCCTTGATGAAGGAGGAGGTACTACATGATATGTGTTATTCAGTTCAAGAATCAACTTGCTTGTTGTGCTTAAGGAGAGGATCATTAAAGATTTTAAGCTTTTTGTTTTCATTGACCGACGTAGATGTCGAAGGCTCATGGAGCTCGATTGCATTGTTGTTGATGAGATCTTGAATAAGATGTCTAAGTTTGAAGCATTGATTAGTAGAATGCCCAATGCATTGATGATAGTCACATCTAAAATTTTCATTATAATTACGACCCTTAGGGTGAGATGGATCTAGATTAAACAAAAGAGAAAGTGTAATAAGATTGTTCTCAATAAGTTATGGCAATAGAATATGTGGAGCACAAGTTAATTTTGTGAATGTACGCTTTAAAGGCTACCATTAAAGCTTTTCAGGAGTAGAGACAATGTCGATGTGCCCTTTTCTTTAGTAGGTTTAGTAGATGGCTTGAAAGTTGATTTTCTTTGAAATCGAGTAGAAGATGAAGCCTGATCATGATATTTAAGCTTTCCCATAGATAATAGTTTACTTTTGTGTAGCTTAAGAGTATGGCATAATCTGGTCAAATGATGGAGATGTCTCAAAGACGACGTTATCTTGTAGAGGGGGTAAAAGACTTTGGACAAATAGATCTTGTAATTCAGATTTTGCGAGTACATTAGACATCTTAGCTAAGTTATTCTTATATCGTAAGACATAATCCGCTAGATGCTCATTGGATCCTTGTTTGATTTGTGCGAGTTGAGCATAGGATATTTTTGAACCGATATTGATTGAAAAATGAGTGAGAAAACATCGGCCAAATGCGTAAATGATATTACCAAATGGACAGGTAGATCGTAGAACCAACACATAGCATAATCTTGAAGACTTCTAGGAAAGAGCTTTGCTAATAAAGTATGATCATCCACATAATCTAGACATGCCACATGAAATGCTTAGAGATGCTCTTGAGGATCACCATGGCCATTGAAGGTGGGTAGCTTGGGAGTGACGAAGTTTGGAGGAAGTGCATAAGTGGAAATGGCGGGTGCGAAAGGAGTATGAAGTAAAGTAATGTGGAATCAAGAGAAGAAGTTTGTTACAATTGATGGATTTGAACTTGGAGATCCTAATAGAGAGAGGCTAGGTCTTGAGTGCCAGTAGAAGAGACTTGCCGCATGTGAGAAACAAGAGGCGAAGTGAAGTGGTTGGTAGGGGTAGGAATAAATACGGAAACAGAGAAATAGGTGGAAGAGTGGAAGCAGGGGGTTGAGTAGCAATGGGCATAGAAGCGGGGATGAATTAGGGGTGAAATGAAGATGATGGAGACTATGATTGCACTTCTTTTCAGATAAATCTTCATTCTACTTGTAAGGATACCATGATCAAGTTTTGGCCCCTCCCCTAGTTTGTTTGGAAGTGTATTCTCCATCAAAATTGGATATTGGAAGTTTGGTTGGGTTTAACATTGAGATAGTGGGGTCCACACGCGCGTTACTCTCGTGCCCTAATGCCTGGGTTTAACTAGTTGAGTGAGAGAGGTTTTCTGTTGTTAAAACATTGCGAAGGGCAGAGGAATAAAGGGTTTATTGATCCGAGAATGGCTGGCGTGGAGTCTGTGCAGTGCTTTGGGCGGAAGAAAACGGCGGTGGCAGTGACACACTGCAAGCGTGGGCGAGGGCTGATAAAGATAAATGGATGCCCGATAGAGCTGGTGGAGCCAGAGATCCTGCGATACAAGGCCTTCGAGCCCATCCTGCTGCTGGGTCGACAGCGCTTCAGCGGCGTGGACATGCGCATCAGGGTGAAGGGAGGAGGGCATACATCGCAGATCTACGCCATTAGACAGAGCGTGGCGAAGGCGCTGGTGGCCTTCTACCAGAAGTACGTGGACGAGCAGTCGAAGAAGGAAATCAAAGACATCCTCGTCCGCTATGATCGCACGCTGCTCGTAGCTGACCCAAGGCGCTGCGAGCCCAAGAAGTTCGGTGGTCGGGGTGCCCGCGCACGTTTCCAGAAGTCCTACCGTTAGGGTTAGCCTTTTATATTCTTCTTTTTCGAAAACACCACCGGTTTTAAGTTACTTTATTCCGAAAGCAATACGCATTTTTCTTGTCGTAATTTTTGGTATCAACTCGAACCCCAGGTTGTGAAACTTTTGGTAGCGTCTGGTTTACGCATGCCTCTGTTTCCGTGAGGTTTTATAAATGTTCTGAAAGACTTTATCCATTTTGTTACAATCGCAGGTTATTCTTTTTTAATAGTTCAAAAGGTTTGCAAAATTTATTTTCTGCTACCAATTATGCGACTTTTTGTGTTTGCGAAAAGTATCTGCCGAGGGCGAGTACTCTTGGTGGATATCTATTCACTATATAATTCTGAATTCCTATCTTTTTATGTTGTTTGTTCATTCATTTTGGATTAAGCGCCCATGCTATATTGTATGGTGTATTTCTAATTAGGAAAAAGGGAAAGTAAATGGCTTACGGTTCTGGATATGACCTTCAGGGTTCACGATATGAGCTTCAATCCCACTTTCTATTACTTACAAAACTTACTCTGAAAATGAAATTCACTATGAGCTGTTCCATGGCCAATACTATCCTAAGTGTCAGTACAAACAACATTGATCCTAGGGTTGTTAAATGCTAAGCAGGTCTTCATCAGCGGATTTTCCAAGAGGTGTTCCTGGACATTGAATACACTTTTGTTTGAGATCTCACCTCTCACTGTGATTATCAAACCCTCCCTAGTTTTTATGAATTTGATACTCTTTTTAGCTCTTTGACTATGTTATCCTACATTTCATCCCATTCCAAGTGCACCGAGATTCTATCCCTTAAAAGCCTCACTAAGGTTTTGGACATCCATTTATAGTTTTTGACAAAATGTCCACCCCTTTTCTCCAGCACCCCCTTAGCACTCTTCATTTCTCATGCACAACTTGATCAACCATACCTACGTAAGAAAACGTACTATATTAGTGTTCAGATTTTCCTTTCTAGGGACACTTTCAATTGAGCTGAAACATTGTTCACTGAGGTGGTAATAGGTGCTATGGAGCCCTCTATCTACTTTATGAAATTGACTGCCTCTTTCAGGCATTTGTTCTGAGAAACATTGTCCACTGAGGTGATGGCGTGCCCAAACTACTCCTCCATGAAATTGACTGCCTCATGAAGCCATTGTTTTGAGAGGTAAAAACTATCGCCTTTTTATTATGGGATGCAGGGCATTTTAAGATGCAATTTCCCTTGTCCTTCACAGCGATACTCCCATAACAATTATTTTGAATTTAGGTCCATCATAATTTAAAAACTTGTACTTGGACATTACTTTGCAGTCCAAATTTTTGACACATACTCTGGGCTTTCTCGGTCATCACTCAGCATTACTCAGGCAACTTTATAGCTACTTAAAAAAACATATAAATTCAATTGACTTCGTGCATTTATTTGGAAAACTTTAGCTCCAATGGACCACTGTTGATGTCAATCACATCCACTGTATTTGCAGAGGAAAACACAGACCGCAGTTTTTTTTTGGGGATGAAATTGTTTATTTTTGGTACCTGGGTGCTATATTTATCTGCTGGCCGAGTTCACCTGAGAAATTTGAGATTTTCAATGAGTAATTGCAGCAATTACTTGGCAGAAATCATGAGTTTTTGAGGTAAATTCAGTTCACGGATTTTGCAGAGATTTCTTGGTAGAGTGTTGAATTGTGATTTCAAGGGAGTACTTGCAAAAATGGCAAAATTTAAATCAGAGAGTACCATGTTTTTATTCGGGGGATCAAAGACAGCAACAAGGTCTTCCAATCACAATTTCCTTCTAGTCATGCTGCATTGATGTAAAAACCATACAGGAGGAAGCCAGAATAGAGCAAGGGCACCACTTACCTGCCTCACAAAAAGAAGAGCTGAACTAAGAGTCAAACCATAGCACCATAGTGTATGGGGCTTAAAAACATGCAACTACACCACTTGAACGAATGATTATATAATACTGCCCCAAAGCCCCACCCCCACTGGTATTCCCTTTCAATCCAGTATCTGGCATCTATAGGTTTAGGGAGGCCCGACAGAGTCCAAAATCCTGTCAAATACAACTCAAAACTTGCTGTAACATACAAATTGGGTAGATGGCATTTGGCATCTGTCTGCCATATTGCTTCTTTCCCGTGATTTACAGATTACTTGGGCATGGGAAAAGGTCTTTGAGAGGCTATGAATCCCTTTGATGTTTTGCATTGGATTTCCATTCATCCGCTGCCTTGGATGGACACTTGTCCATGAAGGTTGATATCATTTGGGTGTCAATTTCAATTTTTAAGTAGTAGATAGTCACTTCCATGCACTATAACTATCTTTGTGACATGCCAATCCCCAAAATTGCTAGTTGAGACTCCTAAGCCAAAAACAAGCCTATAAATGGCAGTTCCTTGGTGTTTGTCGCATATGCCTCACCCCCATTCCTTCAGGGGCCCAGGTTCCCTTTCGAACCCTCGTTAGTGTTCAGATGGAACTAACTGCTGTTTATCTGCTGCCTTGGATGGGCCTTTGTTCATGAAGGTCGATAACATGCGGGTGCTGATTTTTTATTTTTAACAAGTAGATTGTCACTTCCATGCTTTTTAACTATCTTTAAGACTTTATGCTCCAACATCTCCAAAACATCACTATTTGAGACTCCTAAGATAAACCAAACCTAAAAATGACAATACCTTTTGTGCAGGCCCAGGTTCTCGTTTGAAGCCACATTAGTGTTCAGCTGAAACAAAATGCAGGGGAAGGGGTGGCAATGTAGTGTCACATTTGACATTCTGATTAACTTTTTTTTCTGGTCCCCTTTATTTGGGTCAATGACAGAGTTACTTTTTATCTAGGTAGTTGGTGCGTGGGTACGTGCAGTATGGGATCTGGGATCCTGCACACGGGTACGGCATTTTTTTGGGGCCCAGCACGGCAGTACAATATACATATAAAATATTAAAAATATTTTGAAAAGTAACAAGATAAGCAAAATTCCAGCCTTACACATGCATAGATTAAACAAATCTGAAATATACATAGGTGAAATAGTGACAAAAGTTAAAACATATTGATAATTCATTGTTCGAACTTATAACCAGTACATTGTTCAAATCAAAATGTTACAATGTATTATGTAACATTGTAAACACAAAAATGAAGATACATCAACATTCTAATTAGTAATAGTCTAATGGCTTTGCATCTTCTCCAATGTCTTCAACGAGAGCATCACTACCATCACGTGGTTCATTAGAACCACAAGCACCAGGAGTACAACCAGAACTATCAGCAATGCCGCTCCCGCTAGCCCCACTTTGCAGCTCACGCAAAGTACTATCTAGGTCCGGGTCTAGCAATGAAAGTTGGGCAATGGGAACATCCAAGTTTGGAGTCTTTGGGTCTATATCCCAACACTTTGTTGGCCCTTTCCTGTACTCATCCTTCTTATGTGATAGAAGGCGTAGGTTAGAATGCACAAAGACCAAATCCTCCGCCTTTTTTGCTCCCAACTTGTTGTGGTTAACCGAGTGGATAAATGAATATGTACCCCAATTCCTCTCAGTTGAAGAAGAACTCGCAACCTATTGAGGCAAGCCGCAAAGTCAATGCAAAATTAAAATTTTAAATTTATAAAAGTAAAAAGAAAGAGTTAAGAAATTAAAAAATTAAAATCTTACTTGTGATAAAACTTTTATTGCAAGTGGCATGAGGTAGGTGTATGCTTGTCCATGGAGGTACCACCACGAATAAGCATCCATCCTATATTTGTCACGAAGAGCGCTAATGGAGTGATCCCTAGAGGATATGAAATACACAAACTCACCTCTAACCATGTCTTCTACTTCTGGATCTGGGAAGATTCTAGCAAATGCCGCCTTATACCCCTCACTAACTTCAACATCCCTATATGGTGGGACCCTCCTAGGCAAAGAAAGGATCTCTACATTATAATATTTTTGAGTCAAGGCAAAAGCAAGAAGATGCAATGGAGTAGTCATTTTGTTCCATCTTTCATTGAGATGTGACTGCACTTCTTTGAAGGTCTTTCTAGGATCTTGCTCTTTGGCATTTATGATGGTCTTAATTGACTCAATCATTGAGTCAATTCCATCATAAATCTCACCCATGCATGGATGATCCATATCAACAAATCTCAACATACTCATGATGGGCTCGGTAAAACTAAGCAAGTAATCCACACGATCCCACCATGCTTCATCCAGGATCAACAATTTCACATTTCTAGCCCTCTCATTGTTTGCTTGCCTCCATATACTCCAAAGGTCACTGATAACCATGCCACTCAATGCCTCTCGCACCTTCACAAGCCGTCTCAAGACGAGCGTGTGCGAGGCAAATCGAGTCTTAACAACCTAATAAGAAATCAAAAGAAATAAAATTAAGACAAGTAAATTTAAAACATTCAAAATTCTACAAATTACAAACTTATAAAATTAATTTAATGAATTTATAAAAATGAATTTTAAAAACTAATAATTATTTTAAAAAATTAAAAAGAAATTAGAATGTTACGGGTTACCTTCAATAGCTGCAATGTCGAGAATTTACGAAAGATGGCTTGGGACATGTGGTGGTTGCTGACGAACATTTGAATCTCACTTGCCTCCTCATATACTTGTTTGATCCAAGCAATTTTTGTGCCCAATTTTTGTAACATTAAGTTGAGGGAATGAACCGCACAAGGTGTCCAGAATATGTGTCCATACCGTGCCTCAACCAACAACCCTGCAACTCTACAATTTTTTGCATTGTCCATTACAACTTGGACAACATTTTGAGGCCCCACCGCCTCAATAGATTCTATGAGGATGTTGGCAATGAATTGGGCATCCTTCACTTGTCCCTCACAATCAATAGCCCTGAGAAACATTGCCCCTTTAGGACACACGACAACCACATTGATCAATGGCCTATTTGTTGTATCTTTCCATCCGTTAGAAACGATGGACACTCCTGTTTCGAGCCATTGATTCTTGATGGGTAACAATGAGTCTTCAACTTTTTTCTTTCTTTTGACAATAAGGTGGTGCACACCTTTTCATACCCTGGGCTAATGTACCCTTTAGGGGCTTCATTAATACATCTCACCATATCTTGCCAGTATGGTGATCTAACAACATTAAATGGGACACCACATGCATAAATAAAGCGTCCAACACTTTGGTTAGCTATGTCCTTGCTTTCATTCTGGAATGCCCTTTCCAATGGGCCTACATCTTTTGTTCTTTTGTGAGAAAGAGGTGAATCCTCTTCCCCTCCAGTTGCAATAGGTGTAGACAAAAATGGGTGATTTGGGCCACAACATCAACAAAAGGAGAAACATGTGGCTTGCTAATGCTATGTGATCTTCCTTTTCTTGCCATAGGATGATTGGATTTTAATGCAATTGCATCTGCTTCCTCCTGCTCTTTGATGTATGCAAGGGTCTTTGCACGTGGCAACCCCTTTCCATCCAACCCTCCACATGTTCTAATTCCGTGGCCAATAGCCCCACACAAATGGGCTTTCACCCGACTGTAGGAGCTCTTAAATTGCATATTACATTGTGAGCAAACCCAAACAAAGCCCCCTCCACCTGGTAATTGTTCTAGTTGTTTGACATGGCTCCAAAGGGGGGAGGATGGATCACTTTTGTTAAGGACACCTTTACTACCTTGACCCACAGAACTAGAACTCGCAGCCATTTTAAGTTTTTAACTGCACAATGCATTTTTTAAAAAAGAAAACAAATTTAGTCTTGAGAAAATGTTGAAACTTTAAAATTAAAATTTAAATGAAATCAAATGTAGAAAAATGAAGCTTAAAACAATAACAAAAAAACAAACAAAAAAACAACTAAAAAATAATAAAATATTAAATACAAACTAAAACACTTTAAAAAAATCACAAAATACTTACCTCAATACACCCAACACCAATAATGCAAGCTCCTTGAACTCCTTGGCACTTATTGCAAGCTACTTCAACTATATGGCACTTGAAATCAACCCTAAGCAATTGAAAATAGTGGAAAAATTGAAGGTGAGAGTCAAGTATGCAAATAAGAGGCAAGAATGCAAATGTGAGGTAAATGACTTGTTGTTGTTGTTATAGAGTTTGGGGGCACAAATTAGGGTTTAAAAGAATAATTTATTGTTTAAAAAGTCGGTTTGACTTTTTTTGACCAAAAACAATTTAAAAAAAAAAAAAAGTCCAAAACTTGGCGGGTACGGCTGGGTACGGGCAGGGTTCTTCCTGCAGGGCCCGGGTACATCCACAGACGTACCCGGCCGTACCCAGACCCTGTAGGAAGAACCCTGCCCGTACCCCCTGCGAACCGAACCCGTACCCCGAACCCGCAACGTACCGAACCGGTACCTGCAGGCCCTAGGGCACGTACTGGCTACCTAGCTTTTTATCAATCATGCCCAAATGTTTTGAGTTGTGTCTGTGGCACTCTGCAATATTTACATGTATTGTCATGCACTTGTTAGGCAAAATATTTGACTGAATTACAAAGGCATGTAATGTACAGTACATTTAAATGCATTAAAAATACATGGGTTTTTGCTTTTTGTCCTTGGTTTTGAAGTCCGAAATTATCTACAAATTCATGTTGGCTATTTATATTTATTCTAAATATCTCCAGTACTCACATGTCTGAACTGTGCATCAAAATCTATTTAACAGATCCCTTCTTCTTTAGTTTGATTTTTGGTTAGTACAGTTGCATTCGCTTTCATGCAATAAGGGTATGCAATGAATGAGTCACATCATGAATGGTCCTTCAAATCTTTTTAGGCATGGTTTTATGATTGCTATTAAATGTTCTTGACGACCACAAGTACACTGCATATGGGCAGTTACTAAATTTACAGTTCACCATACTTAATTAAATTGGACCATTTTACATGAGATGTTAAAATGAACAATCAACTTGGTGCAGTTGCATTCTTCCTTATGTAATAAGAGTATGCAACGAGTGAGCCACAGCATTAATCGTCCTTAAAATCTTTTTAGGCATGGTGTTATGTTTTTGATGGCCACCATTACCTGAATACCTGAATACCACCAAGACGAGCCTGTCTATAGTTGTCTTCTTTGACAATACTTCAATAAATTTGACCATTTTACATGAGACGTTAAAATGAACAATCAACTTAAGTACAGTTGCATTCTTCCTTATGTATTAAGAGTATGCAATAAGTGAGCCACAGCATTAATCATCCTTCAAATCTTTTTAGGCATGGTCTTATGTTTTTGATGACCATCATTACACTGCATATGGGAAGTTGCTAACTTTACTGGTCCCCAATACTTTAATAAATTGGACTTTTAAAATGTGAGATGTCAAAATGAACAATCCACCTAATTCATTATGTCTTCTGCATCTTATCTAGATTCTATACATATACTGTTAGATTTTAGATGAAAACAATATTTATTTGTCTTTGCAATTGTATTGTGCACTTAAATTCAAGATGAAATCATTAATTGTTTGTAGAAGATAGTTCTGCACCTCATAATGTGTATGGAAGAATTTATCTATCCCAATTTTGGCCATTGAATTTCTTTGGGGCTGGTCTCCTTTCTTAACAGCAACCTCCTTTAGACATTGAGCCCACACTCCACTTAAATGCTGCTCATATATCTTTCCGTGTAATATTCTAGTTCAACTCCCTGTTCTTGTCACCTACCTTTAGCAGGTATAGTAGTCTTGTCAGCTTCTAATATAGAGGAAAGTTATAAAGACGAACTATATGATATAGACTGCTTCTGCGACCTTTGGAAGCTGATGGTGAAGCTTGGCAAAACTAGTAACTCTAACATGAAGGCCATTTGACCATTCTTCTTTGGGGACCAGCAGTTGGTGACTGTTTTTCCTACGGAACCTGTATTCTGTATGTCCATGTGATAACTTCAAATACCCCGAAATCTTAGAAATGTCAAAATGCTGGAATCTGAAAACCAACTGCATAGATTTTTTTTTGCTGTACAGAGGCATCATGAATGAGCCATTACCCTACTTAGGTATTGGGTTGTAGTGGACAAACCATCGAGTATTTCTGCTATGAATACTGTTGTTGGGAGACAGAACATGCTAAAACTGGTATTTGCAAGACATGCTGCTGCTAAAAGGACAACAGCCTAAGTTATCTATTGCTTTGTGACCACAAGAACCACTCATAGGTAATGTGAATAATGTCTATTATGGAAAAGAAGCAGAAATGTGTTGCATTATAGAGTAGCAAATTTGATCAAATAGAGGTGCTTCTCAAATAATGTCTACCAGAAGAATCCGTATATATACAGTAAAAAGTTGGTGCCTAAAGTTATGGCCATTGGATATTTTGGTGTGACTACAATTGATTTCGATGGCCACTCATTCAAGCTTGGTGGCACCTTTTCTCCTAGTTGGTAAAATAAAATAGAATAAGGGCAAGGTTTGGAAATTTTGCACACCCAATACGTTTGACTGACTTTGTGATTGTTGAATGATGTGGAGGAGACAACATTGTTTTGAACATGAATGTACAAAATTTAGAGCCATTTCCATTGCAGAGTGCCACATGTACGAAACTAAGAGTGTATTTAATAGTTTAGAGAACCACAAAAAGTGGTTTTTTGCTATGTTTGATGCATACCCTGAACTAAATTATCTAATCACCTCTGAGTTTGGCAGGGACGTATTCCATGGGATGGGTAATGTGCCCACGGTAAAGTGAGCATTTAGATGAGTGGCATTTGCTTACATAGGGATCTCATGTGGATTGCACACTCAAAGATTGTCGTGTGCAAGTTTCAAAATTGTTATGTAGCTTGTGCAAATGGATCTACTTGTCTAAAGTTGAAGGTGCCAGAGATTTCTGGTGTTGTGTGACCAAATTCAAAATTAATGTGTGAGCTTGTGTGGTATCAATTTATCTACTCGTCTAAAGTTGAAAGCACTGTAGTCTTACTGTAGTCTTCTGGTGTTGTGTGGCCTTTGTATTTGTGGTGTTAGATTTTAGATGTAGACCTATTTATTTGTCTCTTTGCAATTGTAGTTATTCAAAAACCTGTATTTTGTATGTCCACGTGACAACTACAAATTCCCTGGAATCTTAGACATAACAAAATGCTGGAATTTGAAAACCAAGTGCACAGAAAAAACTTGGTTGTGCCCATGCATCATGAACTTTGCTAGTGAAAATGAGCCGTTACCCAACCAGGAGATTGGGTTGTAGTGGACAAACCACTGAGTATTTCCTCTACGCTTACTGTTGTCGGGATAAAGAACACAGTAAAACTGGTATTTGTAAGACATGCTGCTGCCAAAAGGATGATAACCTAAGTTATCTACTGCATTGTGACCACAAGAACACTAATAGGTAAAGCGAACAATGATATTATGGAAAAGAGGCAGAAATGTACTACATCATAGAGTAGCAAATTTGATCAAATGAAGGTGAGGCTTAAATAAAGATGACCAGAAAAATCCTTATGTTTACAGGAAAATTCGGTGCCAATAGTTATGTGGCCACCTGACTATAGTGTGACTTCAACCGAGTTAGATGGCCACTCATCTAAAGCTTGTTGGCAGCTTATCTTCTAGTTGGTAAAAAGGGCAAGGTTTGAAAAATTTGCACACCCAATCCATTTCACGGACATTGTGATTTGAACGACTTGGAAGAGACAACATTGTTTTGAGTGCGTGAATGGACAAAGTTTAGAGACATTTCCATTGTAGAGTGCCATGTGCTTAATGGAGGGTATTTAGTAGTTTAGAGAGCCACCAAAATGGTTTCGTGCCACATGTGATGCAAACCTTGAACTAAATATATCTAACCAACTTTGAGTTTGGTAGGGTGTATTCCATGGGATGAGTACAATGCCCATGGAAAGGTAGCATTTGGATGAGTGGCATTTGCTTACATAGGGTTTTCATATGCATTGCATAATCAAGAATTGTTGTTCGTAACATTCAAAATTTCCACGTGGGCTTGTGTGGTCTCAATGGACCTACTTGTCTAAAATCGAGGGCATTGAAATCTTATGGTTGGCCTTCATATACTGGTCTTGTTTGTGGCATATATTGCTTCTGCGTAGGACTGTTAGAGGATGCGCGTGGTGGTGTTGTGAAATGGTTGCCTTAATGTGTTAGAAGTTGGAATCTTTGAACTTCGTGCAGATATAAGGTTAAAGTTTGTTGATGTACTCCAATACCTTACATTTTTGTGTTAAGTTATCATGCATGTGCTTAGTGTACTCTTGGAACCCGTTGATGTAATTCACAACCAATTGCTTTATACATTCTTGCAATTGTTGAAACTTCATGTACCCATCTTCGTAGTGTTTTGAGGGATTCTTATTCCCACATTAGATGTTAATAAATGAACTCCAAGTTTTGCTGGGCTTGAAGTTTTATGTGGTATATTGTAACTTTACCACCAATGGAACACAAAAATGGACATGTTTAACACTGGGAAGTTTATCTTTATGAATAAGTGAAAGAGATGTAGGCCTTCAAATGTCTAATCAAATCGTCTAATGGTTAAGGGCAAAGTCTTCTGGTGTTATGTGGCCTTAATACACTGGTCTCCTTTGTGGCATATTTTACTTTTACATGGGGGTGTTAGATGGTCCGCTTGGTGGTGTTGTGGAATGCTTGCTCTAATGTGTTAGAAGTTAATATCTCTAAACTCTGTGTAGATATAATGTTTTAGTTTGTTGATGTACTTAAACACCTTACGTTTCTGTGTTAAGTCATGGCTTGTGCTTGTGTAATCATGGAATTCGTCAATGCAATTCTCAACCAACTGCTTCATGCATTCTTGCAATTGTTGGAACTTCATGTACTCATCTTCATACTGTTGTGAGTGATCGTTACTCCCCTTGTATGATGCTAACAAATGAACTCCAAGTTTTTGTGGGCTTGAAATCTTTCTTTATGTGGTGCATTGTAGGTTTACAACCCAATAGAACAAAAAAATGGACATCTTCAATGGTGACTTGTAGGTTCACCACTTATGGAAACAAAAATGGACATCTTTAACACTAGGAAGGTGATTTTTGAGTAATTGAAAGAGACATAGGCCTTCCAAAGGCCTAATCCAATCATCCAATCATCTAATGTTGAAAGAGATGTGGTGTAGATTTTATCTCCAATAGTTGAATGTTAAGATGTATGTTACTTAAAAGAGTTCGGCTGTTGAGTGGACCAATCTACAAAATAAGTTTAGAAGTAGCCAATTAGTTCAGTGTGCTCCTTGAGGGTGTTTGAACTAAGTTTTTGGTCGTGTGAGGACGCCTAGGGACTACTAGGCATTAGCCGGTTCACACTTGCTTTGATATTCTTGTGGGTACTTGAATCAAAATCGAGTGGATGCCCCCTTTTTGTTATTGTGGGCATACTTGTTTACAAAGACGAGAAAGCTCTTGTATGAGGCTCAAGATGTGATTGTGGGGGGACGACCTTGTAACTTGGCTGGCCAACTACAAGGATTAGAATATATACTAGATTTTTTTACAATGGTTAACTAAAATACATTTGACTAAAGAAATATTGTGGAATAGTGCATCCTCCACTCAAGGAGTAAGAATAAGGTAGAGTAAATGGATGTATTATGTTCAACAAAGTTATGTACTGCCCATTTACTTGTGGCGTTGTTTAAACTGTAATTAGATTATGAGTAGAGGTTTTGTCATAGTCTTGTTATGTTTTATTTTGGTAGGAGATGTCTAGTTTGTTTTGTATTTTGGAGAACTAGATTGAGGTTGTAAAACATTATCTGTATTATGTATCAATAAAACTATTGCAATGGAAGCAATCTTGATCGTGTGTGTGCAATGAGTTGAAATATAGAAACCATCTAACATGTGCATGAGTTGATTTGTTTAGTTGTTTATACTAAGCTTGAATATTATATTATGGTTATGATAATAATAATGATGATAGAGTTGAATAGGGAAGTAGAAATAATTGCAAGATTAGGATATGTACTAGATATGGCTTGTAATAGTGATGCATGCGTGTTATTAGATTTAAATATCTAGATATTATAATGCTTCAAAAATCACAAAATTGAGCAAGTTATTGTTGTAACCTTGATTGTTAGAATGAGATCTGAAAATATTGGTGGAATTAATTTGATTTGAATTTTGGCAAATTCTGTGTATGAATTCATTTGTAGAATGGTGTATATTGATGTATAGTTGGGTGACTTGCAAGTGTGTCAGTTAAATGGTGTAATTGAAAGATTGTATATGAAATTGCATGCATGAGTGTGGAGTGTTAATTGTGATTGCTGTAAAGTTATGATATAAGTTAGATATGTTCAGAATAATGACTGAGATGAATGCATTGACCATGTGTTTTGAGATTCATGTTGAGTTGGAAATATGGAATAAATGATATGTGGATGTATGCATTTGTTTCATGTGTAGTTAGATTTAAGCTTCGCATATCATATAGGTATAATGTGTTTTTGGAGTGTAGATTTCTTATGTGTTCGAGATGTTACTTAATCATATAAAAATATGCCAAAATGAGGAAGAAGGGGGTTATTAATTCACATATGGCTCACGGACTAACACAGGTCACGTGAGCTTGAAAATTAGGTGTTAGGAAATTTGATTAAGTGACCATGTTGTATTTATTTGCCTTTCTACATTTCTTGGAGTGGCCCCATTCACACGAGACCCTTGTTCTATTTCATTTTGTTTAATTTAATTTTGTTTATGTAATTTAAGTGTTTTAAGTACGCTTACCTTTTTGAGCTAGTTTAGACTTGTTTTGAGTGGTTGAAATCTTTCAAGTTTGAACTATTTTTGGTAGCACGTGGGACAAGTGAACTTTGTTCCATACTTCTAAAATTCTTTCATACACTTACCCATGGGTAGGTGTATATTTTTATGACTTTTGGCCACTTAAGGACTCAAAGAACTTCCATGAGTGTCTTAAAAGTGTGGTAACCACTTCAACATTTATTGTTGTATAAAAATGAGGGTTGCTTATGGGTTGAAGTTATGTAAGAGTTAAATGAAAAGTTATTGATTTGATTTTATTTATTTTCCTAAATTTTGTTTTTGCCTGTGAGTGCTTTTGGGATGTGTTGTTTTGATGGTTGGACCATGCCATATGACATGATCTAACTTGTATTTCTATTTAAACTCGTCTCAAAGAAGGTTACAAGGTTATGTAGTTTGCACATGATTATACATTTTTGAACTTGAATGCATTTGGATTGTTTGACAGTTTGAGTTTAGATACACTTTGGGTTTGAGAGTTATTGGCTAAGTGTTGAAAGTGTATTACTTTGGTGTGCTTGGAAGTGCTTGTTGTGGGCAAGGAGAACTTTTGGGACAAGGAGCAACGAGTATGTCTTTTTCATATTGGTGTTTAAATGTAAAATGTTTTTTTTCTCTCATTATATTTGGTTATATAATTTGTTTGCTCATTAAAGCATGTGCTTATTTTTGAATATATGTTGTGGAAATTTGCATTGCACCCATTGTGGGTCATGCAATAGTACCTTGTATGTGAAAATTAATTTTATCATTTGGAGGTAAACAAAATTAGGTTGTAGAGGGGGAAATATGATTGTGTTACTAAAATTGGAGGAACCAAGGGAATGTGGGCTAGTCTTAGTGGAGATTATAAGGAGCGTGAGTTTTGAGAGGCATAAAAGTATGAATATTTGTGTGTATTTATGGTGGAACCAAGGTTAACCACCCTTCCCCAGTGAAGGGGTAGTTATGGTACTCTCTTCCCCATTTCAAGCCATTAGTTGGATTGATTGTGTTTTGGATTTCAATTTTCGATGTTGCCGCATCTGGTTTGTGTCCCATTTTAACTTGATGGTTTTTGTTGTGTAAAGTAGTGTGGTTGCGTGGGTGTTGGTTTGGGTGTTGTTCTGTCTCTTGCTTGGTGGTTAGTGGGTGAGACCCTTGTGAGTTAGGGGACATTGTGGGTCAATGAGGATGCCATCATTCTCCTATTGTATTGTTGGGAGGTAAATGCCACTTTCACCTCTTTTTAGACATGTTGCAAGTTTGATAAAGTGTATGGAAGAGGACTTGAAGTGAGATGTGTATGGACATTGTGAGATTTGAAGGATGGAAAATGCTCACTTGTGTATTGTATTGGTTTCAAGATGGAGCTTGGGTTCATATTATGAAAGTTGATATTGAAAGCATTCCATATTATGTTTCTTATGTGTTCTCAAAGTGAGAAAGAGTTTGTTGTAGCTATGAAAACTTGTACATTATTGAGCAAGGTTGTAATAAAAGTTGTCAAAGGAAATTAATAACAAGTGTTTGGGAGCATTTTATGTTTCTTGAAATCATAGTGAGAGTTAATCAAGTACATTGTGTTGTAAATCTTGGCAAATGGTGTACGAGCTCGTATGTTGTAATTTTGTAATGGAAATGGTTAATAAAGGGGTGAATGGGAGCGGGCAACCCTCTCCACTCCACCCAACATTTTGAATATGATAGAGCCACGACACATATACACATGCCACGACCATTATAATTAAACCAATATATTTACCTTATGTATGACCAATGCATTTAATCTTTACATAGCGGTGCATGGTGCAATTGACTTATATGATCCTTGCAACATAATTTCTGTTTAAAAAAAAAATCTTTAACATTATGTACACACACACACACACACACACACAGACACACACACACACACACACAGTATGTGTACAAGCATATATACAATTATATAACCATGTAATAAACAATAATGAATATATGTGAATAAATTTTTTTTTTTTTTTTTTTTTTATACCTACACATAATATATATATATATATATATATATATATATATATATATATATATACATACATAGATTTATGTATAAATTCTTACACATAAGTGTATATACATTCGAGGTTTAAAAAATCATAACAAAGAAATATAGTAAAAATAGAGATTAATTTAAATGAGATAGGGATGGGTGTATATACATCCATGCCCTTAATTTAGGAGCCTCCATTGGTGCTCCTTTAAACCTATAGAATCAATAAGAGTAAATGAGAATAAACACAAAAAAAAACCAAAAACAAAACTATATCAAATCCACAGTAAAATTAGGGTTTGGTTTAACCCTAGAGATTGTAGGGTGGAAAATGATTCCATCTAATGGCCAAAATTTGGTCCTATTTTTGTACTAGGAGTTTTGACTCTCCTCGTTGAAATTTGACTAATTAATTTAAACCCCATGATAAAGAGTTGCTTGTAAACAATTAAATGGTGTTTGAAATTTTAATTAAAGAAGGCCTTATTTTGTATTGGTAATTAATGCTTCAACTTAACAAATATTACCCTTGAGATCCCTCTTGACCAACTATAGAAAGTGATTGTGCGATATTAAACACAAAATTAACCCAACTCGTTTAAATCTAATCGCCAGACGAGTTATTATAGAGCTAATTTACCTTGGGTCGAATTGCCTAATCGAGAACCTTGGTCGATTTATAGGTGCGCAAGTTACGTTGTGCATCACATGATGTATTGGAGTAAAAATTTAATAACACATTTTCAAACTTAAGTTCTTATTAATCCTTAAAAAAAAATTAAAAAATTGTTGCAATAATTTTTATGATTAACATGTTAATTTGGTGGATTAATTATGAGGTGCTATGAGTTGAAAATGGATATTTGCATGATCAAGATGAGATAGATAATTGTACATATTCATATGTAATGCTAGACATTTAGTGCATGTATAAATCTATCGTGTTTTATTTCCACTACCCTTTAAGGTAGATCGAATTACATATATACAAAGACACAACCTTGGGAGAAATGCTAACATCGTTTGCAATATAACTAATTTCAATAAGATTATTGGGGTAACAATTCATCCTAGCATACATTCTCTTGAATTTAATTATTTTGGAGGGTATAAAATGCATATAACATGTAAAAATCTTATAAGAAAGTCATTTAACATCAACAATGTGATACATAAACATGTAATTACATCTAATTATACCTAAAATAGTAAATTGGACTTAATTGCTTAACTATTTCTAGCCTAAGCTTTGACAAAAGTAGTTTTAAAATAGCTAATTTTATGTAAATTTGGAAACACTCGTTAAGAAATAAATAAAAGAACTATGTTTTTTGGGCCAAATATTGTGAACCTAAAAAACTTGCAGTGCCACGTGTGCTTTGGCAAAACTGTCAAGTTACTCTCTTGATATCTATATTTCTTCATTCTTGTGAGATTATCAATGCATTCTCATATGACTCTAGAGTAATGCTTTACAACAACTCGCTTGGATTTTGAAATTTCATAAAGATTTATGAGAAATTGATGTCCTTCCTCAAACCCTAATAGGGTGCAGTTACACCTAACAAACAATAAGATTTTTTATTTTATTTTTGTGTGAGGCATATCAAAGGAGCAAAACTTTCTTGATACATGTCATGCCCTACAACAATGTACAAAATCAAATACGACATTATTATGTAATGTTTTAGCTAGTGGATCTAATGTAATGTGTATGCAAATAAACAAGGACCTTCCGAATACTCACTCTCTCTTGGTAATGGGTAATCTAGAGTAGGATAATGAGAGGCAATGTTGAAGATGCTCACTGAAGGTTGTAAGTTGCAAAACATTTGGTATTATGAAGATGATAGTACACATTCTTTATGAGATGTAGGGTTCCAATGCCTAGATCTAGGATAGGGTAGTATCGTCCAACTAGCTCTCGATAATAAGTTGATGATAACAAGGTTGTAATCAAATTGTGACAATATATGGATTCTTATGCTATGATTGCAAACACATGTTGTAAGGATCAAAAGGTTGAAAAAGGTCGTAAATCCCAAAAGGCGGTTTACAAGGTAAGGGCCGATAGAGAAATAATGCACTAGACTAAGAATGCACTACTCTACTCTAGTCGATGGTTTATAAGGTAAGGGCCGATAGCGAAATAATGCACTAGGCTAAGAATGCACTACTCTACCGTAGTCTATGTAGATCACACGAAACAAACATCAAAATCTAAAATAGCGTAAAGGAGGAGAGGCTAGAGATACTTATCTCATTGTAAACATTATTGACAAAATAGATTTCCTCTAGAATTAACAACACGTTATGATAACTTTGATGTGGGGGATAAAAAATGAATAAGAGAAGGCCTAGATAATACCCTTGCCAAGGACTCCAAATCCTGTGCATACCATAGGAAGCACAATTCTTATGCTTGGGAAATCACTGTAACTAATGTTCCAAGTGTAGATTCTAAAAAGATAAGCAAGACCAACTTCAAGACCTCTAAGGCTTTAAACATTGATCGACAAGCTACAAAGACTATATGAGTGATGTTATGATTGTTGAATGAGCGCTCAAATGCTAAGTATATATGGTAATCATGATTGGGCATTGTAGTTTCTTTTAGGTGATGGTATCCACTTTGTTATAAACCGTAAGTTAGATATTATTGACCATGGTCAATACCATCGATTCATGGGCAATGTAATATCATGAGCAAAAAGGAAGTCTTGGTTGATAGAGGGAGACTAAGAATTGCTAAATGTGTCATGACGAAGGTATGAATGTGTTGAAAGTAGGTATGGAGGTAGCTGTAAGAGGTTAATAAAATGATTTCATAGGGAAGTATTGTGTAGCAACATGTCCCATTCCTCTCAATGAACGAGGACCTTATGAAAACATGAATTTGCTTGTCGAATTCTTTCTTTAAATTATAATATCATTGTGTAATCTCATGATTTATTATTGGTTATGGTTTTCTTTCTATAAAATAGTTTTCATGGGTGTGTTGAGTGTTTCAGTGTGTGCGAGGAAGATTGTGAAACTGTAGAGAATTGGATTGTACTCTTCATTTCATTTATTTGCATTCTAACTCCTCCAAGTTTTACTCTTAATGAATCTACGACTTTGTGTATTTTTATTTGGTTTTGTGTGGTGTGATTTGCATTGTGTAAATCGTTATACATTTGTACGGTTTAAATTTCCCTTGCATAACTATATTTGGCCTTACACGGTTAATTGTGGCATTGCGTGACTTTATGCATGATGCAAACCATTCACTATTTTTCGGCTTGAGAGAAAGCTTGGGAAGATAAAACAAAGATCTGTTAGGCATGAAGAATTACAAATAGTGAATCGTGTGCTGCACAACACATGTGCAGTACTTCTTCGCATCTTGGGAAAGATCGCAGATCAAACATCATCTGGAAGCCTAGCTGTGCCTTTGAAGCATTGAACTCAATTTAGTTATGGATGATCAAAACCATGAATCCATCAGGGGGAACCACTCTAAGCCGTTATATTACCGAGCAGTTGCAAACTAGGCTGGGCTTGGAGAGAAGGCCTTACTTAATGCAGCTGCAGGTACATTTCATGGATGTGGAATGCCGACAAATGACGGTGTTCTACATTTACACATACATGGGTAAGGAGACGTGTTCTACATTTACACCTACTTAGGTAAGGAAAACACTTGTTACTATGTCGTTTGGGACCACAAAAGGAAGTTATGTAAATGTATGCTGATGGCCTACTTCATGAATCCTTGACCAATGACGGTCACTAGTGGGATTCCGGGGTCGATAATTGTACCATGAGACCCTTCCAAATGTTATACTCCGTGGCATGTATGCAATAAAAAAACAGCACACAACAACACATAATGAAGCCACCCTTTATTGCAAAAATACAAGTTCTTTATTCCCAATTTTCTTTGGGGACTGTCCATCTACTAGTCTCACACCTAAGATGATGTGATCCGGTCCTTAATGTCCCATTTATTCATCCACTTATTGTTCTACTTCATCCATATCTTCTTCCTATGGTCCAACTTCTCCTCAACAACCATTTTGGGCCAATGATGGTTATCCATGTTTTCAATTTTTAAAAATAACTTATCAACTGGGTTAATGTTGATGCCTCCATCGAGAAAGTCCTTGTTTCAGCCAAAAGGATCTCATATGGGATTGTTGCTTTGACTTTGATGCTACTAGTGATTAGATGCTTTTGGATTCTCTCTAGCTGCCTCCACTTGTGATTTGACACACTACTCCCCCAAACTTCACACCCATAGAGGACAACTGGCATGACCAACAAACCAAAGAGGGTTTTCTTGGTGTTCCAATCCCATAATTCCACTTTCCTACACCTGTCTTGAAGTAGGTAATGTTAAAAGCACAATCACCGAGAGCGGGGGAGAGAGCGGGGGAGGGGGTGAATCAATGTCCTTCAAAATTTTTACTTCAACCATTCATTAACTTGCATTCAACATATATGAGCCATAGTGAGATTTTACTTAACTTGTGTGAACCATTCAATGAGCCATCATGATATAACAATGCAAAACATAACAACCATCCACATGTAGAATGAAATAATAGAGATAAAACATGAACACAACATATATGTGGGAAACCCTTAAAGGGAAGGAAATCCACCGATCATCAGATTGATAACAATCAAGATTTAGTGAAGCACCAACTCCACAAGGAACACCAACCCCTAATTTATCTAGCACCAACTAGACTTTAGCAAGCACAAACTTTCAAGGAGGTACCAACCCCCTAATTTATCATGCACCAAATTGAATTTAGTAAGCACCAAATATCAATGAGGCATTGACCCCCTAGGGTTTTAGTGAAGCACCAACTCCACAAGGAATACCAAACACCAACTCAACCACCTAAGAATGTTTTCCATCTCTTCTTATTGCACAAATCAACAAATTATGGAATTATTTGCTCTTCTTCTCTCTTCTTCTTGTTTTGCGCTCTATATCTCGATATATTATCATGCACTCAAGCATCTATCACACATCCCGATCCTCAAACATCAACCACTCTTCATACACAAACTCATCTTCCCTTGAAGACACTCAAAACTATATCCTTAGCTCACTCACTCTTCTTCTTCTTCACCTTCACAAGGTCATGAAAGAACTTCTCTTCATAGTTTTAGCACTTTAGATTTTTAACATGCACACATTCTCCACGATATTTAAAACCTCATACAACCCTCTTCAAGCACCTATGGCTCACACTTCTTTTTGCACACCTTTAGCTCAAATAGCCTAATCACCATTGCATATATACATGAATTAAGAACATACACCTCATAGGTCGGTCATATACCCTTAGGTCGGCCATAATAGAGAAAAATAACTCGATAAACATGAAAAAATTAGAACATAAACTCCATTAGGTCTGCAATAGCTCCATTAGGTCATTTACTTCTTTAGGACTCAAGAAGACCTACTATATTAGGTCTATATGTAAGATATGTCTTCTTAGGCTCACATGATCATTTACAAACATAAAATATTATTCAATAACATTTTAAGTGACCCCTTATAACCTTCTCCATGCTTAGAAATATTCATGACATCCATTCATACCGTGAAATCACATGAAAACCAAGACTGTCCTATTAGGACTGCATACCAAGAAAACTGCCTTCAATAGATGAAGATTCTTCAACCTTAAATCAATATACCATGCCAAATAAACCACATTTAAATTTACTAAATGAACTCTTCACCATCACCATGTCCATTAGAACCTTCAAATCAGAGCACAAGTCTTGAAGAAATTCTCATCTCCAAGACTAATTAGAACTGTCCTCAACACCCAAAAAACTAGTCATGAGAAATTGACTTGGTATTACCAATTAGGGACTAAAAAATGTCTGAAAACCATCATAGGAATGTATAATAGGTCCATGAATTATTTTGAAATCTATTTAGTTATTTTATCCTTTGCAAAACTTGAGAAATACAACAAAATGTTCAGAAAGAAGTCTTTTGATGGGGCCCACAAACTCATCGACAACACCAAACCATATGGGAGATTATTCTCTATGATTTAATCAGAACAATAGAAAAACAATCCACTTCTCGGGATCGTATGAGCAATATCTTCCATATCGACTTGAAACTAGGGTTTTAGAAGGGTTTTGAATTGTTTTAGTGTTAACGATTGTTCATAAATATATGGCCCTTAAACCCAAAAATAATGCCAATAAATATTATCTAGGACACATACCAACATATCCCAAAGATATTATGTTCCCAAGAAGAAGATTAACGTACCAATAGACATCTCAAACTTGACTTACAACTAGGAAACACCATTTCCAAAAACCTAGTTTTACCAAAAACTCAATATCTTGCAAAATACTCCAAACCATGACATGAAATTTTGTCCAAATAAACAAATCAATATGAAAAACAAATTCTCATACTCATTGTTATACTATCACTTTAAAATGATCAATCTACCTCATTGGGATAGGTAAAACTCAAGAACTTTCTAGGTGTAGACCTAGATAGCCAACTTTCATGCTTTCTCCTTCAAGCCTTGACCTCAAAACTTCATGAAAAAAGCCTAGGAAAAATGTTACACCTCTGAAAAATAATCACATGAGCATACTTTCCTTGGAAATTGAGCCTCATTCCTCATTAGGACCTGATTTCTTCATCTTACCTTCAAATTCTCTCTCTCTCTCTCTGTACTCTAAATGACCTGACAAACAACTAACATCCATCATGTAGACCTTGACAACATCATTAGGAATCATTTGACATCAATGAAAACTCACAAAAATCTCCACATCACTCTCTGGCATCGATAAGGCACAATCTCCATTCATGACCACAACTTGCCAACAAGCTCTCCATGACACCAATCATGCACAACACCACCTTGACATCAATGAAAACTTTCCAAAAATCTCCCCTTTTTATTGATGGAAAACATAATAAAAACTAGGTACATTCATAATATTGAGTTTACATTTTCTCATTCTCCTCTATGGTACATACATTTGCCACCATCTCATTCCCCCTTTTTGATATAAATGAAAAATGATCTACTAGGGTCTTCCACAAGATGCCATCTGATATCAAAACACAAAAGTTGACACCAATATATTGATACCAATAGTTGGACAAAACACTCACCTTAGGCTTCTTCACAACATGGAGCAACATGATACCAAGTGTAGAACACAAAACATGCTCCCCCGAGTTGAACATTCTACCTAGATTGCTCAAACATGAGCATACACGATATTTCCATCTACTAAGTTCCATCTTGCAATAAGGGCTCAACAATCATGATACCAATCATTGTAGAAACACACTCCCCCTTTGAAATCACACCAAGAACCACCATATATGGAAGCAATGGTTGGAAACATCAACCAAACATGGAAGCACTAACAAACATGACAAGCTCCCCCTTACTCAATGCATACCTTCTTCAAATGAACTCAAATCACAAGACAACTTACCTTATCCTTGTCATAGATTCTCTAACTAATAGGACTCATTAGGTCACCATATTTTTAATATCAATGTAACTTCTCATCACATGACAATCTCAACTCAACATATCTCTCGATCCAATACACCAAAATCCTTCAACTACCACTGCTACCAATTGATTTGAAAACAAGGAACACCATTTACATTTCAATACTTCTCAGCTTAGTCATCATCCTCAAATTTTCTTCAAGACTCAACATTCCCTCTTGGCACTACAAACCTGCTAATGGAGGTAAAAATCCACTTGCTCAACTCCTTTTGACTTCTTAACTCTTTCATAGAATACTTGGATGATACCAAATGAAATTTTACAATCTTTACTCATTTTCTTTCTTATTGATGTAACTGAGAAAAAACTTATAAAAATGAACTAGGATACCTTCATTTTGACTTCAAAGCATGTATTTCATCAATTATACACTTAGACCTATACATAAGCAAATTGAGACTGATCACACCAAAAATTCAAAAAAATTTGCATACCTTGATTCAAATGATTCTTAGATAATAAATAGTCCCCCCTAAGACCAAACTCTCCTCTTTGATTCATACAAAAAGTAATAAGTACTTTCAACATTTATCATCCAAACATAGCTAGGTCAAATTGCAATAAGATATATTATTTCAAGACACCAAAATAGTCCACCAACTAGAATAAAGATCATTCATGCCTTTAACATCAAGATACCTTCGTCATGTTTCAAAATCAAACCTCATCACCACAACTTCCTTTTCATCTTCATTATGTTGTTAATTGGGTCTTCAATTACATGATCTATTATGCCATCTATTTCTGAATTCATAAAATGTGCTCAACCATTGTACATCCGGCCTTATAAGGAAATTATGACACTAATATCACAATCAAGATTTGACATACCTTGGAATTCTCAAAGGATACAAAAATTCAAATGTCCTCACCGGGACTTCATACTCAGCTTGGTATAGTCAACAACCCACAAATTGTTTCATGGCATTCTCATTACATCAACTCGCCAACTAGGAATACTCTCCATACTAGTTTTTCATGTGCAAGCCCAAATTTCTCTTTCATTTGTCATGTTATCCTGTCTTCATGACTTGTTATTCATACTGATCATACCTTGAACCTTTATGCATAATAAACACTTAATTCTTCATGTTGATATCAAAACACTTTAACCCAACAAGCTATATCATGGATATCCAAATTTGAGAAATTTGACCTGATGTTCTACCTCCAACTATCTGATTGTGACCTTAAGAAAACTCTCATAGAATCTTCAAAATATGCAATAATAAAATACATAACACTTAATGATGAACAACATAACAACTTTGCACAATGTTTATGCTTCATGATTTCACCATAATCTTCCTATTCAAATCCTTGTCAACCTCCTGATCATAGCCCTCAAAATCACTTCAATGGACACATTTAGGGTCTTCATATCCTTCATAGCCATATAGGCTATACCTCAAAGACATATTGGTCTCATAGACCAATTCCTTGCTTCTCATATACAACAAAACCTACATTAGGCCTTAAAACACAAACCTAAGATTTAAACATGCGCACCTTATATCTTCAAGCTGCCAAGCCTCAAATCATAGACCTCTTTCTCTTCTAAGTTGTTTTCCTACCTTCGAGTCTTCACACACTTACTTGAAGCTCATAGAACCATCATTCCTTCATGATAATGCTTTTAATAAACAATCCTTCATACATAGACCTATACAACTCTAGGCACAAACATACGAGACATGTATTAGGTCACACACACTTACTTGAAGCTCATAGTATCATTATTCCTTCATGATAATGCTTTAATAAACAATCCTTCATACATAGACCTATACAACTCTAGGCACAAACATACAGACCTATATTAGGTCACAAAATACAATCCTCTATCCAGACAAGCATACTTCATTCTTCAAGATGTCTGACTGCCTGCAAAATTCTTCACAACTCTTCTTGACTACATACTAGCAACATATATTTTAATACAACTCTTTTATCTATCCTTCTCATCTACCTTGATTCTCTAACACAAATCTAATCATGCAACACATCTTATTTTTCCTTTTCGCAAGTGACACAAACCCAAATAAGGTCACAAATCACACTCCTATTGCTCACCATGCTCACAACATTCCTTCAACTAGTCTATCTATTTACAAATCCTTCACAAATCCTTTTAAGAGCCCTTGATGCACTTTACAATGAAAAATATCTTCATGAATAAGACTGGACTAATCAAATTATAACAACCATACCTTATGATGCATCTCCAATAATCTTATTGGTCTTATCAAATACTTTGCAATCATCCTAACTATCCCTCAAGCTTTCATAAGCCTTCTTACACGAGATGTACCGGTATTCAACATTGTTCATGATTCAACACCTCTCTTCAAGCTGTCTAATACCCTCATAAGCCTTCAAACCACTTTTGATGCTTCAAATGAATGGATAATGCCTCTATGAAGCCTAATAGAGACACTCTTTCTTCTTAGGGCACTTAGAACAACATGAACTCGGGATATTCCAAAATCTCCATCACCTTACTGTCTTGAGATAGATTGTCCTTCTTTAGGATCCACCTGGGCTTGATTGGTACTTCAACCTTATCCTTTTTCTTTATTAGCTCTTCAGACTTGATGATTGTATTATCCTTATTTTCCTCAATATGAGCTGGTAACATGTACTCTTGCTGTTCTTCAACCTTTGACCTATTCTATTCCATAGCAAATAGTCCACTTGGAATTGTAGAAAAATTAGGACTAGGCTTGACTATTTCCTTTACCTTATTCACAGGATCTTCATGGTATGATTTCAATACTGTCTTGACTGTATTAGGTTCCACCTTGACTTTATGCAGGATCTAACTTCTTGAATGACTTTGGATTCCATACATTCTTGACTTTAGGAGTTTCACATCTCTTTCTCTCCCTTGGTGACACATGGAGAATTTTTTTGCAACATGACCTTTGTTATGACAATTATAACAAACAACATTAATCATACCTATTGACCGATGATTCCTTCCATTGTCCCATGCATACTCATTCTTAGAGGGTATTCTCAGTACTCTGCTCTATGACCAAACAAATTACATGCAAAGCAATGACCATGAAATGAACTTGTATACCTAATACCATTAGGCTGTCTTACTGAGTTTGTCTTCTTGATATTGACCTTCTTACTTTGTTGGGGTTAGCACACCAGTTGTACAGATAATACATCAGATCTAAGCATACATGCAAATAAAAGTGGATATTCTACTAGAAGAAATATACATAACAAGAGATATAAATCAACACCAAATTTAACGTGGTTCACCCAGTGTGGGCTACGTCCACCAAGAAACAAGCCAATCTATTATCCAAAGCTTTCACAAGATATACAATGAAGATTTACAATCTTCCACACCTCTCAGATGTACAATATTGTCTTACTCTCAAGCTTTTGCTTCTTCACCAAGAATTCTCTCTCTCACAATTATTCTCACAATAATCATCAACTTTTGCAAGTTCTTCTTAATTCTTACTTCTAAACCCTATATTTTATGCTTATATAGGCGCATATAAAACTTAGGGCACTTAGCCATGCAATTACAATCAATAGATCTTCTTTAACACTAAAATATATCTAATTCCGTGAGTTAATTAAAACACCCACACATAGGTAACCAACGCAGTTAGCCCTAACCGATGTCAGTTCCTCCTTTCCCGATGTGTCATAGGTGACCAATGCCGGTCCCTCCATAACCGATGTCGGTTACTATGTTTTCAGAAAGTTTCATATTGCATGCTAATCCGAAGTAATTGAGCTCCACAACTCAACAATCTCCCACTTGGAGATTAATTACTGCACTATACCTATACAATGTCATTCTTGGATCCTTCCTTAGCTTTGTTTATTTCTCTTCAAGTCTCAAACTTGAAGACCAAAAAAGTGGAGTGTAGCTCTAACTTATCCTTTTCTAATAGCTTCGTTAGCATATCCACAAGGTTTTCACTCGTATGAATATTTTCCAGATTCAACTTCCCATCCTCCAATACCTGCCGTATGAAGTGATACCTCAATTGAATGTGTTTTTTATTGAATGAAACAATGAGTTCTTTGCCAAATGAATTACACTCTAACTGTCACTGAATAATTTGCAATCATCTTACTCCTTTCCCAACTCTTTCATGAACCTACTCATCCATATCATCTCCTTGCTAGCCTCTGTAGCTACAACATACTCTACCTCTATAGTAGAAAAAGCCACAACCTTATGCAATCTTGAAATCTATCTAACTATTGTCCCACCTACTGTGAAAATATATCCAGTAGTGCTCCTCCTACCATCCAGATCTCCATCCATATCCGAATCAACATAGCCACATAATGAAATATCTGAACCTCCATAACATAACTACATGCTAGATGTCCCTTTCAAATACTTGAGTATCCATTGGACTACTTTCCAATGCTCTTTACCTGGATTAGCCATATATCTACTCACAACTCCCACTTCCTATGTAATGTCTGGTTTGGTACAAACCATAAGCATACATGAGACTCCCAATGTTGAAGCATATAACATTTGTGTCATCATGTTTTGATCTCCTCATGTGATGATGGACACTAATATTTTCTCAATTTGAAGTGTCCATCCATAGGTGTACTATCAAGTTTTGCATTCTCGCATCTTGAATTTTTCTAACACCCTGTAGATATAATCCTCCCGAGACAAATAAATTTCTTGTTCTTCTTTCTTTGTGTATTTACATGCCAAGGATTTTTTTTTCAGCTCCTAAAAACATCATGGAAAATGTGTGAGCTAGATTTCCCTTAAGCTCACCAATGTCATGCATACTAGATCTTGTAATAAGCATATCATCCACATACAATAACAAAATAATATAGCTCCCATTTCCAAGCTTCTTGAAATAAACACAATGGTCGATTCACATCTCAAGTAACCATGCTCATGCATAAAACTATCAAACCTCATGTACCATTTCCTTGGAGCTTTCTTGAGCCCATATAGGCTCTTTTTCAACCTGCACACTAATTTCTTCTTACCCTTGACTTCATACCCAAAGCGTTGCTTGCATATAAATCTCTTCATCCAAATCACCATGAAGGAAATCCATCTTCACATCTAGTTTCTCTAAATGTAAATCATGTACTACAACTAAACTCAATACAATATGAATAAGTCATCTTAACAATAAGAGAAAATATTTCACCAAAATCAATACCTACTTTCTATGTAAATCCCTTTACTACAAGCCTTACCTTGTACCTTTTCTATCAACCTCTTCTTCCTTGATCCTGTAAACCCACTTGTTTTGCAATGTCCTCTTACCTACTAGAAACTTAACCAAATCCCAAGTCTAGTTTTGTTCCAAGGAGTCCATCTCCTCATCCATGCCATGCTCCCACTGCACATGGGTCTCATCTTGCATTGCTTCTTCAAAACTCTCTGGTTCACCATTATCAATCAATAATAAATAAAATAGAGAAGGTGTAAATCTTTCTAGAGTTACCCTTTGTGACCTTCTCATAGGAGTTTGGGGTACTGGAGGCTCATTCTAGACCTACGAGAAATTTGTATCCAAATCTGTCAAGGATCGATCGACGCTTTGGTCACTGTAACCGATGTCGCTTACTACCAACCAATGCCGGTTCTTCTAACCGATGCCAATTCTACTCTTCTATAACCGATACTAGTTCTACCGAGTGATGTCGATCGAGGTTAATCAAACCAGTTATGTGTAACCCCTATCGCTACTATTACTTTTAAATATGAGAGTTCATTTTCATTCACAAAATTCTCAACCGGTTCATCCTTGGGTACCAAAATTTGATCCCTGTACATTCTCTTTTCATTCCATTCAATATCACGAATCTTAATAATTTTAGAATTCTCTAAATCCCAAAAATATAATCCAAAATCACCAGATCCATAACCAATGAAAGTGCATCTCTTAGATTTTACATCTAACTTTTTCTATTTTCCTTATCAATATGCACAAAAGCTTCTAAACCAAAAACTTAAGAAAAGAAAGATCTACCTATTTTTCGGTCCAAGCTTCCTCTGGTATTCCTCCATCTAGTGAACTTGAAGGCCCACAATTAATCAAATAAACTATTGTATCAACTACTTTTGCCCAAACTGCAAGGAAAATCCAAAATGTATCCTCATACTTCTAAAGCACGTTCCATGATTGTTTGTTCATTCTTTCAGCAACACCATTCTCTGTGGTGTTCTTGGAACCATTCTTTCTCTACGTATCCCATTCACTGAACAATAATAATTGAAATCCTTGCTACAATATTCACCACCATTGTCAGATCTAAGGCACTTTAACTTTGAATTTGATTCATTCTCAACAAGGGCTTTCCATCTTTTAAAAGTTTCAAAAACATCATATTTATGTTTAATACAATAAACCCATACCTTTCTTGTAGCATCATCAATGAAAGTAACATAATACTAGGATCCTCCATGAGAAGCTACCTGAGCTGGTCCCCACACATCTGAGTGTACAAGCTCCAATTTATGCTCCTTCTTAGTTGCCCCAACTTTGAGAAATCTCACTCTCTTTTACTTTCCAAAAATACAATGCTCACAGAAATCAAGATCTAAATCTTTCAAATATGATAACTTACCCTTAGCCTTTAAGATATGCATTCCTTTTTGACTCATATGGCCTAACCGATTATGCCACATACATACATCTGAATCTGAAGTAGATAATGCAGAAAATGAATCAGTAACACAGGTAGATAAATATAACGTTCCTACCTTCTTACCTCTTCCACAATAAAAGCACCCTTGGTGACTTTCCAAGAGTCTCTTGTAAAAGTAACCATGCAACCAACTTCACCTAGTTTCCCTCTAAAAATAAGATTCCTCATAAGGCTTGGCACATGCCTCACATCTTTCAATACCCATGTATTTCCATTCTACAATTTTAGATGAATTTCCCTTTACTAAAGTAATACGCAAGGTTCATCATCACCCAAATAAACATGCCCAAAATCACCTGGACATAATTTCTGAAATAACCCTTATTAGGGGTTGCATGGAAAGAAGCTCTTGAATCTAAAACCCATGATTCAATTCTATTATCTAAAGAAAGAATAAGAGCATCTTGCATTACCTCTGTTGCAACAAGATTTACTTCTTTACCTTTGTCTAGTTGTTGGTTCTCTTTATCCTTTGACCAACAATCTTTCTTTGCATGTCCTTTCTTTCCACATTTCCAACAAGTAATTCCCTTACCTCTGGATTTAGATCTGTTATCCCTTGACTTTGATTTTCCATTACTCTTACTCTTAGATCTCTCCTTCTGCCTGCCCTTGCTTTCTACATTCAAAGCATTCCCAGATGATGATTCTTTTGTACTTTTCCTAAAAATTTCTTCATTCAATATTATACTAACCACATCATCAAACTTCAAAATATTATTAGTAGATGTTGTATTACTAACATCCATTACCAAGTTATCCCAACTATCAAGCAAAGAACATAATAATAAAAGTTATTTCACTTCATCATCAAATAATATATCAACCAATTTTAACTGATTTACAATAGATCTAAAATCATTCAAATGACTAGATGTAGATCCACCTTCATGCATCTTATAACTAAATAGTTTCTTCATCAAATAAACTTTATTTGAAGCACTAGGTTTTTCATATAAATTAGCAAGATATTTCATTAACCCTACCGTAGAAGTCACTTTTGTAATATTGGAAGCCACAGATGCTTCAAGGCTCAATCTTATAGATCCCAAAGCCTTTCTATCAAGAATATTCCATTCTTCATCAGTCATCTTCATAGGTCTAGAATTCTCATCCAATGGTAAATACAAATCTCTTTGATATAGATAATCCTCAATCTGCATCTTCCATAATTGATAATTTCGCCGTCAAACTTCTCTACCTTGTATTTGTTTTCTTCTGCCATTGTTGTATATTTCCCACTCAATCAAAACCCTCTGTGAGTAAATATGTCAACACACAAACCCTCAAACAAATCTCTGATACTAGTTGTTGGGGTTAGCACAAATGGTTGTATAGATAATATATCAGATCTAAGCATACATGTAAATAAAAGTAGATATTCTACCAAAATAAATATATAAACAAGAGATATAAATCAACACCATATTTAACGTGGTTCACCCAAAGTGTGGGCTACGTCCACCAAGAAATAAGCCAATTTATTATCCAAATCTTTCACAAGATATACAATGAAAATTTACAATCTTTCACACTCTCTATGATGTATAATCTTTCTTACTCTCAAGCTTTTGCTTCTTCTCCAAGAATTCTCTCTCTCATAATTATTTTCACAATAATCATCAACTTTTACAAGTTATTCTTAATTCTTACTTCTAAACCCTATCTTTTATGCTTATATAGGCATATACAAACTTAGGGCACTTAGCCATGAAATTACAATCAATCGATCTTGCTTTAACACTAAAAATAGATCTAATTCCATGAGTTAATTAAAACATCCACACACAGGTAACCGACATCGGTTATCCCTAACCGATTGATTTCTCCTTTAACCGATGCATATTGAGTTCCTCCTTTTTGACCGATGCCCGTCATAGGTGACCAATGCCTGTCCTCCATCATGTCTTATGTTTTCCAACAAGTTTCATATTGCATGCTAATCTGAAGTAATTGAGCTCAACAACTCAACACTTACTCACATTAGCATCCTCCTTTTGATCTTCAAGACCTACATTGTCACATCCATAGATTTTAATGTGATATCCAATGAAAACAAGACCAAATTTTTCACTTGAATACTTTTTTCTACTTAACATGCCATCCAGAGCCTCAATGATCTTTTCAAACCTCTAATAGGTCTTCAATTGCATACTCAAACTTTGCCTTTAAGGTATTCATTTTTGTTTCAAACCTGATGCATTCTTATTTCTTGGTCTTGAGACAATTGTCATACCTTCAATTTGAGTTTCCATCTCTTTGATGATCTGATCATATTCAAAATTCATATTACTTACCTATTTCTCATAGTCCTTGATCAATGAATCCAATTTGTATTTCTTCCTTCTTTGAAGCACCAATTCCTCTTTTAAGTCTATCTTAGCCTCTTCATTGACAACTTGATCATTATAAACACTGCTATCACTAACCTTAGATGAATTCTCATGTCATTTCTCCAATTTAATCATTTTTTCTATGAGTTGCTTATGCTCAAACTCTAAGGAACATATCTTGGTCTTCAATTTTTCACACTCAACTTCCTTTGTTCTCAAACCTGTATTTGTATCCTCTAATTGGTTTTTGAGATTCTTGATGGTATCTTTATCCTTCTTGGCTTCTTTGACTATGTCACTCTTTAAGGTACATATCTGCTCCTTAAGAACTTTGACTAGAGATCTCAACTCTTGACATTCTTTCTTCACATGTTTAGCCATCTCGTGCTTTCAAGGATCTCCTTTAAGCACTTAAACCTTTCTAAAGGACCATGCTCGATAGAAATTGTTGGAAGAAAAATCACTAAGAGGGGGTGAATTAGTGTCCTTTAAAATTTTTAATTCAAAAATTCATTAAATTGCATTCAACATATATGAGCCATAATGAGCTTTTACTTAACTTGTGTGAACCATTCAATGAGCCATCATGATATAACAATGCAAAACATAAAAACCATCCACATGAGAAAGAAACAATAGAGAGAACACATGAACAAAACATATATGTGGGAAAACCTTAAAGGGAAGAAAACCCACTGATCATTGTATTAATAAACAAAAATCAAGATTTAGTGAAACACCAAATCCAAAAGTAGCACCAACCCTTGATTTATCTAGCACCAAATAAACTTTAGTAAGCACCTTACAAGGAGGCACCGACCCCATAATTTATCGGGAACCAAAATAAATTTAGCAAGATCTAACTTGCAAGGAGTCACCAACCCCTTAGGGTGTGAAGCATAAACTTCACGAGGAAGACCAAACACCAACTCAACCACCTAAGAATTTTTTCTACCTCTTATTGTTGCACACTCAAAGACATGATGAAATTATTTCCTCTTCTTCTCTCTTCCTCTTGTTATGCACTCTATCTTTGATATATCCACATGCAATCAAGCCTCAATCACACATTCTGATCCTCAAACATCAGCTACTCTTCATACACAAACTCATATTCCCTTGAAGACACTCAAAACTACCTCTTTAGCTCACTCGCTCTTCTTATTCTTCACATTCACTAGGTTATGGATGAACTGCCCTTCATAGTTTTAACACTTCAAATTTTCAACATGTACACATTATAAATTGTATTTAAGAACTCATATAACCCTCTTCAAGAACCTATGGTTCACACTTTTTTCACACCTCTAGCTCAAATAGGCCTAATCACCCCCGCTATATACACGACTTAAGAATATACACCTCATAGATCGTCCATATACACTTAGGTCATACATAATAGAGAAAAATACATATGATAATCATGAAAAAATTAGAACATTAAATCCTTTAGGTCAACAATTGATCCATTTGACTCTATACTCCTCTAGGACTCAAGAAGATTGAATATATTAGGTCTATATGCAAGATATGACTTCTTAGGCTATCATGATCATTTAAATAAATTAAAACCTCTTCAAGAACACTATCAATGAAATCATATAACCTTATCCATTCTTATAAAACTCTACAACATCCATTCATACCATGAAATCACCTCAAAACCAAGACTGTCCTATTAGGATTGCATACCAAGAAAACTACCTTCAACAGATGAAGCTTATAAAACCTTAAATCACTCAACCATTCCAAATAAAACACATTTAAAGGTAATACATGACCTCTACAACATCACCATGTCCATTAAAAACCTTAAAATTAGATCATAAGGCTTCAAGAACTTCTCATCTCCACTACTAAGAGATGTCCTCAACACCCAAAAAACCAGTCATGAGAAATTGACTTGGTATGAATACTTAGGGACTCAAACATGTCTAGAAACCATCATAGGAATGTATAATAGGTCCATGGAATCTTATGAAATCTATTTATTTACTTTGTCCTTTGAAAAATTTAGAAATATAACAAAATATTCATAAATAAGTATTTTTCAAAGTGGGGCCCAAAACTCATCTAACAACACCAAACCATATGGATATAGCTCAGAGATTACTCTACATGCTCAAATAATCAAAATAGAAAATAATTCACTTTTGGGCATCTATGAGAAATATCTTCAATATCAAATTGAAACTAGAGTTTTCTAGTTTTAAAAGGGGTTTTGAGTTGTTTTGGTGTTGACAATTGTTAATACATATATGGAAATTAAACACAAAACTAATGATAAGAAATATTCTCTAGAGAACATACCAACATCTCCCAAAGAGCTTAGGTTCCCATGCGAAGTTTAATGTACCATGCGAATCTCAAAATTGACTTACAAATGGGAAACACCATTTCCAAAAACTTGATTTTACCAAAAACTCAACTGAAATTTTGTCCACATACATGAATCAACATGAAATAAACTTCCCATACCTACCTTTACATATGGCATTGAAAAATGATCAACCTACCTCATTAGGATAAGTAAAGTCAAGAACTTTCTAGGTGTAGACCTAGAAAACCAATTTTCATGCTTTCTCCTTCAAGCCCTGACCTTAAAACTTCATGAACATGCTTAGAAAAACATGCTACACCTCTAAAAATAATCACATGATCATAATTTCCTTTAAAACCGAGCCTTATACCTCATTAGGACCCAACTTCTTCATCTTACCTTCAAAATATCTCTTTGTATTCTAAATGACTTGACAAACAATTAACATCCATCATGCGGACCTTGAAAAAATCACTAGGAATCATTTTTGAAATCAATGAAAACTCCAACAAACTCTCCACATCAATCTCTAACATCAACAAGGCACAATATCCATCAATGACCACAACTTGCCAACAAGCTTTTCGTGACACCATTCATGCATAACATTACCTTGACATTGATGTCAACTTTATAATAGATAAGATACTTTCCATCCTCCTTGAATAGTTATGTCTCTACATGTATCCCATCGAGTGTATTATGAAAAAAATTCCAAGGTATTTGTACTCTTCCACTATTTCTAGTGGACTATCTTAAAAAATAAATGTAACTTGTTGCTTCTTCCTTTTAAGGAAAAAATCATGACTTTGGTCTTGCTAGTGTTCACTTGCATCCCAACCTCCTGGAAAAAGAGTTCTAAGGCCCTCAAATGTTCCCTTAAACCATTGGCATTTTTTGTAATTAGAATAAGATCATCTCGTATAAAAAGTAACTTCACCACGTAGCCCACCAACTGGATACCACCCCATCTATTTTGTTTAACCATTCCTCAAGTTTATCTATGTATAATCCAAACAAAGTAGGAGATAAAGGACATCCTTGTTTGACTCCAATGTCGCTACCAAAACATTCAGACATGCCCTCACTAGTTTTGATTTTAGCTTTAACTTGCTCATAAAGTTTATGCACTGCAACTCTATACTCATTTAGAATCCCAAGTTCCTCCATCATGTTCCACAATTTTTCCCTAGGCACTTTGTGTCAAAGGACTTTTAAAGTCAACAAAGCAACATAATACTTCCTCCTTGGGTGTCCCAGACTTTTTCAATCAAATGTCTAAGAGTGATGCAATGATCAATCGGAGTGCTTTGGTCTAAAGCATGCCTACCCTTTAGCTCCTTTTCCCTCTTTTTCTACATGCAGACACAAAATCATGCACATACTACTATTTTACTATACCACTAAGTATGTTATTTTATGTATGGATCTTGAGTAAGAAAAGTACCCACTGGTGACACACTTCCTAGTCCATATTCTTGCTCTAATTGCTTTGACTATTTTTATCTCTCACATCTGTCACTACTACACCCAGTTCTGGTCAGGTCATAGGGATCCATGTATGTTAGTCTTTTCACATTCGTCGTTAGTTGTCTTAGGACACTAGCCCCAGGACTGGACACTAGTGCCGAGGCACTCATGTCTAACTTGGGTGCTCATGTCCTCTTTGTTTTTATTCACATTTTTGACATTTGTGGTTGGCATTTTCAATTTTCTTACTCCTATCCTAAGGTCCTAGTCGGCATGTCATGTTACTAGTGTCAAAATTCAAACAAGAGATCCCTATATAAACATAACATACATACCATTATAATGGCGGGTAATTTTATGAAGGGCTATCTATCTACATACTATCAAAGGGACTACATTTTGGGCTTATTACTCTACATACACTACATAGGAAGGGGAATTTTATGAATTCCATCCCACACATTTGCATTCTATCTAGCTACAACTTGCTATCTTGGCGTCACCGACGTGAGGGAAACCTAGGAGCACTATTGCACACACAAGCACATAGAACTACATGGAGTCTGAGATGTAGTGCAACAATCATTCGTAAGTTCACTCTGTTAGGTGACCGTTGGGGTTAGTATGAGTCCCCATTTGCATCTTTATTTTTTAGGATTTTATGTAGTTTGGGGTTTTGTAGGATATTATCTGTTTTATAGGTTACCAATGAACTTGCTAATCTTCCAGTGACCTACAGGTGACCAACAATGAAGGATAATGAAACCCTAGCGAAACCAAAAAAATCAGGTTTCGACCCTCTGCGATCCACATGTGCCTACAGAAGTTCTCGGGCACCGGGAACCCTCGTCCCTACCAGGCGCCCTTGTCTAGGCTATTCTCGTAAGTTCTAGAACTTATATCAAGTGTTTTTCAGCATTTCGCCCAACCTTTTCATTAGTTTCTCTAGTTCGGGTACACGTTGGGATAAGAGAAAATAAGATAAGTGCCATATATCTTTCATTTCTTATATAATTATATTTTTGAGGTGCTTAGCATTTGTATCTTATTGTATATCATTGTAGCAATTTCTGAAATTAGATTTTAATAAAATATTCATATTTTATTAAATCATTTGGTGAACTCATTTCTTAGAACTCCTTGCCCTAGGATCCACTAAACCCTAATGGCTAAAAGTAGATCTTCCTCTCTAGGAAATCTATGCATCATGTGAGTGTTAATCCTATCCTTGATGATGTTTTTGAGGCTAAATTGCTTGATCTTTATCACTATGCTCAATTTGATGTTAATGTTCAAAGATTTCTTGATGTTAATAAACACAAAGTTCCTACTAGTTTTGAACACTCTACTCTCAACATTGTTCCTAACACTCGAAGATTTTTCTAGATGTAATCCTTTTTATTCCATAGACACCATGAATACTTCACATTCTTCTATTTCTGCTAAAACTCTTGATGATGCTATTATCAATTATATGCTTGGTCTTGATTGTGATACTGTAGAAAAAAACCATGATGAAAATGTACATGCACAGGATACTATTTCTCATACAAGTCTGGATGAATATAAAGTTGTATTTCATACTTACTATATTTCTAAAAATGTTTCTCATGATAGTTCTTCTCCTACTTTATTATATGTTGATGACGTTCTTGATGAATTACTTGCATGTGAAACTTTGTCTAATACTGATGATATTTCTGAGCATGAACATGTTAGTAACGATTCTACTTCTCTTAAGACTATTGAATGTGAATTTTCCACTCCGATTTCATCTACTTTTGAGGTTTCTTTTTATGGCATTCATGATGATTATTCCATTCCTACTAGCTCACCTCTTATGGTTTCTTCTGATTCTATTGCTAGTATTTTTGCTAATATTCCATGTTCTTCTCCACTTCTTTCCTCTTCTTCATCTCTTGATGATGTTCATGTTACTTCTTCTATTTATCCTAGTATACCGCCTCTCATTTCTTCTACATATACATCTAGTGTTCCCATAACATCTTCATCTTTTGCTTCTTCTTCTCACATTCCTATGATCACTCATAATGGAAAGATTCAACCTCTCAATGTGCCTCTTACATATTCTATGATTCCTCCACATGATATTTTGTCACTCATGCATGTTGTTGGCCAGTTACAATCTGAGGTTCAATATCTCACTCTTGAAATAAAACCCTATTATGATTCTATCGATAATAACTCTCTTCATGGCAATCCTATTCCAAAGAAAATTCATAATTCAACATTTCCTAAGGATTTCATCATGCTTAAATTTTCATGCTTCAATGGAATTAAAAATCCATATATGCATCTTAAGCATAATCGTTTAGCTATGGATTCTTGTTTGAATGATTGATTATTGCTAAATGCCTTCCACCATAGTTTAGTTTATGAATCTCTTCAATGGTACACTTATTTGCCTTTTATATATATTAGTACATATTGTGAAATAGAAGATGTTTTTCTTAGATGATTTATGCTAAATAATGGTCCTAGAGTCACATATGATCACTTTCTAGCTTGCATCAGGGAAAGAAAGATCCTATTATTGATTACATTTTATGCTTTAATTCTTACATGCATCACTTAGTATTTTAGCCTATTGATTTAGAGAAGCAATTTATCTTTTGTCGTGGCCTAATTCCTTATTTAAAAGAATGTGTTAGAAGCACAAGGGATTGAGAGGGGGGTGAATCAGTCCTACAATAATTTTATTTTCATTTACAAATCATACATTCATCCATTAGATTGTATATGTAACATCCATGATCATGTGTACTTATTAAGATATGCAAAATCAACCACAAGAGAAAGAAAGTAAAGTACTCAACACAAGAACACCATATTTAAGTGGGAAAACCTCATGGGGAAGAAAACCCATTGAAAATATACTTATATTACTCAAATAAAAGTAATTTAGTGAAGCACCAACTTCACAAGGAGCACCAACCCCTAGTTTAGTAGAGCACCAACCCTATAAGGAGCACCAACCCCTAATTTAGTGAAGCACCCACTCTAAAGGAGGATACAACCCCCTAAGGATGACCAAACACCAACTTAGCCACATGAAGATATCTGATCTATGATAATTCTGATGCCACAACTGATAGAGATCACTTATTTAGCTCACAAACCCTAGCTCACACACTAGGTCTTCAAACTTGCACTATCTTGCTCTTTCTTCATTTGTCTTTGCTCTAACTTATTTCCCTCATGTCTTAAAAAAATATTCAACCTTTCATGCTCTTCCTCAGCCTTCAAATCATGCTCTCATACCTACAAAATTTATTCCTCTAGGTCACACACCTTCCCTCCAAGAGCACTAGTTCAAAAATGAACCAAACAAGCACTTAAAATATGATTTTCTTCCATCCATCCTAAAGAATTATGTCCCTCATCATAATTTCAACCCATACATATCTATGGCATTCATAAATTTTAATTACAATAGTTACATATGATCGAAATAGGACATCCTAGGTAAAATCTCATTACATATGCCAAAAATGGCTCAAAACCCCATGGGCACAATCTTAAAATTGCCCTAACATTAGTACCATATTTTTTAAGACCCAAAACAAATTAAATATGAATAAAATATCATTAAAAATTCATCCATGGTCACAATTAATATCAACCAATCAAATTATTTCATTTACTGGGCCCAATATCCTTTGTATTTCTCAAAACAACTATTTCTGCACCCTTCATCACCCCGAAAATTTTATCGATCACAAAATAAATTCTACTAAACCAAAACATTCCATGTGACCAATAAAAATAAATTTCAAAACATTTATAACACTTCTAATAAAGTTACAATTCATGAAACATCCTTGACATCAAACCACAAAAACATTTGTCTTCACCAGATCAACGTGCTAAAAAAGTTGTTTCCAAATGTTAGCTCATAAAATCATTTATACATGTAGTAAAGAAATCAAAATTGATTCATTGGATGAAAAATTCATCCCTATTCACTTTACATGTGATATTAAGCATCACCCAATCCATCTCATACTTCAAATAACATCAAACTTTCTGGAACATATCCTATCTTGAACTACTAAAAATATTCTTACTCAAATAATTCCCTGGAAACTATGTAAATGGGCCTCATCATGAGTAAATAAATATACCAATGGAAATATATCTAAATATTATTTCCAACACAACTTGAATCATCTCAAAACTCCACCTGTAGCTCAAGTTATAACCATTTTACTGAACCATGCTATTTGAGACCCCAAAACTGCCCTTTGACTAGTCAACTTGTTTGGACCTCAAAACAACATGTACCTGCATTAAATTTCTCTGAAAATTCATGGACATCAATATCAACTCCCATTCACCATGAAAAATCAATTTTTCATGCTACTCCTTTGGACCATCTTGTCCTAAAACCTTCTTTCCTAGAAACTTTTATTTTTAGGTGGGGCCCACTCATCACCATGAACTCAACCATACAATTTTGGAAATAATGAGGAGTCCTCAACATCATGTAATCATAAATTTTGATGAACCAATCAAAATTGGGTCACGATGATTCACTTTCTGTAAATTGCTCCTAGCTAGGGTTTAACTAGGGTTCTAGACCTCTTTACATTCTTAACATTTGTTCATAAAATTATGATGATAAAATGACCTCATTGTTTTTTTGAAACCTTATAAAATCACCATATAATCTTCCTGAAAACTTCAAGGTACCATGCAAATCACACTATTCACAACGAGCATCTAAAGTTCAAATTCGAGCATGATTTTCACTTGTTCTTGACCCTGTCTCTAAAAATTGTCATAAATTACAAAATTCACATAATGGGAACCTAAATTTTTATTTAGAGAACTATGAATCATCCATATAACATCTCCAATCATCAGAATATAAATACCATTTCTCAAAATCTCCAATCACTAAGACTTACATATGTTTGCATGTTAGATCCTCACTGTAGAAGCTAGGGTCAACTGAAATAATGCAATAACTAAACAAGAAACCTCTGAAAATGACCCAAACATACATCATATGTAGTGATACACCTGATTACATACTCCCATGATCTTATATGGTTCCTATCCACACTATCACACCTCCAAGCAAACATACCTACTCCCAACGAGCACCTGTAACAAAGTGAACCTCATGTACCTGCACTATGCCACTGCTGCGAGTGCACAAGAACTCTAAAAAAATGCTAGAAATAATTTCAACATGTTTCCTAAGCATACAAGAAGCTCACACTGCTGAGCTACACCTCCCAGGCACTTGCATAGGCTTGTTAGAGTAAGCACACCTCACTTTATCCCACTGTAGCAGTTGATATACATACGAACTAGTATGTTAGCATCAATAACATCATCATGACATCATAATACAAAATTCACTTTATCATTAATGTGGTTTTTCATCAATGAAAACACCTATTAGGACACCATGCTAACAATCTCCCCTTTGTCATTGATGGAAAACACCTTGAAATTCTCCCCCTTTTTACATTAATGAAAAATACATACTTGTAACTCACCTTATTCACCTTCTTCAACTTCATACCTCCATGATTTGGTTGGAAAAATCAACCAAAGGTCTCAAAGAGATTTTTTTCTCAAAACACTGGATTTTGCCTTCATTTTAGGCATGCATGCAACAAGTTCCCCCTCGAAAATATACTTCCAACATATGAAAACCATCAATATAACATGAAAAAACATAATCTCACCTTGTTTGGAGCTACAACACCTCATTCATCCTTCTAGGCATGTAAGAACAAAAATTTTCTCCTTCACCCCTATTTTGCCTTCTTGACAACACTATATGTACTGTGTTCCGAGTCATACACACCTTGAGTCATGCCAACAATGTCATGAAATAACACATAAAATAATTTCAACACCTTTCTTGACCAAAATCCATCATCTCTAGACATAAAACAAGATGTATATTTCACATTCTTACTCACCATACCATTCTTGAGGAGAGCCCTAAATAGACTTTTTAGTACAATTTCAACCAACTTTGAAGCTCTCCCTATCTTCACTCAAAACACATACCTTGAAAAGCTGGTACCCCCCGGACTTAAGCTACCTACTTATAGCTCATAGGCACAAATTTACCTTGCTATATTGGAATAGAATAATATTGAACAACTATAACTAGTCCTAAAGCTTATATTCATTCTATCTATAACATCATGTTTGAGTGAGATCATGCATTCAAAAATCCAAAGTTGACTCAAGCTAGGAGGAAAACACACTGCAACAAGCCTTATTTGTTTTGAAATTCATCATTTTCAACTTCTAGGAGCCCAAACAAGCACTCCCCCTATCTAAACTGGACCACACACATCATCTAATCCTGTTGACACACTTTTCAACATTGTTTGTATATTGATAATCATTAAAACTTTATCTTATCTTCAAATTTGTCAAGATATACATCATTCTAGCACAAGACCTTAATTGGAGTGCCTCGAAGGATCACATATAATTTCTTCCTTGTTGTAAAGACTTCATTTTATACTTGAACAACTTTGAGTGCTTTGGAGCACTATGACTAACTGTTGAGACATAATAATGGCTATAAGAACCTACTTATTAACTTTTTCTTAATCCCATACATGTGAAGAAGCCTACTTTTCTTCTCATGCACATACACTCTTGATTCTCACTCATCAATGAGTTCATATTCACTATCTGCTCTAATCTCTAAGAATTTTTGCAAGATCTGGTCATGTAGCACGTTTTTTGAGATAATTTCTTTGTGACTTTGTTTGATAAGGCTTCATACTATTACCAGTACCCTAAACTAACAACAAATATTACTTCTGTATTCTTCTTGTCACAAGGAACACTGCTTTCTTGCACAAAATCGTAGCTTTTCTTTTTCAAAACCTCTAACACATGAATCTTGTGGTTATCCTTTAAGGCAACTCAGTCTACACATCTTTTGATATCTCTCTACGGACCTAACATCACCTTAGCATGAAAAAATCATCTTGAAGTGAAGTGACATCATACCTCCGATTCATTTGAACAATTTTTGACACCGTGCCTTGCCTTTATTAGATCTTTGTAGATCATTTTATCTCTACCTTGATCTCCACTTTCAATCATGTAAATGCTCTTTGAACCTTCATAGTCACCTCAACCACTAGGAATTTTTTTTCTTACTATAGTAACTCTTCATCAATTGTGACACCGATCATCGACATACTCTGTCTTCTTGAAGTATCCTTATAGAATTTTCACTTACACCGAAATTTTCATTTGAAAGCTATTTTAGATTGAGCATAACTTGTTTCATTCACATTTTATAACACTCATAAACATACTCATTAGTTTTGGGAGTAATAACTGCTTTCAAGGCATGAAATAAGTCTTTAAGATCTCCCCTTTTAGACATACCTACAACAACATCTTCACATGGATCCCTTGAGCTGTAACCTCAACACCATGAAGGCCTGGAAGCATATTTATAGCTTCAAATTCCACATACTGAGACTTGAGACAACATTGGGAAATCCTTGTTGAACTCTATTCCAGATCATCCTATTGCTTATACCCTATAGGATGATGATCCACATTCGAGACTAGCTGAGTTTGATCCTATGATCAACTTGAATTCATATTAACAACCTTTACTTCCATATAGAGCTCTTGAGACCTTCATAGATCTTGTCCTACCGAGATTACACATTTCAATCCTTTTAAGAGAACTATCGGACCATTTGACTAAACATGACTTCATTTTCTTCCTTTAACTAAGACAATACCTCATGAAAGCAAATAACATCACATACTTCATCCATATTTGACAAGACATACTTGATTTAGTGAACTAAAGTTATTACAACCTTAACTTTAAACTGCTCTTGAAATTTCAATGTTTGCATCTCCATGTTTTAGAATATTTATTAACACCCTTTACTCTTATTGGAGAAAACTCAGAGTATAACCTTCATGAAGCATAACCTACCCAACTCAAACCTTAATGATAAATGATCAATTTTTTTTTGACTTGATTGATTTCGAGAAAGCATAAGATTGACATCAAGATGAAACTTACCTTCTCAAATAAGAAGGGATTGTAAAATTCTCTAACACCTTCTTCACTATGACTCCAACCCCGTGGCTTGCATTCATGATTATCTATCACTCCTTTCAAAAAATTTGAAAGCACTTGTAACAAAATATATATCTCCTTCATTATTTAACAAAGGTAGCTCTCACAGACTCACACTCATCAATCTATTTCAAACCCTTTTCTTACTCATATGAGAGTCGGGTGTATAACTTCAAGGGTTTAAGAGCACAAAACCTTGATATATTGTACACTATCTTTAATAACGTGTCTTGAACTTTTATCAACACTTGGAGATGAAGGAATGATTCTTTAGACCTTAAAGGTCAACACGGACTTATTCACACAACTTGACATCACACAATTTCCATTCTAGACCTTGACAAGTTGACACAAACCCACTTGATGTAATTTGAAATGGAAAGTTTGCTCTATATTTATAGACGTTCGAGTTCATCTTATTTTGGAATAAGAATGGATTTCTCAACATCACTAAATCTTACTCCTTATGTTTGAAACAACATGACATGGTCCAACATTGACCTTACTCACACTTTTCAAAAACAATGACTCAATATTTGACATTTTGAGACTCAACACAGACATGTTTGCATCTTTTTGAACCCTAAAAACTTTTAATAGGCATCATGAAAACCTTAACTAGCTCTTTCAACAACAACACGAGCTTACCAATATTCATGACCTTGAGATATAATTCCTTTGTCAATGCGTACTAAATATTTCACTCACAACAAACCCAACACAAGGAATTTGGACTCCATGCTCAAGAAGGAGAAACTTCAATGAAACAACACAAGATAAATGATGCCCTTAAAGACCTTTATACTCTTGAATGCATCATGATAGAGCTTCAAACATTATTCATGACAGACCAAGCCACCAAGACTAAGATCTTTATGATAGAAATGACACATATGCAGTTTGACTAACCTTGAAGATCAGTTTGACACACACACACACATATGATGAACATATGATGCATGAAAATAGATCTTACAAGACACTTAACTTTGTCCCACAACACTTTGTGACAACATGACAAACCATTTGACTCAGATAGGACCTCATGAAGAATCACAAATCACCAATATTTCTAGGTATAGACACAAAGAATCATAGTGCACACTTTATGAATTCAAGAAACTATGAGTCCTTTGACACACTTGAAAAGGTGATGATACAACTCATGAAAAAACTAATGAAACCAACAAAGATTAGTGAAGAGACTATAGACTCCACAAAACTTAGACATACACCATATAATTTAAGACCAAGTTTATGACTTTTCATACTCAAGAACAATCAGATGTGATATGAAAACACCCTTAGAGACACAAAATGACATACCTCAAACACATAGAGGAGACACAAAAACCTATAAAACAGCTCCCACTTAGATGAATGCTTCATATGCACCTATATACCTTCAAGAAGCATAGTGAAGGCATAAAATCACCAAGGAGACCTAAAATAAAGTCTTAAAGAGATCCCAAGCCCCATTATGTGCTTGAGAAACTCCCTCTTCATCTCTTTTTTTACCCGAGCACCTTTGTTTTTCTCTTCATTGCATCATTTCCAACTCTTGATGAGACACCAAGGTCTCTTCTAGGTTCCCAAGTCCTTCTAGGACCATTACCTTGTACTCTAGGCCTCTGAAACCCACTTCTTTTCTCTCTAGGTCCTTGAGAATTCCTGTTATGACCTGAATAATCTTGATAACAATTTCTTGCAACATGACCAACTCTATAACAATTATAGCATACCACTAAATTTTGTCTCTTGAAGCCTTCATCTTGATTTTGTGATCCATACAAATAGTACCTTGCAGTGTGACCTTGTTCATTACACTTGTAGCATACTATCTTCTTAGCAAACTCATTTCTATTGTCTTTCCATAGCTGAGCATCTCTAGGATCAAATATCTTGACAAACATCCTCTTAATTTTTCTAGGCTCAAACACTCCTAAATTCCATCCACAATCCTTGGCTTTGTGACCATATTCACAACATGAATTAAATTCACCATTAAAGGATCCTACACCATTCTTAGAGGATTTGTCTTGCATTCTTTAGCTCTATGAAAAAAATGACATAAGAAACAATAGCCATTGAATTATCCTCCATACCTTGCTGCATTAGGTTGCTAATAGGCTTGGTATTCTCATTTTAATTATAGTGAATCACCTTATTTTGTTGCTTGGTACTTGGTTCACCATTTTCCTTACTTACAAGTATATCCTCTTGCCTCAATTCATCATCTTTGAGGTATTCCTTGAGTCCCAATCTATCCTTATCACCTGTTGGTCTTTGTTGACCAAGAATATTATCTAGGTCATTTGCACTTTTCTCAATTTTTTTGATTTAGTTGAAACTAGATCAAGTCTTGAATGTAGAGATTTCATACCCATTTCATACTTGATGCACTCATCTTCATTAGTATTGAGTTTTCATTGATCAAGGTAACCTCGATTTCAACCGAGTACATTATTCCTCTTTGACCCTTGGGGTTTGAGACACTCTCCAATTGAGATTTAAAATCCTTGATGTCTTGATCATGATTTATCTCCATATCCTTGAACTGACTTTGATAGGCCTCAATACATGATTAAGTTATTTCATTTCTTCTTCTCAATATGGCTACAATATCTGCAGACTTACCCATTGCTTGTGTTTCAGAGGATCTCCTTCACGTTTGAAAAATTCTACAAAAGGACCAGCTTTGATACCAATTGTTAGAAGTACAATGGACAAAGAGGGGGAGGATGAATCAGTCTTACGATAAATTTATTTTCATTTACCAATCATGCATTCATCCATTAGATTTTTTATACAACATCCATGATCATACGTGCTCATTAAGATATGCAAAATCAACCACAAGATCAAGAAAGTAAAGTAATACACACAAAAACACCATATGTAAGTGGGAAACCTCATGGGAAGAAAAACCACTAAAAATATTCTTATATTACTCAAAGAAAAGTAATTTAGTGAAGCACCAACTTCACAAGGAGCACCAACCCCTAGTTTAGTAGAGCACCAACCCTACAAGGAGCACCAACCCCTAATTTAGTGAAGCACCCACTCCAAAAGGAGGATACAACCCCCTAAGGATGAACAAGAACCAACTTAGCCACCTAAAGATATCTGATCTTTGATAATGTTGCTACCACAACTGATAGAGATTACTTATCCAGCTCACAAACCCTTGCTCACACACTAGGTCTTCAAACTTGCACTATCTTGCTCTTTCTTCACTTGTATTTGCTCTAACTTATTGCTCTCATGTAATAAAAAAATATTCAAACTGTCATGCTCTTCCTCATCCTTCAAATCAAGCTCTTATACCTGTAAAATTTATTCCCCTAGGACGCACACCTCCCCTCCAAGAGCACTAGTTCAAAAATGAACCAAACAAGCACTTAAATATGCTTTTCTTCCTTCCAACCTAAAGGAGGTTAGTACCTCATCATAATTTTGACCCATAAATCTCTATAAAATTCATAAATTTTAATTACAATAGTTACATATGACCTAAATAGGTCGACAAACCTCATTACATATGTAAAAATGACTCAAAAACCCCACATACACAATCTTAAAATTGTGCTAACATTATGTTGTAGCCCTCAAAATCCCCCCCTAATTTTCTAAGTCAAATTCAAATATTTTGAGTTCATGCCCTCCAAAAGTGTTCAAGTAAAGTTGGAAGCCCGAAAAGATAGAGAAATTCATGCTTTGAAGTGGTTTAAACTCTCCAGTCTGCACTTTTTGATGAATTTTCTGTTTTCCTGTCTGGATGCGTGAAAATTTTATTTTTGTCCTCCTTTGAATGAAATTATCAGTATTTTGATGGCCATGGATCATCAAACCTTGTATCATTTTCAATTCCTTGGTTCGTAAAATAAATTCAAAAATCAGGCGCAAAATGGTGGAGTTTTCTTCTTCTCTGCATTTTTCAACAGTTGCGAATGACAAGCACTTTCTTCCCCGTCAAAATTTGGCCTAATTATCCATGAGTACGTAGACATATATAATTGGAGGCCGGCTGACAGAGCAACTTTGAGAATTTGAGCCTTGTTTCCAAAAGGGCTAAAAGTCATAAAGTGACTCATAGCCCCGCCAAGCTCAAAGGAAAAAGTCACATCTTTGGCCCGCCGTTGGAAAGTCAAAGTGGGGAGGCAGATTGTTGGAGATTTTTGAGTTTTTGAGCCTTGTTTCCAAAATGGCTAAAAGGAATAAAGTGACCCACAACCCCGATCATGCTATAAGGGAGAAATTCAAATATTAAGCCCGCATCGAAGGTTAAAGCAGGGAGGTGGGGCTATGGAGCCCACACAAAAAAAGGTAAAATTATAAAAGTGGCCTATGAATCTATCTCCACTCAAATGAGGCCACATGTCAAGACCATATCAAAAGTGGGTGAGCGGGCCAAAATGTTCCAAAATGTCAAATCTCTATAAAGTCACAAAATGTAAAAGGAATCCTCCATGCCCGCTCTAGTAAATTTCTCCCACGTGACGAATCTGGTTTAAAGTTTCAAAGGCAAGATGAATGGTTCAAATTCAAAGTTACAAAATGAGTGTAACGGTTGCATTATGAAAAGTATGGTTTTTCTCGCCATTGGTGTTTCTTCATGAATCAAGAATCTAAATGGACATAAATGATTGAAAAGAAATTGTAAACCGTTTCTTGCTAACAAAGAAGAAGTTGTAACCATTTATTGGAGGAGATTTAATGGCTTCTTCATGCCATTGTATAGGGTTGGAAATTGATCTTGTAAACTCATGGAGTGCATTGTACTTAGAGAAAGCAAAGGAGATAGCCATTTTCTTATAATTCCTCCATTGTCAAATTTCTTCCATTCCCTCATTATGTACAACTTCTGTTTAAGCATCAATACAAGAAGAAGGATTTTGTAGCCTCTTTGATGAGGAGATATTACAAACTTTGAGTTGGCAATCTTATCTCGTCTTGTTTCCATTTGTAGAGTTGTTTCTTCTCATGAATGCATGTGTTGATATTTCTAACTAGTATATGTAGGAATCTAATTTTCTACCTACAACATTAGTTCTCCTACCTCTCTTCTCACTCCATTTCCCACCTTCATAAAAATTCCCCCCTTGTAGATAACTGCTAGCATTTTCCGCAGGGTTAGTGGAGTGCCCTTGTTGGATCCTTGGCAAAAAGGCCACCACATAAATCCATCTTTTCATGTGTATGCATAAATGGCAACTGCACAAGTTAAGTAGAGGGAATTAGATTCCCAGAGCATTGGCAAGGAGTCCACATTTTTTCCACCTGAAAAATTTTCTCACCAATAATTTTTGGCACCCACCGCTTGGTAGATTTAGTAGCATCTCGCACTGAATGCAACCGTAAGGTCAAAAATTCAACATTCAAAAATAGATTTTTTTTGGAATTTGAATGGCTATATGAGCCACATGGATTCAAATCATGGCTATTTTAGGAAACCCTCCTATTGAAAGACCCAAATTTCTCTTCCACATCCAAGAAGACATTGCTTCAGATTTGAGGGAAGCTATCTGGCATAATAGACAAAGTGCCAACCACTACTTCATTGCCATGAGAATTCTAGACCTTGAAGAAGAATGCGTTGTTGAATTGGAGAGGCAAAGACAAATTCCAGCACCACAAAGAAGAGCATAGATTTTCAAGATGGCGGATAGAAGATACACTTGACAACAAAGACAAGGAGGACAAATTGATCCCATTTTTGAGGAACTTCAAAGGAGACAAGAGCTACTCGAGAATCCAAAGGCCTCCTTTTCAAGAAACCAACCACGTTGGGAACTTGAGTGTTTCAATCCTTTAGATGGTGAATTTCCATACATCAATGAGAACCTTGAATATTTCACCGATGTAGAGACCGAAGAAGAAGCTAGAGAAAGAGAAGCAAGAGCCAACGAAGAAATAAGATCTCAACTCAAAGAAATTGAGAGACTTCAAGCCGAGGTAGATGAAAGAACAACATAGAAGCCACAACCTTAGCAAGGTTGGAAGATAGAAACAAAAATAGAATGGGGGATCGTGAGTGTGAACGTGATTGTGAGGCCCGTAGGCCTAATGTACCATGGGGAGGAAACATTGGTCCACTGGCTCTTGCTTAACCACTCCATGAGCTACTGAGAGGCTCAAGAAAAAAACTTCCAAAAATTCAAAGGGGATGGTTCTCAACTCCCTGAAGAGCATGTAACAACATTTATCACTACTTGTGGTGTTTTGGGTGTTCAGGATGAAGATGTGTTAGTTTGACTCTTTAAGGAGTCACTTCAAGAAAAGGCTACCGAATGGTTCTACATGCTACCCCCAAGGTTCATCACCTGTTGGGATGATATAAGAAGTGCATTTGAACACATGTTCAAGAGAATAGAAGATTGTTAGGATATTTTGGTCCAATTGGTACAAATGAAGAAATAAACCTCTGAGTTAATGAGGGACTTTGTAGCAAGATATAATAGAGTGATAAGAAGGATCCCTGAAGATGTGGTGCCTCATGAAAAATAATTTGAAGAGGTTTTTCATTAGTGCTCTGCCATCAAAAGTAGGTTTCTTCCTCAAAAGAGCCCAACCAAGAACATTGAGGTAAGCCCAGGACTTTGCAATAGAAACTGATGATGATCTAATCCTTTCTGGAAAGGTGAAAGTTCTGAATGGGAAACAAAAGGGTCAAAATTCAAACTCTATCACCACAGATTCGATGTTCCAAAAAATGGAAAATGACTTGGTTGCCTTGTAGAAGCACCTATCTCGAGATCATAATGCTGAATGCTTCAATGAGACCAGACCCTCTAGATAGGCCAAGGATTTTTCCACCTCCTCATCAGCTTGCTCTTGAAACACCACCAATCAATGCCATTTGTGACACCAAATAGCCAGAGGAGGAAGCATCAATTGATGAAACTAAAGAAGAAAATATGAAAGACTCGAAAAATATCTTGATGTCGAGGAAGTTGATATGCACAATGCCTAATTAAGTACGCTGATGATGAAGATGAGGATGATGAAGAAGCTCCAAGTTTCTCATGTGCTATTTTCACTCATGCATAACCCAAGAAAGGTGCTTCATCCTCAATAGTTGTGGTAAAGGATAAGAAGAATAAAGAAGATTATCCTCCAGAGGTCACACAAAATAAAATCATCAGCAGAGGATCACCATTACCACCTTCTATGGAGTCGGCCAAAGAAAAACCAAACTCACTGGTTTTCAGGATCATGCTACTATGCCAAGTAAGTCATCTAATTCTTCTCCCAGCTCAAAAGTTGCTAAGAAAAATTCTCCTTGAAATGTTGTTCCTGCAAAAACATCTAAGGTTCAATCAAAAGCTACACCCTCACCCCCTTCTAAGCCAATTGCTACACCTAAAATGGATAATTCAACACCAAAAGTAGCAAAGCCTCTACTATGTAAATCTTCATCTATTTCCGAAACCTCTTCCTCGCTCATCATAACCCCATTTGAATTTGTGGAACATGCAAGCAAAACCAAAGTCCAGCTCTCAGAAATAGAATACCTACAAACATACCCTACCCAGTTTGACAGGTTCATTAATACAGCTCATGGTGGTAACCCTATATCCTCGAGCCCTAATTCTAAAGGATTACCGCCCACACCATCCAGAACATCTTCCATAAACATGCTAGCCCTCAGTGCCTTCAAAACCAACAAGGTTGAACCTTTCTACATGTCACTCCTAATTAAAGGCTTTCAGCTAAATAATTATATCATAGATTCTGGAGCCTTTGCAAATGCTCTAGGAATCATTTTGACTCGGGTAAATGGCACCTGCTACTCAATGGAATCCAATCAAGTGCCATTGGTAGGAAGAATCAAAGATGCACAGGTATCACTAGCTGATTTTTCAGACAAGAAGGTGCTCCTAACCATACTGGTAGTAGACATCCCAACATCCTTTAGTATGCTATTAAGTAGGAGTTTCCACAGAGACCTAGGTGGAGATATAAAAATGGATTGGTCTTCTGCAACTATCCCAGTAAAAGGTGAGATGAATAAGTTACTACTAGTAAAAAATATTAAGTTCACAATACGAAAGTCTGATGATCCGAAAGCAAACATTCTTTTTTAAGATTGTGGGCTAGGAAACTACTTCCTCACATCAGAAAAGAGGAGAACTTGCCACTTCTCATGGAGGAAGAGGAAGATCAAATTTGGACAACGGAATTTGATGGTACTCATTCCAGAGTGGGCTCGGGAGCTAGTGTAGTATTATAATCTCCCTCCAATGAGTTGTACTGATTTTCCTACAAGCTGCAATTTGATAATACAAATAACACTACAGAGTATGAAGCACTACTCTTAGGCATGAGTGTAGTAAAGGACATGGGAATCAAGAAATTGAGATGCCGAGGTGATGTAAGCACTTTGACACATTGATTAGACACCACACAAGCAACAAGACTCAGACTCATACTCAAACATGATGAGAAAAATATCCAAAACTCCTTTTAGATGATAACAAGACAAATTCAAACACCTACAAGTGATCAAGACTTCAAAAAACACATGAATAGGTCACTTAACATACCTTATACCGTTTGAGGTATCCCATACTCCAAATGACTTAAACTTATCATGCACAGGTGAATGAATGGTTGAAAGGAACATATGATATTATTTAATTTTGAGCCCTTCTACTAAAGCAAAAAAACCTCTTTGAACTAGTTTAGACCCTTCCTTGATGCCACAATCACCTTCTTTGACAAACTTCACTGGATTAGGCTACAATTCAGACTGAGAATCTGATACCTTAGATTTTATTTCTTGAACAACCACCTTTTTTCCTTTAAGATCTATCAAAACATCCTTATAATTATTCATAAGAGTCTTCTTCTTGAAAACACTTCCATTTTGAGCTTGAAATCTACTAGAGTATCTTGATGATCCCATTTGGTGACAATATCTTGCAACATGTCCTTGCTTGTGACACTTATGACATACAAAACCATTATTAATTCTTCTTAGTTCAAACAAAATTAGTTTCCATCCACAATCCTTTTCTCTATGCCCATTATCACAACATGAAAAACATTCACCTTTGAAGATACCTACATCATTCTTAAGAGACCTCCTTTTGCAATCTCTAGCTCTATGACCAAAATCATGACAAACAAAGCAATATACATTTAATGAAGAACCATAAATAACAACATTAGGCTATCTAATAGATATATAAATTCTAAAATAATACCTATTAGTCACCTTGTTATTTGATTTTGAACTGGACTAGCATCATCTTCATTCTTATTTTTATTTCCTTCAAACCCTAGGACTGTTTTTCCATTTGTGGATTTTTGTCCTTCTAAAACCCCATAAATATCCTCAAAACTCTTCTCAAGTCTCTCATACATCTTCAACTTACTGGATTCAATTTCCAAATTTGATTCTAGGGATTTTAGTCTCTCTTCATACTTGGAACAAGATTCCTATTTCTCCTTTAGGGATTTTGACATGCTTTCAACTTGTAATTCAAAACCCTTGATGGCTTGGGCATGCTCTAACTCCATATTATTAACCCAATTTTGATAGGATTCAATACATGATTGAGCTACTTCATTCCTCATTCTTAATGTTGTTATAAGATCTGCAGACTTACCCATATCTTGTGCTTCAAAGGATCTCCTTCAAGTTGCTAGACTTTCTTCTCAAGGACCTGCTCGATACTAATTTTTATACACACAAGGGACCGGGGTGAATCAGTCCTACAATTATTTTTATTTCATTTACCAAACCATACATTCATCAATTAGATTTTCCATACAACATTCATAACCACGTGTTCTTATTAAGATATGCAACATCAATCACAAGAGCAAGAAACACCATATGTAAGTGGGAAAACTTCACGGGAAGAAACCCATTGAAATGCTTCTTATATTACACAAATCAAATAATTTTTTTGAAACACAAAATTCACAAGGAAGACCAACCCTTGATTTAGCGAGGCACTAACCTCATAAGGAGTACCAACCTCTTGTGTAGTAGAGCACTAACCCTACAAAGAGCACCAACCACTAATTTAGTGAAGAATCCACTCAAAAAAAAGAGGCTAGAACCCCTAGGATGACCAAAACCAACTTAGCAACATGACAAGGTTTTTTATTTGATTTTTTGCTACAAAACTAATGAAGACCATATTCAACTTAGAAACCCTAACTCATACCCTAGGGCATCAAAATTTCTCTATCTTCTTCTTTCTCAACTTCTCTTGGATCTAAAATCTCACTCTCATGTATTCAATAATTCCTCAAACTATCATAATATTCCTCATCCTTCAATCTATGCACACATACCTACAAATCACTCTCCTCTAGGTTGCACTTCTTCCCTCTAAGATCACTAAGTTAAAAAAATGAGATCAAAACATCACTTTTATATGAATTTATTTATTCTAACCCAAAGGAGGTCAATATTACACCTTTGTTTAGAAAAATGCATCATTAAAAACATCCCTCAACTTTATCACAATAGTCACAAAAACCTAAGTAGGCCATCCTAACAAAAACCCTCCATCCTTGCACCAAAAATCACTTAAACCCATGCATTAAAATGCCAAAATTCTCCTAACACCAAAAATATAATTAGTCATGACCCAAAATCACCACACATTTTAAAATTAACATTTAAACATCATATATGAATGAAATTTATCTCAACTAATCAGAATATTTCATTTAATGGGACCATTATTCTTTGTCCTTTTCAAAACAGCTATTTTCTACACCCTTTAGGACCTTGGAAGTGGGTATTAGTTTGAATACCCTTACAAATTTGTTTTGGGATTGATTAGGTCTAGTTTTGAAGTTGAATATGAAACTAAAATTCATTGAGTTAAAGGTAAAATATATGTGTTTTTGTAAACTTATTAGGATCTAAAAAATGTTGCAGTAATTTGGATAAGTTTTATTCTTCTTCTTAGAAATGACTTGGGTTAAACTGATATTTTTGGATTGCGGTTCCTTGAATTTTAAAACTAAGATGTTAAAAACATGGATTAATGGGTAAATTTTACCTCTTTGGGGAAATGAGTATGTTGAATAATCAATTTTTTTCCTTATTCCACTACTGGCTTTGCATCTTAAGCTGCGAGTTGTATTGTATCATTGTGTCAAGCCTAGACCCTTGTGGAAATTCTCGGGAAATTAAGTTTCAATTCGTGAATATTTTTCTTATTCCATTACATGTTTGCAATGAATTGGTAGATTTGTTTGATAAGGGTTCATTATTGAGTTATAAAGATAAATATTTTTTCTCCTTAATTGACTACTATGAAACTTCTTGTCATTTTATTAGTCACTCCGAGTCATGGTTACACCCTTACGAAGTTTTTGTGAATTTTTAGTTTGTCTAGTAAATGTTAGGTTGGATGATTACTATTTCCTTCTATCATGTAGATGATTCACTGAATTGGATAGACAATTATTAAGTTTAAACATCTTCTTATAAGTGGATTTATCATGAAGGAACTATTATTTTACTAAGTAATTATTGTTTGGGATCTTTTCGGGAATTAGTCTTTGTCGAAGTTGATCTTGATATAAGAACTTTCTTTGAACCATTGGGAGTTAGTAATAATGATTGTTGTATGGATTCAAGATAGACAAGCTGGTCGATAGTATAAGGAACTAATTATTTGGAAAGAAAATAAATTCTATTTTTTCCTTTCAATTATTCTTTTGGATAATAAAATAAGCTAGTATGAGACCATGCAAATGACTGATTTTGTTAAAATTCAGCTACGTATATTCATCTTTATGAGATGTATTTAGTGACTTTATAGTTTGATAAAATGGTTCTAATATGTTTGAAAGTTTATCTAAATATCTTAGGAAAAATTCATTGATTAGAGTCATGATTGGATTTTTAATAACTCTTCTTAACTAAATAATGAAGTGATGACATAGTTAACTAGCTATGAAGTTAAGAGTTATCATTAGGTGAACCTTATCATATTCATTTAGTTTGTAATATAACAACATGAATGTAAGTGGATAATTCATTCCAGTTCGTAGAAATGACCAGGTATACAATTTTCTCTCTCCTACATCATCTTTGGACATAGTTTTTATTATTGGGGAATCGAGTAGCTAGGAAACTCAACATGGGTAATATCATTGTCGAAGGTGACTCAATGAACATTTTCAATAATCTTTCCAAGTCCCTAACACCTAGTTGGACCATTAGAGACTTCATCAATGAAGCCCATAATTTATGTAATGGTCTAAACATCATTTTCCAACATGTTTATAGAGAAGGAAACAAATCTGTAGATTTGCTAGCAAATATGGGGGTTTGTATTAATGATTACAAGGAATGGCATGATTTCAATGACACTCCCACCGAATTTAAACTCATCATTACAAATGAAGAAAACACTCTCATCAGTACTTCTTAGTCGGTAGAGCCTACACATGCGTAATCCTCTTTCTAAATCTCCAAGGCGGATCAGGCACACCTAAATTTACTCCCCCCTAACTTTGAAAATTGAATGCTTTTTTCATACTGAACAAGTGTGGGAGAAGGAAAAGGGTTTTATCTCTGTAACTCATAGGAATACAAGTTGTTGGAAGGCTATTGGAAGGTCTACAAGTTGTTGCTTTCAATTCAACCCTTCACATTCACAGGTGGTTTTCATAATGGGAGGTGCCCCATGCAGAGTAGAACCCATCTTTGACCCACAATGGAAGGAAAAATCCAGCCATTAGAAACTATAAAAATTTGAGGTTTCACGGATTTCATCCAATGAATCAAAGGGCATGACCAATATATCTCTCTTCAATTCATGGAGAACTGGAAAAACCGTATCATCTCTATCAGAGGTAGATATTTTCCTATCACTGAAGAGTTCATCTTGTTTATCACTGGTTTAAGCATGGATGGGAAAAAATTCTTCAGGAATAAATTCAATAAGGAAGTAGAGGAAAAGATATTTCTGGATGAGGGTGAAAAGCTTGACATCAAGAAGGAAGGCATTCTTGTTTCCTCTATCCCGCAACCATTTGATGAGGTCACCCAAATGATGGTTCGTTATGTCACTCTTGAGGGAAGATTCTCCACCATTCCTCTGCATCACTTGGTCCTGCTTAATCATTTCAGACGGGAGGTGAAGGTGAGTCTTTCCCACTATATTCTGCAGTCTATGGAAAAATCTGTGTTAGAAGTTCAGAGTCACAAGAGGACTGTTCCTCTTCACCAGGGTGTCATTTACCTCATTAATATTTACATTTATAATTATTTTGGCCCTTGAACTTGGTCCCACTGTGGTCTCTCCTCTTCCCACACAACCCCGCATTCATTCCAAAAAACCCATGTACCGAGACTCTGTCTCTGAGCCACCCCCTAAGAGGATCCTTTATAGTAGAAGGAAAGATAAGGAAATTCTGGGCATTGGCTAGAAGGATAATGAAATTGTTATGGAGGATAACCCCCACTATTCTTCCTATCATGAAAGAAACCTCTGTTCTGGAAGAGAAATTCAACATGCAGGCTGAGATTGTGAAAACCCTTGAAGACAATGTGGACTTCCTTCTTAAGTCTGCAGTCAAGGAACAAGCTCCGGATCCTATCACCAGCCTCAAAGAGGAAATTGTCACTCTAGAATCTAAGCTTAAAGCCCTTGAGGAAAAACACATAAACTATATAGCCATGTACAATGCTATTATGGATATCATGCAGGTCCACATACACCAAATTTGTGACTCCAGTGGTATATTGGCCTCTGCGTGGAAGAATGAAAAAATTACCAAAAATTTTAAAGCTTAAAATTGGGACCCCACTATTGACACTTACCTAAAAATCCATTAGGAACTCAAGGTTGCCTTAAAATTTTTCAACAAATCCATTGATTAGTGATGTTGTCTCCTTTTATTATTGCAGATGCTTTGGTGTTGTTTCTTAGCTGCGGTTTTGCTTTAGTTTGTTTGTTGTTGGGTTCTATGCAAGGAGATGGCCCATGCCTTTATTTTTTCTTGTTTATTTCATTTTGGTTGGGGTATGGTCCCCATGGATCAAAAAATCACATTGCTGTACTTTTTTTTATCTTGGCTTCTAAGCCTTTGGTTATATTAGTGGGTAAGGTCCATCCAAAACCTTTTACCTTTGATAAAAAACAATAATTATTATGAAGTGATATAATGGATTAGATACACATGATTTTTCATACGATGAATATAGTAATTGATTTTAGATATTAGTATGGATTGTATTTGTAATTATTGAAATGAAAAGTACTATTTCACAAAGTTGAATGAAGGAAAATTGGCATATTGTAATTTTTCGATTATCTCATTAGTAATAATTTCATAAACATATACTATCTTTATTAAATATTGAATAAATAATTGCTGTTCTAATTATCATGATTGCAAAAGATGAATGAGTTATAATGCTTTTTGTAGCAGAGTATGCTTAATATGTTTGCAATTATAATGGGGATATTATATCTAAAGTATGATTGATTAAAAATGTTTATATATGTCATTATATGGCAATAAAATACTCATGAAGAAACAAGGAAATATAATATTGTACTTACAAAATATAAGTATGTTAATATAATATATCTTTTTTTCATTAGTTCACCATGTATGAACAAATATGATAATTATCAGTTTATAAGTTATAAACAAAGAGGAACATATTGATGTCCTTTAATAGTGGTATAAATATATGTTATGGTAATGTATATTTGTTATGAAAACATATATGTTTCTAAAGAACCTTAGTGGATGAACAATTATGATGATAGAAAAAAGTACAAAAGGAACATTGTAACAATTATAAGATATAGTACAATTGTACATAATTAACTTAAGTGTACTAATATGATTAAGTGACTATGAATGATCATAAGTACTATTTATCTTAACGTTATGAATTGTTTTATCTTTATGCTTAACTAAGTTAATTCAATCATCATTGTAGGATGGCATATTCTCCTTATGATAGTGTGGTACGAGGTACTTATAATAGATGGTGAATCGGTGAGTTACTATAAACCTTGATTGAGGCCGGATAACATACGATATTAAAAATAACTTATCCCTAGGATGAAAGCATAATGAAATAACAATGAGGTGTAGTTATCATGAAATAAAATTCATGTTGTATGAATCATGTCTGTGCTAAACTATTGGTCTAAAGAAATTGTCTAAGTATTTGAAGAGCGCGTGGAGTGTTGAGGAACACAAGAGGGTTGTAGAAGCGTGCACAAGTGTCGCTAATAAGGGAATGCAAAAGAAGGAAACATTCATGACTTAGCCATTTTTGCATGGCACGGGCTAAAAATAGGAAAAGCAGATGGAGTGCAGATCAAACAAAGATAAGAGTATGAAGACTTCATGGGTAAGTGAGCACTATTTTGGGAACAAAGCAAAAGAGCAAAGATAATGCATAGTTAATAGGATTAAGATAAAGTTTAATTATAGATTAATCTATTATTAGCCTTCTTGTAAAAGCATGCAGTTGTTGGCACATGGCTATTTTGAGCATGTAGGCTATTTTGAGATGCATGGGTGGTGAAGGGAAATTCCCCACCCCTATATATGTTAGTTGATCTACATAGTTTTGAGATGATATATTAGGATCTAAATTATAGTAGAGTTATGTTGCTAGTATGAACTCGTGCGCATGACTCCAAGACCTATTATGTATTCAACTTCTATTATGTAATATTTTTGTTATTAATGGATTATTGTGGATGGATTATGGTAATTGATGTATATGATCATGGTGGTTGTATGGTTAATTTGATCTTAGTTCTGGTTTGATTCATTATGCTCTATGGTTGTGATCTGATTTATGTTATGCTTTATACCTAATTACTTGATCTATTAATGGTTAATATGATTATGTATGCTAACATCTTGAAAAGATTTCAAAAGGAGGGACCTGGTAGGATTTGCGTGCACTTGGGTGAGCATTCAAATCTATCTAGATGAAGTTCCAATGCACCTAGGCATTTGAGTGGAAAATAAGACTATATTTTGGTTCCATTTTTGGGACCTCTTTTCAAACTATTTTCCATGATGTTGCATGATGATGGCATATCGATTGACTCTTGTAGCCATTGAAAGTTGGGTAGATGAAGGAAAAATTAGTTTGTGTGAAGATATGGTTTTGGACCTGATTTCAATGCATGCAAGTGGGTGGAAGATAATCTATATCATGAGCTCTATGAGACATTTTTCATCCTTTTTCCTATAGAATTATATGAGTGGTTGTCAGCATATGCATCAAAGAAAAACTAGAGTTATAGACCAAGGGTTTGGATGCAGGAAGATTACCAGACTTTGTTTGATGTAGATGAACCTTGGATGCATGTTGTAGATCATTGGTGGGCTGGTGTTTGTGTATAGTTATACTTTGGAATACATTGTTTCTATATATTCTTGTTTGGAAGTTGTTGAGTTTGAATTTTTGTGTGAGCCCAAAGGATCTTACATACATTATTCCTTTGGAAATTAAGATCTTGATGGTGGTGTTGAGTTTAGAGTGCACCTACCTATGGCTAGCTAAACATACCACTACACGTAGGGGTAGGAGTAGGTGTGGTGAAAGATGGTGGACCCTTGATAGAAGAAAGAAGAAGAGAGAAGAAAAAGTCTTAAGTATAATGAAGTGTGGGAGAGGGAATTGGTGAAAACGTGATATTGAGGAGTCTGTGGAGTTTTAGAGGATGATGTCATGAAGGATTTAAAGCTCATGTGGAAGATGTGGAGCTAGAAGCATCAAGCTCTCCCCACTTAGGAAAGTGTAGTAGAGAATCCCCTTCAGCTTCTAATGAGAGAGCATCAGAGGAGGAAATATTGAGGACCGTGGGTGCGCATCTGATCCCACCTAGTGACCTAGCCCTTGTGCTTGGTGTTCTAGTTCTAAAAGTAATCATTGATAAGTAGGTGAGTGTAGGTAATCAATAGATTTAGGTAGATATCATTTTCCTTTGAATATAGAAGTGCATTAGACAACACATACACCTATGGCACACAAATGACATCATATTTGTTTGGGGGCCTGATTGGAGGAATATTTTTAACACATCATCAGGACAAAGTGTGGGCATGTAAAACATTGGGAATACGTCTGGAAGTACTAAAAATTCATAGACTATGGGAGTTTATTTAAAACTATAATTGGGACAAAGGAAGTACATCCACTAGTTTATTTCCCTATGGAGGAGGAGGAGAGGATGGATGGAAGAGGATTGGGATCAAGTGGATCAGGTGGTTCTAGAGGTGGAGGAAATACTGGTGGGGGTTCTGGTTCTAGATCTGGTGGACAAGGTCCACACCCTCATCAACCACATCAAGTTATTATGAAATGTCTCTTCACTTTCCAGAATATAGAGGTATTGAAGATGTGCAAGAGCATGTGCACAAGTGTGAGCTACTATGGCATGCTAAAGGAATCACAACCTCAGATAGAAAAAAGTCAATTTTCTACTACTCTTTAAGGGCACGTGCACATAGTTGGTACAAAAGTATGACCCACATCAAACTGTGGTGGATTATGATGCTTTATGCTCTTAATTTCTAGTTGAGTTCCATATTCTAGAATTTGAGAAAAAGAGTATCGCCACACTTAAGGACATTAAACATGGCTTATCAGAAAGCATTTGGGAATATGATACACATTTTAAAACTTTGTTATTAAAAGTTATCTTATGACATACATCCTAGTCAACATGCACAATGGTTTTTTGGTGGATTGTTGACTCCATTTAGAAGGGTGCTATCTCATAAGAATTTTATGGATCCTGCACGATGCTTTGGAAGTAATTATACATGTTGAGGTATTTGGAAGTGTGGATACTAGAGTAAGTCCATTATTAGAAGCAGATTACGTAGCCATGGTGAAACAATTTGGAGAATCTCTCTGCTAATTCAGCTCATGAGACATGTAGTGGAATATGGTGTATAGATTGTGAGGTTGAAGGACATACTAAGGATAGCTTCCCTCGTAAGTGGTGTGCACACCATGTTGGATTGTGAAATTTTCATTTGGACCATGATGATGCAAGTAGATGTCCCTCTCTTATAGCGCGTGATCCGGAAGAATGTGTCTATGTATTGTAATATTTGTAAAACTCATACTCATGATGACACTATTGAATGTAGAGTGATTGATCATATCCATGAAGCCATTGAGAGTGTGTGCCATAACTAGTGTGTAGAAGTGGATCTAAGGAACAAGGAGAACAACATAATGAAGGGCACAATAATGGGGATAACAAGAATAGAGATTTTTCATGGAGGATATAGAGGTGAGGGTGGTGGTGGAAGAGGAGGATTTTCTAGAGGAACTTGTTATACTTGTGGATCTCCTGATCATTATTAAGTGAGTTCCCTCTAAATGTGGTTTTCTCATGGTGTGGAAAAAAACACATAAGTTTGAAGAATTCCCTTGATTTATATGAGCACATGAGAAAAAAACACAAGAAAGACAAGGGTGTGGGAATGATTAAGGTATAACACACAACTACATGATCAATGGATGTCAAAGGTAGCACCTACCCCTGAGTTATAACCTATTTTAGTTACTACACATGTTGAGGTGACACACACATGTGAACCTCAAAGTATAAGTGACTATAACAAAGAAAGAAGTGATAAATGTAAAGTACCCTAATGTTACACATCATAAAGAGGTTTACTAGAGACTATGGATGTTATCAAGGATTTACAAGGAGAGATTCAGAGTTTAAGGAGTAGGCGTGTGGGTGATGGAATGAAAATAAGGTTGAACTCCCATAGAAGGATGTAGATGACTTGAAGGAGGATATTTCAAATGTTGTTAGGAGAACATAATCCCTTTTTAGGAGAGTGGTTGAGAAAAAGTACCACGTGTAGGTAATGAGTGTGAGAGGTAGATACTTCATGCAAATATGCCCCCACATAATCATGAGTATGATAAGGAGATTACACTGAATGTAGTCATAGATGGATGGATTTGAGAAACATTCTGATAGATATAGTGTGCAGAAGTTAATGTACTCACGTTGGATGCATGGAATCAGATGGGAAGACCACCATTGCAGCCTTCTTTGAATGTGTTGTATATGGAAAACAAAACTAGGGCTAATCCTATTGGAGTACTAAAGGATGCAACTATTACAATTCAAGGAGCCAATTTTACTAGGGAATTTGAAGTATTGGAGCTAGCTGAAGTAGATAGCTTCCCAACATTACTTGGGTGCCCCTAGTGTTATGAATAATGCATATTTATGCTTCAACAAAGGGTACATTATCTTTGAGAACAAGGAAGAGCATGTAATTATACCTTTGAATAGATGAAAAGGCTGCTCCATATGTTGAGCCTTTGAGTGAAGAAGACTTGAATAGGATATATATGCACACAATCAGAGACCTTGAGGTAACTGAGCCATCTAAGGAAGGAGTGATATAGTGGGATGATGCTCAGTCAGTTAGTGATACCACAAGTATTTCTTGTGATAACTGGGTGCATGGACATATGAAGTAGTTGGGTGAGAGATCAAAAACACAGTTACTCACATGATTGACACATGTGCATGGTTAGGTGCTTGAGTTATAACTAGGTACCTAGGTACATTGGTGAAGGAACCTGATGTATTTCTATGTGCCATGGAAGCCCAGTGGAAGAATGAAGGGAGATAGAGAGAAATATGCTAGTATATACTCTATGTGGGAACAATGCATTGGTGGACTACACACAAAGACAACCTATTAGAATGGAGAAGTGAGAATCACCTTTTCTACTAGGTTCCTAAGGAGTAATGTACCTTCTCAGATATGTAAATTTCATGGGAAGTCCCCTACCTCACATCACATTTAAAATTTTGAGAGACTTTGGATGGAGGGGTAGGAGGCCTTGCCACCATCACTCTGGGTACATAAGTTCTACTCCACTTTAAGTGGTTCATGCACATGCGTATGGTATGTTCATGCAAAATTGACAAGAGAAATAATTAATTGGCAGGAGATGACCTTAGGTATGATTCATACTTTTGATTATTTTCTACTAAGCCTCAATTAATGAAGCATTACAGATTATGAAGCCTTACTTTGGGAGATAGTGTAAAAAGGATGAGAACTTATTAGATATGTTTGGAGAGTTGGATTTAGAGGCATGCCTTGACCTTGAAGAGACTGAAGAAGAAGAAATGGTCTGCACTTGGGAAATGAAGGAAAATGGTAAAATGGTATGCATGATAAATGATGAGGATGATGAGGATAATAACCTAGATGTTAACCACATTGAAGGTACATGAGGTGATGGACACACATAGATGAAAAGTGCACATGTACGTATCATGAGCCTATGAAAACAAATAAGGTTAACATTGGAATAGATGTAGAGCCTAAAGAGGCCATTATTGGTGATTATTGGTTGGAGCAGGAAGTGGCTAATATTATTGAACTTTTGTGAATTTCAGGACTTATTTTCCAAGGGGTTATCATGAGTTAAAGGAGTACACCCTTATTTAGGTGAGATGAGAATAAAACTTAAAAAGAAGGTACACACTGATTAGGAAGAGGCCTTATAGGATGAATCCTAATTACACGCATCAAGGTAAAGGAAGAAATTGATAAAATGCTCAAGTTTATGGTATAATTGAGCCCATTGAGGAATCTAAATGGGTTATCCCCATGGTCATAGTATTAAAAAGGATGGGAGGATAAGGATCTATGTGGACTACAGAGAATTAAATGCTTCATGTGTTATTGATCCTTTTCCCACCCCATTCATAGAGGAGATCCTTGAAGGAGTTCATTGGGTGTGAGATCTACTCTTTTACAGATGGGTTTTTAGATATCATCAAGTGCACATACATAAAAGAAGATCAAGAAAAGACAACTTTCACCACTAAGTGGGGAATTTTTCATATACATAGTGATGCCCTTTGGACTAAAGAATATGTCAGTGGTGTTCTTGTGCATTATTGTGTAGGAATTTTAGGACTTCATTCATAAGTTTTTATAGGTGTATCTAGATGATTGGAACATTTATGGCTTAGTTAAGGACCATTGTGAGAATCTAAGACTTATGTTTGAGAGGTGTAGGTAGTTGAACATCTCTCTTAATATTAAAAAGTGCATTTGCAACACCTTTTGGCACTTTTTTGGGGCATATTATTTGTAAGGAAGGGTTGTTGGTGGACCCAACCAAGGTCATTGTGATCTTAGGTTTGGAAGAACCTAATAATTAAAGTGAAGTGTGCAGATTTTTGGGACATATAGGGTATTACAAGAAATTCATTAAAGGTTATGCAAATATTTTCATGCCCTTGGAAGAACTTTGAAAGCTAAAGGAAAATTCTATTGGTATGACACACAACAACAAGCATTTGAAACATTGAAGGAAAGGCTTACTACTTGCACCTATTTTATGCTTTCCTTCATGGGAAAACCTTTCATGTTCATGTTGATGCTTTAGGATGGAAATTGGTGTAGTGTTAGCACAACCAGGAGAAGGAATTATGGACCACCCCATTTTTTTTGCAAGAAGGAAGTTGACACTACGAAAAAAAATTATACAACTATTGAGCATGAGGATTTTTCCATGATCTACACACTGCAAAAGTTTAAACAATACTTATTGGAAACACCATTTATCTTCTTTACAGATCATATGACACTTAAGTATTTGGTCAAAAAGCCTATTTTGCAAGGGCACATTTGTAGGTGGATACTACTATTTCAGGAGTTTGAGTTTATAGTTGTTGTAAAACCAAGGAAAAAGTAATTTAGGACCTGACCATTTTCAAGAATTAATTTGGTGAGGATGCATGAGCATTGAGGAAATAATCTAGATGCATAACTTTTAGATTAAACCATGCACCCACAAATGGAGAGGACATTATCGTAGTATTTTTGCATTTGAGATGCACCTGAGGGAATGAAGACTTAGAAGAAAGAAGAAACAACTTAATACATGACACCTTACCAGTTGATAGGTGGAGATTTTGTATAAGCTAGGTCATGATGAAGTTTTACACGTCGGTGTGTTTTGGAGCATGAGCGTGAGGCTATTATGGAAGAATCTCATGGTGGAATTGCAGGAGGTCATTATGAAGGGGATGTTACCACACGTAAGATTTTGATGGCTGGCCTTTGGTGGGAAAATTTATACAAGGATACTAAATAATATGTCAAGGCATGTGACCATTTTAACACCTTGGGAAGCCTGGAACCAGAGATGAGATGCCTTTGAGGCCTATTGCAAGTGTTGAACCTTTTGAGAAATGGGTGATTGACTTTGTAGGTCCTATTCCCCCCACACATGTAGGACTAACACACACTATATTATAACTTGTATGATACTATCTAATAAGGTGGGAAGAAGAAACACCTATAAAGGATTGCACAACTACTACAACAACAAGATTTTTATGGGAAAACATTATTCAGTAGGTATGGATGTCCATTGAGTCTAACAAGTGATAGGGCACTCATTTCTTAAATGAGACAATCAGGATTTTATTGGTAGAGTTTATGGTGGCACACCATAAGACTACACCCTATCACCCACATGCCAATGATACTACTGAAGCTTTCAACAAGATTTTGGGACAAAAACTGACAAAAAAATTGTGATGTTGGAAGGAAAGATTGGGATGATAAAGTATTTGTTGTACTTTGGGCATATAGGACCACTTACAAAAGGTTGAATAAGGCCACACCCTTTTAGTTGGTGTTTGTGCACAGAGGTTGTATTTCTGTTGAATTCATGTTACCATCCCTACGTATTTCACATGTGCAAGAGGACTAGATGATGAAAAGTGATGGAGGAGTGCACATGAAAAATTGATGTAGTTAGATGAGAGGTGTGTTATTTCTTGATGGATCTAGAAGATAAAAAGGTAAGACAGAAAGCATGACATGATAGGCACATAAGGAAAAAAACATTTGAGGTGGGAAAGATGGTTCTTTCTGTATGATTCAAAGTTTGCATGCCACCCAAGGAAATTGAAAGTTCATTGGTTGGGACCATTTGTAGTAATAAAGATACTTGATTTGGGCACTTTCACTTTTAGTTATAGGTGTTGGATGGCACTTTATTTCTAGTTACTTCAATGGGAGTAGGTTGAAGCCCTACTATAAATAAGGATTCTTGGTGTTTGTAATAAGGTAGTTTCCACTTAGATTAGATTTCCTTTTTCATGTGTTTCCTTTCATTGTTTTTATGCTTTGTCAATTTAGTTATGTGTTTTGTTGTAATAAGTGCACTTTACACATAGAAATTGATTACTATCTTTTGAGTTCATGTGCAAAGGACCACACATAATTTTAGTGTGGGGTGGATTGCAAGTATGCAGAAAGAGTAAATTTGGTTGGTGTTAAAGAAATTTGACTAAGGACTAAAGGAGTATGCTTGTGGATGACAGTGTGGGTTGCTTGAGAAAAAGGTGATACAGATAATGAGAAGGATGGTGATAATAAGGAATGAAGAAAATTTCTCAAATTGACAACACACATGTATGAGAAAATTTCACATGGTGTAATGTGAGGTAAAAACAACATAGGAAACTACTTAGTATGAGGCAAGTGGATATGTACTTTCAATGCATGGGAGCATGCATGTAAGGAGGTATGTGGCGAGAAGTAGTGGTGCATTGCTAGAAGGTTATGAATGGGGCATGGAAAAATAGCAAAAAGCATGAAAAAGTAAAAAAACAGTGTAATTAAAGTTACGTATGGTGGTAGGTGAGAAATTAATGTGGAAAAATTTGAAAAATTTATAAAAGGGGTTTTGTGAGTTCATTCTACCTTGCATACTTTGAGTTTTCAAGTTGTGAAGTGCATTTTGAAGAGTGATTTGAGTGTGAAGTGTAAGAGAGTGATCATAAATCAAATGTGAACCAATTGAGAATTTGGACATGCCATCACAGAGCTCCATTGGAAGGGTGTTTGAGCTAGTGGAAGGCATGTGGAAGGAAGATTTATGAAGCTAGGGTTTGAGAAAACAAAATTATAGTTAGGGCATGCTAGGGCACATGGATTTAGGAGTTACAGAGATCAAACAAGCACAAGGAAGTATTGTAAAATCATAATGGAACCCAAGAGAGCACTTGGGATGACCACACGAGGCAGAAAGAAGGATGAAATGGAAGGTAGGAATTGAAGATGATGCACCTAAAAAAAATTTTTTGGAGATGTAGTACCCTGAAGGTGTAATTATGGGGTGAGATTGGGAATCACATATAAGAGAAGCAAGGTGAGTGATTACAATCACCTTTACCAAGAAAAACAAGGATGAAATGGACAAGGCACTGGTGACAAAGACAGATTTGTGAATAGAGGATGATAAGCCCATCTATGATGATGTGGGGTAGAAGATGTTGAAGAAAGTTGGATTTTTACAAGTATATGAGTTGCCATACTTTGGAAAGCTAGAAAAACTATACCAATGGTTAATGTCTAGAGTCCATGAGGACTTATTTTATTTTGTAGGAAGGAAGGTGGGTGCACCTCACCACACCCTTGATTGGAAAATTGATAGGATTGAGGAGTTCAGACACTAAAATTAGCAGTGACCTTAATGATGATGAGGGCATGGAAGAAAATTTTGTTGAGTTGGCATATGTAAAAGGAGGGTGTTATGGACATTGAGAAGTTGGAAGATCATCATGTGATCAAGATTGTTACACACCTCCTCACCAAGTTAAATAACTAGAGTTGGAGCCAAGTAAATAAGAAGTGGCTCCATATCGCTAAGAAAATGTTTAAGGAGTTGTATATATTTTTGCATTCATAGTAGAAACCATAATTGAAGAAGCACCCTAAGGAGACAAGATAAGTTTTGGCACTATTCTGTTATCTATTGTGTTTGTGGAGATTGGGGTGCCCGATGGGCCAAAGGAAAAGATATGGTAGTTCCATGAGGAGAAAAATTCACTTGAAGAAATATTTGTAAAGTATACTTGTGAAGGGAAATATGAGTGGCCCTTATAAAAAAGGATGGATAGCTTTGGTATAGTGCACACGCGGAGGCCTTTGAGCATGAATGGAGGATACCAAGGATCTACCTGTTGTATTGGACAAGTAGGCATAATTTGTAGTTTTCAACATTACACATTGGTAGATTTGGTATGAAGGATGGGAAGTGGATCCCTTGGTGTAAAACTTCCCTATGCTTTCAACATGTGGTACTTTCAAGCTTCTGTGAACAAATTTTTAAACACACAAATTAAGATTTGATGTAGACAAGGTTGATTGTGAATATCATACTCTCTGGAAGACATATGTGTATCCAGTAAGTCTGTTTATATTGAAAAATTGATATCAGATGAAATTAATATCAACTCCATGAGTTTGGTAGTTGGAACATTAGTGCAAATAAGGTATAAATTTACCTTAAGCCTAAGTTAGTGAATGGAAAATACATTGAGAATGAATTTAAGCTTCAGAGTTTTCCAAGGAAAACATATGATGTTGGAACTTGTAGGATGATGAACCCTCTCCCCCTCATACAAATGAGGAAGAAATATAGGAAGAGGAGGAGGAGAAAGGAGGACAATGGTGGATTAGATCATGGTGCATGGAGAAACCAACCAACTACAAACAAAGAGTAAAGCGAGAGATCCCCTCCCAAAGAGGAAGAAGAAGTGAGGGAAGAGACTAGTGTTGAGGAGGAAGAGAAAGGAGAAGGTGACATGGAGGACCAAGGCTTCAAAAAGAGTCTTGAGAGAACTAGGAAAGAGAGACCTTTGGTGGGACCCTCTAACCACCATGAGGAGATCTCTTATAAGGAAATCTCTGTGAAACCAAGCCCACAGAAGTAGACAAAGAAAAGGTGTAAGTATGTTCCTAGGAAAGAAGATGAAGAAGAAATTTCTGATGAGGATGCACATTGTATAGGACACACCATTTTTTGATGTAGAAGGAGAAGAAGAGCCTAGAAGGAAAAACTCAACATGATATGAGGTGCTTGGTGAGCGTGATGAAGAAAAAGGCCCCACAAGGTGGAGAAGAGGAGAAAGAAAAGAATATAGGTGAACCATCAGGTGAGCCTACTGGGGAGCATGAGGTGTGATAGGTGAAGACTTGGTTCATGATGTAGAAGTACATATTCCTAAGGGAATGTGGTATAGGAGGAATAAGGAAGAAGAGATGTATAAGATGCCTAAATTGGGGTATGTTAATGACCCTTTAAAGATCATTCACAGCTAGATTTTCAGAGCACACTTGACCCTGAAAATTTGTATGGATGGGAATTGATGGATCCGCAGGTAGAAAATATGTGCATAAGGAAGAAATTATCTTGGAACATGTACACACATGGACATGATAAAATTTGATGTGAAGGAAGAAGCATGCATCTAAAGGAAAATGAAGCAAAAGTCCCAAACAACACACATAATATGAAGCCAATGGAATTCACCGATGAACAAGACAAGTAATGCCTTATCTAAGATGGTGGCAACTGAAGTGGTGCACAGAGGAACCTAGATAAAGTGGCCATGCTCAAGTCATTTCTTAAGGATAATAAAAACTTAAACGAACATGTTGAGAAATTGGTTGAGGTGAGATGGAAGGATAAGGAGTAAAAGAAAATCTGGGTTTTTTAATGTAGAAATTGGGGTGAAAATTTTAGAGGCACATCATAATTTGATGAAAACCAATAAAATTTACAATTCATCCTTGCACTTTTTGCAAGAGCATGTTCATATTTTTCTTGAGAAGAAATTGGTCACACAAGGGAGAACCGGAAGAACAATAAAGGCTAAGAAAGAAAGGATAAAGAAAAAATATGCATGTCCAAATAAATCATAGAGTATGACACCATCCTCCAAATAATAAAGGATGATTTAAGAAGGAGGAATGGGTGTTAGTAATTTGTGAGGATCTAGAGAAGATAATCAAGAAAAGAACACTGCAAGAAGAAAATGAAGTTCTTTAAAAGAAGGATAAGACACTGGGATGAAGAGGAGAAGTTATCCGTAATTACACAAAAGTGCATAAAACATGCTTAAAGAGACTAAAGTCTCTCATGAAGAAAGAATAAAAGAGATAGGGAATTTGGTCATGTGAAGAATGGATTTCATGGAGGGCATGATTTCGGGGCTAGCTGGAGTAATAAGGGAATTGTAGACTAAGGGTGAAGATATGACCTTGGAAGAGATGAATGAAGTACTTGGAGATGTCCCTAATAAAGCCAATAAAGGGATAAGAGAATGGAATGAATTAGAGGCTGATATTAATAAGGATTACCCTAAACTTATACTACCAAATTTGAATAATGAAGCAGGCGATTACTTTTCCATTCCTTATATTCATTTATTATTTTCTAGTTATTCTTTATTCTTTAATTCTATAGAGAGATAAGTTTAGATACTCTATTTCTAAGGGCATAAATATCATTAGTGTTGGTGTAATGTTAAGCTAAATGAATTACCTAAGTATTTGAAGAGCACATGGAGTGTTGAGGTGTAAAAGCACACAAGTTCAGATTAAGAAGGGTGCACACAAGAAGGAAAAAATTCAATATTTACATTTTTGCATGGCATGATGAAAATGGGAAAAATAGATGGAGTGTAACATGTGTGCTAGCAATCACACATTGTAAGAAGGGGGCCCAAGCCGCACACATAATTGTGAAGCCAACCGAATTCACTAATGAATAAGAAAGTAACACCTTGAATAAGATGACAAGCTGAAGTGGTGTGTAAAAACATTGAAAAAGTGGTCATTTTGTTTCATGAAACACTCAAGGATAATGAAAATATGAAGGAGAAAATTGGGATTTTGATTGAGGCATGAAAAAGGGAAGAGAGGAAAAGAAAGATCTCCTAGAGTTTACTGTAGAAATTAGAGATGAGATTCTAGTGGCACATCTTGATTTCGATGTGTAAGTAAATAAAAATATCCATTAGCTTTACATTTTCTACAAGATTGTGTTCATATTGTACTTGGGGATAAACTAGTTGTGCAGGGGAAAACCGAAGCACAATTAAAGGCCAAAAAGAAAGGATGAAGAAAACAATAGTGCACCGAGATCACTAAGTATGAAACCATCCTCCAAATAATAAAGGATGTTTTAAAGAAGGTAGAATGGGCACTTTGTAATTTATGAGGATCCAAAGTAGATAATCAAGACAAGAACAATGCAAGAATAAAATGAAGTTCTCACATTAAAAAAGGATAAGACACTGGGATGAAAGGAGAAGCTATCCGCATGATTTGCATAGAAGCACAATGCACTTAAAGCAACTAAAGACTCTCTTGCCAAAAGAATAAAGGAGCTAGGAAGTTGGTCACACAAATAATGTATTTCATGAAGGGAATGCTTTCGGGGCTAGTTGGAGTAATAAGGGAATTACAGACTAAGGGAGAAGATATGACCTTGGAAGAGATAAAGCCTAGAAATGGCTAATAGAATGGAACTAATTAGAGGTTGATATTAAGAAGGATTACCCTAAAATTATACTACCAGGTTGAAGAATGAAGCATGACGATTAATTTTCCATTCCTTATATTCATTTATTATTTTCTAGTTATTCTTTATTCTTCTAATTCTATGTAGAGATAAGATGAGAAACTTTATTACCAAGGAAACAACATCATTTATATGGTGTAATGTTGGGATGAAGAAACTACCTAATTATTTGAAGACCACATGGAGTGTTGAGGTGCATGCAAGAGGGATGCAAAAGCACATGCAAGTGTTAGTTAAGAAGGGTGCACACAAGAAGGAAAAATTCAATACTTAGCCATTTTTGCATTGCACATCGAAAATAGGAAAAATAGATGGAGTGTAGATCATGCACGAGATAAGAGTATGAAGACTTTGTGGATAAGTAAGCACTATTTTGGGAACAAAGTGGAAGAGAAAAGGTCATGCATAGTTTGTGTTAATAATAGGATTAAGATAGAGTTTAATTATAGATTAATCTATTATTAGCCTTCTTGTAAAATCATGCAGTTGTTAGTGCATGGCTATTTTGAGCATGCAGGATATTTTTGAGATGCATGGGCAGTGAAGGGAAAGTCCCCACCCTATATATGTTAGTTGATCTATATATTTTTGAGGATGATGTATTAGGATCCGAATTGTAGTAGAGTTATGCCTCTGGTATGAACTCACGCACATGACTCAAGATAATACTATTATGTATTCAACTTCGTTATGTAATATTTCTAGTTATTAATGGAGTATTATGGATGGATTATGGTAATTGATGTATTTGATCATGGTGGTTATATGGTTAATATAATCTTAGTTCTAGTTTGATTCATTATGCTCTATGGTTGTGATCTGATTTATGTTATGCTTTGCACCTAGTTACTTGATCTGTTAATGGTTAATATGATTATGCATGCTAACATCTTGAAAAGATTTCACAAAGGAGGGACATGGTAGGCTTCATGCGCTTTGGGTGAGTGTTCACTTCTATATGGATGAAGTGCCTGTGTGCCTAGGCATTCAAGTGGAAAAATAAGACTACACCAACTCAAGATGGCTATGGGGAGGATAACAAACACATAATGATGAAATTCATTACATGAGCATTTATTTTACTCTAGAGATATTAAGATAGGATTAACAAGATCCATTTCATTTGAATATCGAGTCATGATCCCAAAAACTTTAGAAATGAAATTTAAATCTTAAACAATGAAATGAGATCCAGATAATTGTGATGAGATGGTTGTGCGGTGATGGAGACAAGTTTCGATGTTTAGTGTGCAAACACAGAACTAAGCTTGCAAATCAAAGCTTGAATATTTGGCCAAAGTAGTGTAACTAGCTGATTACTTTGCCGAGTTCCACCATGCTCTAACTTATAGTGAGGGATGCTAGATGGAATCTAGTTGACTGATTTTCAGTAGACACGGAACTACATTTAGTTATCGAGCACGTTATAAAAGGGTTAATCAATTATATACAAGTTATACACACTCAATTAGAGTGAATTAAGGGTATCATTACATCCGTACATGATTATAATTTATTATTAGATGGATGGTAAAAACTTATATGATGGATTTTATTTATTACATGCTATAAATCATTGAAGGCATAAAAAGTAATTAAGGTTTTTTTTTAAAATTTCCCTTAATTTGATGAAGTATAAGAAGGGTGTTACATTAATGCTAGATTCCAAAATATTTACAAAAAATTCACAATCTTATATAGGCATGATGCCACCTTGTATTTATTCATTTTTTTAATAAAAAATTTCCCTTAATTTGATGAAGTATAATAAGGAGTTACATTAATGTTAGATTCCAAAATATTTACAACAATGTCACAATCTTGTATAGGCTTGATGCTCCTTGTATTTATAAATGTATAAGAGTGCACCATAAGGGATTCACTATATAAACTTATGGCATATCACATGTGTTCTTAGAATATTAAACAATAACCCTATTTATAAATCTATCTCAAAATTTTTCTATCACTAACACCCCTTCTCAGTCTGACTATTCAATTATAAAGTACCACTTATTTTACCAAAACTACCCATTTTTCTTATGATTTTTACACCCCTTTTAATTTTTACCTCTTCAATATTGGATTCAACATATTACATTTTCACAATTTAATTAAATTTTCACTTAAATCCCACTTAAAAACTTGATTAAATTCATCTTTGGACTCAAAAATATAAACCCTTAGTATGTGTAGTTTGATGCATCTCTTCCTTTTTTTTCTATCTACATTTGTCACACTAATCAAACTTTCTATGGTAATGTGAGGGCTCATGTGTGATTGCATTATTGTCACTTAAATTTTTTAATCTTTATGAAATCCATTATCCTAAAAATAATTGAATAAAAATGGAAAGAAAAAGATAACTCAACAATGATATAATGAAGGATTTACTAGCCATTAAGAGTTATGTAGTTACGTTACTGAAAAACATGTGCGCTTAAAAACATGCCACTACTTTGAAAATACAAAACAATGATAATGAAGTTAATTTAGGGTTACTTCATATGCCCCATGAATACTCCTCCCTCCTTTTTACTACTCCAACCCTACCTAAAATATAAAAAAACCCTTTTACTTTAACCCCTCACATCACTTAATATGAGCCAACATATTGGGTCCATTTTAACTAATATTTTGAACCAAAATATGAAATAATGTGTTAGATGACGGGTTGTTTAAATTTGTCGGTGTCATCTATTTAAAGAACCATTATACCTTAGTTTTAATGAATACCTAATGGAAGTGCAATTAAAATCTATGGAAATTATACAAATCTATGGAATTCAACTAATATTTTGCAATGAAAGGAATTTTATTCTTCAACATTTAATCTTTGATTGTCCTAGAATAAAATACCGGTTATACACACTTATTCTTAATCTATGGAAATTAAACCATGGAATTCAAAGCAATGAAAGGAATTTTAGCAACTAAACTAGGAATTTTAAACCATAAGCGAAGAAAGCAAGACTATTCATGAACTAGATTTGCATAACAAAAGCATATACTCTAAGTGAAAGTGATAATGGAGAAAGCAGAGATAGTTAATCAAAGCATGCATGCAAAAACTCATCAAATGATAATTGCAGTAAAACTAATCAAAGGAGATGTATGCATGAAAAAAATCAAAGTAACCTCGTATCTCCTCGGTCGAAAGTGGACCCTTTCTCTTTCCTTGAGATATAGTATTCAATAACTTATGATTCTCAAAATTCCGTAGCTTTCATTAACTTGAAATGAGTTCATAACATATCAAAAACAAATCCAGAACAGTATGCAGATAATCTTCTTCAATAATCAAAAAGTGGTACTCAAGTTCTGAAGACAAAGTCTTCATATAGATAATGTTGGTTACAAGATCCGCCATATCAGGTGGCATAAAACACTGTCCATCAAATATCAATTAAAACTCATAGATTCCTACGGGCTGTTAGAATCAAGCCCAAGCTAATAGGTCAATTCGATGGAAACAGTCTTCAGCTGCATGCTTCGAACTCGAGCTTCTTATCCACTAGTAACTTCCATTATTCCCTACACACATCATCACATTTGATCTCATAAAGGTAGTTAGTAGGAAGTTCATGGGATAAACAATTTTCATAAATAATAGCAAGGAAAATGCATCAACCTACTAAGACATGACTACACAAAACATCCCCATATACTAATAAGTCATATCACAAAGAGTATTTCGGTTTAAAGAAATGATATAAATGAGCCAAACAATGCACTCATCATTTTCCCCTGACTTTACCTATTGCATGTCCCAATGCAACTCATCCCACCGCTCTCCTGCCAAGTTGGTCAGCCATGTCATACTCCTCGAATTGATCAGTGTATTGCTTTGTGCTATTCTTGCAGCCCTGAGTATTGGAGGTCATTTCCACCCAGGTAGTGAAACTATCATGGGACTGTGCTGCATTGTTCTGCCAAGTCGTGAGAGGGCTTAAGAGGAGTGGTGGCCACACTTGGAGGCCTGCCCATTCATCAGTGTATTGCTGGCTGGTTTTCTCTATAGTTTGTTTGATAATGGTGATGAGGGCATCACCCCTTCGCATGCTCCAACTCAAATTCTGGGGAGAGAGGACCTCCCTACATTTCAAAGGCAAGGCTTAAAGTATCCCATCTCCTATCACAAGCTTGCCAAGCAGCCCCAAAATTCTCCTGACTATAATTTTCAAAATCAATAATACACTGAAGCAAAATATGAGAAGTATTCACCCCAACCCCTGCCTGATAGTACAATGATCTAACATTTTTCCACGGGGGTGACATCTCGTATGATGAGTTAGGTGAATGTAAAATTTGATGGGTGAGCAGTGTTATTGGAAAACTATCTATTTCTTGCCTCCAAATTATCGATTTCGCAATACATCTTGAAAGGATTTAATTTGAAAATCTCCCACAAATAGGTTGATCAAGAAATCAAGGGGGACGGTGGTCACTATCATGTTATGTAGATAAAATTCACAGAGAAAATTTTGAATTTCTGGAGTGTTGTTCTTGTAGACCGATAAAAAACTAGGTCCATCGGGAATTTTGTGAGGGGCTTGAGAACACAATTGAAATAACTGCCAAGAATAAAATTGTTCTTAGACATACATGCTGTAGACTAAGGAGGGTTTCCTATAAAACAATAGTTTGATGGTTAAAGGATATACATAGTCTAAGATAGATGTTACTTTTCGTTTTTCCTCTTCCAGAGATTCTTTTTCTTTTTTTAATTTTTGATTTTCTTTCTGCAATTCCCTTTCCTGAAGGGACAACTGTTGGAAATTATTCAAGAGGGTAAGACCCTTATCACGTTGTCGCTTTAGAAAACTCACTTCAAGGCTGTAGGGCAGCAATCTCCTGAACTTTTTCTACTATCTTTTGTGTAAATTCAGCTTGTAATAAAAGGGTGGATTCTTCCATACCTTATAACTGAGATTTTAGTAGTGCTATCTCCTCCAGATAGTTGTGAGAAGGTGCCACTTGGGTGTCAAGCATTTCCGGAGTTACAGTGTGAATTTCCATAGATGATGGAACAACAGATGATGGAGCAGTTGGGACATCCTCCGTATGCAGCTCCTCCCGAATGTGGGTGGTGTCATCAGGCAAGGACTCGATTGGAAACCACTGTTTACAAAAATGAGCTAAGCCGCTAGGACCGTAGTTGCATGGAGGAAGATGGGGCCATGGGACACTTGCCTTTTGAATCAGAAATGGATGGGGATGGTCCCTCAGGAGTACCAACCGTGTCGTCATGCTCAGGAACGTCAGCTGCCTCTGCTTGACTATGTGAAGGGCCTAATGCAAGGGTAGACCGAGGTGTAGAAGAGAGACCAAATTTTAATTGCTTAGGCCTAGACCCTTCGCCACCAAGATGTCCCTCGAACCTCCGCTTTTGGCGAAAGAAAACTTGGTGTGAACACAATAGATGAATCAACCCCAGGTGCTTAAGCATAGACTTGCCCCCATTGGACCGGTGTTTCTGGCATACCTTAATGATGGAGTCTGCGAGGTACTCTAGCAAATTTACCCAAAGGGCCTGGTTGACATGTCCCTTTTTAAGGTGAATGAGCATTTTGAGCACATCACCACCCAAAATAGAGGCCTGGCGTCGCATATAAAATACCTGTTGACCCATTTAGCAATCTCACCCCAGATTCTAGGCAAAATTTTCTCGCTTAACACCCTTTTGGACACCCAATGGAGTCAGGATGACCTCGGGAGTGCCTCTCCTCCATCATGGAACTGAGCAATCAGAATTTGCAAAGGGGCATTTGTCATAACCTTTAAACCAAATTTTGGTAGGCCGGACAGTCGAAATGAGCGTGATTGGTAATTTCAACTCTTTGTCTACCAACTTGCGAGCATGTGGACTCAAAATTGTTTAAGAACTCTTCCACAATGCTCTCATCAAAACCTTCAAATTTCCAAATGAAATCTAACCATCCAAAATCATGAAATAATTACGAAAGGGCGGCATTCTGGAGCAAGGCGTCAGGTGAAGCAGGTTTTGATGTCTTTCGCGGTCCCATCTTGAGCAAAGAGTGAGAAATACGGTAGTGGAAAAACCAGAGCAAGCGTCTCTTCCACTTCCCATCGAGTGTTTGATAAAACCAGTCATGATTGATGTACATACCACAACGGGAAGAAGCAGTTTCAAAGCATTAAATTTCAAATGACACCATATTCCTTGGGTAATGCAACATCAAGTGAAGGTGACGGTGAAAAAATAGTGATGAGACCGGCCACCCGTGTGAGATTAAGAATTTTGCGGCGGCACATATCCCATGGTTGAGGAATAAGTGCCATCTGTCCTGATGTTGGAGAGTACGACACATCACAAGCATGTGGAGATTTATGAGCCATTACTCCTTTTATGCCGTCATTCTTAGAGCCGGATTTGGAAGAGATCCAGAATGATCATAGCAATCATTTCATGATGGCATCATAATGACAAATGACTACATGGGGAAATGTTTCACATAGAAATATCATTAGCAAGTTAAATGCACTTACCCATGCCACATTTAGTCAGCCGATATCCATAGATTCCTACGCCCTACAATTTGGGATGAAACATGATTAGCGGTAGTAGAAATAACAAAAATTCCTGCATTTATTGGAAATTACAATAAGAACTGCTAACTAAGGGAAGAAGATCGAATGAAGGATCATCTTCCTTTATTGAATTTGTAAAATATTAATTACTCCATGCGTGAGAGGTAAAGAGCCTCCTTAGCATGCATGTCTATTCGTAATAGAATGTCATCGGTGAAAGTCTTCTTATCTAGCGGTTGGTGATAAACTTGGAGCCTGTGCCCATTCACCAGAAGAGTCTGTTTGTCTCCATCAATCGGTATCAATCGAACAGAGCCATTATCAAACACTTGATTTACTTGATAGGGACCTAACCAACGTGTATGCAACTTGCCTTTAAACTGCTGATAGTGGGAATCAAAGAGTAAAACCCACTGTCCTTCATGAAATATCCATTTTTTTATGTGAGCATCATGCCAAGTTTTCCATTGATGTTGTAGAATTTCGGTCTATTTTTGTTCCTCCATCCGCATTTCATCTAATTCATTCAACTGCAACACTTGTTCATGTTGTGCTTCATCCAAATTGATCCCAACTTCCAACACTATTCGCGGGTGTGCAACTCGAACCCCACAGTAATGGTGGCTTCTTCCCAAAGACTAGCTCATAGGGAGAGAAACCAGTAGTTGTTTTCTAGGTCGTGTTGTAGGCCCAGATAGCCTCAGGAAGCTTTGGTACCCAATTATTTCTATCGGCATTGACCACCTTAGTTAGAATATTCTCAAGCTCTCGATTGGTTACCTCCACTTGCCCATTGGATTGGGGTGATATGGTGATGATTTCAAGTGCTGATTCGTAGATTCATAAGAAAGCTTGAATCATATTTGAAACAAATTGAGGACCTTGATCGATATCAATGGTCCTTAGTGCTCCAAATCGCAGCAATATCCACTTGTAGAGAAAATCAGCAACAACATATTCATTGGTAGATGCCAATGCTTGAACTTCAGCCCATTTGGTGACATAGTCCATGCATACCAAGAGATACTCCTTCTTGAAAGATGGAGGATCAAATGGTCAAAAAAACCAATACCCCATTTCTCAAATGGTCCTAGAACCAATTGAGGGTTCAGAGGCATTTCCATAGAAAGTGTAGGTTTTCCCATTTGTTGGCATGCATCACACTACCACACATACTTTTTGACAGTCTTATGGAGGGAAGGCCAATAGTACCCTGCTCCAAGGATCTTGTGAATTGTTTGTTTTACTGAATAATGTCCACCTCCTGGCTCATCATGACATGCTCACAGTATGTCATGTACCTCATCCTCTTGAACACACCTGCGAAGAACCATGTCAGGACAACATTTAAATAAGAATCCGTTGCACCATTTATATGTTGCACTATTTCTAACCAATCACCTTCTTTCCTTATGAGTAAAATAAGTAGGAAACTTCCCTGTTATTAAATAATTTGCAAGATCAACGAACCAGGGTGTCTTAGTGGAGATAGAAAACAAGTGTTCATCAGGAAATTGATCTTGGATTGCTTCGTCATCACCTAAAACACCTATTCTGGAAAGAAAGTCAGCAATAACGTTAGATTTCCCGACTTATCTATAATAGTGAGATTGAATTCTTGCAACAAGAGTAACCAGCGAATGAGCCTTCTACCAACCACTGGTTTGTTCATCAAATATCAAATGGTAGAGTGGTTAGTGTAAACAAAATTTTTATATCCAGTGATGTAATGACGAAATTTATTCAAAGCATATACCACAACCAAAAACTCTTTTTCCGTAGTAGTGTAATTCTTTTCCGTAGGAGTCATATTTTTGTTGATAAAATAAATTGCATACATATGATCTTCTGAGTCTTTTTGTCCAAGGACAAGTGCCCATGGCTGTATTAGAAGCATCAGTGTGGATATGGAAAGGTTGTCCCCAGTCAGGGCCACATAAGACAGGGGCTATTGTCAGCTTTTCTTTGATAGAATCAAATGCTGTTGACACTGAGAAGACCATTCAAAAACACAATCTTTGGTTAGTGATGAAAACATTGGGGTGGAAATTTTGCTAAAATTTTTATGAATCGATGGTAATAACTTGCATGGCCAAGGAAAATTTTGATGCCAGTCTGATTAGCAGGTATAGGTAATTGGGTGATGATTGATATCTTTTTGGGATCCACCTTTATACCTTGGGCTGAAACATGGTGACCTAAGACAATTCCTTGATCAACCATCATTAGAAATTTTTCATGACTCAGAGATAGTTGGTGTTGTTCACATCGACTGAGTACTTTCTCAAGATTATTCAAAGATTCTTCAAAAGTGGATCCATGGACAGTGAAATCATCCATGTAAACCTCAATACATTCGTTAGCAAGATCTACAAAGATGGCCAAGACTTCCTGCTGAAATGTGGCGGGGGCATTACAAAGCCCAAAAGGTAAGACTCTGTAAGTGAATGCACCCCAAGGGCACGTAAAAGTAGTCTTATACTGATTAGTAGGGGCAATACAAATTTGATTATACTCGCTAAACCAATCCAAGAAAGAGAAATATTTCTTACTAGCCAAGTTGTCCAGGACTTGGTCAATGAAAGGCAGGGGAAAATAATCTTTCTTGGTGGCTTTGTTAAGTTCCCTATAATCAACACATATTCGCCACTTACCATTCTTCTTGGGAACAATAACTAATGGGGAAACCCACTGACTATCAGATATAGGATAGATGAAACCTACCTTTAGGAGCTTTTGATATCAGTTTTGACTATGTCTCTCAATGCTGGAATGATTCTTTGTTGCGGATGCCTTATAGGTTTGACGTCATCGGTGTAAATATGATGTGTATAGATGATAGGATGAACTCCTTTCATATCAATGTAATCCCAAGCAAAATCATGAGAATGTTTCTTCAGAACCTCAAGCACCCTAGCTTCTTGATTGACCTCCAAGTCACTTCCTATAGTCAGCTCTCTACCCATACTGACAAGCACCTGCTTAGTATCATTCGCAAGAGCAAGCTCTGTACTAGTGATAAAAGAATTCAATGGGAAAACATGGGGCTGAAGCATGTGTAGGATGGATATGTTATCAAAAGACAGAACCTTAGTTAAAGGACAATAGAAATCAGGAACTAAATGTTCAGAATTATAAGCATAGAGTTTCCTACCAGACTCAACAGAGGTAATGTCTACTGCCGATATTCGAATTCCATAGAAGTAGTGCTGATTTCCGTAGTTACAGAGTCCTTAGAATCAGTCAGCGCATATGAGTCTGCAGCTTTGTCATATGATTGTGTACTGCAATAGTGGCCAGAAAAGAAGAATTCAAAGAGTTAGCATCCAAAGAATCCACCCATACTTGGTCACAATTGTTCGTATAAGGTTGGGTAGGAGGATATAATGAAATGTGTTTGGATTTCTGCCCATTTAGAATTGTCATGTTGCCTGACCTACAGTCAATGTAAGCAGCAACCGTACCCACCAAGGTCTTCCCAAGATGATTGGATATCCCAACTTTCAAGCTTTAGGCTGCAAAACCATGAAATCAACTGGGTACTCCCATGATTCAACAGTGACCATTATATCTTCAACCACACCATCAGGTACAATAATGGATTGATCTGCTAACTGTAGAACAGTGTTGGTTGGTTGAAGTCTGTAAGGATAGTAGGTTAAACATTTCTGTTGTGATAACATTAATAGAAACACCAAGATCCACCAAAACATTAGATATTGACTGGTTGTTTATACAAATAGTAATGATAGGGCTCCCAAGATCCCCATATTTTGGTGAGATGAGGGTGCTAGCAACTAAATCAGCCAAATTCCCTTCGACTCTGACAGTCTTTGGGTATTTATTTTTTCTTCCTGGTGTCTTTATACATTCATTTCTAATGGTTTGGTTGAGTTCAGGGATGTCCCTTATTGCACGTAGCAGTGGAACCTCAATATGTACTTTTTTCAATTCCTGAACTAGTTTTGTTTCATCTGCAATCGAGTGTCCTGTAATCACTCAGGAAAAGGGGTTGTAGTCGGTTTGGGTACTTGATCATCCTGGTTATTTGGCATTGGTGAAGAACCAGTGTTACCCTCAAGTTTTTCTTCCTTATTGGCATCATCAGGCAGTTTTGTGATAACTACAGGAGGGTTCAATATTTTGCGGATCGTAATTGTAAATTACCAATAGTGTTAACTGCATGGTGTCTACTTACTGTGTCCGTGTCATCAATCGAAGTTATCATTGATTTTTAGGATTAGCTATTGGTTGAGCTGGAAGTTGTGTTTGTGTCGCTTGTGATTGATTTTGGTAGGCTTGAGGTGGAGGCATTGAAAAGCATTGTGGCTCTTTGGAACTGCGTTGTTGATTACCATTTTTGGTGGTGCCAGGACTGATTTTGGATAAAATTTTGTTGAGGACCCCATCATTGTTGATTGTGCCAAGGATTGGCTGTGGGTGGTGGAGCCCAACCCGGTTAAGTGTATGGATTTTTCCAAGGTGGTGGATATGGAATAGTCATCTAGTTTGAGTTTTCCCACTCAGGTTGTCCCGAAGAAGACTGAGAGGCTTGATTTGGCCATGGCATTCTCCGGGATTTTGAGTTGGTCTAGATGGGAACCCACCCTGATTGTTTGGTCTTTGGAAAAAATTTAATTCAACACTTGTTTGAGAGATGGAATTCAAACCTCCCATCAATTGTGGTAGAAGTGTGCAATGTTTAGTGTCATGCTTAGTAACTTTGCAGATTAAGCACATATCTGTGACATCTAAAGGACATTCTGTCAAGGGGTGTCTCTTCGACATTTAGGGCAATACATGTCCAATGGTTCTTTAGCGAGGGGTGGATTTTGCCTTGAGTCCATCTATGGTGGATGTTAATTGCAGAAGAATGTTTGTTTTCATGTTGGTCATTTCTTCTAGAAGTTCAGAGGTACCCAAAGACTTGGATGTTTGTTTCCTTCTTTTTCCTCCACATGTTCTAGAATATATCTTATGCAGCTCAATAATTTTTTCCATGGTAAGCTTATGCATGTCTCCACCTCCCATGAGATGGAGAGAATCCTTGGTTTCCTCATCCAAGTCCTTTCAAAAAGACTATTTTAGTGATGTCTGCATGTAAGTCATATCCCTTTGTGTTTATGGAGAAAGAGGAATCTATCCGAGATAATCCTCTAGATTCTCATCTTCCTTTTCTTTGTATTTGGAAGAAATCCTCCTTCCTATCCCTTCCTCTAGAATAGTCTTGGTATTTATCTAGGAAGGCTATTTCCATGGCTTCCCAAGAATTAATGGAGTTAGATGGTAACCCCATAAACCATCTCATAGTAGAATCTTTGAGAGTGGAGGGAAATAATTTGAGTTTTTGATTGTCAGTTTGGTAATCATATGTCTGGCATATGATTTTAAATTTAAACAGAAACTAATCAAGGTCTTCTTTGGTCATTCCTGGAAAGAGGGGAAGGATGGATGGTGAGATGTTTTTCATGGGTGCATCCTCATCTGCATTGAGGACAATGGGGTATGTAAATGTTTGTCCTAAAGGTTGTTCTTCAGCATTCCAAAGATCTCCCATTGTAGAATGATGTGAAGAGGATACAAAATGCTCAGAAAAGGTTCTAGGCATTGAATTGGAATATGTATCACTCTCAGTGTTTCTCTCTTGTGAAGTGTCTAAAGAGATTTGTTGAATATTACGTGCTATAAATCTCCCTTGGTTATCTCGTGACCTATGCATCCAGGTTGGTTGGTTTAAATCGAGGTCCGAGAGAACTACTGGTTTTCTATATGAACTCCATTAACACCCATAGCATATGGAATAAAATAATGGAGCTTATGGTTATGTATCCCAAAGAACAACAGTGCCAAAAATGATGGGTCGTTGTATTCTTCCAATCATTTAACTGACATAATCTTTGTTAGTGTCATTCTAAACTAGGGTTGTGTCCTAGGCAATATGTAATGGAGTCTAGGAGAACCAGTTATACGTTGAGTTTTTGGGGGTTGCTTAGTTTTAATGACTATTCTACGGAAGTGCAGTTAAAATCTACAAAAATTAAATACAAATCTATGGAATTCAACTATGTGCAATGAAAGGAATTTTAGCAACTAATCTTTGACTGTAGAATAAAATACGCACACACTTATTCTTAACAAATTAAACCATAACTGAATAACTAGAATTTTCAGCAGAAAGCAAGACTATTCATGAACTAGATTTACATAACAAAAGCATCTACTCTAAGTGAAAGTGATAATGGAGAAAGTAGAGATAGTTAATCAAAGCATGCATGCAAAAACTCATCAAATGATAATTGCAGTAAAACTAATCGAAGGACTGTATGCATGAAAAAATCAAAGTAACCTCGTATCTCCTCGGTCGAGTGGGCCCTTGCTCTTCCTCGGGATAGAGTATTCAAAAAATTCTGATTCTCAAAATTCCATAGCTTTCATTAACTTTGAAATGAGTTCATAACATATCAAAAACAAATCCAGAACAATATGCAGATAATCTTCTTTGATAATCAAAAAGTGGTACTCAAGTTCTGAAGACAAAGTCTTCATATAGATAATGTTGGTTACAAGATCCGCCATATCAGGTGGCATAAAACATTGTCCATCAAATATCAATTAAAACTCATAGATTCCTATGGGCCGTTAGAATCAAGCCCAAGCTAATAGGTCAATTCGATGGAAACAGTCTTTAGCCGCATGCTTCAAACTTGGGCTTCTTATCCACCAAGTAACTTCCATTATTCCTTGCACACATCATCACATTTGATCTCATAAAGGTAGTTAGTAGGAAGTTCATGGGATAAACGATTTTCATAAATAATAGAAAGGAAAATGCATCAACCTACTAAGACATGACTACACAAAACATCCCCATATACTAATTAGTCATATCACAAAGAGTATTTCCGGTATGAAGAAATGATATAAATGAGCCAAACAATGTACTCATCATTAGATAATGCTTTGGTTTGTGAATCCCCTGTGGAATTTTCTTGATCCTGTTACATCAATGTTTGTGCATAGAGACCCTCTGGTAACCAAATTATCTATAGTCTATGTTGAAGAAATCAAGGTGTATAGGCAGTTGAGTCCATAAGGAAAAATCCATACGAGATATGCCTAATGTATTAGTTTCCCAACACTTAATCCTTTCTCAAGTAGTAATTGAAATGTTTTGCTATTGAACCATACACCTATTTTAGGCATGGTACCTTTGAGATAGGTCACCCAAAATCGATATTTATATTTCCTTAATTCACCTAGTTTAAAAGCACAAACATAGGTTCAAATTAAAGTCTCAATTCCCATTGTTAACAATGCATAAATGAAACCTAAAGAATCTGCTAAGAACAGAGTCTTGATGCAATACATAGAGTGATCCTAAATCTCAACAATGATTTTGTTAGCTTTCAAATTTATTAGGAAACACCAATAGAGAAGGTCCAAAAAAATTACACATATTAGAGATATAATAGGCCTTTTAACAACCCAAAAACATCTCTAAACCTTCATTAAATAGGCTACTAGAGATAAATATTTATGAGGTTGCATAGATAAACCAATGTAAATTCTAAAGTACCTCTTTTCATGGTGAACTGGATTGGATTAAATGTGTGATGCCTTTGAGATATTTCAAAATGAAATGGATATGATAAATATTTAAAATAATCCTGAAAACTCAGACTAAACAACAAAATCCTCCCACATTAACAAAAAAACAACACCGCCATGGTGTTGTATTCCTTAGCTTCCCCTACCAAGAGGAAAATAAAAATGAGGATAATATTGATGAAATTTATGGATTCCAATAGTACTAAAGGAATAATTATGTCCTTAGGATTAGAAATAAAAAAAAATTATAACTACTTTGTTGGCAAGAAAATTTTTTAGGTGGAAAAAATTGTGGATTTCTTTCCAATGCTCTTGGAATCTAAGTCCCTCTACTCAACCGATGTAGCTTTTGTATATGCATGCACAAGAAAATGTGGATTTTGTGGTAACCTTTCAACCGAGGATCCAAAAGGGGCACTCCACGACCTGCGACAAAGTTAGAAATATATTGCTAGGGAAGAATTTGTTTGAAAGTGGGAACGAGAGTGAGAAAAGAGGTAGGAGAACTTATGTTGCAGGTAGAAAATTAGATTCCTTCACATAAACTAGTTAGAAATATCATCACATGCATTTATGAGAAGAAACAACTTTGTAAGCATCATTAATACCAAATGAAATTTAATGAACACAAAGTATCAAGAAATATCTTAGTCAAAGAAAGATAGAAACTCCTTCTCTTGTATTAATTTCTCAAGCAAAGTTGTACATAGTGGAGAAATGGAGGAAATTGAGAAGGGGGAGAAATGGAAGAAAATGGCAATCTCTTTTGTTCTCTCAAAGTACAATATACTTTTGAGTTTTAGATCAATCACCAACCCTTTGAAATGGGAATGACATTATAATTTATAGAGTAGAATATGAATCTTCATCTACCCCCAATGCCTTTTCATATGTCCTCGCACAACTTAAAACTTTTCAACTTCCTAGGAAACTTTTAAGTCCCTTTTTATAACATAAAGGTGACTTATTACATTATGAACATTAAGACATATGAAAAAGTGCAACCCCAACGTAAAATTAGAACATTTGAGAAGAGAGAGAAATTTGGGGAAAGAGGAGAGAGAAAGAGAGAGAGAATAAGAAGAGGAGACATCATTCCTAATGAAGTCCGTTGATCCTCGTTGATGGAAAGCTCCAAATACAGTGAAACTCTGAATCTTTGAACTCCTTGCACACTGTGAAGTTCCTCCAAATTAGCTCACGAACGCTCACCAAGTTGAATGAACTAAGATGGATCTCAAATTCCCTATGAAAAATGACTAGGATTATCCCGAACAATGATGTCCCCCTAAATGATTATCCTTGTATGACCCATAGTGCCAAAACTACTTTTTGAGTGTAACTTACTATTTTTAGTAAGTGTGAATTGCATGAGCCGAGATGACCTTTTTGATGACCTTGCTTGCGATGCTCCCTCTATGTTCACTTGCCTTATTCATGGCATCTTTAAATGGTGGCTTACCCAAAGTAATGAACCCTATGCAAGGTGACATGTTATTTTTAGTAAGTGCGCCACAAATGTCAAATTGCGACAAAACGAATATTGAAATTCTAGGTTTTATTCCAAGGTTCCACGCTCCGAATTTTGAGTAATTCCTTCATCTTAACAAGTGGAAAAATGATGTTTTCATTGGTGGGGGAAAAATAATGATAAAAAACTCAGTCCTCTATATCCCTAAAAAATAGGAGCTTCATGGTGCGTAAAACCTAGTTCAAGTGAAACTAGATTTTTCAACGATCATTCCCTCTAATTTTTGGATGATTTCGCTTGTCGGATCTTGGGAATTTAAAAATTTCTTCAAAGAGGGAAGAATTCTGGTAAAAAACACAGCCCTCCTTATCCCTAAAAAATAGGGACTTAATGGTGCAAAAAATAGTTCACATGAAACTATATTTTTCGACAATAGTTTGCTCCAATTTTTGGGCGATTTCCCCACTGGAACCTTGAGAAGTGGAGAGATAGCTCGCTGATTTTTTCCACTACTATGTCATGGCAGCAATTAATGGAGCTTGAAATTTTCAGGTCTAGTTTTTTCTCCATTCAAAATAAAATCAACTCCATTGCGATAGGTTTTTCATTATGGTGCTTCACATGAAATTTCTCTTCAATCCGGTGACCGGTTTGATGGGAAATCAAGATTTTTCCTTCGTAGAGTTGGAAAGAGGATTTATTCATTGTGAGAATTCCTTGCTGAAAATTAGAGTTTTGAATATGATTTTTTAATGGCCTTCAATAGAGAAGAACTCAGCAACAAACGGTTTGTCAATAAGTACAACGGTTTTGCAAGATATGTTTGAATCTTTGTTTTATTATGCTATGGGGATTTCCACTTTGTTCTTCTTCTATGTTATTCATTTCTTCTTCTTAACTCGATGAATTATTATTATGAGACTTGTGTATCACCATGTGATAGAGGATTTTATTGTTTTTGTGAAGCTTGTGTGAGGTTTGGAAATGGTGCGGTGGAGGACCGAGGTCTTCTCTGTAATTTTCTTTTGGTAATGTAGAAGTAGCTGAAGCTAAGCGGCTAGAAGTAGCTAATAGTTAGAATATTTCTCAAATTTTTGAGTTGGTATTGGGCACATTTTTTCATGTTTGATATCCTTGACCTTAGGGATGTGAGGGACATCAATTTCCACAATGAGGAAGAAGACTGCGACATGTGGCACTAGATCCAATGAAATGGAATGGAGGAAAAAGTGCTTTAAAGAACCGGGAGTGAAAGTTGGTCATGTGGGTGTCCAAAGGACTCCCCATAGGGTCTGGGAACATTTTACCATGTTTGATGTCCCCCACCTTAGGGACATAAGGGACATCAGTTTCCATGGTGGTCCTGGAGCTGACATGTGGCACCATATCCGACGACAGGGAATGGATGCTCCAAAAATGCACCTGGGAGTTGAAAGTTGGTCACGTGGGTGTCCAAATGAATCTTCATATGGGATGGGAGAATTTTTCAAGGTATGATGTACCTCACCTCTTGGACATAAGGGATATCAGTTTCCACGGTGGTCTGGACGTGACACGTGGCACCAAATATGACAGAGGGAATAAATGTTCCAAAAATACACTCGGGGGTGAAGTTTCAAGTCGGGAGGTCATATGAGGGTCCAAGAGGTCACATGGGGTATGGAAATTTTTTTGAATGTTTTGTGTACCTAACCTCGGGGATGTCAAGGACATGAAATCCCGCCAGATCCTAGTGCCGACACGTGTCCTCCCAAAAAAATTACTAAGTCTGAATCTGCGTATGAGAGGGCAACTTAGAAAGAAGATAAATTAAGCTCTCGGTGGAATTTATTGGTGAAATTTTATATTATCTTGACAAGAAATGGAATTTTGAATCTAAAGGTTTTAGTATCATGTCTTGATGCATCCATATGACTCTTGAAAAATTGGATTTGTGATTTGAAATTCCACTTGCACGATAAAACGCGCTACCAATCCTATGAACCAAGGTCTTGTGAAAATATGATTTCACCATCATTTTGGTATTTGAATTATATTTTTGAAGGTATTTTGTTTTCCTTATAAATCCATCTGGAGCTTCTAGAATCATCTTCTGAAGCCCAGTAGTTGTTTTAAGCCTGTGTACTACCTAGGCTTGTGAACCCTAATTTTTCTCAAACTGCTCCAAGTTTCTCAAAAATTTCCAAAATCATCCAAAATCATTTACATGATGTTTTAAGGTCTCCAATTCACCTCCATGTTGAATTTTACCATTTCCTTCCGCTCCAAGGGGTTGATCTAGTCCTAGGAAGGCCAACGATAACCCTTCCCAATACTGCTAGAAGATAATATCTTTTCAGAAATCCCTAAAATCACCTCGGGGGGATGAACAAACTTCTTTAAATCACCTAGGGGGATGATATAAAATTAGTTAGGATGTCATTTAGACTAACTAGATAGACCAGGGGCATCTTGGAATGATGGGACTTGAAAAAATTAAAAGCTGGGGTATCGTTAACGTGCTTGGAAATTATCAATTTCTATATTACACATTTGCATGAAAACAACTGGCTCTAGCTTGGGGACATGACATGGACTGAGCATAGTGAAAACATGACATGGGAATCTAGAATATGAGTTTTAGACCATATAGTTTGTTGACAAAGTGCCTTAGCCATTGGGCCCCTGTGAGTCATGTACAACTTAGAAGATAGAGAGAGAGAGAAGGATACACACACACACAAAATGAAAAAGACACACACAACAAGAAGAGAAACACACCTAGAAATCACCTATGGTACAAGATGGGGAAAACCCACTTTCACTGAGGAGATTTTCATTCCTCAAGAGTTACTCCTGAGTGGGCAACACTGAGTGATGTTGATCTGCAAAGCCATTGACTGGCTCCAGAAAGTAACCTCCTCTTCTCACCTGCTTATGAAAGCTAGATGCTTTAACATTTTTTTGTGTACTTGGAAGGATTGAGTTTATGTGAGCTTCTTGATGCTTAGGTCCTTTCTTGGAAATTCCACTACCTTCATCCCTCTCGAAATTGGTTTCATCATGCTAGTTGCCTTCCATGTTTATCCATATAGCTGATTCTCCATCGAGCATCTCATTGCTGCCCCAAAGCTGATTTTCACCATGTTCTGAACAACTTTCTTCAATGCAAATCAGCTCAATGTTTTCCCTATTATCTTCTTCCATGGCAGAGGTGTTGTCTTCAAAAATGGAGATGTCCAAAGGAGATACATGAACTTTTCTTCTTTTGCACTCATGAACTTCTTCACACAATGTGGAAGAAAAAGGCATGTTTTCATGTTTATTCTCGTCAACCAAAGTATTAGAGAAGTCATCAAGCTTATCCAACTGCTCCATTTCAACATCAAAAATTGGTGCACCAAAATAGGAAGCACAAATTGACTCATACTTTTCTTGTATCTCCATGGCCCGAGTTAAGAGTTCAAGACCAAGTTGAGGATCCTTAGTTTCTTCTGCGGCCTTCAAGATATCTTATACGGATAGTTCTTTTGAAATTTCCATAGGCTCTTTTGTTATCTTTATTGGAGGAATCTTCCTATTTTTCCTCTAGAATATGGTTAAAAATATGATCCATACGGGCCCATGATTCATTTGAAACATTCTCATTCACCTCCTTCATGATTTGCGTTGCCTAAGATTCACTTTCTTGCATACACATAGACATACTTGATTCTTGACACCTATTGACAAGGAGAATATATCCAAGCTTCAAGGGAATGGCGCTCCTTCAAGCTTGAAATACATATCATCTTATCCTTGGTAAGAATTAGAGAACCGTGTTGGGGAAGTAGTATGAGAAGAGTTTTCAGCTACATCTTGATCATCCATTATTAAATCCTCTTGCTCATGTGAAAGATGAAAGGCTATGTTTTCACCATGATGATGATTCTGCTCCTTGAGTGAGTATAGGTTATGTTTAAATTTCTCATTCTCCTCAGATTTTAAAATAGAGTGGGCTTCTTCCATTTGATCATCCATGATTACATTGGGGAGAGAGTTTGATTCTTTGACTTCCTTCATTTCTTCATGCAACATTTCTATGTCACTTGAGGAATCAAAATAGGAAGGAGGATTATCTATGACCATCTTGAATTCATCATTTTTGGGCCATGATGTCGGTTGAGTTTCTTGCACTTCTTCACATCTCTCCATTTCATCATCAATTGAAAGATAAAAACTTGAAAAGAGATCATCCATGCTTACTTTGAATTGACCATCTTCTTCATCATTGGTGGAGTCTTCAGAGAGCATTGGATCATCCATTATGTAGCAAGGATCTTCCTTTATTGAATATATTATTCCCCCCATGGGTTGTGACTTGAGCCAAATGGAATTGCTGAATGGTGATTCTATCTTTGTCTCTTCTACTTCTTTCTCCATGATGTTGCTTTGGATTTCATTGGGAGGTTCCATGACAAGATATTCTTGAAGCATCCGAGAATATTTTGGGAATGAAAACCTCATAGTATGGGAAGAAATCTAAGTCTTCTTCCATAGGGTGCGTCTCATCTTCTTCCTCCATTTGATGCGGAGTTTCAAAATGTTCATATCTTCTCTGTAGAGCTAAAGCATACCTCCAAATTTCATCAAAGACTTCGGGGTCAGAATTTCCTTTTATTATGCTCTCAAGTATTTCCACATATTCTCTTTTCAACATGTTCATTTCTTCATCACCATATGCAATGAATTCATCTAGAGAATGGTGGAAGAAGGACAACATTCTCAATTTTGTAGTGAGTTGTGCGAGATTGCAAAAATCTTCTTCAGTGGATCTTGCACCATCTTGTCTTTTGTCATCTTCTTGAATGCTGATTTTATCTTCATCGGAAGGCTCAAGGATAGGATTTTATTTAGCAACATTCAAGAACCTTTTGGGTATGAAAACCCTATGGTACAAATGATCTTCAGGGTCTTCCTCTATAGGACAATTCTCCTCTTCTTCTTTCTCACTATGGGCTGCTTCAAGTTTCTCATTCATCTCTTGCAAGAATTTGGCATATTCTCAAGCTTCACACCTTATCTTATGTCTCCTTTGAATCCATTCTTCTTCATCGATGACAAGTTCTTTCTTCTTTCCTTTGTCAACACTAGTCCGAACCATGGCTGATCAACAATCTTCTTTTCCAGGAAGACATCTTCTTCTTCTTCTTCACTCTAATCTGGAAATTTCTTCATGATGCAGGAAATGAATGTGATAGGGGTTCGTTCCTTGATGGATTCACCTTCAAAAATGATTTTTCCTTCAAAATTTGATTTTTTTATTTTTATTTTTGATTTTTAAACCTTATAGTCGTATATTGGGTGTAGATGCTGCTAAATTTGTCCCACGGTGGGTGCCAAAAACTGTTGGCAAGAAATTTTTTGGGTGGAAAAACTTGTGGATTTCTTGCCAACACTCTGGGAATCTAAGTCCCTCTACTTAACTGGTGTAGTTTCCGTATATGCATGCATGAGAAAATGTGGATTTCTGTGGTGGCCTTTCGACCGGGGATCCAATAGGGGCACTCCACTGACCCTGTGACAAAGCTAACAATCTCTTGCTAGGGAAGAATTTGTCTGAAAGTGGGAAAGGGAGTGAGAAAAGAGGTAGGAGAACTAATGCTATAGGTAGAAAATCATATTCTTGCACATACACTAGTTAGAAATATCATCACATGCATTTATGAGAAGAAACAAATTTGTAAGAATCATTAAGACCAAATGAAATTTGATGAACACAAAGTATCAAGAAATATATTATTCAAAGAAAGCTAGAAACTTCTTCTTGTATTAATTTCTCAAACAAAGTTGTACATAGTGGAGAAATGGAGGAAATTGAGAAGGGGGAGAAATGGAAGAAAATGGCTATCTCCTTTGTTCTCTCAAAGTACAATATACTCTTGAGTTTATAAGATCAATCACCAAACCTTTGAAATGGGAATGGTGTTAAAATTTATAGAGTAGAATATGATTCTTCATCTACCCCCCAATGCCTTTTCATATGTCCTTGCACAACTTAAAATTTTTCAACTTCCTGGGAAATTTTTAAGTCCCTTTTTATAACATAAAAGTGACTTATTACATTATGAAAATTAATGGAGCTTGAAATTTTCAGGTCTGGTTTTTATCTCTATTCACAATGAAATAAACTCCATTGAGATATGTTTTTCATTATGGCACTTCATGTGAAATTTCTCTTCAATCCGGCGGCCGGTTTGATGGGAAATCAAGCCTTTTCCTTCGTAGAGCTGGAAAAAGGATTTCTTTGCTGTGAGAATTGCTTGCTGAAAATTAGAGGTTTGAATATGATTTTTTAATGGCCTTAAATAGATAAGAACTCAGCAATAAATGGTTTTTCAATCCTAGCAATGGTTTGCAAGATATGTTCGAATCTTTGTTTTCATGGCTATGGGGATTTCCACTGTTCTTCTTCAATGTTCTTCGTTTCTTCTTCTTAACTCGATGAATTATTATTCTGAGACTTGTGTATCACCATGTGATAGAGGATTTTATTATTTTTGTGAATCTAGTTTGAGGTTTGGAAATGGTGGACTGGAGGACTGAGGTGTTCTCTGCAGTTTTCTTGTGGTAATGTAGAAGCAACAAGAAGCATCTAATAGTTAGAATATTTTTCAAATTTTTGAGTTGGAGTTGGGAATTTTTTTTCATGTTTGATGTCCATGACCTTAGGGATGTGAGGGAAATCAATTTCCATAATGAGCAAGATGGAGACACATGGCACTAGATCCAACGACGAGGGAATGAAGTAGGAAAAAGATGCTTTCTGAATTGGGAGTTGAAAGTTGGTCAAGTGGGTGTCCAAATGACTCCCCATAGGTGATGGGCACATTTTTCCATGTATTATGTCCACCATTTCATGGAAATAAGGGACATCAGTTTCTACGGTGGTCCTAGAGCTGACACGTGGCTCCAGATCTGATGATAGGGAATGAATGCTCCAAAAATGCACCTAGGAGCTGAAAGTCGGTCACGTGGGTGTCCAAATGACTCTTCATAGGGGATAGGAGAATTTTGTAAGGTATGATGTCCCTAACCTTAGGGAAATAAGGGAAATAAGTTTCCACAATGGTCCTAGAGTTGGCACGTGGCATTAGATCCGACGACAAGGAATGGATGCTCCAAAAATGCGGCTCGAGGTGAGGCCGAATCGTCAAGTCTAGAGGTCATTTGAGGGTTCGAGAGGTCATATGGGGTCTAGGAGAATATTTCAATGGTTGGTGTACCTGACCTTAAGGACATTGGAGACATAAAATCCTGCCAGGATCTTGGTGCCGACATGTGTCCTGAAAAATGACTAAGTCCTAAACTGCCTTTGAGAGGGCAACTTAGAAAGAAGATAACTTGAGCTCCTAGTGGAATTTCGTGATGAAATTTTATATTATCTTGACTAGAAATGAAATTTTGAATCTAAGGGTGGGGTATCATGTCTTGATACATCCATATTCCTAAAAAATTGGATTTGTGATTTGAGATTCCACTTGTACTACGATAAAAACTACCCGCTAATCCTATACACCAAGGTCTTGTGAAAAATATGATTTTACCATCATGTAGGTATTTAAATCCTCTTTCTGGAGGTATTTTGTTTTTCTTTTAACTCCATCTAGATCTCCCAAAATCATCTTCTGAACCCCAACAAGTTGTTTTAGGCATGTGTACTACCTAGGCTTGTGAACCCTAATTTTCTCAAACTACTCCAAGTTTCTCAAAACTTCCCAAAATCTTCCAAAATAATTTCCATGATGTTTTAAGGTATTCAATTCACCTCCATGTTGAATTTTACCCTTCCATTCCACTCCAAGGGGTTGATCTAGTCCTAGGAAGGCCAACGATAACCGTTTCCAATATCTGCTTTAGAAGATAGTATCTTTTCGAAATCCCTAAAATCCCTAAAATCACCTAGGGGATGAGATAACATTAGTTAGAATGTCATTAAAATGACCTGGATAGACGTGGGTTGTCTTGGAATGATGGGACTTGAAAAAAATGACACTAGGGTATCATTTCATGGAAATTGTCAATTTCCTATTACACATTTGCATGAAAACGTGGCTCTAGCTTGGGGACATGACATGGATTGAAGCGTAGTGTAAACATGACATGGGAATCCAAAATATAAATTTTAGACCATGTAGTTCATTGACCAATTATATTTCCCCATTGGAGTCACACAACTTGAGAGAGAAGAGAGAGATTGGCTCTAGCTTGAGGAGAGATGACATGGAGAGAGAGAGAGTAGAGAGAGAGAGAGAGAGAGAAGAGAGAGAGAGAGAGAGAGAGAGAGAGAGAGAGAGAGAGAGAGAGAGAGAGAGAGAGAGAGAGAGAGAGAGAGAGAGAGAGAGAGAGAGAGAGAGAGAGAGAGAGAGAGAGAGAGAGAGAGAGAGAGAGAGAGAGAGAGAGAGAGAGAGAGAGAGAGAGAGAGAGAGAGAGAGAGAGAGAGAGAGAGAGAGAGAGAGAGAGAGAGAGAGAGAGAGAGAGAGAGAGAGAGAGAGAGAGAGAGAGAGAGAGAGAGAGAGAGAGAGAGAGAGAGAGAGAGAGAGAGAGAGAGAGAGAGAGAGAGAGAGAGAGAGAGAGAGAGAGAGAGAGAGAGAGAGAGAGAGAGAGAGAGAGAGAGAGAGAGAGAGAGAGAGAGAGAGAGAGAGAGAGAGAGAGAGAGAGAGAGAGAGAGAGAGAGAGAGAGAGAGAGAGAGAGAGAGAGAGAGAGAGAGAGAGAGAGAAATCAGAGAGAGAGAGAGAGAGGCGTTCACAGAGAAGGAAAGGGAAACAAACCTAGAAATTACTGGTACAAGTGGACAACCCATTTTCACCGAAGTGATTTTGATTCTCAAGAGTTATTGAGTGGGCAAGCACCGAAAGTAACCTCCTCTCCTAAAGTAACCTCCTTGCTTATGAAATGAAATCCAGGTGCTTTCACAATTGTCTGTGTACTTGGTAGGAGTGATTTCATGTGAGCTTCTTGATGCTTAGGTCCTTTCTTGGAAATTCCTTGCCTTCATCCCCTCTGAAATTGGTTTCATCGTGCCAATTGCCTTCCATGTTTATCCATATAGCTGATTCTCCATCGAGCATCTCATCGCTGCCCCAAAGATAATTTTCTCGATGTTCTAAACAAATTTATTCAATGCAAATCAACTCAATGTTTTCCCTGTTATCTTGTTCCATGGTGGAGGTGTTGTCTTAAAAAATGGAGATGTCCAAAGGAGATACATGAACTTTTCTTCTTTTGCACTCATAAACTTCTTCACACAATGTGGAAGAAAAATTCATGTTTTCATGTTTATTCTTGTCAACCAAAGTATTAGAGAAGTCATCAAGCTTATCCAACTACTTCATTTCAACATCAAATTGCACCAAAATAGGAAGCAAAAATTGACTCATACTTTTCTTGTATCTCCATGGCCTGATTCATGAGGACAAGACCAAGTTGAGGATCCTCAGTTTCTTCTACGACCTTCAAGATATATTATCAGATGAGATAGTTCTTCTAAAATTTCCATAGGCTCTTTTTTATCTTTATTGGAGGAATATTCTTATTTTTCCTCTAGGAGATGATTAAAAATCTAATCCATACGGGCCCATGATTCATCTGAAACATTCTCATTCACCTCTTTCATGATTTTCATTTCCGAATATTCACTTTCTTGCATATGCGGGCATACTTGATTCATGACACCTACTAACAAGGAGAAGATGTCCAAGCTTCTAGGGAATGGTGCTCCTTCAAGCTCAAAATCCATATCATCTTCTCCTTGGTAAGAAGTAGAGAACCATGTTTTGGAAGCAGTATGAGAAGAATTTTCAACTACATCTTGATCGTCCATTATTAAATCCTCTTGCTCAGTTAAAATATGAAAGGCTATGTTTTCACCATGATGATGATTCTGCTCCTCAAGTGAGTAGAGGTTGTGTTTAAATTTATCATCCTCCTCATATTTGAAAATAGAGTGGGCTTCTTCCATTTGATCATCCATGATTGCATCGGGGAGAGAGTTTGATTCTTTGACTTCCTTAATTTCTTCATGAAAAATTTCTAAGTCACTTGAGGAATCAAAATAGGAAGGAGGATTATCCATGACCATCTTTAATCCATCATTTTTGGGCCATGATGTCAACTGATTTTCTTGTACTTTTCACATCTTTCCATTTCATCCTCAATTGAAAGATAAAAACTTGAAAAGAGATCATCCATGCTTACTTTGAATTGACCATCTTCTTCATCATTGGTGGAGTCTTCGGAGAGCATTGGATCATCCATTATGCAGCAAGGATCTTCCTTTATTAAATATATTATTCCCCCATGGGCTATGACTTGAGCCAAATGGAATTGCTGAATGGTGATTCTATCTTTGTCTCTTCTACTTCTTTCTCCATGACGTTGCTTTGGATTTCATTAGGAGATTCCATGACAAGATATTCTTCAGAAGCATCTGAGAATATTTTGGGATTGAAAACCTCATAGTATGGGATGAAATCTAAGTCTTCTTCCATAGGGTGCATCTCATCTTCTTCCTCCATTTGATGCGGAGTTTCAAAATGTTCATATCTTCTCTATAGAGCTAAAGCATACGTCCAATTTTCATCAAAGACTTTGGGGTCAGAATTTCCTTTATTATGCTCTCAAGTATTTCTGCATATTCTCTTTTCAACATGTTCATTTCTTCATCACCATATGCAATGAACTTGTATAGATAACGGTGGAAGAAGGACAACGTTCTTATTTTTGTAGTGAGTTGTGCGAGATAGCAAAAATATTCTTCAATGGATCTTTCACCATCATGTCTTTCATCATCTTTTTGAATGCTGATTTTATGTTCATCGGAAGACTCAAGGATAGTATTTTCTTCTGAGTAATTCAAGAACCTTTTGGGTATGAAAACCCTATGGTACGAATGATCTTTCAGTCTTCTTCTATAGGACAATTCTCCTCTTCTTATTTCTCACTACAAGCTGCTTCAAGTTGCTCATTCATCTCTGGTAATAATTTGACATATTCTCGAGCTTCACACCTTATATTATGTCTCCTTTGAATCCATTCTTGTTCATCGATGATAGGTTCTTTCTTATTTCCTTTATCAACACTAGTTAGGAACCATGGCTGATCAATGACCTTCTATTCCTGGAGTACATTTTCTTCTTCCTCTTCACAGTCACTCATTGGTACTTCACTCTAATCTAAAAATTTCTTCATGATGCAAGAATTGAACATGACAGGGGTTCGTTCCTTGATGGAGTCACCTTCAAAAAATGATTTTTCCTTTGAAATTTGATTTTTTTATTTTTATTTTTTATTTTCAGACCTTGTGGTCATATATTGGGTGTAGATGTTTCTAAATCTACCCCACGATGGGCGCCAAAAATTATTGGTGAGAAAATTTGTTAGGTGGAAAAACTTGTGGATTTATTACCAACACTTTGGGAATCTAAGTCCCTCTACTTAATTGGTGCAGCTGCTGTATATGCATGCATGAGAAAATGTGGATTTCTGTGATCACCTTTTGACTGAGGATCCAAATGGGGCACTCTAATGACCATGTGACAAAGCTTGAAATATCTTGCTAGGGAAGAATTTGTTTGAAAATGGGGAAGGGATTGAGAAATTAGGTAGTATAACTAATGCTACAAGTAGAAAATTAGATTCCTGCACATACACTAGTTAGAAATATCATCACATGCATTTATGAGAAGAAACAACTTTGTAAGCATCATTAAGACCAAATGAAATTTGATGAACACAAAGTATCAAGAAATCTCTTAGTCAAAGAAAGCTAGAAAATCCTTCTTGTATTAATTTCTCAAACAAAGTTGTACATAGTGGAGAAATGGAGGAAATTGAGAAGAGGGAGAAATGGAAGAAAATGGCTATCTCCTTTGCTCTCTCAAAGTACAATATACTCTTGAGTTTACAAGATCAATCACTAACCCTTTGAAATGGGAATGGGAACATTTTTCAATGGTTGGTGTACCTGACCTTAGGGATGTTGGGGACATGAAATCCCACCAGGCTCCAAGTGCTGACACATGTCCTCCTGAAAAATGACTAAGTCCTAAACTACCTTTGAGAGGGAAACTTAGAAAGAAGATAACTTGAGCTCCCGGTGGAATTTCTTGGTGAAATTTTATATGATCCTAACTGGAAATGGAATTTTTAATCCAATGGTGGGGTCTCATGTCTTGATTCATCCATATGATTCCTAAAAAATCATATTTGTGATTTGATACTCCACTTGTACCTAATAAAAACTACCTGCCAATCCTATGCTCCAAGGTGTTGTGAAAAATATGATTTCACCATCATGTAGGTATTTTAATCCTCTTCCATAGGTTTTTTTTTCTTATAACTCCATCCGAAGCTCCTAGAGTCATCTTCTAAAGCCCAACAACTATTTTAGGCCCGTGTACCCTATTTTTTCTCAAAGTGCTCCAAGTTTCTCAAAACTTCCGAGAATCATCCAAAATAATTTCCATGATGTTTTAAGGTCTTCAATTCACATCCATGTTGACTTTTACCCTTCCATTCTGCTCTAAGGGGTTGATCCGGTCACCCGGGAAGGCTAGTGATAACCCTTCCCAATACTGCTAGAAGATAGTATCTTTTCAGAAATCCCTAAAATCACCTAGGGGAATGAATAGAATTCTATAAATCACCTAGGGGATGAGATAACATTATTTAGGAGGTCTTTTGGATTGATTTGGATAGACTCGGGGCATCTTGGAATGATGGGAATTGAAAAAAATTAACTTTGGGGTATTGTTATTGTGCTTGGAAATTGCCAATTTTTCTATTGCACATTTGCACGACAACATAACTCTACCCCTCCTAAAAAATGTTACTTATAATTAAAATGAAATTTTTTTATCCTTCTCCACCTAAAAGACGTGAAAAATTCCATATTGTTGACTTGCATCCCTTTCCATAAAGACTAGGTAAAACATAGTAGAAGATGTGAAGAAAATAAAATCCAACATAACTTTACATGAGTTATCCCAAATAATAGAACATCACGAATTTCTCCTTAAATCACTATTTGAAAATCCTTTCCCAGATAATTAAAAGGAAACCCATGCACATATGGTGATCCATAGAATAATGAATTAGGCTCCACATTGTTTGGAATGAATGTCCATAATTTATTGGTAGAATCTAGATACTTAGAGAATGTGATGATGATATAAATTTGTATAAAAATGGGCCTAAATCCATTGAAATATGGCATGATTTTAGTATAGTTAGATAAATTTGAGGTTAAGGAAGTTGGATAATTAGTTATTGTTAATATAAAATTAGTGTATGGTATTAGGATCGAAGAATTTATTGACATTCAAATAGTCGATGACCCTAGAGCATGGTATTTTTGGAGAAAATATTGGTCTAAGACACTTAATGGGTACATGGCTACTAAATTTTACCACATGTGGCTACATTAGAAGGTATTTTTACATAAAATTAGGGTAAATAGTGAGCTTAAAATGAAATATATGATCATTGAATACAATGTGTAAACGAGATGATGAACATAATATCTTCGAGATAGGTGTGTACACCCTCACTACTAAAATTTCCAAGGGAAAATAAATTGAAAGTATATCAATACCTAGGTTTTGAACCATACATTTAGATGATTCCTGGTCCAAACATGATCATGGAGTAGGATTTGTACAAGCCAATCCTAAAGGGAAGTCATACCTTGCATCCTATAAATTGTAGCTCCCCGCACAAAAAACCTAACATAGTATGAAGCCTTAATATTAGGTATTCAATTTGATTTGAAACACAATGTCAAATAGCTATAAACATTTAGAGATTCTGAATTAGTATTCAACCAAATTATATGTAAGTTGTAATGCAAAATTTTGTACCTTAGGAGATACAAACATAGAGCCTATGATTTGATTGAATTATTTGTTACATCATCACTAAAATTCCTAGATATTATAACAAAAATTTAAATGTGTAAATGTGTTTGACACACCCATTGCTAATTTGACATCATTGGGAGGAAACTAAGTTGCAGGCATTATCGGTTGAGTTGATCCCTTGTTCCTCAGTCCTAGACAATATATATATCATTTTAAAATTTTTCAATGATGATCCAAAAATAATCAAATTCATAAATAAGGATGATTTTTTTATCAAGGTTGTAGATGCGATGAAAAAATACTATTTAATGAAGAGATCTTGAATTCAAAGGAGAATCAAATTCCCAAAGATATGATTTATTTTGAAAGACTATTTGATGTTCACAAACCTACAAATTATGAGCCAAAAAAACATGTGAGGTATAAATCTACCCTCCTAAATCTAGGATTCTTAAAGAACCTCTCTATGTGAACATTGGTCATGAATGCAATGAGTTAGAAAGGGAAAATATGAAGCAAATGCTCTTGTGCTATCATGATGTGATTGCTTATTCCTAGGAGGACATGAAAGTATTCGATCTAATTGTTATAACCCACATAATTCCACTAAAGGAAAACCATAAGTCTTTGAAGAAAATACAAAGGCCTAGTAACACCATGATTGAATCCCTCAATTATAAATAAGTCTAGAAAATGTTTAAAAATGAGATTTTATTCCTATTTCACCATTTTACTTGGGCGGAAAACTTGGTTCTTGTCTATAAGAATAATGGATAAATAAGATTCCATGTTGATTTTGGGACAAACCAAAATCTAAGAAAAATACAATTATCTATTACCATACCTAGATGATGTAATCCAAACCATTTGTGAGTAATAAATAATATCCCTTTGGATGGATTTTATGGGTATGACTATGTGTTTGGTTAATAAAGAAGATAAAATTAGAAAATCACCACTAAGTCAGACACATTTTCCCATAAGAGGATGTTTTTTGGCCCCATAAATTCTAAAACAAAATTCCAATAGGATATGGATTTTGATTTTAAGGGATTAATAAGGATGAACATAATTATATACATGGATGATTCAACCATTTTCTATAAAAAAAGAATAGATCATACTTATCATTTGTAAGGTGTAGTAAATATGGCATCTCTCTCAATCCCAAGAAGAGTATCTTTGTTGTTACAAAAGGAAACATTTTGGGGCACATTTTTATGAAGGAAGGTATATATATTGACCTTGAAAGAGATAATTCATTTTCCAAAAATCAATTTCCTAATAATAATAGAGAGTTGAAATACTTCTTTGGTAAAATTAATTTCATGTGCAAGTTTATCTCGAATTTTTAAAAATAGTCAAAATTTTAAATGTCATGTTGTAAAAATAAAAGAAGGTAGAATCTATGCATGAAGCCAAGAAATATTTTAGAGATATCAAGGATGCCATTACTCAGACCCAAAGTGCTAAACAATCCCAATTCTAAAAAGGATTTCTATAGGTATTCCTTTTCTTTAGAGCATATCGTTGCAACTGTATTAAAAGAAAGAGAAGATAATGAAGGCACACCATCTCTTTAATGATCATGAATTTGAAAGACACAATGTTAATGTATCACATGATGGATAAATGAGCCTATACTTTAGTGAAAAATGTGAAGAAATTCATACTTTATATATTATGGAACAAAATCCACACCATTATGCTTGACCCTACAATAAATATCATGCTTATAATAAATGAACTTGGAGAATGTAGAGGTAATTTTTGGGCCCCAAATTTGGAAGAAAACCCATATCTCATGCACATATCAAGGGTGATATGACAAAGGAAAAATTTGGGGTGGAACATGACCTAACATTTTTAGGAAAAACGACATGTTAGGGGTGGTAGGAGATGGTGGGAAATTTCAAGGGTAGTAGGAAGATTAGGGCCAACATATCTCATTACCTATCATTGAAAATCATGGAGATGCAATGCCATTTATTTTGACATAGGAAACCAAGTATTTGTGGTATGAAATCACCAAATTTCATTAATGTAGACCACCTACATGTAGGTAGGAAAGGAAACTTTTGAACATACCATGTAACATATAAATGTATGGGCACAACCTATTTGGAAGAGGTTAGGTAGTAGATGAGACACAATTTTATTAAAAATTAGTTATATCTTTGGTCTGAATCCCCTATTAAGTATTTATTCACCATTGTTTTCCTTTATTGTAATGAATATTATGAGAATATGAATTATTTTATTTTATCCATGTTATTGTGTACAATGGAAGTGGGTGTGTTATTTGCATGTAATTATTAAAATATTATTTATGTAGCAATGTGGCCATTTATAGTTATTTTTAAGTTTATAATAAGCGAAGGGATGTTATGTGAAGTGCACATGCAAACACCCCATTACCCAAAGTAACATGAGGCCTGACACATTGAGTGTGATTTGAGTGAGCATGTGGGGAAATTCCCTAGGTGATTGCTAGCACACATGTGAGTAGGTAAAACTTGTGCGATTGGAGTCACAAGTAAATCTAAAAAATGGAATGGGTACGAGGAGATAAATACCCCAATTTTTGGTTTCATTTTGAGGACCATGCTCATTATGGGAATGGAATATGTCTAAAGAATATATCTTGAGTGCATTGAGAAATGGTTGGAAGAACAAGAAGAAGACTACACATGCAAACATCCTAGTTGTGTAGGTTGAGACTAAAGAGAATAGGTAGAGGAAGATCTCAATGGACACGTATATTAAATTTTATTATGTGAGTTACCACACCACTTACTTGAATGGATTGTGCGATTCTACTAAATAAAACAAGAAAATTGGGAAGAAAGTACCCTTGGATGAAGGAGTGAATCAAAATATTGAAGGAACATTGACAAAGTTTGGATGCACAAAGTGTGTTGTGAAGGTGCTATAGGAAGATATCTCTTAGATTTCGTGGTTTTAATGTACTCATGTTAAAATGAGGTGAAATACTTCTTCTTGTATGAGCTAAGGGGAACATGCATTTGTATGCTCCTCCCGAGGATTAAGATGCTCTTTGTTTACTAAGGAATTGAAACTCTACCCATGAACAACGAAATATATATGATGTTACTAGTGAATGGTACGTGGAAGGAATGTATGAAGAAAATGGGCCTAGTGGGTTTTAAAAACAAGCTAATTCGGAAGATGTGTATTAAGTAAATATTATAAGCAACAAATATGAACAAGGGATAGTAAATATTAGAATATGTTACGATGACCTCAAGCGATGGAGGGAGAATAAATAACATTGATAAAAAAATGAGACTCTACACCACTTTAAGATAGAAATTATTACTCCTTGATAAATCATGACCACAACGGGAGGAGGGTGTTACTCCCACCTTCATCGATACCAACAATTGTGAACCAAACAAAAGGAAGAAAACCATACAATAAACTATCGACATAAAAACCATACAATAAACTATCGACATAAAAAGCTATTTTCCTAGGAATAGGTGCCAAATTTGTGTTGTAACATATTTTACCATACACATCCTTTATTGGGACAGAAGAAAAAAATAGCTTCTCATGAATGATGTAATCAACATTTGGAACTACTTGGTGGAGCATAAAACATCCCACCAACCCAGTAACCAACCCTAATGTTTGTTAATCAATATCACTCACCTATGAACTGACCTCAACCATTTGTAAATGAAATTCCCCCTCTAATCATGAACCAAGTTTCCCAACATGTGAACCAACCACCACCTATTTTAAATCCTGCACTTTTGTAGATGCACTACTACTAAAACCAATTGATGAAACTTGTAGTGTATAGAGGATTGGAAATTTTAGTGGATTATATAAATTCCTATAAAATTATATGGATGGAAAAGGGAATCACATACCCGATAAAGAGGAAAAGGGAATCACCACACTTATATACTATGCACACACATGATATCAAAAGTATGATCCCCTATAGAAGTGGCCAACTAGGAATTGTTGAGAAGAAGTTTCTTGAAGAGTTAGAAACTATTAAGTTTGAGAAAAAAAAGTTTTTATGCTAAAATATATCTAAAAATGCTCTAAAGAGACCATATGTGCATATACTTCGCATTCAATTCCTTGAAATTAAATCTATCTTACGAGTTTCATCCTATCTAACATGCACAATGGTGTTTTTGGTACCTTAATTACACCTTTCAGGTGCACATTATCAATGTGCATGTTTATGGAGCTGCATAGGGTGTTGGAGGTAACATGTGTGTAGAAGTAGTAGGTACCATGGACACAAAGGTGAGCCACTTGTTAGAGGCTTATATCTCCAACATGGTTGAGAATGTGTAGCTACTCACTACTAATTATGTGTAAGAGAAACACAAAGGGATATGGTGATTAAACTAATATGTGGATGGAAACAAAAAAATAATTGTCCAATAAAGAGTGTACGCATTCCTACTAATGTGTGTGAGATTTTTAGGAGGATCACAATGTGCGCTTTTTTCCAAGACTTTATATGACTAAAAAGTAAAGGTTTACATACGGTTTAAAGTTTGTAAAAATAATAACCATGACATAAAATACTTTCATGTGATTGAAAAGGAAAACAAAGCACACTAAAATGGTATTCTATAAACCACTACTAAGTCATTGTAAGCAGAACCAAATGTATGATAGAGGATGGGGATCTCAAGGAACTGAAGTAATAAGGGGAGGAGGAAGGTTACCCCAAGAAAATGCTACAGTGACCCGATCCTAACCACTGTCATCATGACATTACCTAACATACCTAAATTATAGGTATCGTAGGTGTGTGTACATGATGGAGGAATATTCAGAATTACAAGAATATGACCCAAAATTAAGGACATATGAAGGGATATGCCATGATCAATATCAATAACTAGGTTCGTAAAAAGACCCAATAACCTAATACAAAGGAAAAGGCGGGAATAATAATGCAGAGTGGCATGAGAACTCACCAAAAAAGGGAAGATGTCTTGAATGAGTTTGCACAAGAGACACTCACTAAGGTTGTGGATTACCCTAAGGTATCCAGCCAAGAAGAAACACATTTTTCATAAGGCATAGAAGATGATAAGGGATCTCAAGGAAATATTTAGGCATGTGAGAGGTTGAATTTTATGTCCATAAAATATAGGTTCCTAGCTGAGTTTTAAAATACAAGGACCAAATCTGATTCCGGACACACAATGTAGATAAAAGGTGCTCACGAAACACTAGTGTTATAATTCTAGAGGATAGTTACCCTAACCATATGATAAATATAGCTTTCCAAGGCCTATAACTGAGATAAATATAAATATCCTATTGCGATTTAAAATAAGAGTAACCAAGGGATGGATAAATCCAAGGGTGTAATATAATAAGATAATGCAATACTTTAAATAAAACATACACACACTTTATTCTATATCAATAAATGACCAATTAAAAACATACATATGAAAGATAAAGGACTAAGAAGGGTTTTAAATAGTTACTTATAGCGTGTGTGTGACCGCCGATACTTAATACTACCTAAAGAAAATAACATCGATAGAGAAGCCCTATGGGTAGAGAAGGTGAAATATCAATAAGAATAACTCTAGTTGTATGAAATTGAGGTAAACTCCAAGATTTCAAGTCCAACAATTAGGTGTAAATAGTGCAAAAAGATGTGAGCTACAAGTGCCTTCATGTATGATCAAAATGATCATTTGGTGGTGGTTTAGAAAAATTGTGATGGGGTATATATACTCAACGATATTGTTTACGGATGATGGTGTTGCCCATGGAAAATCCAAAACTAACACCATTTCCCATGGGTGATGACATCATCCTGGGGGGGTATTCCTAAGGTCAAAGAGTGAAAATCATGTGAGGTAGAGGCCAAAAGATAAATAGAGGTAAATGAAAAAAGTTTAGGGTGATCGAAAATAGGGACAATGACACATAATAAGCATAAACAAGTGGATATGGTGAGACAAGTGGGCATAATGGGTGTGAACAAAGGGAATAAATGAGGTAAGGGTAGGGTAACTACGTAATAATAACACCATACCTAAAATTTCATGCTCTATCCCATGTGACCTATTTTGATCACAACCCAATCTTGGTAGGCCCCTTGAGGCACCCACTTAGGAGGAAGACACATTAGTACCCCTATATAAAAGAAATGGTTGAAAAGTGTAAGAAATGAGGTGTATACACAAAACATGTATGAAAGAGTAATCACACAAAGGGACCACAAACAAGGAGATAAAAGAGGTGACTGAGATCCTTAATTTATAAAAAAATATCTATATGTTACCACTCTTCAAGGAATGGTTATTTGAGTCATTGGAGATAGAAATTGAATCGAGAACAAGTGTTAGGATGAGAGCTAAAATAAAAAAAAAGAAAGGGTTTGATAGCGAATTTATATTAGATGCAACATCAAATGGGAATGATATGCATAATGTCCTTAAAAATTTGATGTGGAGGTAAAATTCCTCGTAAAGGAATTGGAAATACTCTAATACCATATACGAGATGAAGAAGGTGAAGGAGAACATTACCATGCAAATATCCACATATAATACTAAGATAAAAGTAAGATATTCACCAACAAAACTAAATTATATTAAAATAAACATAAATATACAATACATGTGTGTGCAACTGACCAATAACGCTTGTTCTACAATATAATATACCTAAGAGGCTACATCTCCACTAGCTTTGGAGATGATTCTAAGTTCTAATCTTATATTCCAGAAGGACATAAAATTTCCTTATATAGAAAAAGTGAGAGATGAGAGAAAGGTGAGATATGATCATTCCCAAGTTACATCTCACCCTTCTTACACATGTGAGGATAACTACCACTTAAATTTGTATTTACCATATGTTGTACCCATAATAAATATCACCTTGGTAACAACACTACCTAAGGTGGACTTCACAATTAGTGTGAATATGACACACACCAACACCCCTAATGATCATATTAAATGATGTGGTAAAAGAGAAGAATTATTATGATCATAAATAATGGTCCCGACAACTAGGCCCGATGATGTACCCATAAACAATGATAGAGAAAAAATAGCAATGAAATTTATTAAGTAAATGTCTTCTCAATTTGGTGAAGCCTCCATAAGAGTGACTATAGTATGTGCTCCATCTGAACGAAATGCATGGTGAAAACCAAAGAAGGTTGGCTCAATTTTTTTTTGAATTTTGAAAAACACATAAGGGTTTGATAAATTACATATGTGATAGTAAAAATTATTCTGAAAACCACAAAATGGTTGGCACAAAAATGCTCTGGCACGAGACAATAACCAACATCCATTAGGAACCAACACAATGTACATACCATAATAAAAAACCAAGGAATCATTAGAAATATTGTTAGTTGTATATTTTTTCAAAGAAAAATATGGTGTTCAACCAAATCACATGGGAAAAATTCCCTCCTCAAATAAGGAAGCACCCTATTTATTTTTAATCTAAGAAATATTTACAATATATTCAATAATCTAATCACGGGGTAGGATCTAATCTTGGTAGATTTCATTTTGTCAGAAATGAATTATAAAATAGATCAAGGTAATATGGAAAAGCATCTTTGGATTTTTTTTTTATTTAGGAAGGATTCAAATCTAACGCATTGAAGTCAAATACTTATGGGAGTACCACCTTATTTCTCTTCTTTAAGGTTTGGCTTGCTAACTAGAAGGGAGTAGAAGAAGGAAATCATTGCTGCTGTGAAGATGATGTGGATGTATCAATATAAGTTATACAACCAAAGCATGTAAATACAAAAATAAAGAGGGGATTAGTTGACAAAAAAACCATGGGAATGGTGGTGGAGGAAACAATAGAAGAACTAGGAGGGATACTCAAAATAGGAATAAAAATGGTTTTCGAAGGAGGAGGAGTATTTAGAAGATAACCCATGAAAAGAATGATCCTAGGTAAAAGAGGTGGAAGGGAATAACAAGCCTGTTCCATAAGAGAAATATGTGTAAGATAAACATGAGCAGAGGATGTGAGAGAAATAGTTGTAAGGAACAAGGATGAAGGTGATACTAGTAGTGTGGGTGGAGAAGAAACATGAGGTGGAGAAAGTGAATGAGTAATTTGAGTGAAAATAAGAACGAGAGAAATAACCCTAGGTGGAGAGGTGGAAGAGGGTTGTGTGACATAAGAACCGATTGATTTTCCTTGACTTTCTTGATTTGGAAGAGAATCCAAATTCACCATTATTTTTGGAATATCATAAGAAGTGTCTAGTTTTGATGGAGTCATGCTTGCTTGAATTTCTTGGGGTTATATTTGTAGATTGAGCAAAGTGGCAAAATCACGATAAATTATATTAAACTCAATCAACAATTACATATGTATGAGCTGCAATATTTATAGGTATTGTACTACGAATACAAACAAGAAACTAAGTTACATAGGTGCAACAATATTCCTAATTACATAAGCTTCCAAAATATCATATGGGAAGCAAAAATGACATAATTGTTATAACTACATAACAATTATACCCATGAAAATAATAAGCCAAATATGGTTGATAAAACCATATAACAATATACAACAATAATTAATTAATAACAATAGTTAAATAATTAATTATACAATGCATAATTAATTATCCTAACATTCCCCCTTAATTTTGCATTGTCTCAAGGGATGAGGAGAGGAACTCTTTGACAACTCAAACTTGTCACGTGAAAGTGAATTCATGAAGATATCTACTCGTTGTTTAGCTGTTGGACAAAATTGAAGTTGGATGTTGTGCTTCAACACATGCTCATGTATGAAATGAACCTGTACCTTGATGTTTTTTTCTATCATGAAAAATTGGATTGCAAACAAGTTTGAGAACACATTCATTGTAAACATACATGGTGTTCAATTTCTCCTGTGGTATTCCAAGTCCTTCTAGTATGTGACATAGCCAAATCGCTTCATAGACAACTTATCCTACTGAACAATGATACAAACTTCTATGGAAGAACGAGAAACAAAGTTTTTGTTTCTTGCATCCCCATGATATTGGTCAGATCCCATAAAAATACAAATCGAAGTGGATTTTCTATCATTAATATTTCCTACATGATTTGAATCCGAATATCCTAACAAGAAGAAGTTATCATTCTTCTTGAATTCTAGACCAAGATCCATTGATCCTTTGAGATATCTCAAGATGCGCCTTGCTGCTTTCAATGAAAACTTTCATTCTACATGAACTTGGATAGATAGCTCACTACAAAGCTGATATCGGTCTAGTATAGGTCGAGAGTAAATGAGACTCCCAATTAACTATCGATAGAGAGAAGCACTTACCTCAGGAGATGGATCTGAATGAGATAACTGCAATTTGTTCTCCATAGGTGTAGAAATTGGTGTACAATCCATCATCCTAAATTTCTCAAGCGTTTTCTTGGTATATTTCATCTGAGAAACAAAAATGTGATTCTCTTTCTACCATACTTCCAATCCAAGACAATAATGCATCATCCTGAGATCGGTCATGTCAAATGATCAATTAAGATCTTTCTTCGTTGCATTGATCATCCTCACTAAACTACCAGTGATGACTAGATTATTGACATAGACAATGATAATCACAATCTCCCCCTTGCTTTTTGAGGTAGAGATTGGGATTGTATGGATTTCTAAAAAATCCATGTTGTATGAGATGCTCATCAATCTTGATGTACCATGCTCGGGGTGCCTGTTTGAGGCCATACAGAGATTTCTTGAGTCTGCATACCTTTTCTTCTTGACCAGGTACAACATATCCCTCAGGTTGAGTCATGTAGACTTCTTCTTTATAAGTATCCATTCAGAAGGCACTTTTTACGTCCATATGATGGAATTTCCAACCAAACTGTGCAGCTAGAGAAAATATCATCATGATCGTTTGATCTTAGCTGTGGGAGAAAATGTCTCCTTGTAGTCAATGCCTTCTTTTTGTGCATACCCCTTTGCTACAAGTATTGCTTTATACTTTTCCATTGTCCCATTTTATTTGTACTTAGTTTTGAATATCCATCTGCATCTAATGGGTTTCTTCCCTGGTGGAAGATCAATAAGATGCCAAGTGTTATTTTTCATTATTGATTGATATTTAGAGTCCATGGCATCTTTCCAAGATTTTGATTATAGGGATTCCTGGACTGTAGAGGGATCATCAGACTCAATAACTTTGCTCATCAAAGAAAAGTTAACTTCTTCTCTTACTTTACTGTAAGTCCGTGGTCCAGGGGTGGATGTATCTAGTGGAGCATCCATTCTTACATCTCGTAATGTGCTAGTACACCACTTGGGCATATGTTGAACTGTTCCCATGGGTCGTGGTTCTATCAGATCAACACCATCATCCCCATCATCACTTTCTCATCTGTGGGAACATTAGTTTTAATTTTTACAACTGGTGAAGAATCTACATCAGGTGAGTCTGGAGGAGGAGAATTTTGCTTCCTTCTTCTAAAAAAATCAACATCTCTGCTTGGTGTAGACTTTTTTGGTCTTTGGATCCATCAATCTGTACCCAAGAGTCTCTTCACTATACCCAATGAAGATGAGTTTCTGTGACTTCATATCCAATTTATTTTGTTCTTCTTGGGTATGTGCATACTTGCTTTGCACCCAAATACTCTAAGGTGTGCAATAGATGGTTTCCACTTTGACCATGCTTCTTGTGGTGTTACTCCTTCAAGAGAGCAACTATGGGCACTCTATTCAAAAAATACATTGTTGTCTTTTTCTACTTCTACCTAGAATGTCTTTGCAAGTCCGAGTCATCGATCATGCATCACACCATTTCCATGATAGTATGATTTCTTCTCTCAACAACACCATTCTTGTGGTGTGTGTGGAGGAGGCATTTGTCGATGAATCTCATGAGTTTTAGGTAGTATTTGAACTCATTACTGGTGAATTCCCCCCTCAATCTGAGCGAGTGGAGAGTTTTGATGTGATGACCAATTTCATTCTCAACTACTACTTTGAACTTCTTGAAAGTTTCAAAAGCTTCACTTTTCTTGCGAAGACAAAAAATCCACATTTTCTTGAATAGTCATCAACACATAGCATGAAGTACTGAAATCTAGAATGAATTGGTTGCATCGGACCAAAAATATTGGTATGAACTAGATCAAGTTTACCATGAGATCAATATGTACTCTTCTAGAATGAAGCTCTGTGTTGTTTTCTGCTAAGTAGTGAGGACACTTGTTATATCCTTCTGAAGAGATGGTATCCCATGTACCATATTACGCCGGTAGTGTCTTGAGATACTTGAAACTAACATGACCAAGTTTGATGCCACAACTATATCGAGGTAGATTTCTTAGCCACAAGTTCTTGATCATCTCTGTGGACAAAATCAAGCTAGAACATGCATCCCACATTGGAGGCTTTTGCAACTATTTTTGAGCCTTGTGATTTATCTTGAATCAAACACGTTTTCTTGCCGGAATGAGTATCAAAGTCAATTTTTAGGTTGTGATCTAGGAGTTGACTGACTAAAAGTAGATTCTTTTTCAACCTAGGGACATATAAGACATCTGATAGTCTGCAGTTGCATGAACCAAGGGGTAGAGAAATGTTCCCAATCCCCTGAACTGTATATAAAGAATCATCTCCCAACGAAACATGATTTTTCAAAGGTGTGTCCCTCATTGAGGTAAACCAGTCTCTATGGCTGGTCATGTGTTAGAGTGGCTCTCGAATCAACATACTAGACATCACTAGATGACGTGGATGGTTCACTTGATCGAGTAGTGTACAAGAAGTATTCATTATCTGAATGTTCTTCTTGCTTAGCAATATTTCCTTGTTGATGGGGTCTTCTTTTCAGTTCCCCTTTTTTTCCCTTGATTGTAGTTTGAATGTCCCTTGTGAGATTGTTATTATGGAGGTCCAGAGTTACTTGATGAACCTTTCTTGTAAGTATTATACCAACAATCTTTTAAGTCATGTCCTCTTTTACAAATTGGACATTGTTTCTTCTATTGTTTTTCCCGTGATATTGATTCTGATGTTGGGAATTTTGATAGGAATTAGGTTTTCCTTTACCTTTTCCTTTCCATTTTTGATGTGAAGAAAGTGCCTGATCCTCTTCATCATCCTTATTGTGCATGGCTTCCTCTTGTTGCAGTAGGTTTACCAACTTGTCAAAACTAACTATTGTCGTATTTGACAAGTTTAGTGTTGACAAAAATGTGGTAAGAAGAGGGGAGTGCTCTCAGAAAAATGGGAATGAGAGAATCATATGATGACCGCTTCTCCTAGGGCTAGAAGTGAATCCCTAACTCTGTAACTCTTCTTAAGAAAGATTCAATTTTCTCATTCTGCTTAAACTTCAGTGTGTGTAACTCTACAAATTTAGTATGACATTCTTGTTTTTGGCCTCATATACTATGCTCAATTTATCCCACACTTCTTTGGCTATTTTGGCATCTCGAATGTGGGGTTGCACATCATCGAGACACTCCAAACAAGATGATGAGTTTGTCCTTTGATTTGACTTATCAAACTACCATTGTTGTGTTGTATCAGTAGTTGATTTGGTCAGAGTACCATTCACAAGCAGTCCAGATCTCTTCAAACTCAAGTTGTGTCTTGATTTTAGTCTTCCATGCAGCATAGTTGTTTCCTCTGAGTAGTTGTGAATCTGGAAGAAAAAATTTGGGGGCATTGGTGCCCATTTTTAGAAATCACTGATAAGGTTTGGCTCTTATCACTCTAGGTATAAGGTCTCCCAATCTATATACCATCAGTTTGATATATTGAACCTTTCTATATACGTGCCCTTCCGATATACCCGGTGGTACATGGAAGAATCTCACCCTTTCTATATACCCAATGGTATGTGAAAGAGGTGTTAACGTACGTGAAATAATTCAATACGTGGTACCAAGATAATATTGAAAGGGGTCTGTATGATTATTGACACGCTCAAAGAAATATCCTCATACGCGTGCGTAACTTTTCTATATACTTGGATAATTTCTCAGTTTGTCTAGATTTATGTCATGCAATCATTCACAGACAGATGGGATGGCTCATAGTGTGTGCATTGTGACCTTATTACTCCCGTCGATTTAAAGGTTGATGCCCAGATGATGTTGTTGCAGCTATATTAGGCATTAAGTGTAGTAGTAGTCACAATGACTTTACCCGTAAGCACTTCCAGAGGCACTGTATATACCGAATGGTATGAATGAGATCTAGGATCTCGTGAGTGTTTTAGAACCAATTTTTTATTTTTTTATTACAAATTTTACTAGTTTTTGAGCAGTTACAATATTTTGGTTGACTATGGCAACCTGTAAATTAGTACAATATAATGAAGCATGCAATTACATTCAAAAATTTAGAAAAAATTGAATGACATGAAATTTTTTTTTGTTTTTGCGGGCCTTGGTGGCCTCTGAGCCCAATACATGACCCTTAATGCAAAAAACCATTAAAAAGTGGCCCAAAATGAAGTTTTTGGATAGTCTTCCTTTGTAAATGTTTCCTAAAATAAAAAAACAGGCCTAATAGGAAATTTTTTAACCCTAAATTAGGGTTTTTCTCACTAAAAATTTAGAGACCTGTTTGGTTATAACTAGTTGTTTAGAGGTGGTTTTCCACCAAATTCACCTCCAACTGTGGTGGTTTTTCTAAATTTTCCTCCAAATTTCAAAATTGTTTGAAAAATGAATTGGGGGTGGGGGTCAAACCATGTACCTCACACACCCAAGTCTTTTCCTTTATCCACATGGGCACCTTGTGCGCTTAGGATATGAAATTGAGAAAATTTTATTTAAATAAAGGTAAATTTGACTCACCTTTGTTAAATGCAACCTGGTTGAGTTGGAGTCCACGTGGCTGAGGAATGAAGTGGAGGAGGGGTTAGTGTGAACAAGAAGTGGATATGAAACGAATTTATCTCCTTGTTCTTTGTTTTATTTTCCTTTTGGCCGTTATTTTATTTCATTCATTGTTTTTTTGCTATGTCTACCACCTTTGCTTGCATGTAAGTTTTTTTCTACTTTTTTTCATTATTTTATTTTGCTCTCACTTTGGGTTCCTTAGGTTCGTGAAGAGGTGTTTATTTACTAGGTTTTGGGTGGGGTGAGGATGCATTTGGACGTGCAATGTATTGCTCCAACACTATCCAATGTTTGGTCTCATAGATTTCAATTTGGATATGTATTTAAATGGCTGCAAGTTTTTATGTATTTGTTTTGGAATAGAGAACTTATATGCACTATAGCTCACCCAAATAATGGAATCAACTCGATCAAAGGTCTTTGTGTCATTTAAATAAAACCATTTGATGCGAATGCACCTTTGTGTGCAAATGCATAGCTTGTGTTTATGAGACAACTCATTTTCAGGCTCTCTGATCCCTTTTAACCCGGAGGTGGTCCTCGAAAAAAAATAGCATGAGAGTCCTCATCTAACAGCTGGGTAGTATTAAAAAAAGCTAATACTTAACATCCCAATTTAATGCAAAAAAAGCCCTAATGGGGAAAAATTAATATATATAAATATATATATTTTTAAATATATAAGAAAATGATCACTTCTAGATAGCAAAATTTTCCTAGTGCAGTGAGAGGCATCAAGGCAATCTTTTTGCTTTACATTTTAGAGGTAAATCACCCCTAGAAACACATGAGGTTGTGGGTCTATAGGGAGATGTGGGAAGCTACGAGGAGGTAGCACTAGCTCTCATTATTGCAGATTTCTTCTCCATGAATTCTTCTTCCTCTACAACCTTCTCCAACCTTTGAAGCTTCAATTCACTCTGGTACCAAATGTAGATAGGGTGGAAGCCTATAAATTATATTAAACTCAATCAACCAAATTACATATGTATGAGCTGCAATACTTATAGGTATTGTACAACTAAATACAAACAAGAAACTAAGTTGCATAGGTGCAACAATATTCCTAATTACATAAGCTTCCAAAATATCATACGGGAAGCACAAATGACATAATTGTTATAACTACATATAACAAAATTATATTAATTAATAACAATATTTAAAAATAATAAGCCAAATATTCCTAAAGATAAAACCAATATAAAAAGAATACTAACGTTCTTCAATAATTAATTCGACCAATCGATTTATGGAAAACCTAAGGTTTTAAAATTCAATACACCATCCAAGATCTCCCCATCATCATATGTGTCCTAAAGAACATCAAAAATCTAATTTTTGATAGAGAGTCTAATAAAAGCGAGTCTTTAGTGGAAATAATTCAATGTCACTCTATGTATTTCAGCTATAACATTTTTGGCTTTAATGGTAGACAAACATGATTACCAACCAATATAAATGGGGAAGTGAATTCCCACCTTGTGTTTCCCTTGTTAAAATTTGTGTAGGTATATGATCTATCTTACCAATCTCACCATAATTCACTTATCACTTGAGGAATTATGTAGCATATACAAAGACCCTTGGAACCCTTATACCGAATGTAAGTGAAGGCATGAAATCTGAAGAAACATGTATCCCCATTGTGAAATTGTAATCCAAGAAACATTTTTACACCTGCATTTGGTAATTTATTAATCGAACTTACACACAATGTTATAGAAAAATGCATCATTCACCCTTTGAAATTGTCAAAAATATACTATAAGGTCAATTGAGGATATAAATAATATACCATTATTTGATTCCTCAACCCAACAATTGTTAATATAATATATAATTTCATCTTGGATACAATATAGACAAGGTACGAGGCCATGTAAAATTTACATGTTTTGTGCACCTCCTTAAGTTGTTTATGTAGGTAATCTCTTATATACTCTCCCACATGATGTATTGTTGTTTTTTCATAATAATATAGATGTATTGATACATACATTTCTAGAAATCCCTAGCAACATGAAGACCCACAATTCTTATCAACAATGTGTTAATGTCATTTAACTCTTGTATGAAATCCCTTTGGTGTAAAGTATTTATGAAATGAATTATTGAAGGTTTAGGATTATTCGGATAGTTTTTGTTTAGGTGCTTAGTACAAACCATTGAGTTATTGTTCAAAGCATGTTGATCTTCTTCGTGAATAATTTCAACATATTCCTTCAGTGTCCGGGAGTTTGAATAACTCTCCAAATATTTGGCATCTAATTTGATTATGACCTCTCTATCTTGATTATTTACGTTCTAGTGTATGCATCATAATGGTTTGTAGTTACAAGAATGAACTCACGAAATTGAAATGATATCGGAAATATATTACAAGTGCTAAACCACTATCGTAGATAAATTGAATCCAAATTGAATTTGATGTACTATTTACCCCGCTTCAAAATCTGGAAGATTAATGCACCCCAAGTCGTGTCTCTTATTTGATCAAAATTGGAATCAATTTTAGAAGGTGGAACTACCCCTTAATACCTATATTTCATTACTTTATCCTTTCCTTTTGATGATTCTATCATTTGTGTAAGTGTAGTCATGAAATCACAAAATTTCTACTTACATACTCTCTTCTAAGTATGTCGTTATATACATGATTCCTAAGAAAACAAACTATGCATTAACAACACTTGTTTTACTATTTCATTGCTTTTATATTTCCTATTTTTATTATTTAATTTTATAGAATGATAACTTTAATTTCGGAAACTAGAAGAAATATGACCCAAATTTGTGTTGAATGTTATATCTTCCGAGTACCTCGAGACATTGCTGCCCGTCAGGGACATGAGCACCCCATGTGCTACTATCCCCTTTGGATGCTTATGTCCCTTACCCTCATTTTCCCAATTTTCAAGTGCCACATCATTTGGTACCTTTTCTAAAATATTTCTTGTTACTTTGGGTTAGATTTTCTAGTTGTTAATGATGAAATTCAAACAAGGGAGTTATATATACATTACTTACTCACTATTATTAGGGGCTAAGAAATTTGGGGCTAATCTTGACTATATACTATTTGGGTAAGGAAAAACATTAAAAGCTGCATTTGGGATGCATTATTTAATGCATAGGAGGGGATATTTCTAAATTCCATCTCAAACATTCATCTTGGGGGAAAATAGTTATCACCGACTATCTCTGTGTAATTGGCACAAGGGAAGCCTAGTTTCAAGGGGTATAATTCCAATCACAAACACACACCGGACTACATAGAGTTTTAAATGTAGTACATCACTCGGTGAAAATCACATTGGGGTGACCTTCAAGGCCGTCTAAATGTGGCATATGTGTTATTTATTTTATCTAATGTTTACTTGAGCTTTGTACATGTAGCTAGGGTTCCAGTGATAAGGCCAAAATATGCCTCGTTAATGTGAAATAAATGATCTTATTTTAATCTCCTTTTTATCAAGTTTGACTACATTTTGTGACTTTCATTTGATCTAGTATAAGTTAGGATGTAATTGTCAATATTTTTTGGATCTATTTCTAACGTCTAAAAACTCTATAATTCCTAACAAAGTGTGTGGAAATTCAGTTTTGTAATAAAACAGGTCACAATCAGTCAGAAGAACAAAGTATGAAGCAACCAACACGTTTTTGGGAGCATTGGATTTAATACGGATTAGCTCCGGAACCTCCAGAATTAGTTCTAGAACTCCATCACATAGCAAAGGAACTCTATCGCTTAGTTCTGGAACCTTCAGACTTAGTTCGAACTCTAGTGCTTAGCTTGAGAACTTTCGGAAGTTAGTTTAGGGATAGTTCCCTTTGGTTCCGGAACTTTTCCAAAATTCTAGAATCAATGGGAATTTTTTTATCTTGAAAACATTCGGTGATAGAGCAATCAATGGGCCTTCTAATCAGAAGCAAATCAATAGATTTCCGGTTCTTCGATGCCGGAAATACGTATGCGAGGATTAGACAAAGTGTGTGTTGAGTAAGGTTCCTAACTTGCACATCTACTTTGAGCACTAGTTTATTTCATGGAAACCTATTGTTAGATGAACAACTATTAAGCATTTGTGATCATAAATGCATCTTTAGATGATAAAATATATATAAGGACCTATAGAGAGAGATATAGGGAGGATAGACATACAAAAAGTTTGTGAGATAGAACATTTTCAGTAGTAAGATAGCCATTTCATTTTGAGAGAATCATACTTTATCAATTCCTGATTCAAGGTGGAGCAAGGGCCCACTCCTCCAAGAAGCATGATTCTTTGTTTTATTGGTATTTATATTTCTAAGCAAGTTGTGTAAATCTGTTAAGTTTTAATTCTGTAAATGCTTTTGATTCTTCAGTTAAATTCTGTCACATAATTGTCCCTGCAGGTGTTATAGGTTAGACTCTCATTTCCTTGAAAAAATTTTTAACAACATTTTTCAAACGTGTGTTTCTTTCCAACAATGTTTTTCATTTTGCAAGAGTGTGTTTGCCAAAGTAATTTTTTTATTTTGCAAAAGTGATTTCAGCAAACACATTTAATTCTGAAGATTTATTTATTCTAGCAATGAGTGTTTATTTCAGCAAGTTTCTTGTAGTATAGATATAATAAGGATTTGGCCAGGGAATCCTAAGGACACTACAAAAAACCCTAGGAAATATAAAAATAATAAATACCTACAATCAATTACTAAATCACTAAGATTCCTCTTGTTGCATATAGCTTTAGACACATCCCTGGTTTGAATATGACATCAACTAAGAGTTGATTAAATGAAGGGAATAATGACATCCATCACCAAGTGTGACAGACGAGCCTTATAACATAGTTTATGTGACAAAAACAAAGGGAATATGACATTGAAATACCCTAAAAATGGAAAAAGTAGAGCATCTACTAGGACATTAGTGCACTGGGTGGTCTGTCCCTCTTTGGGTAGCTATGTCTAAAGAATTTCCAAACTCCACTTTCTTTGATAGAGTCTGCAAAGCCCAGATCCAACCTTCTTAGCTTGTTTCCCATCCCATGATCAGTCCAGATCTTCTGATACAATCTAAGTCACTATGATATCCTATATTACACACTTGCTTGTTTTTTGCATGTTAGATCTCACTTGTCACTATTATATTCATTTAATCTTAGTCCCGATAAATATTTAAATATAAATATTTAAATTAGTAAGAAAGAGAACTAAAAATTCCACCAAAACCTCTCTTAGAAGGCTCATAAATCAATTTTGAATTATGTTCCTACTCTGTAACTCGGAAAACTTGAAAATCACTTAAGAAGAGTTTACACTTGGTTAAGCAACTCAAGAATCATGAGATACATTGGAACGATGATTCATAATTTATTTACACATATCAAAATATAATTTAGACTATGTCAGGGGTTTTCAATTTCTTTACACCTTTGAAAACTTGATGTAGACCTTATTGAGGTTTTACACTTGTTTAACATATCAGAAAACCCAACGTAGACCTTGTCAGGGTTTTTACTCTTATTGTTAGCTCAAAAATCCCAACATACACAAAAGGTTTATATTTTTAATTTAAAATTTTCCTATGAAATATAATCAACAACACAAGGAAAAACACCAAATAGCCTAAGATAATAAGAGAAAACTTGAAAAAGAGGAAAAACAAGGTTTTGCAATCCAATGAACTTTAAGGGAAAAAATAGTTCATTAAAAGATCTCAAAAGTCAATAAAAACTAAGTGGGATGTGTTGGTACCCAAATTGATTCTCCCTTTAACAGTTGAGAAACATCAACAGGTTGAGAGGGATGCTTAGAGATAGATAAATCAGAGTTCAAGTCATTTTGTAGCCGGGAGGGATTTGACTGACTCTTTGTCACTCAAACTTGGAAAAATTAGGCATCATTGTGCTGAGGGTTTGACCTACCCTCACTACTTTAGGTTGTGCCTTCAACTAGGGTGAGAGGACCCCTTTTGTAACCTATATTTGTGAAGGATATGAATGGATCAATAATATTTGACTGTCCTTCTATGATATTTAAAAAAACCTTGAGGAAGCATGGTCAATGCAACACAGTCTAACTCTCACGAAGTTTTCACTTTAGAAAGTGAAGATATCTTCTAAACAAGGTTTTGGTTACTAAAGACAACACACAAAACCTGATTTCTCCTGCATATTTTAAGTAAAGGATGGGTAAATTCAGCAAATATCCTTTGCATTTATGGACAAACAATGCAAGCAGGGGTAATTCTTGTAGGATTTATCACTTTTAGATGAATTTCATTGGGGAATTAAACATGATAAAGTTGATTATACCAAATTCCTAAGAACTTTCAATAAAGGTTAGACAATCTAGTAAACAAGATGATAAAACACCTCGAGATACTAATAAACCTTCAACCAGAAGATGTATATCAATGGAAGCCCAAAGATACACGGTTTCACACATTCTTTGAGAATTTCACATAAAAGCTCATGTCAAAGACTCAACTAAACATTAGAAATTCCTGGTCCATCACGTCTAAGATACACTCATAGACTTACAAATGATCTGTATCAATAAGATGGAAATAAAGTGAGTTTAAATTATTTATTGCATGATGAAACAAGAACTCATTTCATAGCACAATTGCAAATACCACAATACTACCACAAGGATAAGATATTTTGTGATTTAGAGGAATTCCTAACATAAGATTGCAATAGGAACATGAATAACTACTTGAAATATCATCAAAATGAAATCAGACACCACAATGCTCATGATTGACATAATTAATTCAAGGTTCCTCAAATTTATCAGCAAGGGAAGTTTTATTTAACAGTTTCAAAGATCGTCAATGGATGAACACTTGCAACCATCTTGACATGATTAAATTTGAAAAACACAAAGGAATTAACAAGTTTCTTAGATAAACTCTTGGAGAAATGGTTTTTACTCAGCTCTTTCTTTTCTTTGAACAATTCTTAGAAAATTTTAACCCCCTTTTCACGTGATTATCTCTTTGCCTTTATATCACTCAATGCCCTTGCTAACCTCCAAAGTTTTCCCTCCAAAAGCATGAATATTATCCTTTACAATATTTGTTCTAGAACATGCCATTCCTTAAAAAATTTTAATTTAAACTTCCAGGTGTACAAAGTGCGAGTCTTTTTAATTGGTTCCATTTGTGCTTGATGGGATATCAGTTATCATTTACTGGCAGATTATTTTAATCATTCTTTTCACATATTTCTTAGATAATCACTTTAGATGACCTCTGAGTACTTCTAGATGATTCTGATATGACATATATCCTCATCTACCTTTCAAGAATCCATCTTGGGTCTTACACACTCTATTTCATGTCTTATTAGCTTAATTGCCACACATGGTTCATGTTAAATCATATTGATTCATCAATTCTACTTATTCCTAATCCCTTCCAACTCTTAAATCCTTCTTGTGTGAACTGAGAAAAATCTTCCCTCATCTCATGGGAAATATTTCTCTTAATCAAAACCATATGTACCCCTTTCACTATAAAAATTGGTTCTACTTCATCACCATCATGTATTTCCATTCTTATTCTGAATATAATTTTTTATCATAAACATGGTGAAGGTACTTATAGCACACTGTCTCGAAAGAAATTTCCTCAGAAGATTTTAATCAAATATTAAACTTGAGTGGTCTTGATGAATCCTTCATCGAGAGCCCTATTTGACATAGAATGTGTAGGCGATACCAGAGGACCTTTGAAATATCGACAAGTCCGATTAGCACTTCTTACAAGGATGATTATGATTAATCTTGTATTTGCAGCCTTTCAATTTATGTACTTTCATCTCTTCAGATGGGAATATCTGAAATATACTAAAGATTTAAAGAAATACTGGGTCAGGTCGAGAGAAGATCCCAAGTATCTGGGAAAACCAATTTTCAATGTCCATTTTTATGTGATGAAAGATTTGTAATGAAAGAGATTCTCCAGGAATCATATGTGCTATATGAAAAATCCTCCATTGACACTGTTCCTACCATTTCTCACAAAGTGGATGAGTTAGAGTGGAGGATCAACTCTCTGGAGAAAAAACAAGTAGAGATTGTGTCCTCACAACCAGGTTTAGTGCCAACATCATCTATGGGTAAGATAAAGGGTGACCCACCTCCTTAACTTCCAATCATTATCTTGAATGGAGAAGAAGATCAATCATTATCTACTCGTCATTTAAGATAAGAAATCTCCTCTTCTTGGGACAATAGGGGGAGATTTGTAATTCATCATCCACCCGTTTAATGCATTGTGCTCCTCATTTTGAGCATGATTTTTTGGGACCTCAACCCATTCTTTCTCTGAGAGAAAATCCATCCCTCACAAGGAAATGGTAAACTAGGTCAAGCTTAAGACCTCGTAATCGCTTCGGTCAACAAATTGCAATACTTACTCTTACAATTACCCTGGATGTCCCCTCTCAAACCACTCTTAGTAAGTTGACCTTTCACAAGGGGAAATGGAAAACAACATTTTTCACAGGCGGTTTGGATCTTCTAGACTGGGTATCATCACAACAGAAGAAAATCAAGCTCAAACAGATCATGAGTCATCCTAGAATGACTCTGGAATCATTTATGGACATGGGAATGTCCCGAGACTTAGCGAGGGTTAGTTATATTTGTTTAGACAACATAGGGCTCAAGTGAATTCGTGTTGAGAAAGAATAAGCTATTGAACAAGCTTCCCCTTCTAGGAGGAAATTTTTAAGAGGGACTGAAAAATGTCTAAATATTGCCTTTCTTTTATTGTCCTTACTTTTGACATGTATATCTCTTTCTTTATCATGGGTAGGGGCCCCTATAGAACCCCATTTTGTTCCTTTTTCAAAATGTAGAAAGCACAAATATATCAATAGTTTATATGCTTGTATAAATGTATGTAAATTTTTGTCTAAGTCATATGAAACTACTGCATTCTTCCATTTTACAATTGATATCGGAAACAATAAAGTTCAGAGTAACAATTATCTTCAATGTAACATAAAATATCAGTTAAAGCATCAGTTTAGAGAAGAAGTATGAAAAATAAAATACAACTTAAGGAACAACACACCTAAGCTTGTTCATCATCTTTTATATCTGCATTCTCTTCCTCCTCAGCTTCCGTTTTTGCATCTTGTTCCTTTGACAACCTTGCCACATATGCATCATACGTCTAGAACAACTCATTTATCTCATCCTCAATTGGCCCAGTGTGGTGCCGGAAGATTAGTGTTTGTCTAGATATTACATCTACATAATGACCCATCTTCTTCTTGTACTTTAATGGCCTCGACCTTTAATTCGTGATTCGTTATCAAATTTTCTCATTATCTTAATGATTTCATAAGAGAAATCATCCTTCTAAATATTCTTCTCAAAAGAGTTAAGAAGAAAATCAATCTTCAAATCACCGTAACTCTTTTTGAATTTATCAGACACCATATCCTCTAATTTCAAATCAATGGCATCAATACTGTTATCAACCCAATTTATTTTGACTTCGAGCTTTTCCTTGATCCCATTAAAGGTTTCCAATTTGATTTTTGATAACTCTTCCATGGTATGTTGACTTCCTTTGAATTCCGCTAGCACAGTTTTTTATTGTTCAACCAATTCATCACCGAGTCATGTTATGCGGTCCAATTTGGGAAAATTCCCTCAAAGTAGAAGATCTTGTTGTCACATTACTCAATTATCTCATCGATCTCATTGAGCCTATTCTTGATCTCTTCATACTTTGATCTAACTTATTCAATTGCTTCTTTTCCTTTTTTGTTAATTTTTCAATCCATGTATCTATAGCTTGGACCTTCTTGACAACTTTTTCAATATTTTCCTTTCCCTCAAGGGTATCTATAGAGGCACTTTCTTGAGTATGACTAGGCTTCCCAATCAATTGTTACAAACTAGAACTCAAGGCTTTGACTTGTTTCTTTAATTGCTTTTTCGTTACCCTATCCTCATCCACCTTTTACAAAAGGTCATTCACTACTTCATATACTCCTTATTTTAGTTGGTCTCTTGAAGGATTCCCTAAAGGAAAATTCTGAACATTATAATCATTAGCTGTCACATCTTCCCTATTTTTTCCCTCAAAAGGGATTACCATTTCTAGAGTTTTGGATCCCAATGAATTAGTGTGAGTTTTGGTGATAACCCTAGCCCTTTTATAGACCCTTACTTCCTTTGGAAAAGACAACGTAGTAAGGTCAATGGCTTGAACAGGGAGGACCTCCTTCTCCTCATTTGAAATTAATTCACTAATCCATCCCTTTGCCAGACTTTTTCCAACCTTTGGTTCTTGTAATTCCTATTGGGGTTTCTCAAGGATAACCACCAATTTATTGAACACCCCTTGTTCATCCTGAGCTAATGATTTTTCCTGCTCTTCACCATTTATTTCAATAGCCACTTTGCTACTCTCACCCCCTGTGCTAAAAATTATTTCAATTGTCCTTCTCCTTGGTCTAGAACCTAGGATTGATCATTCTTATTTTGATTTATATTAGTGGTTGAGGGAGATTCCTTCCTTATTTCTCCAATTGATGCCACATTAGACTCAAATTCTCCCCTAAAATTTTCTTGCACCAATGACTGGCTTGTAGGTTCTTCCTTCCCCAAAAACTATTGAGTTGGCATCCTACTATCCTCATGTTCGATGATACATCAGGTAATGTCATGGTGGGTTGTTCTTCTGATGCCAACTCCATATTCCCATCTAGAGGTTGTATATCCATATCAACAATGATTTTCTCTCTAGCAGTTGCATCTTGTGCAACTTCATTTTCTCTTCAGAGATAGATTTTCCTATTTGACAAAGCTCATCAACTTTAGTAGTTTTAACATAATGGGAAACAATCTATTCCATTGATATCTCTCGTATTTATTTCCTCTCCGCTGAATGAATCCAGCTTTTTCTAGTTCTAAAACCATCTCGTCATGTAGAAGAAATTTATTTTGCTTGGATTTTCTCTTCACTGGTTAGTACATGAGTGATCTCTTCTAATTCCTTATTTGTTTGAAGACCATCTACTGGTGTCATTATTTTTCACTCATAGATAAATCAAGTGCATCTAATATAGAAAATTATTCACCAGTGTCAACATCAATCACATCAACTTGAGCCTTTGCAAATTCATGCAATGTTTCAACCAAAGGCATATTTACATCCTTAGCAGGTAGGGTCTCAGATGTTTTCATACATGGACTTAAAAATTGGTTGCCTACTAGATTAGTCTGTAACATTTCCTTGGGTTACTTGATCCTGAGTGCTTCTCATTGTTATTTCCTCCAAAGACAAAGGTGGGAACAAAGGCTCTGATTATTTCACTTGTGGTAGTGATGCAACATGTTGTGCTTGAAAAACATCATTCCTCTCAAACTCAGGAGGATCAATTACCACATCTCTATGTTTGTGTTTTTTGGATGTGTGGGCACCCACCCTTACCAAAACTGGCTCATGAGCAACCTTGTGTCTCTTATTTTCCCTTTCATTTTTTTTTTTTTTTAATTCAAGTGCTTCCTTTTGCTCTTCTTTATGTGGCCTAGATTGAGAATGACCACTTTCTATAGCCCCACTCATTAATTTTTCAGCACTATGTGATTTTGGAAAAATACCCGAGTAAACTATTATCGAAATAAATCCCCTAGTGATTATGATAACTTGCATACACATTCAGCCCTAAGTTAATTATTAAAGAATTACGCATGCTCAGAATCATTTGGCACATTCCTTGGTCCCATTTTTCCTACGTGCCCCTTTCCTTCCTCCTTCCACTTCCCTCGTGCTTTCCTTCCATGCAGAGAGTGTGTTAAGACATTCATGGGAAACTTAGATTGTAAGTATGTTTGAGCATGGTTTATAGGAGGTTATCTAGACTTTGTCTAAGTACTAGGAGACCTAATAAAGCTTTGAAAGTGAGTTAGTTTCCTTCCACCTTGTGCACCTAAGCCTTTGACCTTCAAGCTGCCGCACCCATTACTTTGTAATAGTTACACCTTAACCATGCATTCTCTTCTCATCGATTGATTCATCTCCCCCGCACGCATCACATGTGCTCCCCCGCACCTTCCTCAATTTTCTTCATGTGCCCTTATATACCAGATCACCTTGTGACACGCTTAAGTGTGCAAACTGTGCAACTAGTTAGGGTGCACTAATAGGGTGCTGAATCCTTACAAAAAATAAATGATTAACACGTGGTAGAAATGATAAATAGTTGTACATTTGGCCACCATCTCAGCCAATCGGCATGTGCCATGTGTCTTGTATATGCCGACGACTCTGACATCTTCTGACAGCTATATCATCAGCTATAGAGCTTAGATTAGCATGTGCCTAGACTTGTCAGAAAGCTGTTGACATCAACAACAGTGCTAGAAATTCAAAATTCAAAATCTGGTGGATCTGGTAGGTGAGAATTGGGAAAACATCTCTCTGAACATTAATGAGAAGATCTGATTGCTCCAACCACCCAATTTAGTATGATCCACTCTCTTTTGTCTTCAACATGTCAAATAGGCATGGGGAAGCATATTTCATAGATTTCCAAGTAGATTTATAGACATTGAATGCTTCTTGTTGGTGGTTGTGTTTCAAATTCAGTTTTCCCTCCTCTTCCTTTCTTCCTCCATGGATTCATCTATAAATGTAAGAGCAAGGATCATTTGTTATGTTGGATACTTTGGATCCTTACGCATGTTGCTAAGGACTCCATATTTTTGTATTTTGAGTTGTAGACCTCCATGTTTGGCTCTTGCATGTGGATATCGGCCTCCTTATCACTATAAACAGTTATTTTGTGCATTTTGGAAGTAATAGAAGCATCATTTTGTGACTATTCTCTGTCCTAGCGTGTTTGTGTTTCTTCTTCTTGCCTTTTCTCTTACATTGTGTATTTTTGTGCTACTTTAGGTCCCTCAGTTCCATGTTTGGTTGTGTTCCATAAGAACGATTTGGTGAATGCATGTTTTGTTGTGCTACTCATGCCTAGCCTCCTCTCACACATTCCCTGTCATTCTTGCTCAGAAAAGATAGTGTTCATCCCTCTTTTCTAGTGTTATCACCTTTTAGTGTAGTTTACTTCATGTTATCCTTCTTTCCCTGGTCCCTTGGCATTCTTAGCTTAGTTTCCCCTTTCAAGCACTAGGAGTAGCAGTAGTAGTAGAGATAGATAGAGGAACCGGCCTTCTCTAGAGATCCGTCCCAAGCTCGCAAGGTCCCACAACTTGGGGATGGTTCCATTGTGGTCTCAGACACCTTGGTCCCTTTTAGAGATCTGAGACATGGGTGCATGTTTGAGCAACCAACAATTTCTGGCACGCCTGAGTGGGACCAAGCATTGAAAGCTCAAATTTCATATCTCTAAGTTCTAGTGTGTGGAATTAGTGTTTCATCCTTTGAAGAGGCTCCTTTCAAACACATCTAGTGACTCCCAATATTTTAAAATATCTATTTCGATAGTCCTAAGTGCCTTTCATGAGAAAAGTGCACACAAGAAGAAGTGCAATAGCTGAAGACTCTTTTGAGTACCTCCAAGCTATCCCCAAGAAAAGTTCATTCTAGAAATCCCACGCGTGCACATCTCTATCTCTAGTGCATTGTGCCCATTCAACTCCTCCTGTAAATAGACAACCTTGTGTGCCCTACAATGGCGCATCAACCACCTCCTCCATTAAGAAGTTTTGTGAACTTTGATGGAGGGAGTCCCTTACTCCTAGCCATGTAACATGATATGCCCAATGGCATGCTCAAAAGTATTCCTTACTTTACTGGTGAGAATCAAGTCACCCCTCAGGAGCATATCCAGGATGTAGCAAATGTGTGTTCATTCTATTTGATCACACATAATGATGTAGTAGTCAAGCTACTTGTAGCCTCTTTCAAAGGTAAAGCACTTCAATGGTACCGAGGCTTGAGACTTGGATCTATCACCAATTGGGATGAGCTGGGAACAACTCTATGTAGTTATTTTGAAGACAAGTCAGATCACCTATCTTTGGTGGAGCAACTGACAACAACAAGGAGGCACCCAATGAGTAGATGACTGATTTCAACATCAGATTTTAGAAGACTTGGGATAGAATTCCCCTTGTGGTAAGACCTACAACCCAACATGCTTTCCTTTATTATCTAAAGGCACTCAACAATGATATTTCAGTTATGATCCAATCTATGGGAGGTAGGACTCTACCAGTTACTTATAACATTACAAAGTAAGGGTAGAAAATAGTCTTATTCAGGTGGGAAAGTTGGCTCCTAGACCACCCATGCCTTTGTTCCCAGAGATGTCACAAGTGCCCCAGCCTTCTGTGGCCCCTATTCCTACTCTGAGCAAAGTGTGCACAACCGGTTGCCTCAACATCCTATTCTCCATCACAACAAAGGAAGATGAAGAATTGAAGGCCTTGATCAGAAATTTATCAAACAAGGTCATATCATTAGAAAGAGTAGCAAGCACAAGCATATAGAGGCATTTCCAATCAAGCACATGGCCAAGGCAATCAGCCTTGGTGGAATCAATATGGAAATCAAAGATACATGCCCAACCAAAGTAGAATGATAGGTGACAACCTAATGCACATCTACCTTTGCAAGTTTTCCCCCCGCACCTTCTCTCCCAACACCCAAGTGCGAGTTGAGTGCTCGTTCTAGTTTAGAACAACTTGGCACAAAAGTAAGAATGGTGCTTCCCTTGTAAAATGCCTCATAGTCAGTACCATTGTGCTAATGTATGCATGCCCAAGCCTTCATGATCCATAATGCTTCATCTTGTGAGCCCTCAACAAGCGCCCATGAAGCATATAATCTAGAAGGACTAGAGGTTTCCTCGGAAACCAATTTGATGTTCTTTGGTGCTGAGGACTTCTATGTAATCAACCAAGCTACATAGAAGATACAAATAGACCACACGCCCAAATTTTAGGACAACACAAGATATAAGAAAAGAATATTAGAGTTTGCGCGCAGGTCACAGTCCCAACAATGCAAGAAGATCTTCAAAAGAAAAAAGAATCAGACAAGACCTCTTGTAGCAAAAATGTTCAAACCCCTATGCAGGAGGTCCCCTGCGTAAAGCTCCTTCTGAAGCAGTGCGCGCCCATCCTTTGGTAGGCCAAGCCTCTATTCCAGCTAAAATTTAGGCTTCACACCTGAACACTCAAGAAGGGATGTTGTTCCCCAAATTCACAAGGAGGGGGGCTTTTATTCACATTTTTGACAAATGAAGAAAACAAACATAAACATCACAATGTGGGATGCCCTGACCATTCCATCTCAGTGGGATCTGTTGCATGAAGCTCTGGTGCAACTTTTACACGTGACTGACCCGGTTATGTAGAAGCCACATGCTTCTATCAAAATCTTCCAAGAAGAGGAGAAACAAGTAAGAAAAATTGCTAAAACCCCACCCTTCTATATGTCCTTGATTATAGGCAAACACCTAGTGCATAACTACTTAGTTGACTCAGGCGCTAGTACTTCTATTATGCCTAAGAAGATAGTTGATGTCTTAGGTCTGAAATATAGCCCTTTGTCTAAAGGAGTCCTACAACTTGATGGCTCAGTTGTAACTACCTTAGAGTCATCAAGGATCTTGAGTTAACCCTCCATGCATGTCCAAGCTTGACAATTACTCAAGATGTGTCAATTATTGACCTACCTCCTTTGTTTGCCCTATGTCTATCAAGAGAATTTACTGCTAAAGTGGGTGGTTACTTGTCTTCTTGATTGGTCTCATATGTTACTCAAGACAAGGTATGGTACCTGGTTTACCATACAATTTGAGCCTATATTTTCTTATCATGTAGAGCCATATGTCCCATCCCCTCTCCAAGCCAATTGTCTTATCCAAGAAGAACAAGTTTTAGTTCCTGAAGAGCAGTCTCTTCCACCCTTTGTTCCAGACCTAGTACTTGATGAATGGGTGAGAGAGGCATCACAAATTTGATCCCTATGCTGAAGAACTGGAAGCCTATGAAACTAGGCTTGGTACTTATTACATTTTAGAAGAAGATGATGCACTTTCGCGCGCTCATAGGAGACAAAGTTCAAACTGGTCTATGGAAGTTATACTTTGATGGATCCAGAAGTAGAAATGGTGTAGGAGTAGGAGTGGTTCTCATTTCCCCTAAGGATGAGAAATTATTCTTCACACATAGGCTATAGTTTGCATGTTCTAACAATGTGGTAGAATATGAAGTGCTGGTGCATGGCTTGCTTATTGCTGAAAAGAAGAAAATTAAAGCATTGCAGATCTTTGGGGACACAAAATTGGTCATCCACCAGGTCACCAACAAATGCTAGACAAAGAATAAGCTTCTTAAAGCTTATAAACATAGAGTTTGGGACCTACTTGAGAGCTTTGATGCTCTTAATCTGTAGGTAGTCCCACGGAGAATGAACAAGAGAAGCTGACCAAATGGCGCGCTTGGTTCACAATTTTCTCCTGTTGAGGATTTGTCAAAGGGAACACTCAACACATTAAGATGGTAATCAGACCATCCATTCTAGATAATAACACACTAGCTGGAAAGTGTTGACAGTGACGCGTAGATCATCAGTTTATCCAAAATGAAGCTAAATTTTCATCAAGTATGCAAGCTGACTTGCATGACAGCTATGGTGACCAAGTAATATAGCTAAAGAAAAATAAGTTCCTAAAGGGTTGGTCACCTTAGAGAAAATGTTCAGCCCTGATGATGAGTTCAAGGGTGAAGAAAGATACATGCGTGCCATGCAAGAGGATTTCTCCTCCATTACTATTACACATGGAAAGGAGTTCTTTGCTCAGCAGGACTTGTGCACATGAAGAAAAATAGGCCTTCATCTCTCTCTACCAAAAATACAATGACATTTTCTCATGGGAGTATGAAGACCTCAAAGGTTTTGATCCAAGTGTTTCTCAACACTCCATTGACCTTGATCCTAGCATAAAGCCCATCAGACAAAAACAATGGCCAGTTCAATCCAAGGATAGAGCCCTCATGAGAAAGGAACTATCAAAACTCATTGAGGCAAAAATTATTTTCCTATCAAATACTCTACTTGGGTTGCAAATCTGGTTCTAGTACATAAGAAGAATGGTGAAATCAGACTTTGTGTTGATTTCAGAGATTTGAATAAGGCATCTCTAAAGGATCACTATCCTTTGCCTTCAATGGAGTAGATTCTATAGATCTAGTAGTGGCATGTAAAGGTTCTCCATGCTAGATGGGTATTCGGGTTTCAACCAGATCCTGGTCAAGGAAGAGGATCAATTCAAAACAACATTTACAACCAAGTGGGGAACATATGCATATCAGAAAATGCCCTTTGGTCTGTCAAATGTGGGTGCAACATTTCAACGCACCATGGATATTACCTTCAAAGGTTACATCAATGAGTTCATCTTGGTTTACCTTGATGATATAACTGTCTTCTCAAAGTAGAGTGGATCACATGGTGCACCTGGAAAAGGTCTTTGAGAGATGCTAGAGAATTTGGGGTATCTCTTAATCCAAGAAGTGCAATTTTATGGTGGCTCAGGGAAGAAAGCTCTTGGGCCATGTGGTTTCAAAGGATGGCATCATGATTGATCTTGAGCACATTTCAGCCATCCTAGCCCTTTCCTTGCCGGATAGAAAAAAGGCCTTACAGTCCTTCCTTGGCAAGATTAACTTTGTTAGGTGTTTTATCCCTAACTTTGTAGGACTAGTTCGGCCCATCACCCTTATGCTCAAGAAGGACATAGCCTTCAAATGGATAGTAGAAGGAAGAGAAAGCTTCAACAAGATCAAGAAAGAAATTTCTTGTGTGCCAACACTCATCAATCCAAATTACTTCAAAGGATTTCATCCTTTATGCTTATGGTGTTGATGTAAGCATTGTTGTTGTCCTAACACAGGAAAATGAACAAGGACTGGAACAACCAGTGGCATTCTTTAGCCAAATGCATTGAAGGATTATGAGTTGAAATATAGTCACATGGAGAAGTAGGTCTTCACCATCATGTGCATGCTCAAGAAATTCAAGAGCATGCTCACCACAAATCATATCAAGGTGTTAGTCTCTCACTCATCTGTTAGAGACTTCATCATGGGAGAAGAAATCAATGAGAAGAGAGCATGATGGGTGACCAAAATCATGGAATATGATGTGACTATTAAGGCCACAAAGCTAGTAAGAGGTAGTGCACTCTACAAGAAGATTGTTGAGGATGCACGTAGAATGAACCTGAGGCTTCATTATTTTTGGATGAAGACCTCCCACATGTAGAACATGAACAGTAATATAGACCCCAGCACGTGTGATTAGATGAAGGACATGATCACATTCCTTTCCAAGGGTGCATACCCTCCGGTTTGAATAAAGCAAAGAGAAGGCATCTCAGGTTGTAATCTATCCCTTATGTTTTGATTGATGGAATTCTCTTCAAAAGAAATCTAGATGGCATGTTGTTAAGATGTATCAAATGCGCATGACTGAACAAGTGTTAGCAGAATTTCATGATGGATTCTCTGGTGGACACTTCTCTACCAAAACTACAACAATGAAGATCATAATGGCAGGTATCTTTTGGCCTACCCTATTTGCAGATGCACACAGGTGGGTCACAAAATGCAAGGAATGCACTTTCTTTGCAGGAAAGAAAAGATTGGCAGTGCTTCCCTCTCGACCAATCCAAGTGGATCAGCCTTTTTGCAATGGGGTCTCGACTTCATAGGCATGATCAATCCACCTTCAAGTGCTAGACACAAATGGGTGCTTGATAGCTATAGATTACTTCACCAGATGGACAAAAGTTTTCGTGCTTAAGGAATCAATGAAGGAAGTCATCCTTGACTTTCTCTTGAAGGTTTAGTCACAAGGTTTGGCATTCCTCAAACCATTATCTCTGATAATGAAAAGGCCTTCCTTGGTGCTAAAATCACTGATTGGGCTCTAAGTTTGGCATTTACCTGAAAACCTCTTCCAACTATTACCCTCAAGGAAACGGTCTAGTAAGAATCAACAAACAAGAACCTGATCAGAATCATGAAGCACACAATGAATACCAGCCAAAGACAGTGGCATACAAAGGTCTTGCACATGCTCTGGGTAGATAGAATCATAGTAAAAAAGGCAATAGGAACTTCACCTTACAAGCTTGTCTATGGCAAGGAGGCTACCCTTCCTTTGACACTAGAACTAAATTCATTAGTACTTGCCCAACAAGCTAGAATTTGAGGGTGGATGGAGAGAGAGAAGGAGAGATCATAAGAGCTGGTTCATCTTGAAGAACTCAAAACTCTGCCATGATCAAGCTAGAACAACATCAAAAAGCAACAAAGAAATGGTTTGACAGAAAGGCTAGGCCTCAAGATTTCAAAGTTGGAGACTGGTTCTAAAATGGGATGTTGATAGAGCTAAACCAGGGTGCCATTCAAAGTTTGATGCACTTTGGAGTGGCCCATACATCATCAAGTCCTGCAAAGAAGCTAACTCTTTCGAGTTAACTCATAGATGGAAGTGCACTACAAATCCCAGTAAATGGGATCTATCTCAAACCCTTCCATTAGGTTTCTTTGCATCATATTGTATATATTAAAGTAGTTTCAATTCCTCCAAGTGTGCTCATGCACATTGTTTGTTTGTACATAGTTCTTTCCTCTCACATGCTTCCTGCGTGTGCTCTTTTGTTGCTTCTAGTGTGTAGAGCTTCTCTCAGTAGTTGTGAGATTCAGGAAAAAGTGTAGAAATGATACTCAAAGTGACAACAGGGGCATTTTCATGATTGAACAAGCAGACTCCATGCCCAATGGATGCTTTAGGCTACTGGTCTCTTGCATCTAGTAGGAAGATGGCCCCAAAAGTTCACCAAAACTGTTATCCAAATAACTCCCTAGTGATTTGGATAACTTGCATACACATTCTGGCCCTAAGTTATCTATTGAAGAATTGCGTGTGCTCAAAATCATTTGGCACATTCCCTTGGTCACAGTTTTTACCTGTGTGCCCCTTTCCTTCCTCCTTCCACTTCCCCTCACACCTTCCTTTTACATGTTCACCTTCTTCCAAGTTAGTTTCCTTTCCACCCACTGTGTGCCTAAGTCTTTGACCCTTCACATGCCACACCCATTACTTTGTAATAGTTACACCTTAACCATATGTTCTCTGCTCACTGGTTTGATTCATCTCCCCCACATGCACATCATGCATGCTCCCTCCACCTTTCCTCTATTTTCTCCATGCCCTTTTGTGCTAGATCATCTTTTGACATGCTTAAGTGTGTGCAGCACCAGTCAGGGCACGCCAATAGGGTGCCAAATCCTTACAACAAATGAATGATTAACACGTGGTAGAAATGACAAATAGTTGTACATTTGGCCACCATCTTAGCCAATTGTGCATGTGCCATGTGTCTTGTATATGTCGATGACTCTGACATCTTTTGATAGCTATATCATCAGCTACAGAGCTCAGATCGATGTGTGCCTAGACTTGTCAAAAAGATGCTGACATCAACAATAGTGCCAAAATTCAAAATTCAAATTTGGTGGATCTGGTAGGTGAGAATTGGGAAAACATCTCTTTGAACATTGATGAGTAGATCTGATTGCTCCAACCACCCAATTTAGTATGATCCTCTCTCTTTTTCTTCAACACACGTCAAACAGGCATGGGGAAGCATATTTCATAGATTTCCAAGTGGATTTATAGACATTGAATGCTTCTTGTTGGTGGTTGTGTTTCAAATTTAGGTTTTCCCTCCTTTTCCTTTCTTCCTCCATGGATTCATCTATAAATGTAAGAGAAAGGCTCATTTGTTATGTTGGATACTCTGGATCCTTACGCATGTTGCTAAGGACTCCATATTTTCTATATTTTGAGTTGTAGACCTCCATGTTTGGCTCTTGCATGTGGATATCACCTCTTTATCATTGTAATAGTTTTGTGCATTTTGGAAGTAATAGAAGCATCATTTTGTGACTATTCTCTATCCTAGCGTGTTTTGTTTCTTCTTCTTGCCTTTTCTCTTGCATTGTGTATTGTTGTGCTACTTCAGAGTCCCTTGTAGTTCCATGCTTGGTTGTGTTCCATAAGAATGATTTGGTGAATGTGTGTTTTGTTGTGCTACTCATGCCTAGCCTCCTCTCACACATTCCCTATCATTCTTGCTCAAAATAGATAGTGTTCATCCCTCTTTTCTAGTGCTATCACCTTTTAGTGTAGTTTACTTCATGTTATCCTTCTTTCCCTAGTCCCTTGGCATTCTTAGCTTAGTTTCCCTTTTCAGCACTAGGAGTAGTAGTAGTAGTAGTAGAGATAGATAGAGGAGAGATAGATAGAGTTTTTATCTCTCGTTGGGGTGTAATATGAGAATTCTCTAGATTTTCACTTAAGTCTTTTGTCTCGGAGATAAAGTACTTGGTCCCAAGATTGGTGAAGTCCACTCATTATGAGTTCGAAGTGGGCCTCTTTGAAGGAAACTAAGGAGCCTTTCCTCCCAATGGATCAATTATTTCTGCACCTTCTCTCAGGGGTGGAATATCATCACTTAAGCTTCCTAAATTCCTGAAGTTGTTTAGGATTATTGTATTGATTGACAAATCAATATTATATTGGCTAACCAATTTATAGTCCTCCTCATCACATCAGTTATCCATGTATAAGAATCATCTGATTCTATTTCATTCTAATTTAGAGGGGCTATAGGCTGTCCTTCCACCTTTTGATCAAGGTAATACTTACTTACTGTATGTGGATCATCCACAATTCCCTCCGGGATAACTGTAATTTTGAAATCTATGATTTGTGCAATGGTCATTCTAGAGAAATCTCTTTACCTAACCTCTTCTTCATCCTTAAAATTCATCCAATATTCTTCAAAATGAGGCTCATGCTCAAAACTATTTTCAATATTATTGAATACCCATCTGATATCAAAATTGGCTATTGCCTCAAACTTTTCCATATCAAATTTATTCATTTCATCCTCAATCAGTATGGATTTTATGATTGAAGGGAATGCATACCTTCCAATTCTAATGGGAAACTTAATATTTGTCTTATGTCTTCGGTAATCAATTTGTGAATAGGTGTTAACTGCCTTTCCAATTCACATAAAGCTAATTTATCATCTAAATATCTAGGAAATTTACATGGTTTACCTTCAAAACCACTAGCCCTTATGTATGTGAATTTCTTATATTGAATGAAATAACACTCATATGCCAAAATTACTTTCTTGGCCTACTCGGAAAGACTATGTTGCCCCTATTATGATTTGAAAAGGAAAATAATTGATGTAAAGAAAGCATCATTGAAAAACCTCACATTCCCACTCCAATCGACCAGCTGCAGTTGAGGAAAATCCTCATGTATTTGATATTGTTTAAAATTAGCATGTGGTAACAGACCTGGGAAATGTTCATGCCTCGTAACATTGTAAATTAGGTAGGTCATTATGTAGAATTCCAGCTCTAAAGTGTCACCCATCTCTATTTTTGCTGCTAAAGTAACCATGTGGTTATGGAGTGCGTCTGGCATAAAATTATCCCAACAGATGCTCCCCTTTCTTTCCAAATTATCCACATGTAGGTACACATCCATTCCTTGAATTCATTTGTAGTCTCCAACCCTGCCATTCAACTTAGTAACACAATAATATCTTGACTTCATCAAAAATTGTGCCCCTACTATCCTTTTAGGGATTCGAGTTGTTGCCTTTTTCTCCGTGAGGAGCCATTATGTATTTGTGATCTTAGCATAGTATTTTTTCTTCTCTTCATAATCCCATAAGGCTTATTTGATACCAATGGTGATTGGATTTGTGATTATAGGTAAATTGAGCATTATTCTAATATCCACAGGTGTCAATGTCAACACTGCATCACCCCTCCCATCTAACACTTCCTTTTTTATAGGTCATAGTTCATAACACAATGCCATACCAATTCCACGCAATGAACCGATGGTGGAATAACACTAGCTAAAGCAATGCGGCTATCTTAAATTGATTTTAAAGAATCACTCTTATGAGGGATATTCAATATCTGAATAAAATCATATAAATAAACATTCATTAGGTCTGTTTCTATAATTTTGTCTAAATCACTCGTGACCCCTGACGCAACCGAGAATGAAGATGACATGGTCATCATATTTAAAAAACACTAACTTTAATTTAAACTATCTTTACAATAAAAGAGAAACACAAGAGTTTCATAGTTCTTATTGATTCTCCCATGAGTGCATGAGCGGTAGTTCAAACTCAAATCTATAGCCTTTTTGATCCTTTGGTTCAAAATTCAAGCTCCACAGTCAAAATCATGATATTTCTCAATGAAAATCACCGACAATGGCAACAAATTCCAACAATCAATAATAAAAAGATCCTTGATTTTTGTAGAAAGGATTGATGGAGGCATAAATTAATGTGATATATCGTGGCCATTCATTCCGCCTTTCTCAATTTTAAAAGTGAGCCATCCACGTTGAAACGTCTTTTGTCAAAGTGGGCTTAGGAGACTTTTTGTATTTTTTTCCATGTTTTAAAACACCTACACTTTTGGCCATTTGACCTACCTGTCCGCTTTTTACTTTCAACACGGGCTTGACACATGGTCACATCTAAGTGATAGCGGAACTATGGGCCCTTTTCTGTAATTTTTTTCCCTTTTCAATTTAAAACCAAAAGTATCAAAGTGCTCGATGACCCACTTCCCCACTCCTTGCATAAGAAGGAGCCACGTGTCCTTTGTGGGTCTCGGGAACCTTTTTACACTTTTATACTTTATCTCCTTAGTACAAAAATACAATTATGCACTGATTCCCCACATCCATTTAGTTTGCAATAAGTGTACACCTTCGGAGGTGAATTAAAAATTTATTTGTGTAGCTTTATGATTGTGAATATTCAAAGAATATTCGTTGGGTCACGAGACTGACTTTGCATTTTGTGAATGCAATAGGAAGTTATAAGTTTGCAAGTTAAACCCACCATACCGCATTCAATTGGGAACTTCCACATACCAATAGGTGATGGAACAAAAATAAAAATAAAGACATGACCAAGGAAAATTTTACACATTAGGTGATCCTTTAGATTTAAACTTGATTCACGATTGGTTTCCCACAAGAAATTCCAAAAATAAAACAAACCCAAACACGATCCTCGACCAAAAAGAGGACAAATAAAACAATGCACAGGAGAAATAGAAAATAACCGCCCCCACTGGAACAAAAACACAAAAAAACACCGAAGGAAGACCTAAAAAAAAGAGGGACAAGATTAATTCAAGCACCAATAGGATGAAGAGATCATTATACGCACCAAAAATTACATGGTTCTATATGGAAGAACACAATAAGTCTTTGCCGATGAAGAAAATATTCGCCAGAGTAACAATGAGATCCATAGCCTTCCCCTTCACATTCACATGATTTTATGATCTATTTGTCCATGTTTTCAAAGTTATAAAGTTTATTTTATCCTTGCAAGCCATTTTATGCTTCTTCATTGATTTATTTTTAGTTTTAGTTACACAACCGCCGTGGGGTTATGTAAATTCCGGTCTACATAGACCAATGGGTTAGAAACCGCCATGGTGGTTGCACAACCACCGGTCTGCGTAGATTGGTGGTCATATCACCTTAATCTAAGACTTAAAAACACATGTTTTTCACGCGTGTTTAGATTTCGGGAGTGATTTTATCACTCATTTCTCAACCATTTCACCTAATTTTGGGCTCATTGGATTCGTATTAGAATTCTCTTCCTAGTTTACTATGTTTATAATGTTGACTTCCCCTTATGTGGATGTGTTTTCACTTCTTGTTGGACATGTGTTGGTAGACTCATTCTTCCCTAAAGTTTTATAAAAGCCCAGATTTTACCTAAATGATAGGTTGGAGTTTTCATATTTTGGATGTAAAGTTATGCTACTAAATTTTTAAGGGGAATTACACAAACTACCATCTCTTTTCTTTGTTCCTTCCTCGCTACCTTTTCTCGAGTCACTTGCTTGTAACTAGCCAGCCAAAATAATTTGTCTATATCTTCTTGCTACTAGAAAAATTCTACACACCTTTGGATCAATTGGAAATCATTTCTAGAGAAGAAAAGAAAGCCGAGGAGATAACAAATACAACACCATACCTGGAGTTCTATCTTAGTTTAATAGTAATAGGTTGGGGATGTTTTGAATTCTTCAAGCTTTGATTAATTACATTTGTTAGAATAGAAGTACATTGTTTTAAATTGGTAGAATTAAAGATTTCTTCATTTCCCTTTAAAAAGTATTTTCTATGCATTGTCTATAAATTTTTTCCATTGATATCTTCTTATTTTCTTATCCCCTGTGGATCTACAAGGAAGGAAGTTGGAGGAAGGTTATGTGTTTTTAATCCTATGTTATTTCTTCATTATTATTATCCGTATAATTAGGAACTAAAGGTAGATTAGGTTCACTTGATTTAATTTAATTTAATTTGGATTCACTTGATTTATTTATAATTAGTAACTAATCATATTTAATTTAATTTGGATTCACTTTATTTATTTATTTAAAGTTAGGAATCGAAGGTAGATTATAAATTGGAATGGACATAACTCCCCATTTCCTTAGTGACATAGGATGCCCGTACTTGATCACTTAGCCCCTTTAGTTATCAATCGTTTGTTTCCATTCACATTTCTCAAGAGTTGGTGCCCATATGACCATACGGGTCCACCCAAACCTCATAGAAGGATATGCAAACCAATTATCAACCCACCCAATATTGACCGATGTCAATGAGACATAAACCTAATACTACATGCACTAGTATTTAGAGCAACCTCCATACCACCACGAACATCGACCAACTAGACTCTCTCAATGACCAAGTGACCATAACAGAACAATATTGGGCTGATCTAGCCAATAGGGTTAGACCACGAAACCCTTAGTTTTCCCTCAAAACATCCTCTCTCATTCTTACATGACCCTCTTTGGAGAGGTACATTTAGAGGTAGAAGGGAAATTCCCTCGAATCCATCAACCGGGTCAACCATGCTTAGTTTCATTGACATTTACCGAGAGCTATGGATAACAATCATTCTCGACTGCAATATCACTCCTATAAGGGTTAGGAAGACATTCATTTTCCTTGACAAATAAATTCCCATCTCGTAAATCAAACATCCACATTTTCCTTGATCATAGATCATGGTATTACCATTATTCCCACCTATCTCATTTATATTGTATTTATTCATCCCATTCCCATCCCATTTATCTTATTTCAGATGTCTCAATACAAAATTGGGAAGTGAGTGTATTTGAAATCACATGTTGATTTTCAGGTGTTATAAATTCTTGTGAACCTTGTGTGAAGGAATAGTTCCTTTTCCTTTTCCTTTCTTTCATTCACCTTCCTCCTCTCCCATTATTTTACAATTTGTTTATACACCCCCAAATATGCCAGGTCAAGATTATAGTAGGCCTATTAGGCCTTAAATCTTAATACAATTAGGTTAATGCTCAAGAATCACCCTCATTATCTAGGTAGGATGAAAATTATTCCAAAAATTCCTCTCTCCACATGCATCCCCTTTCAGAGAGCTAGAAACTGCTTTGATTGTAAGAATCGAGGAGATAGATAAACCATATCATAGTCTGCAACTAGAGTTCTTAATTTCTAACAATATGAATTTCACACGAGAATATGGCCTTTACCCATGGGTTTTATCAAGACCCCAAATTAGTATGCAATCCAAATCCTTTCAATCATATTTACAACCAAATGCTGAACTCTTAGTATGGTTTTTATAGAGTAATAACCACATTAATGCCTTAGATCGATCCTTGGATAGGATATAGGAATACCCTGATGTCCTCCTACAAAATAATGCTACCCCAACCCCACCCAAAATAGAAAATACACCTCACAAATTGGCGCAACCAATGATCGGTTTATAACAAGCTAGTATACACGATCTTAACACGATAACATGCCACATATACCTAACCAAGGTGCACATCCTTCACCCGATGATGCTAATTTGACATTAGTGATAAGGATTAAAGAGTTAGAGATCACCCAATCTTTATAACCATTACAATTTATGGGGAAAGGTAACATTCCTAACACATACTGAGAACCAAAACTATACTCCTGCTACTAACATCCATTTGGTGCAAAAACTACCACAGTAGGTTCATTTGGGTGTTCGCAATACAAGTGATCTCCTTACGAGGTCATGAATGCTAGAAATGACTCGTCATACATCCTATTCATATCCCATAGAAGGGATAACTAGAATTATGTTCTAAAATGCCAATACTCCCAACAATGCAACGTTTCCTAGTGTTACACCCATTAACTCTTATAATGACATTTTACCTCCTTATTTCCAAATGTATTTAAAATCCCCCAACATGTATACTCTTCAGGTCTTTACACACAAAATCAAGGGTTTCCTTATGCCCTGACCAATACCTATGTTTCACCTTATCAAGATCTTTGACCCTCCTCTCCTTCATCAGGGAACCTCTATGGTTGAGTCTTACACAATGGGAAGTTATGCCAAATATTTGAAGGAACCTCTCAATTTCATTATATGAGGATTTATGATTCTACAACCATTTCCATACCTTCTTAAGTTCAAAGGAGAGGGAGACCCCAATGCCCAAATCAAGGCTTATGCTATTCGCAATAAGATAATTTCTTCCATGGTACGTAGTTGTTCCCAAAATATTTCCCAAAACCCTTAAAGGAATTGATTTGGATTGGTATTACTAAATCCTTGAAGAATCAATACATTCCTTCAAACAACTTGTGTCTGAATTCATTAAAGCCTTTGATATGAACAAGTTGTTACGAATGGGAATTAGGGAGTTTTTACATATCAAGCAAGAAAAAAATGAGTTTGCTTTGCTCTTCATTCAAAGGTGGTGCCAAGTCCTCTACTCTTCTACAAGCACACCAAATATGGATCAAACAAAACTTTGTGACCTCTTTCTCCACTCACTCAATCGATAAACTAAGGAGGAAGTATATAAGCTCCCCTTCGTAGCTATGAGGAAGTGTTAGAGGGCGCACTCCACATTGACCAAATGGCTATTGATAGTGGATGGAAGACGTACGGTCCCAATGGGAGGTTGACCAATTCTAATCAAGGAACTTCAAATTACCAAAATAAAACAAACAATAAACAAGGACCTAAGGTCTTGAACTAGAACCATAGTTCCACCATAGATGGTGTGATGGATCAACCCAAAAATCCTAATATTGTGAACACCAATAATGGGAACAATAACAATGGAAACATGAATAACCAAAGAGTTAGAAACCCCACTCCTTACGTTAAGGTGGTTGGTTTTAGTCATCCTCCTCACTAAAAAGTTCAAGCCCAAGTCCAAAACCAATATCAAAACCACGCCAAGGGCTCGAACTATAATTATAACAAACAAGTCTAAAATAACAAGCTGAAGTTAAAACCAACAAAAAGATAAAAATTAGACGCTATGGGATTATGATCCCAATTTATATTGTGGTTTCATAGAGTAATTGGTCATGATGCTTGGTCATGTAGGGATTGTAATAAGTTCATTCAATGACTCCTGGAAGTCTAACAATAACTTTGCATTGATATGCTTTTAGTGAACCATGGGGAAAAATCTCATAACACTCACACATGACTTGTTGTACCCCAAAACACCAACTTAGGAATCTATTGAGATCCTTTCCCCAAGTGTCTTGAAAATGAGAAACCTAACCCTTAGAATTTCAACAAAGAGATTCTTGTGGCAACTCATGATCGTGAATCCCCTACTTCTAATGACACTCAAGTTTCTCCCAACCTTGATAGAAGACATAAAACAAAAATCGTATATTTGGTTGAATTAGAAACAAATCCAAAGGTTAATGTGACCATTCATAATCTATATTACACATCACACCCTCTTCCCATTTATCCTCTAGTAAAAGATTACATACCCATAGTTCCTAAAACCGTAGGAGTATATGATCTAATCACAGATCTTAATAAGACCTTTTCTCACATTTCCTTTTTAGATCTATTGAAGAACTCTTTAAATCATCGATTTGATTTGTTGGAAGTATTGGTCCCTAGTCATCTAGTACATGTCAATCCTTCTTGAAGGCTCAAATCAACTATATATATTTATATGTTTATCCTCCAGGATAAAATGAGGGAGACATGGGATTCATGTTTGATATAAGAAATATGCCTTTAGATTTGAGATGACATGAAGAGGTGATACCATGTTATACCTACAAGTGTGGGTTTATAATAAATATGTCAAAAGGGAAATGATGAATGATAGGGCCACTTTGTGAATATTGTTCCTTTATCCTTCCTACAAAAAATAGGGTATGGAGAAACTAATTTCTTCTCTACCAGAATACACCGAGAGGTTATGGAAACTTGAAAGCCACGTCGATTGGAATATAATTCTCCCAGTCACCCTTGGGCCCAAAACTATATTAATTGAGTTTTATATTATAGATAGGGAAACCAACTACAATATGATTCTTGGTAGACCATGGATCCATAGAATGAATGCCATTCCATCCACACTATTTCAAGAGGTAAGGTTCCTTCATTTAGGAAAGGTTTTCATAGCCCAAGGTGACCCTAGACCTTTTGAATTCATTTGGAAAATCTCAAGAAGAAACCTAGAGTTCATTATGAGTTTGAAATCCTAGGTAACCAAATAAATAAACCACATCATTCCAAATAACTAATCTCCATTGTAATCCTAGTTTGAGAGGATGAAGTTGACAAAACTAAATAAATCAAAGGAGTAAACAAGAGTAAAGGTAAGAATGTTATCGTATAAATTTGTATCTACCAAGACAACAAAAAATAGTAAAGCTCTTAGAAAATGACTTGTCGATCACTCTCTCGTTAGAATATAAAGGTATTGTAAATGTTCTTGGACTAGCCTCTCTCTTAGCAAATGGTTTTTAGAAATATGTTTGGTCGAGGTATCGAAGTCCAAGAAGATCTTCCTAAGGACATTGGAGAGTCAATTTTTCCTATCAACCATTGGATGCTCCACTACGATGGAGCTAAGTGCCGATATGGCATGGGGGCTAGGGTGATTTTGACTTCTTTGGAAGGGAAAATCATACCTTTCACCTTCAAGCTAAAATTTGAATGTACTAACAATGGAACAAAGTACAAAGCCTTACTTATTGGTCTCATTGTAGCCAAGAGAATGAGAGTAAAGAATGTTAGAGTCATAGGGGACTAAAAAATTATAACAAAATAGGTCTCGGAGGTATATGAGACTAGATTGGAGCATCTATATCTCTATAAATTAGATATTTTTGAAATGTGCAAAGAATTCAATTTTATCTCCATCAAAGTAATCCATAGAGAATAAAACCAACTTGCTGATTCCATGACATCTTCTTCTTCACATTTTTTCCCTAGTGAGGTTTTGAAAGAAATAAAATTTGTAGTCTCTCTTAGGGCCGAAAATTTAATTCAAATGATGCCAAACAACACAATATTATCTTATGTATAGAAAAAGAATGAATCAATCATGTTAGACTTTGAAAAAAATGATGAGGCAATCCTAGGTTTCTATATGCTTATACTGATCTCCCTTCCATACATCATAAGAAGGGTTTTTCTCTTGTCCTTAACCCTTCTACATATTTTTGGGATGAAACAATTATTTTTCCTCACCGCAAGATTTAAAGATTTACGAGGTTGAGGAAGAATATATGGAATTGCCTTTAGCTCCCCCTAAATTTAAAGAAGGAAATACTTCTTTGATAGAAGATACAATCAATATTAATATTGAAATAGAGGAAGAGCCCAGGATTTTTATGCGTGGTTCTTTATTATTGATGAAAGAGATGGAAAAAACCAATGTGCTCAAAGAAAATTCTTGATATTTTTCATTTAGTTATAAATACATGACCAAAGTTTCTCTAGATGTAGTAGTCCACAATCTGGTTACCAAACCTAATGCTAAACCTGTGAAACAAAAATTGAGACCCATGAAGCCCAAAGTCACTTTGATGGTCAAGGAAGAAGTAATGAAAATTCTATAAGTAGGGTTCATAAAACTAATAGATTACTCCATGTAGTTGTCCAACATTGTATCGATCCTTAAGAATAACGGGAAGTTAAGGATATACATGGATTTCAGAGATATAAAAAAATTCTGTCCTAAAGATGATTTCCCACTACCATCCATTGACATAATCGTGGATTTCACAACTAGTTATGAGATGCTATCCCTCATAGATGATTTTTTAGGGTATAACTAGATAAAAGTCTTCAACAAGGATCAAACCAAAAATACCTTCACCACTCCTTGGGGAACCTTTTTATATGCAGTTATATCATTCGACATGATGAACGCTGGTGCCACGTATCAAAGAGCCATGAACTATATATTCCATGATCTTATTCATAAGATTGTGGAAACATATGTTGATGATCTCTTAGCAAAGGATATGAAGAGAGGTGACCATCTCGAGGTTCTTTGAATCATCCTTTCATGCTTGATCGAGTATGGTGTGACCTTGAACCTAGAAAAGTGTGTCTTTGGAGTTACAGGAGGTAAGATTTTAGGCTACATAATTTATTCAAAAGGGATTAATGTATAACCAGGAAAGATTCGAAAAATCCTTAAAATGACTCTACCAATAGATGAATCTAGTTTCAAATTTTTTGGGCAAGCTCGGGACAATCCAGAGGTTTTCCCTAATCACACACAACATCCATCCCATTAATGGCTTGTTAAAAAAACCTATTGCAATATATGGATAGAATAATGTCATAATGCCTTTGAGTCGGTTAAGTGGTTTTTTCTTTCTTCGCCAACGCTTGTGCCACTAAAGTCAGATCATCCTCTAATTTTATATTCTAGAGCCATGGATGTTTTAATCGCATGCATGATGGCACAAGAAGATGATAATGGTCATGAATGTGTCATTTAATTTTTAGTCATATACTCATAGATTATGAAAATCATTACTTGCAAGTGGAGAAGGAATGTATGGATATTGTCTTCACAACTAAGAGGTTAAGGAACTATACAATCAATTAAGGAATGAGAGTCATTATTAAATCTAATCAATTTCAAACATTCCTCACCCAAGTGGCTTTGTCCAAAAAGTTGCTAGGTTCATCACATTGATGAACAAGTTTGAACTTTTCTATGTGAACCAAAAGTATGTCAAAGGAAAAATTATCACATATTGGTTAGTTGAAAACCCCATAGAATTTGACGAGTTATTCGATTTGGATTTCCCTTATGAATGCATCTGCTACATAGATAAACCTACAATTGCTTCATGCCCATTGTATTTAGATATAATAAATAATATCATAGATCGGACGTATCCTGAAGGGGCTAAGTATCGATAAAGGAGACGAATTATCATTATAACTTCCAAATATGTGATTGTATAACAAGTCTACTATCGGAAATATTTTGACGGTATGTTACTTAGGTTCGTTGAAGAAGAAGAAGAGAAAATACTCTTCAAATCCCACAATGGTGTTTGTGGTGGTCACTTAAGAGGGCATTAAAATACTTGTAAGATACATCAGATGGGTTACTTATGGACCATGTTGGAGCATGATGCGGTGGAATATGTGTGAAAATGTCAAAAATCCAAGAGTTATCACATGCCATATACATCTCGGCTCAAACTCTATAGCTTATTGTTATACCCACGGCCATTCTCTCGATTGGGGTTTGGATCTGATAGGGAAATTCTCCCTTGCATCCACATATGACAACAATTTTATAATTATGGCTACAAAATATTTTACGAAGTGGGTTGAGCCTATGCCTCTAACCACGATACCCAGTTCTATCATATCCAAATTCATTTTAAATCGATAATTTGTAGGTATGGTGTTCCACAAGTCATTATTTCAGATAATGGCTCTCCATTCAATAATGATGAGGTACATGAATTGTGTGATAAGTTTAAAATATCTCATCACATGACATCTTTATACCACCCTCAAGCTAATGGACAGGCCGAGGAAACCAACAAAATCTTGAAGTTGGTTCTCCTTAAAATAGTTAAGGAGAATAAAAGAGATTGGCATTTAAATTTATTTCCATCCTTATGGAAATATAGGACTTCAGTTTGTACACCAACAAGAGCAACCCATTTCTCCTTAGTATTTGGTGCTGAAGCGGGTTTTCCACTAGAAGTAGAACTACCTAGTATTTTTGTGTCTCTAGCATTATAGAAAAACACAAGTATCAAAATACGCTTTCAAATGACTTAGAGAGCCTATATCAGAATAGGATTAGAGCTGAACAACACCATCAGGTTTATGTGGAAAAAACATGTTGCCAATATAATAAAAAAGATCTATAAATATCCAATTTGGGTAGGAGACCCTTTCTTAAGACTTAATATCCAAATAGATAAGAAATTTGGTGAAGGTAGGAAATTTAGGCCAAAATAATTAGGCCTCTACTAAGCAATAGAATATTTCAATAATGGTGCCTACCAATTTTACACTACGAATGGCGAGGATTTTGGTGAATCCATCAAATCATTGCACCTCAAATGCTTCTACATTTAGTAATTGTATTTCTACTTTGTATTTTTGCATTATCATTGTCCATTTCATTTATTTAAAATTGTATTACAAAAATTACATATCAAGTGATTCTTAAACTTTCAAACATTCAAAAATATCTCAATCATAACTCTTCTACAGTTTCTTCACACTCTCAAATTATTTAATTCACGTCATCATTTCCATTCATGAGACATATTTTGATAATGGTATTATAAGGACCTACATGCTTCATTATTTTTATGGTTTTTTCGATTCAAGGGTTTCTCACCTATACTTTTTTATAAAAACTTCCACGATGGCAGATCTATCCCTAAAAGGTCTCTCCATAACAAGAACATTCTAAGCATTTCACGTGGAACTTTTGTTCACCCATTTTAGTCTTTGTGAATGAGCCCTCACATATTAATAGTTATATGGGGATGATATTGGGAAAACGTTTCCTCCTAAGAATCAAAGTACAAAATAACTACATTTTCCATCCCTCATAGTATTTGGTGACGAGCCCATGCTTCTTACTAGTAGCATGAAGTTAGAGGGAAGGGAGTAAGGTGCCCTTACTCACCTATGCTTTGTCCTTGGTAATGAGCCCATGATTTTCTTTGGTAGCGTGTGGAAAGATGTAGGGGTTGTGTAAAAAATAAAAATCTTAAATAAATAAAGGAAGAAAAGTTCTTGAAAATTTGAAATTCCTAATAAAATTATTTAGACGTGCATGTTAGGAGAGACAATGACTCCTTAACTAGATCCCTATCAATAAGTAGGCCATTCACCTATCTAAGTCTATTCAAAGCTTATAAGTTGAAATCATCTTGAATTTTCTTAGTTAATCTTGATTGGGGTTGAGCTATGGGTTTTTAAGTAAATATTTGCCAAAACTCTTGTCTCTTGATCATTATTATTATTTACACATTATCCAATAATACATCTCACATATTTCTTGGCTCTCGGTGATGAGCCCTCATATCTTACTAGTTGTAGACAAAAAATCATGCACATACTACTATTTTACTATACCACCAAGTATGTTGTTTTATATATGGATCTTTGAGAAGAAAAATATTCATTGGTGACACACTTCCTAGTCTATCCACTTACCTTGATTGTTTCTATTATTTTTATCTCTCACATCTATCACTTATACACCCATTTCTGGTCAGGTCATAGGGATCCTTGTATATCACTATTATCACATTTTTGTTGCAGTGGTCTCAAGACACTAATGCCTAGATGCTCTTGTCCAACTTGGATGCTCCTGACCTCTTTGTTTTTGTTCACATTTTAAACATTTTTGGTTTTTTTTACTCTTATCCCGAGGTCCTATTCGGCATGTCGTGTCACTAGTGTCGAAATTCAAGAAATAGATCTCTGTATAAACACAACATACATACCATTATAAGGGTGAAAATTTTATCAAGGGCTATCTATCTACATATTATCAAAGGGACTACATTTTGGGCTTATTACTCTACATACACTGCATAGGAAGGGGAAGTTTCTGAATTCCATCCACACATTTGCATTATATCTAGCTAGATCCCGATATCTTGGCATCATTGGAATGAGGGTAACCTAAGGAAACAATTTTACACACATGCAAATAGAAATACATGGAGTTTGAGATGTAGTGCAATGCTCGGTCATAAGTTCACTTTGTCGGGTGATCGCCGAGGTCGGTCTGACTCCCCATTTACATATTTTTTGAAATATTTGATGTAGTTTGGGGGTTTTATAGGATACTATATATTTTTTAGGTTACCAAAAAAATCAACAATCTTCTGGTGACCTATAGGTGATCAATAGTGAAGAATTGCAAAACCCTAGTGACACAAGAAAAATCAGGTTCCAACCCTCTGCACAGTCACATGCACTTATAGAAGGTATCTAACACCTAGGATCCCTTGCCCATGCCCAGGACATTCTTATCCAAGACATTATTCAAGTTATAGAATTTATATTGAGCGTTTCCAACATTCCACTCAGCCTATTCATTAGTTGTTCCAGTTCGGGTATACTTAGGATAAGTGAAAATAAGATAAGTGCCCTATCTCTCTCATTTGATTACATAATTACATATTTGGAGTTCTCTTAACATTTGTGTTTTATATTTTAGTGACTCTGAATGTAGATTTAATAATAATATTCATAATTTATTAAATTATTTTGGTGAACCCCTCTCTTAGAACTCCTTTCCCTAGGATCCACAAAACCCTAATGGCTAAAAGTAGATATTCCTCTCCTAGGAAAGCTATGCATCATGTGAGTGTCAATCCTATCCTTGATGATGTTTTGAGGCTGAAATTCTTACTCTTTATCATAATGTTCAATTTGATGACAATGTTCAAAGATTTCTTGTTGCTAATGAACACAAAGTTCCTACTAGTTTTTCCCACTCTACTCTCAGCATTGTTTCTAAGGAGCAAAATTTTCTAGATGTAATCCTTGTTATTCCATAGCCACCAAGACTACTCCACCTTCTTCTACATCTGTTGTAGCTCTTGATGATGTTATTATTGATTATATGTTTGGTCTTGATTGTGATACTGTAGATAAAAATCATTTTATTCCCAATGATGAAAATGAACATGTGCATGATGTTATTTCTCATACTAGGATGGATATAAAGTTATATCTCATGTTTCTTTTATTTATGAAATTTTTTCTAATGATTACAAAGATACATATTATGATAGTTATTCTTCTCTAAATGTTAATGAAATCCTTGATGAATTAATTTCATGTGAAACTTTTTCTAATACTAATGATATTTATGATCATGAACATGTTTGTAATGATTCTACTTCTCTTAAGACTGTTGAATGTGAATTTTCCACTCCACTTTCATCTACTTTTGAGATTGTTTCTGATGGCATTCATGATGATTCTTCCATTCCTACTGGCTCTCATTTTATAGTTTTTTCAGATAATACTACTAGTAATTCAGTTAATATCCCATGTTCTTCTCCACCTCTTTCCTCTTCTTCTTCTCTTGATGTTATTCATGTCACTTATTCTATTTCTTCTAGTATATTACCTCTTATTTCTTTTGCATCTACACATAGTGCACCCATAACATATTTTTCTTCTACTTATTCTCACACTCCCATGATCACTCATAATGGCAATCTTCAACCTCTAAATGTGCCTCTCAAACCTTCTACAATTCCTCCACATGATATTTTTTCACTCATGCATGTTGTTTTCTAGTTGCAATCTCAAGTTCAATATCTCACTCTTGAAAGAAAAGCCTATTATGATTCTATTGATAATAAATATCTTCATGGTAATCCTATCCCTAAGAAAATTCACAATTTAGCATTTCTTAAGGATTTCATCATGCCTACATTTTCATGTTTTAATGGCATTGAAATCCATATCTACATCTTAAGAATTATTGTTTAGCTATGGCTTCTTATTTGAATGATCGATTATTGCTAAAATCCTTCCGTCATAGTCTTATCGATGATGCTCTTTAATGATACACTCATTTGCCTTTTGGATCTATTAGTACATATTATGAAATGGAAGATGATTTTCTTAGACATTTTATACTAAACAATGGTCCTAGAGTCACATATGATTGCTTACCTAGCTTACATCAGGGAAAGAAAGAACCTATTATAGATTACATTTTACGCTTTAATTCTTGCATGCATCAATTAATATTTTAGCCTATTGATCTAGAGAAGCAATTTATCTTTTGTTGTGGCTTGATTCCTATTTTAAAAGAACAATTGTAATATGATACATGTGAATCATTTACACTTTTATGCTATAAGGTCATTGATATAGAACAAGATTTAATTTACACATGTTATAGATCATCCTTCTACTCCTAATGCCACCTCATATTCTACTTCTTCACCTCTTCCATCTGTTAAGAGTTCTATAAGGTCTTCATATCCTCCACCTAGCAAGCATGTTCCATCCCCTTCATGACATAAGTGTCTCCCATATCTGCCACCACTGTGTCACTCTCCACCTAAGTCTTCACCATCTCCTACTCAAGAGCCATTGCATTTATTACATGCATCTAAGCCTCATGATGTCTTGCCTATTCTTCTTGATAAGCACTTAATTCTCTTTCCTTCTAATCAACATCATCCTCCTCATCACTTGCATTGCCAACATGATCATCCTTATTACAATTAACCACATCAATGACCATTGTGATAATGACTGTTGCGCCCTTCATGAAAAATTAAAAAAATTAGAAGACAAGGGTGTCATTTCCTTTGGCTCTCACTCTCATGAGTGGTTTATTTATCTGATTCTACACAAGCATGATGTTACTTTGGTTCACTTGTATCCTCCTCCCACTTCTAAGGTCATCATTTATCCACCACCTAAAGTCATTATTCATGCATGACCTCCACCTCGCTCATCCACCATTGCATCATCTCATCCTCTCATCCTCAGTACACTCCTAATACTTCACATTGGCTTCCTAATCCATTGGAATCTGTGCTTCCCACCATTGCATCTCCCATCATTGACACCATCTCATTAGACATTCAGTTTGGCTCATACACTCATGCTACTCCACTTCACATGCTTCCACCACTCCTCATCGTCCTCTTCATCTTTGGTAGGTGATTTTTCTCACCTCATTACCCGATGACCATCTCATATTCTTATGGTTCTTACATGACTATTGAGGGATATGTTAAAATAAGAACCCCACTCCATATTTATGCTATAATATTCATTGATCTATCTATCTAGCATACACTATTAAACCATTTCTGATGATGACACACTCTTTTTCTATGGTTCATTATTGATTGTCGAGGGGTCTTATATAAATGAACCTCATCTTCTTACACATACGTTGGGGGAATCTCTCTTCTTTCCTTCTTTATTCATCATACATGCAATCACATACATATTTATGATCATTTCAATCACATTATTCATTCTATACATACATCTATTACCATTTATCACATCTTTATTCATACATACAATCCAATTTTCACATTTTACCTATCTATCTATCAACATCATCATCCATTTGTCAATATAATAATTCAACAATGTAAATCAAAATCAAAAGACACATACAAAACAACATGATCACAATATATCACATCACATCACATATCAATAACATCAACACAATATATATAATCAAAATCATAGTTATAAAAATAAAATTGTTGGGGGGAAATCCCCCATATATCGCTACATCAATATATTTCATAGATCATCATCATTGTCACTATATACAACCGCTGGAGCTTTAGAACTAGATGCTTCACCACTCACTCTATGCCACTAGTCACAACCCATATATCTCTCCACCCATGTAACATCCACTAATGTAATGCCATTTCAATCTGGCCTCTGTAACTCTACATAATTCATGAACACTAGGGATCTAGGATCCTCCTCCTAAATCCTCCCTAGCTCATCGAGTCTCTACTACTTACGCATCATCACGCTCACCTAAAAATATGGTACATGTAGCCACCTGATATCACCATTGGATCAAACAAGTGGGCATGCTCACCCACAATAGCATCTACTCACTCCAACATCCCACCTCCCATGAGCACATCTAGAGGTACATTCCACTTTAATGTGTGGATCAATAAATCAACAATCAAAGATTAATATGCATCACCAACAACCATATATCTCCAAATTAACTACTACAAACAATGATCACAATAAAGAAAGCGAGTCAAAATAAAAAACTAACAATAAAAAATACTCATGCTCTGTTATCGCCATTGCTATACCATCACCATTAGGGAAGGTTCTCACCCCTCCACAACTCTCTAATAGGTGGTGCTCCCACGCATCCACAATAACTAGAAATAATAACACCCATTAGTGCACTACCCACCATGCACTATATGCCTGAGTACACCCTGCATCATCCACCTGTATCAACTACATGACCCCATATACCTCATTCATTTACAAGGGAGGAAATACTTGTGCTCTTATAGGGCTTGGTCTCACTCTTGGATTCCTCGATTATCTAGTGGATCACACCCATACATACGACTTTGGGGGTACATCCTAAGCCATACTAAACTCCGTGACACTCACTCTACCTAAAATAACTCGGATCACCCCTGTAAACTAGTCCTCTAACCACATAGTATGTCGGATACATTGTAGCTCTACTCCATCCTCTAGCCACCCTCCATAGGCTCAATATGGCCTCCATATAATGGCCCCTGGCCCCATATGATCAAGCATAGACCTATAGGTATTAATATCAATCTACTACTACATGTTTATGTCCACCTCACTGCAAAAATATCGGGTCTCACCCATTCAACACGTGGCCCACTGAGTGGCCTCAATGGAGTAATGTGCTCATAGGCCCATACATGTAACAATGTGGTGGCTCCAAGTCCATTACATGGTCCTGTTGCATGAATTGATATAAATCTATGTATAAATATGCTAGTACACATCGAGACCATGTAAATCTAGTTCCATCCTCTTCTATGTGTCGACAGATATCATGCATCTTATACAATATGCCCACTCCATCACCCTCTATTGCCACTGATGAAGCAATAAACTATTGTAGTGAACTTTTTCGCAATTTTGGAACACCTAATCTCAATATGGCATCCAAACTAATGTGGGTCTCTATTTGTAGAAGTGTCATTATAAAGTATCACATGACTTCTCTCATATGCCTCTAAGCATCCTCTACGGCCATCACATGTACTCTCTCACCCACAAATGGTAATCGTAATATGTGAATATACATCCTCTAGGGTCACATTCATCTCCCCAAGTAGGTAACCAAAATGTACAAGTGTCTACACACCACCTCTCACATAATGTAGTGATCATCATCATATTATGGGGTGCCTCCCCAACCTTACTATGTGCTACAAGCCAACACAGTCTAGTGTATCCCACTCTACGTCCGATAAGCCCAAAGTCAACACCATACTCAAGTGTCACCTCCATAGAACTCCCTCAAATGAGTATCACTCTACACAACACAAAACACCAATTAAATTGTGACATTAACACCGTATATATACCTCAAAACAACAACTCATACTACTAAAAAGTCATTAAGTTTCACATATGATTACATTCTATGGTCAAAAATCCTCTTGGGTCACTAACACCCTGGAGCAAGACGTGGGCGCCTAGGAGAGCAGTCACTATTGCTGAAACTAGGCATTGATGTCCCAAAGGAAATCTATTCCTTGGCCACTCCCACTCCAGTCAAAAATGCCTAGAAATTCAAAAACTCAAAATTTGTAAAAAATAACAAAATCCAACTAAATTTCAACAATTTTTTCAAAAATAACCACACTTATCAACTCATTTATCATCCATGCTTCCACGACTCTGCCACCATCTCAAATCTAGTTAATATTGTTGCTCTAATCTATGACATCCTCACAAGCTCATAGCTCAAATTATCAATCAATCAAGGTTCAAATTAAATTATTATTCACCTTTTACTATTACTATATATAAAATTTTATCAAATGCCAATATACTATAGTTACCATTTATGCTCATTTTCCAACTAATACACGACACATGGTTTTGCTCATATCTTGGGATTTGCTTTACTCCATTTTATGCCCCTTCTACACCATTAGGTTCAAATTCCTCATACCATCACATTGAACACATTTTATAATGTTATATCCCAATCTAACACATTTTAAACTTGATATACACACAATTTTGTGACATCTACTATATATCATTTTGCTCACTATTACATCATTTAACATCTACTTTTGGCTCAACGTTAATTCTTACTACCAATCTTATTTTCCCAAAGGGGGGCATACAATCAGGATGACCCTATGATACCTCTCGGCTACTATGTGATCACTATAGACTTATAATACATTGTTATCAAAATTTTCTCACACAACATGTGACATTTTTGCTACTTTCTATCTATTCCCCACTAATGACCTAATATGGGGGCAAAAAGTGAAAAATCTCTCCATGAGTAATCAATTATATAAATTTAATCTCAAAACAAGCATTCAATATTTGAATCAATCAATCAATCAATACATGCATCACTTCATTATTCCTCCTCCCAGATGACTAACTTGGGAGTTACATCACTACTTTCACGAGATGACCTAACATGGGAAACAACCTAAGATGGGAATCATTTTTACATCGCTTCCGGATGACCTAATATAGAAGACATATAACAGTATACATATTGTAACATCTGTGGAGTGGGGGAAATGAGTTGTCACTACCTTTCTTATACTACTCATATATGGGTTATTTAACATGGATTGAAATGGAATAACATTTGGTCTTTATCCATGTCCAATGGTTGGAACTTTTGAGGATGTAGTCATAGTTGGAGGGTAAAACTAGACATCTCTACCTAACACTCTTCCTTTGGTGGAAGAATGACCAAATCCTTCAGTTTTACAAACATACAAAATTGGATCGGGAACTGATCACTTTGTACCCCCTCAAATCTCCATAAAAACAATTCAAAATATCCAAATCACTTGAAATCAAATCATCAATTTCTCCAATTTCTCATCACAAATGATTTTCCGTCTCTATTTACACCACATGGATCAACACATCGATCCATGGTTCTCCATGTTATATGTTCTCATATTCTACACGTACTTTCTACAATAGGGTTTCTCCAGACTTCTCAGAGGTATGTTCCTTACTTCCTTTACACTACTCAAATTTCCTTCAAATAACACAAAGGGGGAAAATGTAAACACAAAAGCACACACATACTACTATTTTAATATACCACAAAATATGTTGTTTTATGTATGTATACTAAGCAAGAAAATTATTCATCGGTGATACACTTCCTAGTCCATCCACTTGATTTGATTATTTCTATTGTTTTTATCTCTCATATCTATCACTTCTAAACCCAGTTCTTGTTAGGTCATAGGGATCCTTGTCTGTTAGTATTCTCACATTTTTCATTATATGTCTTAGGAAACTAGCACCCAGAGTGGAAACTAAGCACCCAGGCGCTCTGTCCAACATGGGTTCTCCGACCTCTTTTTTTTGTTCACATTTTTGACATTTGTGGTCAGCCTTTTCAATTTTCTTACTCCTATCCCGAGGTCCTAATCAACATGTCATGTCACTAGTGTTGAAATTCAAGAAAGATATCCCTATATAAACACAACATACATACCATTATAAGGGTGGACAATTTATTAAGGGCTATCTATCTACATACTATCAAAGGGACTATATTTTTGGCTTATTAATCTACATACATTACATAGGAAGGGGAAGCTTCTGAATTCTATCCACACATTTACATTCTATCTAGCTATAACCTGATATATTGGCGTCATTGGCACGATGGAAACTAAAGGGCACAATTCTACACACACACACATAAAACTACATGGAGTCTCGAGACGTAGTGTACAACACTCGATAGTAAGCTCACTCTGTCCTGGGTGACCCTTTGGGGTTAGTCTAACTCCCCATTTTCATATTTATTTTTTAGGATTTGATTTATTTTGGGGGTTTTGCGGGATGCTATCTATTTTTAGGTTACCAGAAACTCGGTGATCTTCCGGTGACCTATAGGTGATCAACAACAAAGAATAGCAGAATCCTAGGGACACATGAAAAATCAAGTTTTGACCCTTTGTGTAGTCACATGTACCGAAAGAAGGTATCTCAGTTTGAGGAACCCTGCCCTTGCCTAGGATCCCTTGTCCATGATATTCTACAAGTTCTTGAATTTATATCAAGCATTTCCAGCATTCTTCCCAACTTGTTCATTAGTTGTTCTAGTTTGGGTATACTTCGGGATAAGAGAAAATTAGATAAGTGTACCATCTCTCTCATTTTATTACATAGTTACATATTTGGAGTGCTTAGAATTTGTATTTTATCGTAGTAAATTTGAAATTACATTTAATAATAATAAGATTTTATTAAATCATTAGTTATATGCAGGTCAAGGATAGAGTGAGATCATCATATCATCATATCATATTCAACACATTTTGCCAATGGAATAGAAATTTTAAGCATTGTTTGAGAAATAAAGTTTCCTAAGTACAATTTGTTATTGTATGTGTATCCATATAAATCATTCTATTTATGACATTACAATATCATCTATAACATATATTCAAAATCAAAAAAATATTATAAATTCCTAGCCATCTAAGAATGCACAAATGAGATAAAGCATAATGAAATAATATTGTGTAAAGGAATGCTAAGCCAAAGATAGATATATATATATATATATATATATATATATATATATATATTTGTCAAATGTATCAATTACAATGTCATCACCTTTGAAGGACAAGGGGCTCAAAATCTCAATCACTAGCCAAAAATCCAAAAAAATTGGTATATACACAAAAATAAATCCAAATTAATAAAGGCCCTTAGCTTATCCCACTCTCCGAGATCCTTGTGAAGGATCAAGGAGAGGAATCTCTGCGGATCCTATATATATATATATATATATATATATTTGTCAAATGTATCAATTACAATGTCATCACCTTTGAAGGACAAGGGGGCTCAAAAATCTCAATCACTAGCCAAAAATCCAAAAAATTGGTATATACACAAAAATAAATCCAAATTAATAAAGGCCCTTAGCTTATCCCACTCTCGAGATCCTTGTGAAGGATCAAGGAGAGGAATCTTACTGCGGATCCTATGATGATACTAGTTGGGTCCGGTGCAAGAAAATCCATGTTTTGAGTGGTGAGAGTATCCATGAGAATATACAGTATGAATAGCCCCACTATATGAGGAACGATGTCACCTCTTTCTATCTGGAATTCATTCACCTGCTGTGAAAAAACTGCATTCTCAGTTTTCAATCAAGAAAGCTATCCTTCTGTATACCAGGCTAGTGGAAAGACATCGGTGTGGTGGTAGGCTTGTGTAGGGGATCCTAGGTCTGTTAGTAGAGTCTTTCGGAATATACCAACGGTGATCATAAATAAATCCAATTTTTTTGCCCGATAATATCCCGCCATCCATCAACTATGGTTACAAGACACACGTTTATAATGAAGAATTAGTAAAAGTGAAAATACAAAAAAAAGAATAAGAGAAACAATAACTACTAACATATAATCTAGAAAGTAGAAGGAAAGGAAAACATAAATACTCACTAGGATCTCCAGGGACCTAAGTCAAATATGCTACTTCCCTTGTGGCCACTATAGGCCCCTCCTTAGCCTCCTCCTCCTCCTCTAACTACTCTATGTGGAAAGACTCCTCCTCTGCCTCCTCCTCGGATCTCACACCTATTGAATCCTCTCCTCCACCCCCACTTAGGATCTTTGTGTCCTCACTTGAAAAAAAAATCCATCTCTACCTCCTCCTCACTCCTTTCTAGAGCTTCTCCAATATGTAATACATGGCACAATCTAACCGCACCTCCAACAACGAGATATGGTGCAACCACGGGTGTCCTAATCGCAACACCGGGAACTATAACTATCTCTGTCTGAGTCATCCCATATAGCTGGTTTAGGAATCTCTCGATACCTCAAAACATGGTACCAAACATGGGGAGTGCATATGAAAAATGTAACCCAATTTTCTAAGGTACTCATATGATTGAGTGAATCTCGACCCGACCACCATGGTGAACTAACCGAGTAATGGATCTATAGTTGGCCAATGCAATGCTCTCCGCACCGCACTATCCCATCATATCATGATATGGATAATCCACCATATCCGTAGTAGCAAATATAACCGCTATCCTTGGTGTGGCCCTAAGAGGGGCCATATTAACCCATCTCATTGCTCCAATATCTATAGGATCTTTTATCCCAATACCCCTCTGGTAGGGGATCACCCTCATATATCCATGACATAACTAAGGTGGGGTGGCTAAGTGAAGTAGCCCCACACCTAACTATCTTGTACAAGTCATGGTAGGTATTACCTAATATATCGATCCCTAAGAAAATTTCCTCCCATGGTGCTCAATGTCCTCTACAACAGAGCCCAATAAAATAGGAACTGTCACCACCGTTATCCCATATCAAATGTAAAACTAGAATGCCAATGATGTCCTTGCATAGAGTGGGAATAGGGAAACTATCAATGGTAACTAATCTAACTCCCTTATTTGTGCTTGCATCAAGTTCTTGTGCATCACCTAAGTAAGCTACCCATCTCGTGAGTCTCATCGATGAGTGGCACTATTTAGCACTAACTTCTGCTAGTAACTAAAACTCCAAGAATCTTTGTATAAACCCTCTAGAAAGATAATCCACTCTCAATGAATGCCTATAAATCATAAAGTGTTCGATATGCATCCTAATAAGTCAGATAGTTATGAAGAAAGAGAATTACTGGGGAAAATGACTTGGTCCATGCTAAGCTCCATATCCCCTCCCTCTCTAGCAAGACTCTCTAAGTGGTTTCAATAAAAGTACTCTATTAAGAAACTCTTACTCTCTAGCCTGCTCCATATAAGATAAACCCCTATATCTAAAAATAGGAAACATAGCATATCAAAGTCTAGTAAATGCATGATAGACTCGTAAAAATAGTGTAAATATTTATAAAAATATTTAAACATTCATACTTATCCATTTATTTGTAAATTTTCACGATGGTTACAAAACTACAACTCTACATAGATTATCGGTTGTGCAACCTCTGCTCTACACAGAGTGGAAGTTTTGTAATTGCCATGGAAATTACAAAACCAATGCGGAAGTTACGCAATTACCGCTTTGTGTAGAGTGGCAGGTTGCCCAACCTCTGCAATGGTCATGTCGTCAAAATCGTGGTTATACTCTTCATTATTAAAAAGTCAAAAAATGCATAAAAGAACCAAAACGAGTAAACCAAACTATGATACCTAGAGGATGCCATCCATATGAACATTTTTATCGTGTATTTTCTAAGAATCTCCCTCCTAGTGCTATTCTCAAATAAAAATGAAAAATTGGGGAAAAAAGAATAACTTATTGTAAATCACCTCTTTCTAACCCTCTCTTACGCTTTATGTTTGCCACCATCATGATCGAATCTCTTTCATTTTTCCTATATTCACAAGTGAAACGGTTTCAGAAATCCAGAGCTCCAAATTTAGCTAATTAGGGAAGTGTAAATGATTTCTAAAAATAGAAAATGTGACATATATATAGCTTATATTTTGTTTTCTAACATTGTTCTAAGTGAGTGTATGTAGGGATGACACGTGTAGGGTAGGATATTTCTTATCCTCACACATATGGTAAGTATTTTATTCTTTTTATTTTAAAAGATTTTGTCAATATTGTTTTATTATTGGACTTAATTCCAATTTTTCTTTTGTAGGTAGTGGGAAGGCTTGGTTGGCATCAAATTATAAAGCGGTCAAGCAAGGTAAATTTATAACCCTCCTATTTTGGAGTGTCATACTTGGAAATCATGTTTTAGCCTATTCATGGTTAAAAGTCTCCTCCAAGGGGGAAATATGTACACACCTAAAAATTACATTGTGTTACATGGAAGAACATGATAATTCTCTAGAGATGAAGAAAATACTATCCGAGTAACAATAAGATCCAAATCCTTACCCTTCATATTTACATGCTTTTTATGACCTATTTGTCTATGCTTTCAAAGTTGTAAAGTTCATTTTATCCTTGTAGGCCATTTTTTGATTCTTCGTTGATTTGTTTTTAGTTTTAGTTATGCGACCTCATGGCGGTTACATAACCATTGTATGGTTACACAAATTCCTCTCGCATACGAGACCAATGGTTATGCAATCTTCGGTCTGCATAGACCGATGGTCCTAACTACCACCTTAATCAAAGACTTAAAAAAACACATTTTTAGTGCTTGTTTAATTTTGGGAGTGATTTTCTTAGTCATTTATCAACCATTTCACCTAATTTTAGGCTCATTGGATTCATATTAGAATTATCTTCCTAGTTTACTATGTTTAGAAAGTTAAATTCCCCTTATACATGTGTTGTTAGACTCATTCTTCCCCAAGTTTTATAAAAGCCTAGATTTTACCCAAATGATGGGTTGGAGTTTTCATATTTTGGATGTAAAGTTATGACATTGAATTTTTAAGAGGAATTACATAGATAACCTCCTCTTTACTTTGTTCCTTCCTCTTTGCATTTTCTTAGTCACTTGCTTGTAACCAACGAGCCACCACAATTTGTCTATGTCATCTTCTTGCTACCAGCCAACATTCTATAAATCTTTGAATCAATTGGATATCAAATATGTAGAAGAAAGATAGCTGAGGAGACAACAAACAAAATACCTTACCTAGAGTTCTACCTTAGTTCAATAGTAACGAGGTTGGGGATGTTTTGGATTCTTTGCTTTGATTAATTGTATTTTTAGAATAGAATAAGTACATTGTTTTAAATTCATATAATTAAATATTTCTTCATGTCTTGTATAAAATTATTATCTGTGCATCATCTGCAAAAATTTTCCCTTGACATCTTCTTCTTTTCATATCCCTATGGATATGCAAGGAAGACAATTAGAGGAAGATTTTATGTTTGTAATCCTATGTTATTTCTTCATTATTATTACTTGTATGATTTTAATTCTACCTTGCTAGGAAAGCTTCCGGGTAAAGGAGAAATTTCTTTTGAGAAGCTTTTCTTTCCTTTCTGAGAAATTGAGATAGAAGTTTAGTTAGAATACATATCACTTCCCGAATAATAGCCTTTGAATACATTGTTTATATAGAATAGATCTTATCTTACAATCTTGCAACAGAGGAATAACCACATTTGACTATTCCATGTTTTAGTTTATTTTTATTAGAAGTAGATTTTTTTCATTTTAGATTAATTTCTTTGTGTCTGTGTCTACAAGTAGTTTATTTTATTTAATTATTTTAAATCCAAAAAATAAAAAAAGAGAGTTTAGGAATTTAATTTGTTTTAATCATTTTGTTTATTTGAAAATATTTGCTAAAAATAAAAAAGAAATAGTTAACTTGTTATTGTTTTACTTTATTTAAATATTGGAAAATGTAATTTAATTAGATTAAAGGGTGAATTAATTGTATTTTATTTAATTTGTATTCACTTGATTTATTTATTTAAAGTTAGGAACTAAAAGTAGATTAGAAATTAGAACAAACATAACTCCCCATTTCCTTAGCGGCCTAGGCTACCCGTACTTATCCCTTAGCCCCTTTGGTTATCAATTGTTTATTTCCCTTCACATTTCTCATGAGTTGGTGCTGTATGATCATCCGGGTTCCACTCAAACTTCGAGAAGACTATTGGAACCAAGAATTAACCCACCCAACATTGAATGATATCAAGTAGACATAGACCTAGGATTGTGGGCACTAGTCTTTAGAGTAACCCCATACCATAGGAGATCATTGTCCACTCTCAACGACCAAGTGAACATAGTAGAAAAATATTGGGTGCATCTAGCCAATAGGGTTATACCACAAAACCCTTAGTTTTCCCTCAAAACATCCTCTCTCATTCTTACATGACCCTCTTTGGAGAGGTACATTTAGAGGTAGAAGGAAATTCCATCGAATTCTTCAACCGAGTCAATCCAAACTCGGTTTCACTAACATAAAGCAAGACTCATGAAAATCAATCATTCTTAAGTGCGGTATCACTCCTATACAAGTTAGGCATGAATTTGTTTCCCTTGACGAGAAAATTCCCAATTTACAAGTCGAGCATCTACATTTTCCTTGATCATAGATCCTGGTATTACCATTATTCCCACCTATCTTGTTTATACTATATTTATTCATCTCATTCCCATCCCATCTATCTTACTTCGGATGTATCGTTAGGACCTTGGGAAGTCGATTGCATCTAAAGTCATGAGTTGATTTTTAGGTGTACAATCACCAATTTGTAAAATGAGTTAGAGGGATTTCTCAAACAAATTCTTGAAAATTAGAGAAATGGTTGATAAGGGTTCAAGGTTCCATTTGTAAGTTAGAATAAAAATACAAATTAACGCAAGATGAAAATGACATGGGAAAACCTGAATACATATGAAAATTACATTAATTACACGTTGGTGACATGTGTGTGGGTCAAATCCACTTGGTATTTAATGTGTTGACTTGAGGATTGAGGGTTTGGCTACACATTACATTTCATGTTTTCATGCATGTAAATCTTGAAATCCTAAAAAGTAAAGGGTCTCTTTATCTTTCAAGGTTTAGGGGTTTGATTTTATTGAACGTGTTTTTATGTAAGTATGTCATGATGTATTGAACCATTTCATGATGCATTGAACCCCCAAAATCTTGAAACGTACTATCAAGTGTATTTGAGGTTTAGAGAATAAGTTTCATTGGACATGTTTAAGTGTAGGGAAACCTTGAAAGTTTGAAAAGAAAAGGAAACAAATTTAGTTCAAATTCTTGATTTTCTTGGATAAATGACTTAATCCAAACTCTTCAAAGTAATTTTTTTTTAGGTTGTCCCAAAATTATCATGAAACCCAATTTTGGGAGAATAATTAGCTCTAAATGGGGGCTTCCTCTGGGATACATAGTGAACCTTTGAATCTTTAAGTGTCTTATACAATGGGAATTTTTTTATCAATTTAATTAAATTTAACTAAAAGGAATAAATAGATTGAATAAATGGGGATATGAAAACAAGACAAACCTAAACTAGAAAGTAAAACTAAAGGGAACCAAAGAAATAAAAAACAAAAAAAACAAAAATAAACCTATATACATACATGGGTCATCCTATTTTCCTATTTAAATAACTTGAGATATTTCCCATTATGAGGAAATGGAAGATGTGTTCCATCCAAGTAAGCTAGATATGTTGTCCACTCAAAATTTCCCGCTCTGATAAGAGTAAAATTTTCAAAATTTTGAGTTGAAGAGTTCTTCTCTGAAGTGCCTAAGTCGTGAAGTTGAAAAAATTGTGTTTTGGGTCTTTTTGTGTGATTTTCGGGCCTGTCGGAACTTTTTGTCCCATCTGTCCCAAGTACAAAAATGCACTCTGTTCCCGATCGGTGAAATCCCATTTGTCCCATTTTCGGGCCCGTTGGAAAATTTTGTCCCAAGTGTCCCAAAACTTATTTTGCGTGTTGTTCCAATTTCGGCCGAATCATCCTTCCCGCGTACTTCACACTTTCTTGTCCCAAATGTCCCAAAGTTAAAAAGTGCGAGCTTTCCCATTTTCGGCCGATTTGCCCGAACCGCGTCCTTCGGAACTTTTCGTCCCAACTGCCCCATTTGAAAAAGTGTGAGCTTTCCTAATTTCGGCCGAGCCGGTCAAGTCGCGTACTTCGGAACTTTTTGTCCCGAATGTCCCAAGTCCAAATGGGCCCGCTGTTCCAATTTCGGCCGAAACACCCGAATCGCGTACTTCGCACATTTTCATCCCATTTGTCCCAAATGCATTTGTGCGTCCTCTCCCTGTTTCGCCCGAACCGGCCGAGCCGCGTGTTTCGCGCATTCGCGTCTCACATGTCCCAAGCGTACCTAGTGTCATTCGCACTTAGTTTTTCCCCGCTCGCTCCAAGTATGATATTTTTCAAATTGGTGGTTGTGTATTCAATGCGCATTAAATTCATTCCGCTCCTCAAACGGCTATATAACCAAGCATACCACCTTCGCATTTTCGCATTGCTTCCTTGCTGTCGTTTGCCCAAACCCTTGCAATCTAGTTCCCTGCGCAAATATCCCTTCCCTTTGCAAATTCCTTCCAGAGTCTAGGTCGCAGCTCCGAATCTATCAATATGAAGATCAAGTTTCAGGGGCAGGAGCAAATTTCTCCACTCGAGTCTGCCGTTAGCAATATCGGAGACAGTGAAGCTCGTCATCTCGACTTCGGTGATTTTTGGTCAAGAATGACAGATGCAAACCCTACGCCAATGGCACAGATGATTAACGATAGCGGTTTAGCTTTCGCCGGAGGATTCCCTATCTCAGTGCAGTGTGCGTCATTTGTACTTTCATGCGGAGCTCACCGACCCCACTACGAGCGAATTGACAAGCGTGCACACGGGAGCTCATTGCAGTGGCCAGACATGTTGCCACCATTGGAGCTGCTCTGAGGATTCCGGAGATGGACAATGCTATAGTCGTCTCTCGAGATCAAGCACAGGCCATGTTCGACCAAGACAGTGATAAATATAAAGCTCGAGTGGCGAAGTCTTGGTTGAAGAACCCTAAGAAAGGTCCTTCTCGTCTGACCAAAACCCTTTTCCGGGCAGATTTCAATGAAGAACTGTCAGACTTCATAATACTGCTGGCTCGAGTTATGGGTTTGCCCTCCACCAATGAATTTCATTTCTGGATGTGCCCGCTCATCAGCATGGTGTGCGAGGGAACACAAAGTATCAACTGGGCAGAGATCATCAGTATGAATTTGGCTGAGCAGCTATCCAACGTCCAACAAACAAAGAAGTTCTACATGACTTCATATCTGATGTATACCCTAGCAGCATCCAGGCAGTGGTTTGGTTTCTCCTATGTAGATGCACACAAAGATGATCCAGTGTATGCCTACTGCCCGCAGTTCACCCTAGAGACCAGCAATCGGAATTTCAGAAGGGTCAATGATGCTTTCACCATGTACGTGGTCAGATTGCTCGAAGGTGATACTGCAAGAAGGTTTTCAGATGAAGCCATGAACCTGATATCGCAGTATGGAGCCTATTTCATTCAATTCAGGAAATTCTCCTATATCAGGCTGGCTGGCTATGAGAGCACCCCTCTGCGGCTCCCCATGTTCTGCAATGACAAAATGGCCCTGATTGAAATATGCAGGCAACTAGACAAGTTGCACAGAACTTGCAGAGACAAGAAGATCTCTGGCTTGCACTTTCCCATCTCTCTGGGAAACTATACATGCAAAACAGCTCTGGATGCTCAGAACATAGAAAGAGCCCTGGTCCCTATCACTGTTCATTTCTTCAAGCCTAGAACCTGTTTTGACTTGAAGAAGTTCATTGAACAGAACCTCAAGATAATATATCATCATAGGGCAGATACAGAAGACTACTGGGCTGACTGTGTAGATGATTTTGAAGCCAGAAGAAGGCATTGTGGCAGGTTCTCCCTGCTGATTGATCCAGAAATCGATCTGTACCAAGTTCCTGAAGGTCTCCAAGATGATAATTCTGAGCTATACTCTTATGAGTATGAAAATGTGATTAAGCACACTCCTCTGGAGGACCTGGATTGGAACAGGAAAGAGAGAGATGATCTGGCTGAGATTCTTGCTCCAGTCTTGATCAGAACTAGGGTCTGGTTCAGTAAGAGGATCCGAGAATTCAAGAGGCACTCAGGAGAATCTAGCTCCAGGGATGATTCGACACCCATAAGAGAGACATCAGTTCCAGAGTCTGGAACACCAGTGAAAACCCCTTCTGCCTCAACAGCTCGGGGACATGTGGAATCTACTCCTTCTCCATCTACCCAGGTATACAAGAAGAAACTCAAAGAGGTAAAGAAGGAGCCTGCAGAGAATGATCCTCCAAGAAAACAGGCACAGTTGCCTATGGGGCCAGAGAACATCATTGTTCTCAGTGAAAGTGAAGAAAGTGAGATGCCAACTCCTGCAGGTGTTCCTGAAAATCCAGCAGATAAGGAGGTCCAGAGCACTGAACTTCCAGGTACTACTGATTCTTCTACCGCCATTACCTCCAGTGTTCTTCCCACATCTCAACTTGAGTCAACAGCTGCACAGACCTTAAGTGTCATGAGCTCCCTGTCTCTTGGTCCCCTTGCCCCTCCTGCAGATTCTTCTTCCTCTTTTGCTTGGGTGCAACCTCTGGTTGACAAAAGGAAGAGGAAATCCTCCTCTCAAAGCTTGGGACCTGAATTTTGATCTTGTGCTTGACCTTGTTGGGCACCACTCCTTCTCGTGCCAAGAAAGCCAGAACTACTTCCAGGATTGTGTCAGATGCTCAAGGTCAGCAATTCCTGGAGATTGCTAAGCCCACAGTAGACAAATCAGAATCAGACTTGTGACATCGACTTGGAGCTTTCAAGGATCCCTATGGGAGAGTCTACTCTGAAGGTGAGATTCATAACCTCCGGGGAAGCTTGATCCTGAGGGTTATTGGAAGGGTAGAGAAAGGGCGTGAGATGATTGAGCATTGACTAGAAGAACAAGCCCAAGTTCTCACGAGTTTTATCAAGTCACTTTTATCTAAAGACAAAGTTTTGGACCCTACCCCCTTGACTGCTCTACCGCCTCCTGTAATTCTAAGCCAAGACGAAGTGCAAAGTATTAAAGATATGCACAAGTATTATGTCTATGGCGAGTTATCGAAGCCATGGTAGATGACATGCTTGTTTAGGACTAAACTTCATCGATGAAGCTTTTAAGCTACATGGAAAGGTAGATAATTTGCAATGAGAGGCTGTCCTCTACTATTGGGGTAATGGATAAAGAGCTTAAGCTCGGAGTAGTTACATCGTAGACCTTCGCCTCATGGGCAGGAGGATGAGAACATCTTCTTGGCGAACAAGATTTTCGATGATGCTAAGGACAATCTGTCAAAATCTTGGGTCTACAGCGTGGAGTGGAAAATCGAGTCTGGAGGAAGTGTAGGAGAAATGAAGAATAGGCTGGTAGAAGGGAGAAGCTTTGGCGAAGAAGCTTTTAAGACACCTTTTTTGCTGATGCGTTGAGGATATGCATTGTCATCTTCAGGACGAAAACTCTGGCGTTCCCTTGTCCTTGCAAGAAATCAAAGCTCAGTTCAGAGCTTTTGTCAAAGATAATCTTTTCAAGGAAGACTCCATCTCTAAGGACAAGATAAAGGAAATTTTCTCTCTTCAGTCTGCCATTGAAGAAGCAAACAAAGACTATCATACTCACGTCGAGTTTGATAAAGAGATGGAGAAATGTCTGGGATTTTGGACTCAGTCTGCAACCAACACGTCAGTCCCTCGTGGCAGAGATATAGCTGAGTCATTGAAGAAGTTCAGGCAGCGGATTCTGAAGACAGTGGGTCCCTCCCAATAGCCGGCCACCTGTCTCCTTCTCCTTTCTTTCCTCTTCTTTCCTTTCTTTTCGTATTCTTTGTAATTAGTTATGGTATTGCAATTGGCGGTACTTAACTATTCTTTAGTTAAAAGAAACGGTTACGAAGAGTAACTGACTTGTAATCTATATAATGGCCTTTCCACGCCATTTTCAAGGAGGAAGAACTTGGATATTTTGTTGAAAGTGTAAACAGATCTTAAAGAAATCAATACAAAAGGGCTTTCCGTTCTTTGTCTATCTGATTCTTGTTGTCTCTGTGTTTTCCTTTAATATTGTGAAGATCATTTTGTTCCTAACTCGTTTAGTCTCTCTGATTGCATACTGTTCATTTTTGCAAGTACAGTGATCTTGTACAACCAAGAAGGAACTTTGTGTCCTTGATTAACAAATCTGAAGAAGGTTATTTACGGAACTTTGTGTCTTTAAATTTAATCCCATTCAGCTAATGCAAATGATCTTGTCTTAAATCCTTTGAAACTTCGCATACACGAAGAATTATTCTGCTATCTATAATTCTGAATGTTGCCATTCTGCTCATCTTCTTATTCCCTTCCTCGATCTGGCGTAATCGATGATCCTTGTGGAAAACACTTTCGTAATATCCAGTTTGACCATAAAATAATGTTACGTGTATTTGTAAATAAGTTCGTTTCAGAATAAGGGAACCTCTCCCATTAAAGAGGAGGGACTTTTTGTCCCCCGACATTTGCTCTTCTAAAAAGTCCTATTTGACGACCAACAAGATAGAGACTATTTCTCTACACAATATATGAATCTTAAAGGGTCCTCTAAAAAACCAGTCAAACTTTCCATGCATTCCTTTTAGTTCTCCTCTCTCATCCCATTAGAGAACCAAATCTCCTCCGAGTCCTAATGAAGAAGTATGGTTATAGCATGTTATTGGTAACCTATTTTATGACATTTTCATGACGTGTTCATGTTGTTATTATGTTCTATGAACTATGATGGATGACCAAGATGTGTATGATGCTTGAGTCATGTATATATGTAAGTGAAGAAGACTGTTTTATGTTCAAGAGAAAAGTGTAGTAAGCAATAGGGAAGAAGGTATTAGTCACCATCAAGGAAGAGCAGAGGATAGTTCATGTTGATCTAAATGGTGTTATGTTGTTGGAGAGATAGGTCATTTGACGTAATCAACTTGGTGAATAAGAGGTATTGAATCCCCTAATATTTTTCTTCTTGTTTTTTATTTTAATGTTGCATGTCAATGGCTAGAGAATTTTTTATTAATAAGATATTTTTGGACTATATCACCTCTAAAAGTATGCTTAAGACATGGGCTAAATTGGTATTGTCTAGCCACATCATCAAGTGGAAAGTATACAAAGCATGAAAAAGAGTTTTTCTATTTCATTTTTGACCCTTTGCATGCCCTCACCATTCTCAATATACTTGACCACCCACATGTCAAAAATTCCTTAAGAGTTTCATCCCCATGGACCCATGATTTTTGGTGTCTCGATTACATCACACTAAAAGTTCTAGTTTAGCTTGAGTTTCCTCGGTTATCATTTCCATGCATGTATTTTTTTAGTAGATAACATCTTCCATTGGAAGAGTAGTACATCTGAGAACCTAAAAGGTCCTATAGTACTAGATCCCCAAGGTAGATCTATGTGGAAGTATATCTATCCTTAGAACTAAAATAATTTGTGGAAATCTAAATGAGAGACTATTGTTATTCGTAGAGAGTGATTTACATTAATATGCCAAACACTTGATTTTTGTGCCATACTACATATCAAAAATAAGGGATTACCCATTGTATATGCCATGTAATAGGTCCAATCCCAAAGTAGCCATTGATTCCTCCAAAACCTAGCAATAAGAAGAAAACATATGGTTAGGGGTCATATGAATAACAAAAACAATATTGTGGTTATGAATTCTACTCAAGACAAGCCCTCAACAAGTGATTTTCCTAATGAACTAGATGTTAAGGAATAACCATTGGAAAACCAGCCCTCTAAAGAACCAGTTTAATTGGAGCCTCATGATTTCTTACCTAATTTCACCAAAACTCCTATGTCTACCAATGTACACCTTGATTTATTGATTTATTTTCAAGAGACCTCGACAATTCCCACTTGCATACCTTATGCACTTACTTCTACACAAGGTCCTACCAAGCATGTCCATAACCTATCTTGATGGATCTCGTTGGATCACCCACACAACCTAGTGTATATTTTGGACTCAATTGAATAGGAATATAACATTTAATATGTTGGGAGATTAAAAATTGAGTTCTAGGAGTTTGAAAAGCATAATAATGTGTAATTCTTGTAAAACTAGTTTGATGTCTTAAAAGGCCTAGAGTAAAAGGAGATGTACCTTGACACTTGCCTATCATGAATTAATTTTTATAAAATGTTTAGGGTCTTCTGATTCTAATTTCAAGTATATTGTGTGTGATTTTGGAGGAAGTTTTGTAGAAATAGAAATTCTCTACCTATAAGAATTCAAGGTGGAAAATTTCTATCTATTTTCTATAAGTAAAACTATCTAGCCTAACAACCTTGTGCTAAAAAGTAACCAAAATGTGGGTCATGGGGGTTTAATAACATTTATTTCACCCAAATGGTGGCCCCATTATGTGAAGCATGGCTCAAATCCCATAGATCGAGTTATTTGGGCTCCATTTAATATTTACCGCGACCATTTTGGCATCATCAATGTTTATGCTTCTAATGATGCTCATGAAAGGGTAAATTTGTGGGCGGTGGATAAGTGATGAAGACCATTATGAGAATTGGGTGATATCTAATGATTTTAATATGGTAGCGCTAGCCATTGAATTTTTTTCCACTTTCTAATGTGATGGATTTCTAGAGAGTGACAAACCTTATTCTACATGTGCAATAAATTTAGTTTTAATGATCCAAATGCCCATTTCCAGCCCTTTTTAGAGACTTTGTATACTTGGGAAATCTCGGAGTGGGTTGGATCGGGTGCTTAAGAGACTCGAGCGGTGATGCTTTCAATGTAAGATTATTATTATTTTGACAATACCTTTTCATTATCTATGTAAGTAATGCTAGATTTTGTCCTTTATAATCATTACCCCATCATATTTCACATTCCTTGCCAATTCCATTGTATGTTATGCCATAAAACGTAGTTGTTTCTCAATATAGTGATTATGGAATATGGGACCACTATTAATCACATAAAATGTGTTTGGAACTTGGTTCTAATGAACTATCATTAAACCAATTCGACTCAACAACAAGAATGGACTCAGTGGTGGATAGATGCATTGACTTAGACCTCTAAATTCCTCTTAATTTATGGGTGCCAAATTTATTGGATTTGGCACTACTCCTATTCCACCACCCTTTTTGAACTCATCCATGAAATGGTGGAAATAGATAACAATCCATTCTCTAAGTTTCTCTAGGTTTAGGTAGCCGAGGTCGATAAAAAAATCCAAATCGCTGAAAACTACAATACTCGAGGTACCCATATTTGATCCTGGTTACACTAGCTCAAAGTTAGAAATAAAGTCTATAAATAATGATTTAAAATTCTGAAAGCTAAGAATCCTTTCCAGAAAATAAAGTTCATTCAAGAAAATGTCCTAGGTTTTAATGAAATTAAGGATATGCTCTAGGCATTTGTAAGGAATTACAAGAAGGATTTCAAAGCCTATGCTCCTTATAGAGAGTGCCAAATGGTGCTAGAGCAATGTTTGGTAGTTATCGCTGGAAGTCTACCCTTCTTAGAGAATTGATTATGATAGATAATTATCCACTTTGAATAAGTTCATAAAGTGTGTTATAAATGGCTAATGATAAAGCCTTGGGGTGCAAAGTGGGTTTACCATCAAATTATTCAAAACATTGTGGGACTTGGTTGGTCCCGACCTCCATTAGGTCTATTTGTAGTGGTTTTGCAAGAAAAATTAATGGCTATAAATCAAAAAAGGGAACATCAAATTCATAGATAAGAAAGGAAACCCCAAGAAAATACATAAATTATACCCAATTACTCTACGTAATGGATCCTTTAAGATGATTTCCAAGGTCTTGGATCTTCATCTTGGCTTCTTACTCCCTATTATCATTATGCTAGAACAAATGAGATTCATTAAGGGTAGATACATTATGGAGAACATAATTTCAATTTGGGAGCGAATGGAATGGGATCAAAAATCCAATCAATAAGACATGTTTATAAAAGTAGATTTTGAGAAATCTTATAATTGGATTGAATGGACCTTTATTTTGGTCATGCTCAAAGCTCTAGGCTTTGGCACTAATTTCATCCATATGGTTCAAATGTTATTTTGTAATGCCTATTCTCACATCATTATTAATGATAATATCTAAGAGAAATTAAAATTATTTAGATCCATCAGGAAATGTTTCCCCCTTTCCCATGTGTTATATGTTTAGTAGTGAAGGTTATGGCTATCTTCTAGCTAATGGGAAATCTCAAGTTTTGGTTTGATGTATCTCTCTCCCATCTGATGAATTCATGTAACTCCTTAATGAATTTTTTTCCAATGACTTCTTTCTCACTTTAATTGAGTATGAAAAAATATTTGAGATGAGATGAATTGTAGTGATGTTTTCTACCTTACTTCTGGTTCTTCTATACGATGGCATAAAACATAATGCTACAGACAATCCTTCCTTCACCTCATTGGTTAGGTAATTAAGATTAGAAATGGATTCAACATGGAGAAATACTAAAATTATTGGGTATCCCCTTTACTTTTCAGGAAATCCCTTTAGAACTTTGGTAATATATGGTGCATCATGATACCAAAAAGCTAGAATATTGGATTACTAAGCTACTTTCTCTAACTATAAAATTTCAAATTTGCTCCAAAATACTAGAATCCACACATGTATATTACTCCTCATGTTGAGAACATTATAAGAAATTTATACAAAATATAGAAAAACTTCTCCCTAATTTCTTATGGGAAAACCCTACCACCGAAAAAGGCTTTCATAGAGTTTCTGAGAGCATTGTTATCTTCCCAAGGAAGCTAGAAGTATGAGGCTTATTGACATAAACTGATAGGGATATGTCATATGTGATAATTGTATTATCCAAGCCGGTGAATAATATTGGAAAGTTTTATCCGGAAATAATATTGGAAAGTTTTATCTAACATTCTCACTCTTCCGGTTCTAGGTAAGGTTGGCTTGTTTTTATCAAAATGGGCATGTTAGTCTTGGAAAGGATTAGGATTTTCTAACATTCTCACTCTTGATCCCACACTAAATCTCTCTAAGCAAGAGATTTACATAGTGCAAGACTTTTTACAAACAAACACAATCTAGGCTACCTTTGAATATGATCAAAGACAAGTTAGACTAGCCTGATGGGATAAAGAATCCATTGATGAAATAATTTTTTTGTGCTTGCGTAGATGGTGCATAAATTTTCTTTAGCCTTTTCCCAAACTTGGTGGAAATATTAGAAATGGTATGTTGATACTCCATTCCAAAATTATACATATGTTAAAGGGTATGAGTGGATATATCCCTACATCCCCATGGTGGATAATAATAATTCTATATGGAGAACTCATTCCTCCACCTCGACATGGAGTCAAATATTCCAAACTATCTGGGTGGCTTGCTTGGAGCCCAAAATTACTCACTTTTCTTGGAGTATCTTGCACAAAGGTTGGTCTATTGGGAAATGACTAGTGTAAATTGAAGTGGAAAATCCAAAATTCCTATTTTGTGGTAATTTGGAAACATTATTACACCTATTCTAGTTCTATCCCAATGCCCCAAATGATTGGAATTGTATCCATATTTTTTCCAACCCTTCGAACTAAGAATTTTTTATGGAAACACATTCTTCTAGGGGATAATCCTAGGATGCCACAAAATTTCACCTAGATTTGGTATATTTTCAAAGGGGATATTTTATTTAGCTATGGAAAGAAATAAATACTTTTTATATTTGCTAATTTTGTAGTGGATCAACACTTTTATTTATATAACAAATCTATAGTTATATCTAGTGTGTTATTGCACATTCAATTTCAAGCTAAAAAGTTTCTCTTGAGGTTGAACACCTCCAAACTCTCCTACATCATTGGGATGCTTTCCCATGTAATATTTCTCAAGTTCTTCCATCCCTAGTTAGTCATTCTCTACCTCATGGCCATGTTGGTACTCATCAACATGTTGGTTACCATAGAATCAACTCTTAGAGCCGATCTCGAGAATCATGTTTTACAATCCACATGTTGGTCATCTATCAAGTGGGGTGTTATGCCACCTATGTCACCACATGATTAGGGATGTGATTCATCACTACTTCTTGGGCCACTAAATACCTTTTCTCATGATGGTTAGAGCCTTGCACCCTTGGAAAACTTCCCTTAGCTAGCCTTAGTTATTTCTTTTTCTTGTGTGCAAGAAGAGGATATCGCTGAAGAAGGAGAGAACACTAGATCTGGTTTTGGCTATAACCCTCATGATACTAGGAAATACCTTTTAAGACCTACTTAACATTACCATCATCCACCATCAACTATGTAGCATCGTAGTGGCATCTTGATTTTTATTTCCTTTTTTTGATGTAATAAATCATTGTTCCTAGGCTCGACCTAGCTTAGTTGTACTCCTAGGCACTTTTGTGGCCTAGTTTGGATCATGTATTTAACACATGTTTCCATACCACCTATATTTTTATGAATAGTATTGTATCATAATAATTAGTTATTAATATAAGATCTATTTCATCAAAAAAATAATAATAATAAGGTTAATCATATATCTTCTTTAGTACTTTTAGTGCCACCATATACACAACCAAATAATATGACACATGAAATACATGATAGTACATATTTTAGGTCTAGAGTGATCACACATCATTTATTCAGTTATCTTATCCATCATGAAACATCATTGGAATTACTCATTTCTTGAATACTTATGGGCATATGAAGATATCCCTTCTTTCCTAAGAATAGGTTTCCTTACTTTATATATGCTCCTACATACTTTGGTAAGGGTGATGTTTCCAATTTGTTTTTAATACTTATGATACTATCTTACTCATTACATACTATATGTAAGTTAATAATAATACCAAACTAGTTTAATTTTAATTGGTGTCATGCAAAAATAAAAGTCACTTTGCATCAATCAAATTCAATCTCATGAAACACATTTCTATAATAAAAATATCAGTTCAAAGTTTTCTACTCATACTAATTATAATGAGTCTATACATATTATATTTTCTATCACACGAGAATATGACCTCCTCCCATTTATGTAGGATAATCATTATTCTACTATGAAATATTTGAGTATTACACATCCTTCACCAACTAAGGTTTGTCTCACCTCGATGATTTGATTTTTAGATAGCTCTTGTCCTACCCATCTCATATACATATCTATTTCCAAAAAAATACAAAAAAACTCAAATAATCACATATTTTCAGAACTTACAAAATCATAAATTATTTATGGTTTGTTTTGGATAGATTATTACTTTATTCATGTTTTTAGAAATTGGTTTGATAGACATATATTTTCTATATAAATTTTACACACATGCATTAACAAGGTATATTGAGTGTGATTAAAACACATACACATTGACACATGATGATCGATATCTAATTAGTTCCTTCCCATTTAAACAACTCTTTGAGGACATATCCTACACTACATAGGTTATTCTTCAATATAATTACTTTACACTTCCTCATCATGCTTGATTATATATATATAATGTCTATGTTATTTTTGATATATCGGGACTAACAAATGTTTCTTGTGAAATGTTAACCTATCTCTATACTCTATTTTTACCATCACAATTTTCTATAATTTCTTCATGCATTATTGTTACTACTTGGTTATAAGATTTTTTCCTTGTTTGACTACTACATTATTTGACCCCTTTCTTATAGTCTATTGTTTCCTTGTTTGAATACAATTATGTGATTGATTACTTGTATATGGATTTGGTTCCTTGATTGTCTTGTGATACTATGGGTGTCCCATGATTATGGGTTTATGCTCATCTTACATGTATGCACTTATTTATCTTTATGTGGGACATAGTTCCTTTTATTGTTATTTTTTGTGACACCACTGGTATCCCATGAATGTGTTTCTATGCCTTTAAGAGAATATATTTATATGTCTCTTTACTAATTATTACTTATCTCTATATTTACGTTTCTATTACTATAATGTTAATACTCTAGTTTCTAACATGATTGATTTCTAATATGATGTTTCTATACTATTATTATCAATATGGTGTATGACATGATTGATTTATAATATGATGTTTTAATGATATTATTACTATGGAATATGACATGATTTCCACTTTTAACTTATGTTCTTACTTATATACATTCATGTTGTTACTTGTTACATGTTGTATGTTTCTTTCTTTATGCACCATGGTTTCTACCATGTAAAAAAACCTTTTACAAGTATAGGTTATCCATGGTGGCCACCATTGTATCCTTCTATGTGATCCTACATAGATTATTAGACTTATTGCACATGGTCATTCATCTATTCTTTTGATTTATGTGCACAAAAGTTTTATCACATACACATGAAAAGAGGGGTATTCATCAAGATATATTCTACATCTAAGAACATATTAAAAATACAAGAATTATTTTTACATGGTTAAGAACCTCAGAAAAACACAAATAATAAGAAGTGGTATAATCAAACACAATTTAAAACCAAAATTAGTATAATAAAGACCATGGTATGTTCTTGAACAAGATGGACATTCTTAAATAGAGGGTATATTCTCAAGAATTTTTACTTTTCTTAAATTTTGTCAAATATCTATAAGATTCTCATATAGTTTAAATACAAATTACTTAGTTTAAAATTTTTTGTAAGGGGCATGAATACTTCATATCTTATCCTCTACAATACTTAGACATATTTGAAATAACAAGGTATGGGGTATGAAACTCCTTCTCCCGATGATTTTTAGAATCTATACATCTAGTTTTAAAAGTACAACACATTATGGGGTATGGTGTATCTATTACTCTTTGTGGTTCTATCTTACTAAACAAGTACACTAGTTATAATAGTGTAAAATTAGACTTGTATCCAACTACAATTGTGTATTATGTGGGTTTATGGAAGGTATTAAAGTGGCTAAGTTCTTCATATGATATCCTTCATCTTATCCCACAAGTTTTTAAAAATGAGGTATTGGTGCGGTTAAGTTCTTCATAGGTTCTCCTTCATCTTCTCTTATGAGTTTTAAAAGGGGAACTTTGGTTCCTCTCTCTCTTCTCCAATGTTGGGTTTCATTCACCCAATACTATAGTTTCTCCTTCAACACAATTGGTGACTAATCACCCACAACCCTATGACATCTTAATAATAATTCTAAATCTATAGAGTAAAGTAAGAATGAGAGATCCTATCTCTATATAATGAAAATGTGTATGAATTCTATATTTTTCATATTATTTAGTCACTTTTTAATAAGTTTAAAGTTATTATAATTATCTATATTTTGAGTTATAGTTTATTTTCTATCATAAACATTGACTACACTATGTGTTACATGTTTCATCATGCAACATGCCAACTAAGAACAACTGTGAAGTGAAGGGAAAGTATGCGTGCAAACTAAGTTATGTTTTTCCTTTAAGCATGTAATTTATGTGGACATTAAAATCTGGTAACTTGTCATTTTGCAATACGATGTTTGTCTATGACCCTTGAAAAGACAAATTATTACATTTAGAATAAAATTAGCATACTCTATATATTTCATGACTTTATCATATTTACACTTTAATTTGTCATCAATTAAATAAAAATTATTTAATCAAAGTAGTAAACTATTCACGAGCGTCATTCTACAAATTTATGTTTTACTTCACATTTCTCCTATCCAGGACTATACAATTTGGTTGGGATGTGGAATTTGGTCATGAAATGGTCCTAAACTTTCACATTCTATGACTCTATTTTCAATTTGGATATATTTATTGGGCCATTTAATCTTCCTAGTGTTAACCTTATTAAAATATTTCTCCTACGTAAGGCCATATAAGGAAGTCAATATCACTTTATAACTCACATGACACTCTTATAAGATCTTATTGAAAATATCATTCCAAAATAACTCAAGGATCTCCTAAATATCCCGAAATCAGTTGTACATCAATTAAAACAACCCCTACTATAGTGTGAAGCACTAAAATAGGCTAAATAGTATAAATTCATCCTTTTCCAAGCATGTAAAGTTCATAAAGCCATGTCTTAGGAAGAGATAATTCACTCTAAGAATTATCAAATGGTTTAAGGAATAAATTGGTAGGTCACATAGTTGAGGCACACCACATCACACTACTACCATACTGGGTACATTCTATACTATACATGTATCCCACTATCTATATGTAAAGAGACATAAGGGAACCCACACATGGTTTACTTATATTAGAATCACACAAACACCTAGGATAACTATATGAGGCTTCATCCTGCATGAGGGCATGTAGTGAAATACTCAAATTAATTTAAGAGTTGGGGTTGTCCACCAAGGGTAGTTAAACCTCAGCATATACATGATTTATATTTTGGTTTGCTAATGATTTTATGAAGGGTACTATATATTTCTAGATTTTTACCTTTTTGTAGGTGATTATAGCTCATATCAAAGTTGTGCAAGCAAGATAGACATATAGTAAAAGGAAATTCACAGGAAATATAAACACACAAGAAATTTTAGATCTAAACTAGCAAAAGGCACAAGATCATAAAATACTATTTGATACAATATATATGGTCTTTCCTTTATTCAATTTCAAGTTCTAGATTTCATAAAGAAGCATCTCAGTCTCCCATTGTGTATTCAAGCTATCACTTATCCTTTATCAATCATTGCAAATAGTAATATGTTATTCTAGTTATGAATGGTTAAATATAAATTAGTTAGATACAAATAATCCTGTTACTAACCATTACATATTATTTATTATTATGCACTTCCATAACATATATTTAATTAATGTGTAAACAATGGTCACTACCCGAGATCCTGAACCTCAAAGGATTTCCAATCAAGTACATTGGATAAACTATTTGCTACATACTTTTTGATCAAAGATATATGGAACACATTATGTAATTAGGATGAGGATCAAGGTATAAATAGATTTTAGGAAACTATATTTATGAATTCCAAAACATATAATGGTGCTACATATCGGGTACCAATTATACATATTTTATAAATTTAATTGATCTCTTCTTAGGTTTGACTTGTAGGAATACATTGTATCCTATAGAAAATTTTCTTTCAATGCCTTTCCTATCGGTGTATCTCTTACGCATGTCTATGGATTCCTTGAGATGATGATTTATAAGATAAAACTAATCCTTCATTTCAATCATCATTTATGGGTTGACAATCTCTCTCTCTTCCACACTATTCTAATTGATAGGTGTCAAAATGTATCATTTTAAAAGTATATTAATACACATTATTATATGTAAAATCCACCAATGAAAGGTTCTCCTAAAATTTGTATTGATGATATATGAAAGACATCCTTAACATGTCCTCTAGGACCTTATTGACTCTCTTAGTTTTTCCATTGGTCTTAGGGTGGTAAGAAAAAGTAAATTTTAAATTTGTTCGCAAGGATGCATAGATGTCATGCAAGGATATCTATCCAAGATTATCCACTTTGGTATCCTATACAATTTAAATATTTTATGCAAAAATATAAGCGTAAGTACCATTTAATCATCCTCAAGGTTATTTGGTATAAAAGGGGTAACTTTAGTCAGCTTAATCACCATGACCAATATCAAATCATGCTTATTTTTGGACTTAGGAAACCCTTGAAAAAAATCCATAATAATAACCTACCACTTATAAATGGTACATCATGTGGGTATACTAATAATTTTTAATGAACATGATTTGATTTTTGATTTGAAACTTTAAGAACCGAGACACAAATTATGTTGGATCCATTTTATGACCATTATAGAAATAATGGGATTTCATATCAGTGAATAGTTTTATTACCCTAGGATGAAAAAATATGGAATTCTATGTAACTCCTCCATTACTTTTATTCTTATATTTCCTTCCTTGGACACAAATATCCACCCTAAATATCAAATAAATCCAGCCCTTAAAATTTGTAACCATCATGCCTATGATCTTGAGGATTTTCTTTGAGCACCTCTTTTCCCTAGTGGTAAAATTTATCTATGGGTAGCTATTTAAGAATTTCTTCTCCAAAATTGGACCTTATCGATAGAATTTAAATAATTTATCTTTAGTATCTAAGAGTATATGCCACCCTATTTTACTTTCCTTTGATATAACCAATATAAAAATTATATTTCAAAAGGAATTCCACCCATTTTTTTGTCTTGCATTCACATTGGGATAAATAAAAATGTACTTATATTGTAAATGGTCAATATTTAAATCAAAAGGTTTTCCTAAAAGGAAATACCACCAAATATATAATACATGAACTATTGCAGCCAATTCCAAATCATGCAACACATAAGTTTGCTAATGGGGTTTGAGTTTCTTAGATTCATAGGAAACTATTTTCCCATCTTGCATAAGAACTCCCCATATCCATCCACTAAAGCATATTTCATTATTTTGAAATTTCCATTTAGGTGTGGAACTATAATAATTTGTGTCATTGTCAAATTTTCCTTGAGAATATTAAAATGTTGATCACATATTTCTATCTTCTTGAACTTATTATGTTTCTTTTCATGAATGAGGTAATAAGATTCGAAATCTTTAAAAACTAAGAACATATTTAATCTACTATCCAACCAACACCATAATTTTGTGAACTTCATATAAATTCCTAGGATATCAACATTCTATTATGGATTCTATTTTTGAAAGAGAAACAACTATCCCATCCATGCTAAGATAATATGTCCCAAATATTGTACTCTCCTATGAAGGAAAACACATTTTGACATTTTAACATACAACTTGCACTACCGCACCTATTCCATAACCAACCTCAAATGATGGATATATTTTCTTCACTCTTGGAATAAATCACAATTTCGTCCAAAAAGACGAGCAAACTATTATTCATGTAGTCTTTGAACACACTTTGTTCATCGGGTTCATAAAGCGCACGTGTATTTGTTAATATAAATGATAAGATAATAAAATCATAGTGCCCGTACTTAGTATAGAAATATTTATTGTGAATATTCTTATCCTTGATCCTATGTTGATGATATCCTACTCAAATATATATATTTTAAAAATGTTTTCCTCTTGCATTTGATCAAAAATATCATCTATGTGGGTTAAGGGATGCCTATTTTGATTATGGCCTTATTTAATAGTCTATAATCTGCACATAATATTAAGGTCCCATCCTAATTTTTTTAAAAATATTGGGGTTTCCCATATTGAAGGACAAGGGAATATTAAACATTTGGATAAAAATCATACAATAGATACTTACATAAATTATGTTGTTGTAATCCTGTAGGCTATCCTTGAAATAGGTTATCATCCAAGATTAATATCAATAAAAATTAAATTCCCTTATATGAGGAAAACTAGGTAATTATTCAAAGAATACATCATGACTATAAAATTGAGTATTCCTAAAAATTAAGATCATGTTAAGACATTTAAATTCGGAAATTTATACTTTGAAAACACTTGATTTGACAATGCACTCTTATTATGATTAATACCATCTCTACATACGCTTAAAACTTTCTAAGATATCTTTTTAGCTTGTTTATCCTTGCACACTAACATGTCAAAAAACTATAAGAACACAATGCATAAAATCCATAGTAGAAACCAAAAAACAAGTTTTAAACTTCATTTGGCATATTTATTACCCTGGGGTAGGGTTGTATTATTTGATCAAGATTTATATCCGGTCCTAGTTGAATTGTAATGTCTTAGATCGACATGTCTTCAATTTGCATTCAAATTCATATCTTTTGTTGGGTATTCTACTACATTTGGTGGGATTGTATTAGATAAAAAATATATGGAGAACTATATAAGTAAATAAACACTACCTTATTTGCTAATATGGAAATCCTTTGGCAATGCATTGATAAACTCACTTGTTACACTTGTAAAAGGTACTCATAACTCCCTAAATATCTCAATAACACATCTAAAATCGTTAGGGAATCTCCCACATAGGGTAAGTGCACCAAGTTGGGGGACAATTAAGTGGACATCAAATCCTGAATTTTACATTAAAAATAACAAAACATCAAATTTAGTCTTCCATGAGACTTGAACCATGCTTTGAAAAGTAAAAACTATGTCATAAAAATGGTACCATTACGTAGGGGAGACTATTAGCTTTGTAGAAATATTGATTTTAAAGTGAATAGAAGAGGATAAATATCATTTTATAATTTTTTATAATAGTAGGTCTTTAAGACACTTTTTCCTGTGAATGTTTATGTCTATGTTTAAGACTACAAAATTTGTTTCACTTATCGAATGTGAAATTATATACATGTTCAAATTTTTTTATTTGATTTCAATATTTTTGATGAAGTTATGGCGGGAAAACAGAAAGTGCTCTGTTTTCTTTATGTTTTCATACCACTTTCACGGAAAAAATCATAAAAAATAAAATATTACTCAAAAAAATACAAAATAAAATCCATCCCAAGATAGATAGTGGCATATAACTTCTCACCAAAGGAAAAAAATATATATCAATTTTTGGTCATCCAAATTGTGGGCAAACAGACTATAATCTTATCGGCGTTTTTAAAAAAAAATACCAAGTCATTGAATTTTGAGTGTTTAATATAGCTAATCTTGTCCATTTTTTACAAAAATTATTATTTTAGAAACTAGATTCCGGATGCTACGATTCATATTAATATAATTTTGTCTAATTTTGAGTGTATGTATTGCTAATAATCCCTACAAGTTGATATTATGTTGTTATTTGCAATATGATGTCCACGGATGACCCTATATTTGTCCATCAACTTCCTGCACTTACCCCATAAGGTATCTGATTCTTACTAGGTCAAGACATCATCCTCTCTGATTTTCAAGCACTCAAACACCCATCCTCCAAGTATTTTAGAAAAATCCAAAGTCAAAGAAAACATTGTTAAAAAAGTTACCAAATCTATATTATCTATCTATATATCACATGCTATGTGGAGAATAATGTGGGGATTGAGGTCTCTTCAAAGTAGTTCCAACATCATCACTAGTGCAAGGGGTTGTCTATAACCAAATTAATATTTTTTTGCATTACTCTTCATCCATGTATATAGTTTTAAATGATGTTTAGTATGTTCAGAGAGCCTTGCCACATGATCGACAACTAGTGTTTGAAAATGATAAAAACTCTAGGAAAACGACCAACACAAAAATTTGTAGAGTAAAAAATAGAGAAGGTACAAGATCATACGGAAGATTCAATACTATATGGTATGGTCCTAGAATATTGGTATGGTCCTACCCGGGATAATTTGTAGTGACAGTTCCATTTCTAAAGCTCCTCTAGGTTCGAGATCTCTATGTACTAACATTGCACATTCCCATAATTCCCAAAATCATCTACGAATAGCTAAGTGCACTCATCTTATTATGTTTTTTATCTCATATATTGTGTTGCAAGTACTAAGAATGTTATTATGATATTTTATAATTATTATTAAAATTTAATTAAACAGAATAGCCATTTGTATCTAACCCTATATTAGTGTAAATTTAATTCATTAAATACCTTGTATTAATTTTATTTATTTATCTAAAAGGATGTAAAGAGTTCCTAATTTTTATCTACCTTATTCATCTACACTACATATAATGTCATCATTTCCTTCTATCTTTCATAATATGCATTGCATATATCTACCTAAGGCTGATTTCTCTTTTTATTGGCTGATTGTGAGTTGGGTAGTCATAATCATGTAAACATTCCACTCTTATAGAAAAGAAATCTACCTTAGATTTATGATGGGTTAGCCAAATTACCCCTAAATGACGTCATAAGAGCCTAAGGGTTCCATGTAAAAATTTACCTCTATGGTAAACTTAGGTAATTTAAATTCTATGTCAAAGATACATTAGCATAACTTATGATTATCCTTGATTCCATATTACACAGTGAAAAGAGATTCCATACATCCAATTATTCTAGGAAATTTAGCCAATAAATAATGAGAAACAAAATATTTGGTAACTCAATACCTATTAAAAATAATACGAGTAAATTGAAAAACATATATGAAGTGTTGACATGTGTAGCTTGATGTTCTTCTTGGTGATTTTATAACGCCACACAAATCCTTCGATGAAAATCATCTTGTTGATCTAGAGGGGTTTATGTTGCTGAGAGTTATCTTGTCCCTTAAGTGTGTAGTTATTACCATAATGGTAATCTCCACATTTGAAACATCCACCTATAAGTCCTTGCCTTTCAATTTTCTTGTCATTCTTATCCAATTTTCCATTTCCATTATGATTATTTTTGAAGTTATTATTAGACTTTTTGGTTTTTAACTTCTTATGGAATGATTTTCCATTTTTGTTATTCGTCTTCCTCCATGATTCCTTGGTGTTGGATGGGGATTAATTTTTTTCTCCTTCTTCTTCTCTTCTTAAAATTTTCAAAGGTATAAATTTTTCTTTCCTACTTTATGGATATTTTAAAAACCAAATCCATGGTAGATGGCCTATGAAAATCCTCTTAACCTCCAATATTTGGGTTCAAACCTAGAATAAATTTTATTATCCTATAATTTTCATTCTCTTGGTACATAGGGATATAATTAAGAGGGTGATTGAAATTGTCCTAGTATTCAATAATTGAATGGTCTCCATAACATATATTATGTAATTGTATCATCTTTTAATCAAAGTAAATTTTGGGTAACCAACGATGTCTCAAGTATCCTTGAACTACTCCTCTAATTTGATGCTACATATAGACCAAATTCCATTTTATTATCATCCCACTAGGATGAAGATTATCCAAATAGATGAAAAGATCCCCATACTGACCTTTGTTTCCTCATAGAAATCCATGATTTTGAAATATTTCTCTATTTTATCAAGCCAAACATCAACACCATCTCCTAATTTTTTTCATAAAACTTGGGAGGACATATCCTTCTAATATCCTTGGCTAAATCAATATCCAAACATAAACTCTTTTCACCAAGAATATCCTCCAAATTATGATCTAAACCTTCTTGGCCCTCTTCATCTTCATGATTACCTCAAACCTCTTTCACCAAAGTAGAGATCTAATCTCATGTCTTATGAAGGATAATGAGGATTTGGTACAATTTATTAGGATGATCACCACTAAAAATTTATTCTTAGGGTTAGAATTTTCTCTTGAGTATGCCATAATATCTATCAAATAATTTTAGGCAAAATAGTTAGTGTAGGTGAACCTATTTGACACGAGTGTAGAACCCAAGTGCTACGATACCAAAATGTAACATTCTTACTACTTCACTTACTAAAAAGTGTAATATTTTGAAAAAAAAAAAAATATATTTATCCTAATCCACATTATCATCATCATGATTTAAAAAATTTCAAGCGCACACACAATCATTCCAAAATATTGTATAAAATAAAATTAATCATTTTATAAATATAAAAGAGTTGCATCAATACTTTTGTGCAACATTTATAATATTTAAACATAACTATATCCAAATAGAAATCCTCATAATTATGTGAAATGGTTTCATTAGTACAATAACAAGTAGATTAAAGTAAATCATATCAACATAGATAACGAGTTCATCCGAGGTAATAAACCAACCTCATAACTCAAATGTATAATCAATATCATTCTAAAGACTCTATGTACATGTCTCATAAATACAACTAAAAGAAGGGATGAAATGATTGGAGTGTTTTTATCTCTAACCACGGACCTTGAAGGACCCCCTTCTCCTCCCTATATAGGTTTTGGCCTCATCAATAGATGAAGGGGAAGATAAATACATTCAACTATCAATAATAATAGTAAAAAGAGAAGCATGTGTATATATCTACCCGCATCGATATGAAAATGAATCAAAATGATCCATTACCTTGTTAAATTGATCGAGTTTAAGCATGGCAAACCGGATAACAATATACCGAAATAATATATTTAGAGTTGAAAGCGTCGAGATAAATTACACTGGAGAGATTACATACATATATAGGTAAATGACATCCTTAAAGTAAGGAGTCAACTTCTATCCCTCATATCTCTCTCATGATCACTCAGCATCCCACAAATCTCTCCCAACTTATCTCATCCCTATAAGATCTCTCACACTCCTATCAATGTGAGTTGTTCTCACAACTTCACAATTATTCTAAACTATATTATTAATAATGTTACACAATATATTCGTAACATTCACTCCCCTATTGTTTACATTATTAATTCCTATTACACACTCCCCTAATGTGAACAAGGTAGAGAAAAACATTCACACGTCTTCTACAACTTGCCTGCCTCTGCATGCTCATGATCTTGGTACGTTGAACCTCTGTTCACCAAATACAAACCCTGTTCGACAAAAATAGACCTCTGTCCTAGGTACGAGCCCCTGCTCATGAACCTCTGTTCATCCTCTTCAAGAAAAACATGATGCTACTTTTTCTTGTGCTTTTATCTTTCTACTACAACATATTTACATCAGGAGGTTATAAAAGGAAATACAACTCTGAACAGGAATGTGACATCTGTTCTTATTACAAACAATGAAACACACAACTGAAAATATGCCACAAACTCATTATGCGGCCCCGTCACTTGCGGCTGGCGAGAGGACGCTGGTTGTCCTCCTTCCTCCGTTGCCTCCTGCCTCCATCAGAATGTCCCTGCTAACTCAGCAGAAAGTATAGCCGAGGACGATACGCGTTCCCTGTCGCGATACAGGGCGGGGTCGAGGGGCGGAGCCCCGAAGCCAGGAACGGTTTTCATTTGCATTTTCCCTTAAAAATTGAGTGTCGGATTACACCGAAAATGCACTCATTTGTCCTTTTTTTAACGATAGAATGATACAATAAAAATCCTAAGATCACCTATAAACGACATAAAAATTAAACATATAAAATAATAGACACAATATTGACTCAAAGAGGATATTCAACATATGACCGACTCTTCTTGGTTTGCATTATAGAGTCCAACACCTCTAATAAACTAAAGTGAAACTTAATCGACTCATGATACAAAAATTTAAGTGACCCTATATGTTTTCATAAAACCTAAACAATTAAAATGAAATTACTAATAATCTAAATGACTTAACAACTCACAATATTTTCACAAGTCGTGGAAGTGTCACATTTTGGCACGAACCATGTATATCTTCGCCTTGTATTGACAGCACGTATTACAAATGCATGCAATGACTACCATCCCAAGGTGAAAATCCGATGCCAATGCAACTCGAAAAAAAAAACTGCACCAAATCTGAGTCGATGGTCGTTTCCGCTGAGATGGTGACTAAAACAACAATGGAGATATGAGCCTGTGGATCCAAAGCGTGCCATCGTTGTAATGCAGTTGGATCTCCTGAGCGTTTGGAAAAACTGAGTTGCATGCAAAGAGACTTTCCGGATCAGTAGCGCGGAATGATAAAATAATCTTGTGGATAGATAAGAAAAGGACGAACATCTTTGTATTAGAAAACTGTATCCTTTCTCTTTTCTTTTTCTAAAATCTCGAGCCGTAATACAACTAGGGTAGATGCAGCAGATAATATAACAAGCTTAAATGTACCGCAGATCTAGATACATGTATCTGATGTAAATCCTTTCTCTGCACTCTCGGATTTAGCAAATAAAAAATGCAAGAGAGCATCCGCCTGTATTCGTTTGCAGATCCTCACATGAAAGGTAACAGGTTGCTAAAGGTGCAAGACAGAACACGCCAATCTTGATTGCAGATAATATCTTATTAGAATACAATAGATGTTTGTGTCCCACAATAGCGATTGCCCTATTTTCATAGATCCATACCTGAAATGGCAGGCTTCAACAATTGAGTGCAGATCTGAATGACTCTCATATTTGAACTCGACCTGCTCTGATACCAAAATGTTAAATTGATCAGAGTTTAAGCATGGAAAACCAGATAACAATATACCGAAATAATATATTTAGAGTTGAAAACGTTCGGGATAAATTACACTGGAGAGATTACATACATATATAGGTAAATGACATCCTTAAAGTAAGGAGTCAACTTCTTTCCCTCATATCTCTCTCATGATCACTTAGCATCCCATAAATCTCTCCCAACTTATCTCATCCCTATAAGATCTCTCACACTCCTATCAACGTGAGTTGTTCTCACAACTTCACAATTATTCTAAACTATATTATTAATAATGTTACACAATATATTCGTAACATTCACTCCCCTATTGTTTACATTATTAATTCCTATTATACCTAATACTATCAAATGATTTTTAATTATATTTAGAGTAAGGGGTAAGTGAATAGAAAATTTAGCCAACAAATAAATTATAGAATAGTAGAAAACTAACGCTTTCAATCCCCTAAATGGACACCATAGATTTGTGTTTTTCTAATATTTTAAAATATTTTAAAGAGAATGTTCCACTTTGCCAAAATTAGGTCAACACAACCATTGACCATAAAAAAATACATTCAAATGGAATCCCAAGTAATGAGTGGTAAAAAGGCTATTAAAAATCAAAAGTAATCTAATGACCATGAGTGGTTAGAAGATAAGTTGAAATCAAACCCCATGATTAGTTGAAAAGGTGCAACAACCACTATAATATTTGAGGCATGCAAAAATAAAAATATGTATAACATGCTTAAATGACACAAGACTGATTCATATAATAATATTATCATATAACATAAGGTATAGGCCTCAAAGCAAGGCCCAAATCTATTTAAATATTAAAGTAAGATAAGAGAAAAAACTTAAACAATTTTCATAGATCCACAATTTTAATCTGGAGATTTCAAGATTCATTATTTTTCTCGAGGTGATGATTAGGGGTAATAATCATAATAACATTAAAATATTATTTTATATTCAAAATGAGATGAGACTATTGAATTATCTATAAAATCAATAACTAAATTTTAACAAACATGATACATTGATATGGCGAATATATTAAAAGGAGGAATATAACTACCTTTTTACGTGGTGGTGATTTTCACTATTGGTTTAGATTTTTGGTGGTATGAAACTTTGACATAATCCAAATAGAATATATCACTACATGCACTCTAATGTGGGGAATTAATTTACAATGTAAATACCGAGTCTAAATTATACATCAAATCATCAACCATATGAAAATTATTACTATTTTCTCATCCCATGAGTGTGTGAATGGTCATCATTATACGATTCATGTTTCAAGTTCAATGTTATCAACCTATGAACTTCTTCCCAATGATTCCCTCCCTCCTTCTATCTTGCGTTGTAGTAAGGGTGTATAAGTTCCTACATTCACCTCATTCCACTAAAAGGGTAGTTAGTCCACATGTTATGAAATATTAGTCATTTAAAAATATTATTGAAATCTATCGAAAACATGATTTCTAAGCTAAAAAGTTAAATCACATACTTGTTAGGAATTATTATTAGTGCTCACATTATTATAAAAGTTAGATTATAATTATGTTGAGTTGATATTACAATTGTTATAATATATTGTTTTAACAATATATTATTTTAGATTTTGTTGTACCCGTAAAGTTATAAGCGGGTAAGTGGTTTGTTGACTTTCCTATTTTATAGGAAGTCGGTTTTCTATGTATATGGCTATTTAATACTTTGTGTATGTAATTGAAATCTTGAATACAATATCAATTTATATTTCCTTTGTTAAACTTTTGCTGCTCTAAGAATACTTTATAAAAATCCATCATTTATCACATATTTATTATCAAAATGAAATTGAATAAAACATTTTCCCTAAATAGGTCAAAATGGAATGTGATGGTTTTAATCAAGTTTTTGGCTTGATTGACTTATGATATCGATAGTATTTTATAATACTTTATTTGCAAGAAAATACTCTCTAAACCTTATCCTGTCATCTTAGGGTTTCAATTATCTTTATAATTTTATATAGCTAATGTGTGGTAATAATTTTCAAAGAGAGTTATTCTTACTTTGGTGAATTCAAGCTAGAGTTTCTTAATAAATTTTTGGTAGTCATGTTGCCCTTGATAAATCTATATTATGCCCTTGCTTTAAGATTTCATTGATTTATTATATGCATGCATGTGGATGCTTTTATTATAGTTGTTTATAGTTATTTTGAGAATAAATAAAAATTTAATATGGTATATGAGATTTCCCAAACTACTGATTGATTTCATGGATGATTTTTCATCGTTGGAAATCATCCCCTATTCATATTTGTGAGTTTTCTCTCAAATTTTCATCAAAAGGGACCTTTTTATTTGCTATCTTCAAATCTTGATAGAGATTTTTAGTTATTCTACTACATTTAGAATGTATGAGAAATTTGATTTCAATTTTTCTTCATAAAAAATGGATCTATAGTCTTAATATAATATAGGTTTGAAAATAGGCTAATTATAGCTTTTTGCAAGTCTATTTTGCTAAATTTAGTTTTTATTGCAAGTTTGTTTGAAAATTCATTTTTTTTCTTTTAGAAACATAAATTAATTTTTTTTTATCAAAATTAAAAAAACTAAAATTTTAAAAAAGAACAATAAAAACAGAATAATGCAAATTCTAAAGTATTTTCTTATCTTTATAAAGTATTTTATGTTTTTATTTATTTTGAAAACCATTATTTATAGTTTTGGATTTCTAAAAATAATTATTGCAAGTTTTGGACACCATTTTAAAGTTTTGGACATATTTTTACAAATGAACGCTTAAGTTTTTTTGTATTTGTGGAACATTAGAATTTGACAAGCCATACCTTCGTCATATGTGATCCTTTACGGTGAATATATTTTTCAAAGTGCCTATTTTTTCAAGATTTTTTAGATTAGATAACTATTTTGTTTTGGGGGATCCAAAAAAACCCACAGTACATATAGACCTAGTATAAAAAATTGGGTGGGAAAACAGCCCTACAACGGACAAGGACTTAAAACCAGACAAACTATCTTGACCAAACCAAGAGCCTAGCAAAGGACGAGGCTAGTAGACCTCAAAGAACTACACATTTTTAAAAATAACCAAACACCTTATATAGGAGCAACACAAAAGTAACCTAGACAATAACATAGACCTACTAAAAAGACAAAAACAAACAACATTAAGAAAGATCCCAGACAAACCGTTCTGCCAAAAGTCTACTAACATTTCCGCTTCTAGGTGCTTCTAGTTCGGGAACTCGGACCACCTATTTTTGCAAGATATTTGTAGTGCTATATTTGGATTTAATATATGTATGCTACTATTCTTATTATTCATAGTTTTTTGAGATACCACCACGACACTTCATGATTAAATATGTAATAATTTTCATGTATATGGAAGAATTTTCATATAGAGTTTTGAAATTACATATTTTTCGAGAGAAATTAATTGATGCAATTATAATTATAATTTTACATCATGTATGAAAAGTTTTTCCATTGTATTTGATTTCTTCATTTATTAATGATTTGCTGATATTTTATGATACCTAATTAATAAATAAGTACCCATTATGGAATTTTAGGGACTCATATTGAGGATAATGTGTTCTTGAGTACATTAAAAATGGTTATGCCATTATGTGATTCTTAAAATAACTTTATGGGAACTTACGTAACATTATGTATAGTGGATTCATGCTTTGCTCTACTTTGACCTATGAGATGTATTATTTTAAGTGTTTCCCTTCATATGTATTTTTCAAGGAGTTACACATATGGGAGAGATTTTCAACATACCGTAGACACAAAATCTATGCACTTGGGTCCATTTCTATGTCATAAAAGATACTAATGTATATATGAATACTAAGCAAGAAAACTAGTGGTTGATAACTCCTTTTAGAATTTGGGTTGCTTTATCTCTTGTACTTTACTATTTTATAGCTTGGTGAGCATAATTTTGGATTTACACATCTTACAGTTCTATCGACACTTGAGTGATTTACCTTTTGATGACCTCAGACACTAGCACACTTTTAGGATAGAAGTTCCCGGGTGGTCCTATCCCTCACAGACGCTCCTATCCCTTTCTTCCTTCTTCTAACTCTTTTGGTTCCTTTTCGCTTCTTGGTCACATTTTAATACTTTGGGCCGGCCTTTCAATTTTCAAATACGAAATTCAAACAAGGAAATCATATATATATATATATATATATATATATATATATACTTAGTTACTTATTTCAAATAAAGGTCCAAACACTAAGCATTATCTATCACCACCTAATCTTGCAAAAAGGCACAAGAGCACTACAAAGTACATATCTAGCACATCCATACAAGGGTCAAGGGCTGCATTGATCTATATACACTGCATAGGAGGAGTTTATTCTATTCCATCACACACATTTTGCATATTTGGGACAATATAGATCTAGCTCACTATCATCATGTAACTTACACAAGGGAAACCTAGGGCACGAGACATAAATACACACACACACACACACAAAACTACATGGAGTCGAGATATAGTATAATACTTAGTTGTAAGTTCACTCTTTGGGTGGCCATTTGGATTAGTTTGACTCCCCATTCTGCATCATTTTTATTAGATTTGATGTGGTTTATGGGCATGTGCATGTAGTCATTTGTTTTGTAGGTTACAGGTGTGATCAAAGATCTAAAAGAGAAACATGAGTGAAAAAGAGTGACTAACAATGAATGTATTTCGACCCATAAAATATTAAGTTCTAAGCACTTGAGCGAAACATGTACCCAGATTAGTCATTAGCGATTATGGTGCTCCTGTACTTACGTGGGTGCTTACTACCTATCTGATCTTGTGGTTTCAAACCATCATCAAGCCTTTTCGATACTATTTCCAACTGTTCCAGCAGACACACAATCCCGATCACTCCCATGTTATAAAAATGCAGCTAAGTCATTATCCATCTCTCATTTGCTTAGTGTTTTTCATCTTTGAATTCTTATTGCTTGCATGTTAATGTACTTAATCATCGAATATCATTTGTTATAGTAAATTACTCTAAAATAATATTTAATTCAAATTAGATTAAATCATTTCATTAAAACCAACTCATGATCAACCACTCAGATCATTATTTTACCTATTATATCATATTTTGTTTCCCTAACCCTAAACCCCGATTGCATTAGGGTTCATATTTCTATCTATTGTCTATCATACATCTGATCTACATAGTTATTCCTAGGGTTTCATCCTTATTCCTATCCTCTAGGTTAATTTTTAGGGCTCTTATTTTGTAAATTACCTTTTCTTTCATATCATGACACGTAAAGTTCCTCGAGTATTCTTGTATCAATTACTTCAAAAGTAGCCAATATGAAAATATTCTCTCACAAAATCTGTACACATAATGTATCTCCCTCGCAATATGCTACCTTCATAAGTAAGCATAATTTTCAATCGTATATTTGACCCCCTATTATTCTTGATAACACAACCAATCAATCCATCTTTGATTCAATTCAAGCTTTACACATTTTTTTCAAGATAAATTTCAAGCTATGGAAACCACAATTACATCCCTCACAACTGAAATCCAACATCTCAAGGATGCTTCTCATGCCCATGTTAGTTCTTCTTCTACACCTCATCCTGATCCCATGTCTACTACATGTGCTCATACACATGAGGTCAAGATCTTACCACAACAAGCACCTCTCAAGTTTGATCAAAATTCTAGGCAACACAATATTCTCTCTAAGCTCTCAATCACCAGTTAATCACCTTGTCACCACTCATTACTACCATCCTTATTGAATTACAAAGTAGAAAGGTCACCCATTTTACAATTATCATAGAATTAATGGACATCATGAAAATGATTTCTATGATTTAGAATAAATAATTGGGAAACTTGAGCATCAAGGCTTTATTTCATTTGTTGCACAACATTCTGCTATAGGCTCATATCTAATTACCAAACCCTAATGGGTTCCCAAATCTGATCCCTCTATCTAGTGAGAATCACAAAATAGTCACTCTGTTCCTTCTCCAAGTAATGAAAGAGCCATCAAAATCCCCATATAAGGCAAAACCATCAAAGGAAGAACAACCAATTCCCTCGCCACAAGTTGAGATCCCTCACCAACCTCCTAAAATTAAACTTATAATTCTTCCTTTCAATCTAGATAATGCCTATGTTGATGAATGGGACCTGGATGAAGCTTACAATGTCGATGAACCATTTGATATGTCAGATGAGCATTTGAGAACATTATTTTTCAGTTCTAGCAATGTTGTTAACTTTTATTCTACGATGTTGGTCATACTCTTACTTCTACCTACCATTGTGATGACCATAAATTTTCTCATGACACATTTCAACATCTACCACCATGACATGGTCTCTCTACCATCATCGGATAGATCTCCATCACTCACACACTTGGGGGAATCAAAATTTCCCCCATAGTCACATGTTCTAATAAGTAGTTTCCTATCCATACTACTCACATACACACCTATACCTTACTTTTTCTTTGCACTTCAAGTCAATATTTCTAGCAACACTTTCTCTTATCTACGATATGAGCACACCTTGTTATATCTATTTATGATTATGGATTTCCTTTGCGCTCCTATTCCACTCCATACACTCTTTTCTCCTCATGCTTACTTATGGATCCTTCTATTCATGATACACATAATGCTTTATATATATGGTATACATCATTTCATTCACTATACATGATCGGCCATTCTTTCTCACAATGATCACATGTATTTGCTAAGAACTCTGATACACACACTTGGGGAAAAATAATTTCCCCTCATCACTTTCTTCGCATACCATTACCTCTTCCTATCTATACAACACAATGTTACTACTACATACTCTACCTCATGACTTGATGACACACTATTTTTCTACAGTTCATACTTGAATTTTGAGGGCGTAATTCCTAAATTAACCTCACATCACACACATTCACTAAGGGAAAACACGTATCCCATTATATGCATATCTTTCCTATCATAACAACCCATATATTTCACACATCTACACATTTTAGTTGTCTTCACTCTTGTTAGATTATACTACTTACATGTTACACTTTGTTTCCTATGCTAGCCAGATTCTTAGTATGTCATTATCTTTTGCTATACACACATGTGCATTCACATGGTATCTTGAGGTGAATGTAGGACTTTTACATATTCTTACATGATGCATGATGCTTGACACTTCTCTTTACCAGTCCTGCTTTGAGACTCATGGGAGAATATACCTTTACTATTCTCCTACTCCATATCACAGGACCTATAGCTATAGTATTTACTAGTTTTTATTACAGTCACTTACTTTTCACTACTTTATACATGCTTTGACATACTATTTATCTCTTTAACATGCTAATGGGTGCTTCATGTGTAACATATGCTGGAAGGATACTATACAACCATGGTTATCTATTCCTTATTGTTTTCCACTATTTGTGGGATTTGCCCTATGTGTTTCTTGACCATTGTTTTCTTTTGGATGCTTTTGCCCTGAGTGTCTTGTGAAATTACAAGAGATGTCCCATATATGCAACCCACTTTTTATGGTCCCTCTTATCTTCATATTTTCTTAATACATTGTATTCTATTGCATCCTAGCTCTTTTACACTAACACTTGTTTCTAGCCTATATTGTTTGCATGTGACTTGGATTCTATCATGCACATCACCTACCCATACAAGTATCTAATATTTGATTGCATATCACTCTCTGGTCCTCTTGTTTGGGCCACATCCTCCTACATTCGTCACACACACCCAAAACAAGGTGGAAATTATTAGGTGATTAAATCATCCTTCCATAAGCATAGAGCTCTAGAATAGAACAACCCAGTACAAAATTGGCCAAAGAACACAATCATAGAGTGGTCTAGAATTAGACTTGGATCACAAACATAGAGCAGACACTAACACCCAATATTAGACAAGAACGATTCATGTTTTTTTCCCACCTAGGCTCTTGTGTCTTGGGCAAAAACTAGGAAGTTTTTAGTTCAACACAATTTCCAACAAGTTACAGTATGGATGTACAATATTATACACTTTTATTCGATTACAATTTGGTCATAATTCGACTACAATTTGGCTACAATTTAGTTATAAATATAGTTACAAATCAGGAGATGCCAATTTACAGTGACACTTATCATTTGAGAAGTGTCATGTAAGGAGATAAAAATAGACCTCTCTCCCCAACACTCTTCTCCTTAGTGTGAGATTTTCCAAAAACCTCATCCTTAGCGGAAGGACACTCAAATCCGTGGCTCGACGGTTTCTTGTTTGGGAATTAATCACTTCTAACCCTATCTGAAAACATCTCTAAATAAAATAGGACAACTTTCTATCCTATGATCTCTCATACATCAAGTGCTTTTTTTCCTTAGCTACTACTTTTACACACATTTTTTTCTTACTTATATATACGTTACTCTAATTTTTCATATACAATACTTTAACTACTCTCTTGCTCTTTGTTTGTAGGTATGTCCTTTTAAGCAACAAGAAACAAATCACTTCAATAAGAACAAGCTCCAACTACATGTTACTATGCATACGATTCAACTTTAGAGATTACCTCCTTTTCCTAGTTTCCACGCTTCACATTGCGATCACTTCATGCTTCACATGGATACTTGTCCACTTGGCACGCTATCAGCTACACTCCTCTCTAGATTATAAGGTACACATCTTCTATTTAATTTATGGTATTGAGTATTCTTTCAAAAACATAAAGTGGGGAAAATCTAGACATAAAAAACCTATGTAATTAGGTACGTTTCTAGGTCCTAAAGCATACTAATGTATACATGATTCCTAAGAAAGAAAACTAGTGGTTAACTACTCCTTTTGGCCTTTTGGTTGCTTTATCTCTTGCAATTTATTATTTTTGAGCTTGAATGAGCATCCTTTTGGATTTATAAATCTTCTGAGTTATGTTGGCACTTGGTGATTTAACTTTTGATAGCCTCGAGACACTAGCACCCAATTAGTATAGAAGCACCCATGTGTTGCTTTCCTACCGGGAGCTCTTATCCCTCTCTTTATTCTTCTTACTCTTTTGGGTTCCTTTCACTTCTTGGTCACCTTTTAATACTTTGGATTTTCCTTTTAATTGTTAATTACAAAATTCAAACAATGAAATAATATATATACTTATTTACTTATTTCAAATAAATGAACAAGCACTATAAGCATTAACCATCACCACCCAAGATTTCAAAAATGAACATGAGCACTATAAAGTACATATCTAGCACATCCATACAATATTCCGGGGCTACATTGATTTTCATACACCGTATAGGAGGGATTTTTTTCTATTCCATCGCACACATTTTACATATTCAAGGAAATCTAGATCTATCCCACTATCATCGTGTAACTTACACAAAGGAAACCATGACAAGAGACATAGATACACATACATACATGGAGAACTATATGGAGTCTGATATGTAGTGTAGTGCTCGTTTGTAAGTTCAATCTTCGGGTGACCGACGAGGTCATCGAATCCCCATTTTACATTATTTTTATTAGATTTGATGTAGTTTGTGGGCATGTGTAGGTAGTCATTTATTTTGTAGGTTATAGGTGCAATCAAATATCTAATAGAGATACCGTAGTGACAAAGAGTGACTAAAAATGAAGGTCTTATGACCCATAAAAGACCAAGTTTTGAGCAGTTGAGAAGACATAGGCACCCAGATCAGTCATTAGTTCTTGAGGCGCTCATGTCCTTTTGTGGGAGATTCTTCCCTATACATTCCTGGGGTTTTTAACACTCATCAATCCTTTTAGACACTATTTCTAGCCTATTCCAACAGATACACAGTTTCGATCACTCCCAAGTTATACAAAATCAGCTAATTCATCATCCCTATCTCATTTTCTTAGGGGTTTTTAATCTTTGAATGATTTTGCTTACATGTTATTGTACTTAATGTTATGAATATCATTTGTTATAGTAAGTTACTCTAAAATAATATTTAATTCAAATTAGATTAAATCACATACTATAAATCAATTTTTTTATTGAATCCTACAATTTTATAGAGATCCTAGTATTAACAAGTTCACCAAAATTTTATGGGTCATAAATAAATTTGACCCTAATTTCACCTTACTATTTCCACTAAGGGCTGACCAATGTTGGTATATTCACCATTATGTTATAATATACTATTATATATGATTAATTCACCATAATGTAGTAATACAATATAATTCCAAAATTTGTTAATTTTGAGATTTGGAGTCGAAGCCGAAGGTAAAAGTGAATAAGCCTATGAAAAAACGAAAGTATAAGCAAAAAAACTAAAGGTATAAGTGAAAAAGGTAAGTGATAAAGTTTGAATTGTCAAGGAATTATGTAGAACTGTTACCAGACGAAAACCTAAATACATGATGTCACTTGGTAAAATGCTTGTACAATGTCGGATGGTAGAAAAGTTCATGTTACTTAGATGGTAACCCAAATCGAGTCACCACCATTGGTGGCGTGAATGTATACAAATGAAATGGTGGCCCGATAACATTTTCACATAACCCTGTTTGGTAGCCTAAGCCATGTTACCATGTTATCATGTAACATGAGGTTTATTTTTCACAATGTCTTGAATTTTTTTTACATATTTTATTTTAAACTTTTATATTTTTGTCACATGTGAAGACTTCAAAATCACCCATACGATGGCCCCTAGTGCAAATGAGAAAAGAGCTCAAGGAAAAATAAAATATGACATGGACATTTCAAAATATTTTAGTCAGCCCATAATTACACCAGTGCCAATAGGTAATTTCAAATCTTATTATGTTGATGTTACTTTATATGTTGATTTCTTGAAGGATGCAATAAACAACTCAATTTATTTCAAATGTGAGAAAAACCCTACCAATGACTTTATGCCAGATGAAATTTGTAATCAACATAGTAATTCAATTCACTTAGATAGTAGTGATAATCCCAATTGCCATCAAACTCAAACTTCAGATAAAGATTCCAGAAACAAACATCAAAAACGTAAGAGTGGGAAGTGGACTTTAGGAAGGACTTATAAATTTGAATGGTCAACCAAATATCCATTTATTGAACCTATTGAACTAGAAAACACTATTGATACTCCTACCGAATGTAGATGTACTATATGTAGTTGGAAACTAGGAAAAGACCACAAAATGTAATTGAAGTTAGACACAATAGAGAAGCATTGTGGGAAAGTATATGAGTCAAAAAAGCAAGAAGATGGAACAATAATAAAAACATCTAGATGGAAAACTGAGGAAGATTGTTTACATATGAGATATGCAACAAAATATGACAATCATCATAAACATCTTCAAGACCTTGTTGAGAAAGGTGGAACAATAAAGGCTAAATTTACAAAAGTTATTGATGCAAGTCTTCATTAAAACATATACAATTTCGAGAAAATATTTCACATTTTAAAAAAGGGAAGACCTATTTTAGATCTCATTGATTATAAGATATTATTTCAATGTAATGGGTTTCAAACATTCCAACATCACACTAGTTAGATACCAGTGCTTGGGAAATGGAAAAGTGTATGGTAGAAATTGAAATCACTGATTTGAGAGAGAAGGTAAAAATGTGAATTTTATCTCATTGTCGATTGATGAGGTCACAACAGTAGACAATACATCATGGGTTTGCATGCATGTCTACACTTTCAATTTCAATAACCATTTGAGGGAACCTCATCTACTAGCTATGAACAAAATGATGGAGAATTGTAATTTGAGAACCTCTACAAACTAGTTATTAAAAATTTGAAAGAAATAGCTAGTATGGATGATCATTCAATCTCTATGAAGTTGATTTGTGTTAGGGATGATGGGGCATATGTCATGCAAGGTCATAAAACTGGGCTTTGTATTCACCTTCAAACAACCATTTCCTCATACATGATACCTATTCACTGCATGGCTCATAGAATGAATCTCACTTACAAGATTGTAAGTAATTTTGAAAATGTTGCTAAAGTGGAAGAGCTTATATGTGATTTGCATTCATACATGTCAAGAAGTCCTAAAATATTTTGGAGTTTTAGAAATTTTCTATTGGAATTACAAATGGTAAAAAATTGTTGAAAGATGTTGACACAAGATGGATATCATTGTATGATCCTTCTTGTAGATTTTTGAGGAATACAGGTCATTAACAGGGTATATGTTCAAGAATCATAGAGAAGTTAACAAGGAAAAGATATGCTATATCACTTGATTATTTAGAGACATTATTAACATTTATGTAGTATTTTTCCAATGCTTTGAAGGAAATAAACAACTTGGTGAAACAAGCTCAGGAAATATCTATATACATTGTTGATTTTATCAAATTAAGGAAACATGTATGTATGATTTTGGATAACTTATATTCCATCCAAGACTAGTTTTCAGAAGCCAATATTTAGTAGTTGGAAGGTCTTAACAGATACAAAATATCCCAATAACTATTTGAAGTTCAATATCAATGGTCATATTTGTATCTCATTTGATGGAAAAATATACCAATGCACACTTTCCAAAGAGATCCTTATGTCCTAGGTTTGATATTGAGGAAGTACTAGTGAAAAGCCTTCTATTTGATGTTGCACTATCTGATACATGAAAAAATTGATGAAGATATATGAAACATTATCTTATGAGATCAGAGAATGATTTAAGAATAGTGATCTACTTGAGGCCATGGGAGTTGTAAATCCCAATTTCTGGAATCCAATGATTGGTGAAGAACAAACAACTCAACTCTTTACAAAATACATGTCTAGACTAATGGATCAGTTTTACAAATCTTTAGATATGTTAATGGAGGAGAATTGAATGGTATATTGAATAGAAAATTACTCATATCATAGTCTACACATTTTGCATTGACAATGAGTGATCAATATAAGACTCTTACTAAACAATAGAAAATGGAGCTATTACATGTATGTGGAGAAAGTTGTATCATAGTAGCATTATGAGGGAAACTATAAGTGAATACTTCAAATTGTATGAACTCATACAACAATGATTCTAGGGTCAGTTGAAGATGAAAGGGTTTTTAGTGCATTAACATTTGTTAAATCAAAACTTCACAACAAATTGGACAAAAATCTAGAAACTTGTTTGAGATATGTATGTTTCAAGATATGGAGTGGACACATTTCCATATGAAAGAGCATTAGCTACTTGGACATCCCTTGTAGAGGAGAGTTTTCAATCAGATAACAACCAATGGAGACTCAAATTATGTTGAAATTGACTTGGACTCTAGTGGACCTACAACTACAAAAGATAAAATAAGTGATGAAGGACCATTAAGATAGGGTTGTTTTTAGTTACTAAACACTTGAGTGTTTTCCTTTCTGAAATATATATATATATATATTGTGACTCATCATTTAGTTATTTTTCCTTTACATATATTTTTATATAATGTTTGGAAATTTTAAATCACTTCTATGTTTTTATATATTGCATGAAATAACAGATAGTAACTAGTTGTGCAAACTGGATGATGTAAAAAAATTAATTACATTACTTAGGAAAGTATGTTCAATCATGATTTCTCAATATCTGAATCCACACATGTTCACAAATATATTATAATCCATATATCCATCAAGATTCTGGGGATTAATAAAATACATAGGAGTCTAGAGATAATATTTTTATATTTAATTCAGTTGATTTGAAAATACACTATAAGTATAATCTATCTATACATCAAGAATCAACTATCAAGATTCAAGAGTACAATGTACATCCAAGTTTTCAATATTGAGTCCATCCAAGTTTGAAACTAAATTATAAATCCATGTATTCATCAACTGTACATGTTTTAAAATAAGATAATGTTTTCATTTGAAAAATACAATGATTGACATCAATAGTTTATCTTCATTTGGATCCCTATCCTAGAGAAACTTCTACAACATCAACATTTGTACTATCTTTAATAACACCAGACTGAACTAATTCATTTGTAGTGGCATTAATATTTTCAAGATTTTCCTATCCTCACTAGTTCATCTCTTTGAAAGGAGAGTAGGATCCTCATCAGTTTTTTTCTTCAACAAAATATCAGGATCCAATCCATGCTCCTTTATAATCCTTCATGCAATGTATTGTTTTTCTTGTTTAACAAAACAAGTTTCTCTTTGAAGACTATTGCTCCCCGTACACTTTCTCTTTACTTTTTTAAGGTGCTCATCTAACACCTGCACTTTAGTATTCAATGTATGGTATTTGGATTGCACATGTAAAAATCCCATAGTTAGAAAGTAGATAAACTATAACAACATAAAATATAATCTTCAAAATATTAAGTACTTACCAAGGCCAAGTATTTCTCCGCATTTACAATAGTGACAAGTTTTTTTGTCTCTATTCCACTTATTATAATATGATTGTGCCTCGATGTTAAAATTTTCCAATCTATTAAGAATTATATTTAAAACATTATCATTATTATAATTATTTTTGGTGATAATATTACTAGATTGTGCTTGAGAAAGTAAAACATCAATCTTAACTAGTTCATTTTTATCAATGAAAAAAGTTGTTCCCTATGTGAAAAATTATGATATCATTCATTAATTTCTTTGATAAGATATTTCAATATGATCTCCCATATCCTCAATTCCTTAATATAGGCACAATATTTTCCATCACAAGGGATGTATAAAATTATCATCCACAAGAATGTCAATTTTTTTAATTTTTCCATCATCATCAAAATTTTCCTCCCAATTGGTGAAGGAGGATCTAAAGTGGCTTGTTGTTGTGGCATTGGCTGCTCCTTTTGTGCAAATTGAATAAGATCATCATGATTGAATTTTTGTTTCCTTATTTGCTCCATGTTGTAAAGGCTATGAAAGACAAGATAATCCTCATCCATATCAATATAATTTAAAATAGAAGTGCCTCTGGCACTTGGCACACCACCAAATGAAATGTTGGGGAACTCTGAAGTGGTATAATTTAGCACCCCCTTGCTCATTCCAGGGAACACTATCCTCCTTCCCCTATCATGAGGTGGAAGGGGAGGTGGGAATGGTGTACTCCTTAAGGACTAAGTAGAGGGGGTAACCATGGGTTGAACATGAGACCGAGGTTACAAAAATTCTATGAGCATCAATAATTTAACAATATTAGTATGCTATATATACAAAGTCAAACAAGAGAACACTAAGAACTTAAAAAGAATGAAATCAATATGGATTTTTTTTATGTTGTGAATGTTGTTGTTATCCATAATCGATATACTGTGGAACTGGATGAAAGGGTACATGAGGTGGTGGTATTTAAAGCCTGATTTTAAGGAAAACCAGTTAAATTGAATGATAAAATCCTAAAACCAAGACTAATATAAATAAAATTTAAATATACGATTTATTCATACCTGAACTTGAAGGGAAAATAACTTTATAGACTAAATCTCCTATTTACCTCGGGTATGTAAGTAGTTTATGGAGCATTAGACACCATGGGTGATGTGCTGGACATGGCTGCACATTAGGAAAATGACATATGTCATTGTCAAGACTCAAATTATCATTAGTCTATAAAAAATTTAATCAAAATTAACATGATTGTGCATTGTGGATTAATTAAAACCTAGATTGGTTTGAGTATGCATTTTTCATGGTATGTGATGATCCAAATGAATAACACATGCATTTTCTTATACTTCTAGTATTGGGGGCTAGTGATAGTCATAGTGTCATCGGTAATGGTGACATCAACCAAAACGTTGTCACCATAACCCTCGTGCCCGACATGGTTATGTCCGTGAAATTCCAAAACACGTTGAGCCATTGTTTCACTTTCTTTGACCTATTGAAAACTATATTATATTTTTTTAGAATTGATTTAAAAATGATTATTTTATGAAAAGAATCAAGATAGAATGATTTAAAAACAAAATTCTCACCAACTTTCGGTCCATAGACATTACATTTTTTCCATCTTCTCATGCAATGCATTGGAATAGATATTGATTTCAGTGCGTGAAAACCCTCATAATAGAAAAAAGAATAAAACAAGAAGAAGAAATAATTACACTAGGATTCACAATGGCTTTGTCAAGGTCAAAACAAATCATTGTTAAAAGATATGAACACCAATCGAATCTAACATCGGAAATGGTTTGGAGAAGGTAGTACACTACCCACGAATAAATTCATTGTATCTTTCCTGTAAAATGATGCGAGACTTGAAAAATTCCACCATGGACAAGAGAAAGGGGTCTTTGATTGATTGAGTGCTAATCCCTATTTTGGAGGGATTATTAACCTCAGCCTCAATAGAAAGCTTGTAATGAGACTCTAAAAATTTTTTTCTTGATCAAGTAGAATGGTTTTTGTCAATACAAGAAATGCATTTTGATGGGGTAGCCTTGTTAGATGATGAATATCATCAGGGGTTATTCTGATGATAAATTGGTACTATGGAAACACAACTTGGAAAGAATAATTATAAATATTATACATATGCATTAAATTATCTAACAACTTGGTGTTTGTCTCATATTGAGGCATGTACAATAGTCCATGGAACCTTGTTTCCAATATGGAATGGATTGATCTTTAATTTCTGGGTCTTCTAGCAGTTGTATTAACTATGGATACACTAGGTTTTTGTAAACAAAAGACAAAGTGCTAATTGAATTTTTCTTGGTGTCATGATTCTTGATCTTTTTTGAAAAAGAGAGGTTTTTTCGATATACCAGTATCAATACCATGCACATGTCATGTACGTGAAGAGCTAGTCATGTGGATAATACTAGAAGTGGATTGTAGAACAAATTGTTTGGAATAGTGGTCGATGCTGTGAAAAATCTAGTCTAGAGAAACCTACAAGTGAAAATGGGAAAAAATGAATGGGGATGGGTATATATATAGGAAATGAATGGTCCCAATGGTTAAGGCCTAGAACATAGAACCGGTAACATGTGAAAACATGGGAATGTTATCAATTAGAAACAAAAATGAGGCAGCCTTTGTGTGCTAATGCAATAATGTGTCATTTAGTATCACCATTCGTGTTGTCACCAATGTCAATATCGTGGTAGTGTTCGGGCTCTAAAAATGATGACATGTTATCGAATGGAAAACTACATTGAAGATGGTGACAACATGGAAGAGATCTCATATGCCATTATTGTTCATGATCCCGACCGGTGGTAAGGCTATGTGTTTATTGGCATCCTACAATGTGATGATGTAATCATATGGAAAGAGTAGCATGTTGTCGGAAAGGTACATCCATGAGTGTATAACACGTAAACATGATGCCGTTACTAGATGATAACAAATTTTGATTACCAGACAGGAACACATATATACAAAAGTTCAAAAAATTTAAAAAAATACATTCACCTCCACCCCAAAACCCTCCTTTTCTAGATTCGCCAACAATGTGAATACCTTTTGAAACTTTCACCACCCATCCTATAATATTTTTTGGAGGTGGGTCTTAAAATGAACCTTACTTTTAGTATCTTCTAAACATCTAGTATGGTGGATTATCTACTTCTTGAGTGCATGTTCCATCACCATATGTAGTGTTATGGTTTTATCTTCCCTCTTATTTTCTTTTAGAGCTCTTACATTCTATGTGATCAATATATGCTTCACATTTTTTCTTTTATAAACACTTATATCTTATTATATCTCACCACATTCAACATTATGGGGGATGTATATGGATGTGTATATGATTAAAATTCATTCGAGCTATGATCCAATGGTCATTTCCATAACTTTATACCTTTGAGTTTTGATTCAATGATCATTTCTATGTAGTTCACTTAGTTGTCTTTAGTTCACTTTGGAGTTGTATAAGTTATTTTTAATCTTTGAATTTTCATGCAAGTTGAAACTAGTCATTGTGTAATGGTTATAATTGTTTTGTTTTTAGTTTAATTGTTTAATCCAAACGAGGGAGATTTTTTTCCAATTGGTTGAGATTTTTGGAATGTGTTTATCTCTAAATTTATTTTTAGGTATTTATAAATTAAACCATTAATATTTAGAATCATGATTTTAAGTTATACAATATATATTATGTCATCAATTTCATATTCAAGAAAACTAATATAATTGCTAGTTAATCTGGGAAATATTGGATGATCTTTAACTTCAATTAGAAAGTATTTTAGATCTAATTTTCAATCCTTCCTCATAAATAACCTTCACTAGTTTTAGTAATCCCTTTATGAAAATATCATAAATATGGTCTTTGTTTGTCACATACTCAATGAAAATATACTTATCATTGACCAAGTATCTAATAATATTATGTTTGAGTTCAATATGTTTGGTTCTAGCATGAAAAAATATATGCTTGGACAATTGTATCACCATAATGTTATAGAAAAATTATATGTAGGCTCAGTAAAATCCTCTCTAAAATAAACTAAGAGCCTTCTCAACCATATATCTTATGTGTAAATAGATGTAATAGATACATATTTATATTCCATAGAGAATAAATCAACTATAGCTTTCTTCCTTGATGAAAAAAACTATCCCACTTCCATATGTAAAGTAATAACCTGAAGTACACTTGTCATCAAGAGATTATCCCCAATTTGAATATGTGTATCCAATTATATGTAATGATCTTGCTAGTCTGAAATAAATACCATGATTATAAGTATCTCTTACATATCTAAAAAATCTTTTAAATTCTTACAAATGCTTCAGTGATGGATTGCCCATAAATCTAGAAAATGGTGAAGCCCGATAAAACTACATTTTGGTCTTGTATAACCAATAATTTATAAAAAAATATTTATAAAATGAATTATTAATAAGATTCCATGTATCATTCCTCTCAATTAAATCCATCTCCATTTTCATATCATAAACCCACTCTTTCCTTTGATCAATAGTTAAATACATCGTAAGTAACACCTTGGATTTGATCATGGAAGATCAAATACTTCGGATAATATAGGATTTTATTCAAAGTGTGGGAATTTTATCCTTGATAAAAACCTATAGAGAAGGTTAGTTCCTTCTCTCCTATCTCAATGCACACTAACCTAAACTACTCAAACTGCAACTAATCCTAAAACTAACACTAAAACTTATAAGATATAGAGTTGATGGGAAGGGAAAATATGCAAAATGAAAGAATGATAATGTGCCAACACTAAGACAGGGTTTAAATCTGACTAGATAGAGACATGCATAGATTTAATGGAAACACAAAGTTCAAGAAGAGCATAAATGAATAAAACTTTTGAAAATAATATGGTAAACATTTGTGATAAAGACAAAGCATTCAAAAGGAAAAAACCCCATATGTAATGCATTTTAGAGATTATCCATCATGTTTACAAAATAGAGGTTATTGGTTCATGTAAAATGCTAAGTTACGAGAGGTTTGAAGGAAAGAAAAAATGGCTCTGTATGGTAGAGCATACAAATTAAACAGAAAGGAACCCGTAAAACATGCCTAAGAAATTACATTTATATCATATAGGAATGGGGAAAGGAAAATATGATGGGATATTAGAAATTAGATATTCCATAGATGAAGACAACTTGCCACCCATGGATTATGTTGCCATTAATATCCCCGATGACCACCATTTTCTTACGTAACACACCATCATAATTTGAAGGTGAGGGAATGTGCACCATTTTTGCATTACTTTAGTAGATGACGTGGTTAGGAATTTGAAATGTGAAAATGCGCATTCTATTTGCATCCCCAAGATTTCATGATTCTTTTCCTATAACAAAACCCTTTTCCCCATTTCTTCATCATGTAATACAACCCTAGAGAGATGAAATAAATGCAACCATTGTTATGAAATTTAGACATCTCAATAGGAAGATATGACTAATAAACTAGCATCACTTTATCTATGACATTTTGGATGATTTGCGGCTTCCATTGTGACCTTGATCATTGCTTTCTACCACAAATCTAGACCATATCATGCAGATTTTGGATTTAAAAATCCCCGTGGATCTAGAAAACTGTGAGATACAAACTCTTGTATATCTACTTGGGGTATCTTCTTACCCTGTGTGGAATACTATTTCTTCATTTGGCCACCTACACAAATATCCTCACATTCCCACTTTTTCACTTGAATAGAAATCCGTAAAGGTCTTTCTCTTTCTCTATTTATTATGGACTTAGAAATCTACATGATAATGTACTTAAAGAACCAATAAAACACTAGGATAATGTTTTATGGTTCTTGGACTTATCCAATTCTTGGTTTCATTGTGGACTTAACCTAATACATATATTTCCCATTGAGTTGAAAAAATCTGCAAAACTACTTTTCTACACGATCATGAGGCTCTGTAATCTCCCATCCCATGAAAGCAAATTATGTGAAACAACAATATTTTCTCATCTACCTGCAAAATATCAACTACCTCTAACCTTGACTCACTGATTTAAGACTTAGCCAAATTTAATATTCTTGTGAATGTGGGCATCATTAGAATCCTTGAAATTTCTTCACACCCATAGTGGCTGATATTGATGTCCATGAAATACTTGAATACTTGACGTTTTGTTCTACAAAACTTGAGAACCCGTGGAACACTAAATTTTCCGCAATAAGCCTCCACGGATTTTATACCTAGTTAAATTTTAACCTTGATGCCATGAAGGAAGTCACCTTGGCCTTGAACTTGATGAGTCAAACAAAATAGAAAAGGGATTGTGATTTTGGATAATAGTTTGGTGACTCAACATGGTTATCTACCCAGATAGATGATCGGTTTCTTAACAATCCATTGGGAATAAAGTTAAGTGCTTATCTTTGAAATTATGATCCTTTGCTTATATTTTCACTAAACTTGATTTTGTTTAACATATGATGGATATGTGAAACACTGAAACTCCTTCAAAAAAATTGAGAATGTAATTACCATACACGAAGCCAAAAACATTTGCAAAGCATATAGGAAATGAAAACTACACTACTAACAAGACAATGTGCTAAAGAACACTTGGAGGAAGTAAAACTAATCTAATATGTACAAGATGAAGCCTTTACTTCAAAATTAATGTTTTAGGTAGATCCCATTGACTAGGATCATGAGATCTTCTCCATCTAATTTTAACAACTAGAAAGTGATGTGTGGCTCATGTTTTGAGATAACATGGGAGCCACTCCATAAAAAATGAAAATTTGAATGCCTTCTAGGTTTTTCTTTTTCTTGGTTACATTTGAGGAAAAATATCCTTCATGAAAATTCTTAGCCACTTCTTTCCTATCAAAGTAATTTTTAATCTAAATTCAACCTTTTTCCATCATCTCGCATTTCTTGATCTCTTAATTCTTCTATCTCCATGAGCTCTGTGTATCTAATATTTATGGCTCCAACTTCAAACATTTATAGATGAATAATGAGTTCAAATCTTAGAAATTCAATATGTATTGGTAAATTTTCTTCCTTTCCATAAAAACAATCTTAAAGGGTGAGCTTATATTTTATCTCTTGGGAATGATTCCATCAGCCCATAAGAATGACTTTAGATTTGTTTTCCAAGCTCTTTGATTCTCATATAAGGTTCTTTTAATGATCCTCTTGAGATTCTTGTTAGTTGACTTAGCCTATCCATTACCTTGGGGTAGTAATTAAAATATGTTCTCAAACATATTCCATTCTTGATAATCCAATAAGTGATTTTGGTGCTAAGGAATGCTAGAGCATTATCAGATATGATTGTGGAAAGAACACCAAATATGGACAAAATACCTTCATAAAAGTCTAATATGCTAGATTCGTTTACTTTCTTCAAAGAAATCACCTTTGTCCACTTGGTGAAGTAATCCATAGTTGTGAGGATCCACTTGCGACATGATATTGAATGTGGATTAATTAATCCAATGCAACCTAACCCTCATTACATGAATGATTGATCTACAAAGATGGGGTGGAGTAGAAGAGCTGCTAGCCTCTCTTTATTTGTGAAAAAGGCACATTTCCTAAATATTTTTACCCATATATAACATTCCTTAAAAATACTTGGCCAATAATATTCATCTTTCATTATTTTGACTGTTTTTTACCTTAGAGAAAAGTGTCCTCCAGGTGCAATATCATGAAAATCATATAGGACCTTCTCAATCCGATCCTCTTGATGCATCTCAAAATGACACCATTAATGTCTTTTATGAATAGGATGCCATTAAAAAAAAAAAAGGGGATAAATAAAGGCCTAAAATAAATTCTCTTGGCCTTAGTCAAGCCTTGAGGGAATTGAATTATTTATAAAAATCACACTATGTCATGGGTCTAGTAATGTGTATGTAGAGAATCTATGGATTCTACTTGATCATGTTGAAGCACTAAAAAAAAATCCTTTTCATCACATGGCTCTAGAATCGATGGCTTTCCCAGCCCTTGGCCTCTAACTATCTTAGTAAATTTTATAAAAACATCATATTCCATTGCTTTGGTTATCTAGCTAGTGCTCTTCTCATTAAGATCCTTATTCAAAAGAAAATATTTCACACCAACATGTGAAACCATAAGATGAATCTTATTGTTGAACACTAAATGTATGAATTTATTCAAGATTCTTATAACAAATAATGATTTTTATTAATAAATGAGTACCTTACTTTATAATCTTCAAATATATGGCTAAAGAATGTAATTGGGTTCTCTTGGTCTTCTTCATTTAATTGCACCAACATGGTGGATATTGTTTCTATTTCTCTAAAGGCATACAAGGTTAAATCCTTAGTGAAATCGGGATCGATGAGAGTTGGGGATGGTGTGATTTCCTATTTTATAGCTTCAAAGATATATTTTCCCCTTACGAACCATTTGAAAAGCATGGATGTCATCATCTTGATAATATTGGAAAAATTTGGAACCAACTTCGTAAAAAAATTGACTCTCTTGAAGAAACTTTGTAACACTTTCTTGTGCCGGGTAATAGCAATGAAAGGATGACACTTACTATTTCTGGATGGATTAAAAATTTCTTATTAGAAACAATGTGGCCTAATAACTTACCTTCATGCACAAATAACATACATTTATTTATATTAATAGGAACTCCAATTTTTTTGCATTTTTCAAATACTTTTTTGAGATGGAAAAAATGATTACCGCATCCTTAGAGAACATCGTTATGTCATCTAGGTATATAAGACCAATGTTGTTGATTAGTCATTTATTTTCCATATCCATGGCTCTTTGAAAGATTTCTCCTATATTGGACAAACCAAAAGGCATATTCTTGTAGTCATAGGTTCACCACTTGGTGGTAAAGGTCATCTTGGACTAGTCTTCATCCTTCACCATGATCTAATTGTATCCGGAGTAATCATCTAAAAGATATAACCTCTCTGACCGTCCTACCATTTGTAAAATTTTATCCATAGAAGGCACCATGTAATGATCCTTTAAGGATGCTTGGTTAAAATATCTAAAATTGACACATAGTATGATTTCTCCATTTCTTTTTTACACTAAATCTAGGTTTAAAACCCATAATGGATACTTGATCGGGAAATTTACATTTGACTCAATCAACTTGTTCAATTCCTTTTTCATTAGAGGATCAATCTGTAGATTGACATGCCTCTAATTTTTTTCTGATGGGATTGGATTTTGGATCTAGTTCAATGGCATGCTGAGCTAGATCATGATCAAAACCTCTGACATATTCATACCTCAAGGTAAATACATTAGAAAATTATTATAAAGCTCAACAAAAGAATGTTTTTCTTATGGAGTGCATACCTTACAAATCTTAAGAAATTTTTCTTGGCCAACTGAGATGGGTTCATGATCCTCACCTTTGACTACCGTGTTTTCCTTTTCTATTCTTATATAATCATCGGGATTGAAAATGGATTCCAAAGTCACTAGTACTTTGGGAAACTTGTTTGATTTAAGTAGTAAAATTTGGTCTTGACATTTCTTTCAATTTGTCTTGATTCTTATATGAAAATGTAGGTTCTTATTGGATGAAATTGATAACATGTTGGTCATTCTCAAACACTTTCCAATTTATGTTGTTTTTTGGTATAGTTTTTCTTAACGCTATTGTTATCACCAAATCACTACACCATATGAATGGCCAAGCGATAGATAAGGCATTTAGTGTGATTTAATAACATGGGATCACATCTCAAGTTGTGAGATTTGGGCTTGAGCTGAACCTCTAGAGAAGGCCGTCTTCCTCTTCCTAAACTAAACACAACACTACTTCTAATGAAATAAAACAACTAACTATACATATGCTATCATTTTCATGGGGACAAGGGGAGAGATTTGTAAGAAATAAAGCCTATACTAGAAGTGGTGATGCACCAAGAAAGGGTGTTGCTAGAAGATTTTTAAGTTTTTGAATGAAGGAAGATGAAAATGAGAAGGGTGAACAAGCACCACAACTCAACCACATACAAAGCTTCACTCCCAGATAAACACATAACTCCCAAAAACTACAATGGAAACTTGAAGTTACATAGTATACTTACATACATGAGAAAAGCATAAAGCTAGAATGAGGAAAAGACCAATAATTAGTCACAAAAAAAAAATTGATTACTTCAATCATGTGCACAATGCATCATTACATGAGGAAGAGGAAAAGTTTGCCATTACAATGTTGGAAAATAGGATTGAAAGTCCCCATAATTCATAATAGACTAACTTCCGAAAGAGACAGAATACTTGAAAAATTCCCAACCTGTCTAACCCTTCGGAATGAGTTCTTCATTTACATTTATAGAAAAATCCCTCTGAGAGAAGAGAGGAGAAATCATAAATTCTTGGTCTAAAAAGTAGAACATGATGGCCTACCATAATTAGTTACACTGTAGATTAATTACGCTTGAGCATACTTAATTAATTACACCTTCTCTCCTATTGTCATTAATTAATTACACTTTAATTAGTTTCCCCTTTCATTTAACCAATAAATTAATATTTAATTGATTTAATCCCCTTTTATAGTCTAAATCATGCTAATATTCCTCTAAAATTTTTATAAGCTTGCACATCTATTAATTAAATCATCTTGATTAATTAAAAGGCCCCCTTATCCACATGAGTCACTAAAGGACAAACAAACCCTCCTAAAGTTAACTCAACCCTATCTAAACCCCCCTTATCCACAACTAACTCAACATCCCTATTATCCCACATGCAAAGGGATGTAGTGATTCCTTTATCCATTGGGCTATATAAAGAGCCCTCCTCCTACCTTTACACTTACACCTAAATTCTTTGAGAAGATAAAAGCAAAGCACATAACAAATAGACTAAAAGCTTTCCTTTGTTATTCTTGAGAATTCACCACTTGAAGAGTTAAGCCTCTTTTTCTAGCCAAAGTGCTTGGGTCATATGGGAGGTGTCAAAAGGGTCTTGTAGCCCAACTTTGATAAGCTCCATTCCTAGGTTCTTGGATATCAAAAACAACTAATTTCATTGCCATGGAGCCTACATAGGTCCATTTACTTATTTGTTGGTAATCTAGAGAAGTTAGTTTAAATACTTTAGCATGTTAATTCAAAGTTAATGCATTATGCTTAGTATTAATCTTGTTTAGCTCTCATCTTTGATGGTGCTTAGATTTTGTCTTAGCTTTGTTATAGAACTATTTAGGTGGTAGTTCTTATTCATCTAACTTAGCTTAAGCACAAAACCATGCACACATTTGGCACACTGGTGGGACCCTTTGTCCCTTAGCATTTTTAGCTTGAATTCTATTGTTTTTTGGCTAACCCTTTGATATGCACATATAGTAATTAATGTTCAATTTCTTGGGATTTTTGCTAACATTATATGTGTAGATCCTCACTTATAGCTATCATTTTTATGGGTTGTTGCTAATTTCAAGCTAACTTGTTAAAATTTGAAGTATTGTGAGATTTTTTTGTGTTTTTCACTATACTTTGGTTACAGTGGAAGTGGTATAGGCACACGACAAGGGCGCAAATACACTTATTGGGGTGCGAGGCACCTCTCGGGTGGGTGGTGCACAGCACACTTTCGGGGCTTAAATTTCTGTTTGTCGACCCGGTGCACATACACTAGTCCCTCAGCGCACATGCCCTAACCAACACGCACATGCGCACTAAACCGAGTGCAGAGATGCATTATTTCATATTGTACCTTCACTGCAACGTAAAACTTGTCAGACCAATGCATACACCCTAACCAGGTGCACATGCTTTTCTGGTGGTGCAGAAATGTTTCTAGTGGTGCAAGCATTATGTAGAATATGATACTATTTTAATCCTGGTGGTGCACATGCTTTTCATGTGGCACGCATAGCTTTTCGGGTAGTGCGCTCTGTGCAAATCTAATTCTATTTTTTTTACGAGGTGGCACATACGTCTTTCGGTGGTACACATGCCTCTCAGTGTGCAGTGCATTGTAAGTTAGAAAAACACAATGATTGGTGCATCCTTCCCTAACCGCGCATGCAGACACACCAAAATAGGGTGCATGTGTCTTTTTGTTTTCTTAAGGTTAAGGTGTTAAGGTGCTAACTTTCTTGTAGGTTTTATCTAATTAAATACTCATTTTCATGGTGTTTTTACATGCTTTTACTTGATTAGATAAAATTTGCATGCTTGCTTATAAGAATAAGATCATGTATGCTCTTCCCTCACGTCTCTTGAGGTGATCTTGGGAATCAGAAATGATTCTTAGGTCTTTTTGATGCTTTGAAATTGTTAGGAATATCTGAATTGGAATGGATTAACTTGGTGTGTGTGAATTAAAGTGTTTTTCCATTTGATATCTTCTTAGATTTTGGGAAACATCACGTATGCTCTTCTCTTGCATCCTTGGATGATCTTGAGAATCAGAAATGATGTTTACTCTTTTTATGGAAAACTACTAAACTCGTTGTGCAAGACCAAAACACACGCTTGTCAAAGAAAAGGTGGAATCAAAATGAAGTCAAAAACTACTAATACAATTGTCATATAGGTTGCCAAAAGGTGTTCAAGAAAACCACACCTAATTAAACAAGATAAAAATAACAACATATTCAAAACATTGTATTGTAGGTTTCGGAAAAGGGTACATCCCTCTCCACTCAACTGGAACATAACCCCTTTGGCATAATGCCTTAAGCTACAACAATGGGGGTGGTTCAGGAACCCCAAAGTAGTCCATGCAAGAGGGAACCTTGTGGATGAAACGGGAAGTGCTCCGCACTACCTACTTGACTAGTGATTCCTTTGTGAGATAGTATTACCGGTTGTCCGTATGGTGACCCCAGTGATAGTACACGTAGACGCACTAGTTTCCTATTGTTCTTGAAGGGGGTAAAGTAAAGCTGAGATACTCCCAAGATAGTCGGGATTGTTTGGGTAAATCACGCTCGCTTAAGATAACTTTGTAACACCTAGGGGAGAGAACCACCTAGGAAGATATTCTTTGGCAGGAGCCCACTTTGACCATTCTAAAACAGTGTTGAGTTGTGAGCCATCTTTTCATCATGAAATGTGTGACGCGTTACTTTTGCTTAGTTTTTCACTTGCCTTAAGGTGAGGTAAAACTCTACCAAAGTGAAGCCAAATTTTTCATCCCCATTTTGATCTACTTCCTTCACATTCTTTTGACACTTTGTTGATCAAAAGAAGGGTGACTACCTCTGTGTTACCAATCGATTGTTTCTACCACTTTTTTGTCCATTTACGCCCATCCATGTTTGTGGCTGGGTAAGTTAAATGTCTAAAGTGTGTGGAGGCATATTCATATCATTGGTGGCCTTTTTGATCTTGATACCCATGTCAAGATCATCATTGTAGTTAGGCGTGGTTCATCATCTTGAACTTCCTTAGAAAGGTTACCTTGTTTGTATCGTATCACTACAATTTTGGTATTTACGTCTTGTTTCTTGTAAACTTGACCTAAATATCTATATTGTAAGGTTACGCTACACACATTTTAACAATTCCTAGTTATACTTTAAGCTTTTAGTTTGACTCTATTATTACCTTGATTTTGAAGAGTGCTACGTGTTACCACTTGTGTGTGTTATATCAATATCATCTTGATATCAATACCTTACTTTCTCACAAATTTTGGTTAACATATCTTGGTGACATTGTTGTGTCACTCACAAATTGTAACTGGCACTTTTTGGGATATAGGTCTTAATCGAATTTGAGCTCACTTCTAGTATACCTTGTTAGGAGGTCACATTAACTTCTTGTATTTACTTACGTCTTGTTCATTTTCTTGAACTTGGCATAAGTGAGAACATCTTGTTAATTATCTTGTGACACCAAACTGCTTTTTGAAACATAGTCTAGGAAGTAATTCATTTGATAGGCTTAGATACCAAACATTTGTGTCATTGTTGATTTATCACTTTATCACATTGGTATCCTCACATTGTTACTCATTCATATTCTTAACAAATCATCTTGCATTTCACTCAGGTGTGGTCACAAAGTTTTGAACACATTTACAAACTTACCTTAGTGGAACTATCACAAATCATGGCTCCCAAAACATGATTAGGACTCAAAAAACAAACATACGAGGAACAACAAGCGCAAGCTTGGGAAGCCTCAAATAGATAAGGGTCAAACCCTTTTATTGGACATGATCTAGGGCCTCTATTTTCCATAGAAAAAGAGATAGAAGACATGGTCGATCATAGTGGTAATGAATTGGAGTCCCCACATGTGGAATTTGACTTTGACCCCACCTTATTAGATGAGTTCCTTTTTAGAAACAAGGATAGGGTGCTAGCACGGGTTGTAGAATTGGGGGCCAAAATGCCCACTACAAATGAAATAATCCCACCTATGAATAATGCTAATGAGGAGGAGCATCCACTTATTAACATGGAGGAAATTTTAACACATGGACATGCTTCTACCTCCATGCAAGAAAATATAATGTAGTGGGACATAGAATACCCTTTATCAAAGTGCCACGGAAAATCAGGTCAGGACATGAGAAAGTTGAAGAACCTCCACAATATGAGGAAGAAGAGGAACCTTTGGGAGAAGAGATCACCATTCAACAACAAATTAGTAGCCTTAGCTGACAATTAGCCTTGCTAACCTCTCATGTACAAAAAAGGAAGTAGGCAAGAATGTCCAAAAATCTAGGCCTAAGGTCAAAATTAGTGAACTCCATAGAGAAAATCACGGAGAAGACAATACGGATTATCATCATGTATATATCCCAGCTTCTCCTACTAAGGAACAATTTCTCACACAAGAAGTACAATCTATGAAAGAAACACTCAAAACCTTCAAAGAGAGCAATGTAGGGAGCATTAGAAAGTATCAATATGAAGAACTATGTCCCTATCCTTTTGACAAAAACAATGACACTTCAACCTTTCCCTAAGAAATTTGATATGCCAAAATTGACAAATATAGAGGAAAGGGAGATCCATGAGATCATGTCAAATATTTCTATATGGCATGTCAAGAGGTGTCCTATAGTGATAATTATCTCATACGACTCTTTCCCAAGAGTCTAGGAGGTCAAGCCTTGGAGTGGTTTACTCGTTTGCCTCGCGGGTCCATTTTTACCTAGCTAGAATTGGCAGAGAGGTTTGTGCGTCACTTCTCATATAACATAGAAAGTGATATCACCATGGTAGATTTATGTGGCACCAAACAACCCTAATGAGACTTTTTCCAGCTTCCTACAATGGTGGAGAGGGATAGCCAGTTGCTTCCCTTGCACTTTTCCTAAAAAATAGCTAGTAAGTATCTTTGTGCCCAACCTAAATCCAGACATTGCTTTCCACCTTCAAATGCATTGTGTTTGCACTTTTGAGGAGGTCATTGAAAAGGGTGTTCAAATAGAGAAAGCCCTTATTGCTAAAGGAACTCTTAAGTCACAATCTAAGGATAATCAAAATGCTAAACCAATGGAGAAGCCGAAGGTATTTAACAAAAAAAAAAATGTGGTGGGAGATGGGATCACAGATTCCAAACGTGTACAAATGGTTCAAACCAGTCAACCTTTTAAACTGACCAAAGGACCTATTCAACCCCCACCAAAATGAAGAATGTTCACCCTCTTAATGAGCCTTTTTCGGTTATATTAAAATAATTGGATGTGGCTCACATGGTGACATATCCTACGACACAACCATTTGATGACAATGCTCCAAAACCATCATGGTACAAGGAGCATGAATATTGTGAAATGCATCATGTCAAGGGACATAAAATAGACAAATGTCTGTGACTTTGTCACTATATCCAAGACCTCATTGACAATGGGGAGATAGAGGTGGAAAACCCAGGGAAAACTCAGACACCCAACGAAAATATGGGGATATATAAAGAGCCATTCCCCAAACATGGTAAATCAGAAGAGTCAAAGCCGGATCGGGGAGAGTCATCCCAAAGCTATAAAGAAATGAATTACTTATATACCAAAAGGATAACAATCATTATGATTCACTTATTGGATGTATTCGCTCTCCTAATGACCATATCAACACCATTCGAATCAAGGGAAATGATTGTGCCATGATAACAAGGCGTGCCACCTCGTGATTCCTAAACCTTCTCCATTAACCCCACAAAATGGTAATTACAACCTCTTAGAGAAACTTGAGAAAATGTCTGCCAAGATTTTGATCTTGGATCTTCTTAAGATTTCAAATGTTCACAAAGACATTTTATACCAAACTCTTTGGGGTCGGGAGTGCCACTAGAGGTAGATCCTACACATCTTCAAGCCATAGTAGCAAACATTGTGCCAACTGAACACATTGCCTTCAATCATAGGGAGATCCCTACTGAAAATCCAACGCATAATCTTCCTTTGTATATTGAGGTAGTTGTTACCCACGTAGGAAGATCAAATGGGTGCTTGTGGACAACGGATCAGGGTTGAACATCTACATGCTAAAGTTGGTTAAAAAGCTAGGACATACTGAAGTAGATCTTGAGTCAAACATCATCACTATCACCACTTATGACAATGTGAAAGGGAGTCAGCATAGGCACAATCACATTGCCTATGGAAGTGGGTCCCACTTGTCATCAAACAAAGTTCCATGTCCTGGACTTGGAACTTTTGTATAATATGCTTCTAGGCCGACCATGGATTCATGCCATGCAGGCTGTGCCATCAACATTTCATCAATGTATTAAACTAAAGCATGAGGGACACACCATTACAATACAAGGAGATTTAGATCCCTTCACTCACTGCAGAGCTCTCAATAGTTTTGCATGTAAGGGTACATATGCATGTCTGTCCACCGATATAGTTGTCCCTCTCCAATCTGAAGCCATGGAATCTCGGGTAGATTTGATTCTCTCAGTTCTTGCACCCATGGGCCTCTACATCAACCTCTCCTTTTGATTCATGGGAGATGAAGGTTCTAGAATATGGCTATGGAGAATATAATGTACAACAAGCCCTCTTGGTTTCAGACCTTTCATTGTCACCCAAGACTAGAGGTCGACCCAACTATCGCTTCAGAAGACCTAGAAATGAACAAACTATTGGGTCATTTTTACCTGGAGGCTTTTGGTGAAGAAAAATTGTTAGATCCACCTACAACTTGGGTCCCAAGAGGATACTCAACCAACCTACTATCAAACCCCTGAATATGAGAAATCTAGTAAAATGATGTACTCCATGGGCTATAAGGGCCTAGGATGTGGAAGAAATGAGCAAGGACAGTGAGAACCAGTGCCTCTCCCACATTTTAAAATAGAAAGATATGGCATTGGAATTCACCCTTATGGGGCACACCCCAATGATCAAGACATTACTTTTTCTGAATGTGAGGATAGCTCTGACTATCTAGACAATGATATGGATTCCCATTGTAGCCAATATGAGGATCTTACCTCCATGAACCTATTCATGAATACCATTTTCCTAACCATAACCCCTATGAGAATCCACCCTTGACCTTGTTTACCCTTCCCTTGTTGAATGGGACCAACAACGTCATATGTCACTAGATCTATTTGAGAATGATGAAGCTATCACAGAGTTCATGGGCATTCGAGATACAATTCCCATTGGAGACCACAAAAAGGGCTTCTATATTGACTTGGATACCTACACCTACTTTGGTGAGGAGGCTGAGCTTCATGGTCAACAAAACTTAAGAAAAAGTGAGGGAAAAAGTTCCAACATAAAGCCTCGGAAAAATCAAAGTCCAAGTCATAGTGAAAACCTCTTTGAGGCGTTGGCCACAAACAAGTGCAAAAATCAAAGGACAATAAAAGTGACCACACCAAGGATGAAAATCTTGTGGAGACATCCTTGGATGAAGATCTCAACCTTCCTCCCGATCCTACGTGTATGGAGGACTTGTCAAAATTGCTAGTAGAGGAAACTATCGATGTAAACATTGGTATAGAAGAGGACCCAAAAATAGTCAAATTGGGAGCATCACTCTTGGCATGGGAACAAAAGACATTCACCATGCTGCTATGGGAGTTTATAGATGTATTCACATGGTCCTATAAGGATATGCTAGGCTTAGATCCAACTTTGGTCATGCACAACTTAGTTGTACATGCAGACGCTAAGCCTATTAAGTAGAAGCTCAGAAAGATGCACCCAAGGGTAGCCCTACTAGTTAAAGAGGAATTAGAAAGATTTCTTGTGGCAGGATTCATACGGCCTATTGATTACTCTGAATGGATATCCAATATTGTCCCTGTCCAGAAGAAGCCTGTCGGGATCAGAATCTACATGGATTTTAGAGACATTAATAAAGCTTTCCCTAAGGATGATTTTCCACTACCAAATATTGATATGATTGTGGATTCAACAGCAGGATATGAGATGCTATCTCTTATGGATGGATTTTCAGGATATAACCAAATCAAGATAGCTGATGAAGATCAACACAAGACAAATTTTACAACTCCTTGGGGTACCTTCTGTTATCAAGTAATGTCATTTGGGCTTAAAAATGTAGGAGCTACTTATCAGAGGGAAATGATGGTAATTTTCCATGATATGATCCATGATATCATGGAAGACTATGTGGATGACATCCTGGAAAATCTAAGATGAGAGAGGATCACCCTGTCATTTTGTGGTGTATCTTTGAGCCTACGAGAGTACAAAGTCGGCTAAACCCAAAGAAATGTGTGTTTGGTGTGCTATCAGGAAAATTGTTGGGCTTCATTATATCAAGAAGGGGAATTGAGGTAGACCCTACTAAAGTGTCTGCTATTACTGAGATGCCTCCTCCTAAGAACATTAAGCAACTGCGTAGCTTAGAGGAAAAATATAGGCTATTTGCCGCTTCATCTCCCAACTTACCGATAAGTGTCATTCATTCACCCACCTACTTAAAAAGGATGTTGCCTTCATCTGGGGACTAGAGCAACAACAAGCCTTCACTTTGCTTAAACAATACTTGGCTAATCCACCTGTCCTCATGCCGCCAACTCTCGGGTGAGCCACTCCTACTTTATATCTCTGCTACTCAATTTGCTATTGGTGCGTTGCTCACCCAATATGACCTTGGTCACAAAGAAAAAGTGGTGTACTACCTCAGTCACACTCTCATCACTTATGAGCTCAACTATCCCCAAATTGAAAAAAAGCTTGTTTGGATGTTGTTTTTACTTTTCAAAAACTTCACCATTATCTATTGAATACCAAAACCAAGCTTATATCCAAAGTTGACCCGCTCAAGTACTTGCTATCTAAACCCACCCTCACAGGTAGAATGGCTAATTGGATCATTCTACTAAGTGAATTTGACATAGAGTTTGTGCATCAGAAGTCGGTTAAGGGACAAGTACTCATTGACCAATTAGTAGAAGCACCTTTGCAAGGCACTGAACCTTTGAATCTGGATCTTCTAGATGCCTCATTACTATACATTGAAGAATTTGTCATATGGCAGATACACTTTGATGGGTCTTTTACTTTTCATGGTTTAGGAGTGGGTGTGGTCCTCATTACTCCTTCTAGTGACCCTATACCACATGGGATTTTTATTTGGGTTTTCCTTGCATGAAAAACATCACAGAATATGAGGCACTTATCATAGGAATGAAGCTCGCCATCAAGTGGAACATTCATCATGTCAAGGTTGTGGGTGATTCTCAGTTAATTATCAAGAAAGTTAATGATGAATACAAGGTTAAGGATGAAAAGCTCATACCTTATAAGAAGCTGGTAGAAACTCTCAAAGAGTACTTTGTGTGCATCACATTTGAACAAGATCCCAAGAGTGCAAAATAGATCGGTAGATGCTATGGAAATAGTGGGTTCTATGCTCGTATTCCACCAGGGAATAATGACATGCCATTCTTTGTGGAAAATTTATGTCATCCCACATACGACATGCTAGAATCTATCTGGCTTGTGATGTTGTTGGTCCCAATTCCCCATGGTATGAACCCATCTTTACCTATCTCAAAGACAACACGTTCCCTCTTGACATTTCCCATTCGAGAAACAAAGCCTAATTCACCAAATATCCGTTATACCCTTTTAGGAGGTACGCTTTATCATTGTGGCTATGATGGGAATCTATTACGTTGTCTCGATATGATGGAGTCGATCCAAGCGATCAAAGAAGTACATGAAGGGGTGTGTGGAGCACATACTAATGGAATGGTTTTGGCCAAGAAATTGTTAAGAGTAGGCTACTATTGGCCTACCATGAAAAATCTATTATTGCAACTATGTCAGAAAATGTGTACTTTGTTAGAAGTATGGAAATTTCATCCATGCTCCGTCACAACCATTGCAACCCATCACCACCCCATGGCCATTTTCTAAATGGGGACTTGACTTGATAGGGAAGCTTACCCCTACCTCATCTGATGGTCATACCCACATCATCATGGCTACTGAATACTTTACCAAGTGGGTGGAAGTTGTCCCCTTAACCTATGTAACAGGAGCTCATATTTCCAAATTCATCATGAATCATATCATTTTCGGTATGGCATTCCTACAGCCATTGTTACTGATAATGGAAATTCATTTAAGAATAAAATTGTAAAGGGTCTCTGTCAGTGGTTCCAAATCAAGTTAAAATGGTCTACACCATATTATCCCCAAGGTAATGGACAGGCCGAGGCCACAAATAAAACTTTGGTGTGAATAATGGAGAAAATGGTAAGTAAAATAGGTCGTAATTGGCACTTGCAAATCCACCCAGCTCTTTGGGCTTACAAGACCTCTATTCATACTCCTATGGGTGTGACACCATATTCTCTGGTATTTGGGACAGAATCTATCATCCCACTAGAAATTGAACTTCCTTCCCTAAGAATCTCTCTTAGGGATTATCTAGATAAGGATGAAGATTACCGGGTAGCTAGACTAGCTGAGTTAGAGCTCCTAGATGAGAAGCGCATCCACGCCCTTAATCACCTCAAAGTGTATTAGAATAGAATCTAGAAACTACAACAAAAGAATCATACCTCATTAGTTTGAGGTTGGTGATTTGGTCATGAAGGAGAATCAATTCAACACAAGGGAAGAACGAGAAAAGAAAGGAAAGTTTGAACCGCATTGGTTAGGACCTTATGTTATAGTGGCCAAGTATGGCACATGAGCATACAAACTCACTCACCCCAATGGTGATGAGCTCCATGAGCCCATGAATGCCATGCACCTTAAGTGGTTCTATGCTTAAATATGGTGCAAGGTTGGAAAAGAAAAAAAAAAAAACATGGTAAAATGATCAAAATACAAAAAAAAAAAAAAAGAAAAAAGAAAAAAAAAAGAGAAAACAGGTCATCCATAAGTGAAAACCACACAATTGTGGCACTTTGGATAAGTCCTTGGGTGAAAACTAGTTTCTAACGCCTTGGGAGGATTCGTTGTTCACAAGCATCTTGCATCCGGGAGGGTATTTCACTAGCCTAGGGCTAGTTCCATGTCTACCTCTGAGATTCCCGGTAAGCCCAATCATGTCGAGCCTTGATCCGGCTTTGTCTCCTTTTTATTCGTCTATGAAGGGCATGGTCTTGTCCTATTCCCCATCTTACGCTGGGGGAATTTTTGTGACTTCACCTTCCTATGTATAAGTGTGGCATCTTCCCTTGTATATTCCCCATCTAACGCTGGGGGCATCCACACTTTCTTGGTTACCTATGCATAGCTCTGGAAAACTATTAGAAAAACACAAAAACAATAGAAAATTATTTCTAAAAACACAAAACAATAGAAAATTGTTTCACAAAACACAAAAACAATAGAAAATTGTTTCAAAAAACAAAAACAATAAAAATTGAAAATCACAAAAACAATAGAAAATTTCACAAAAACACAAAAACAATAGAAAATTGTTTCTTGTCAAAAAACACAAAAACAATAGAAAATTGTTTCACAAAACACAAAAACAATAGAAAATTGTTTCATAAAACCAAATCTTGCAAAAATATTTACTTTAGTTTTGCATTGTCTTGTTTATTGCTTTGATTTTTGCTTTTTTTTTACTTTAGTTTCTTCATTATCTTATTTCTTGCTTTTGAAGTGTGTTTTTTGCTAATTGATCATGTACATTATATATTGATTCATGTTCTTTGTACATTTGTGTTGTGTTTTTTGTTGCATTTGGGCATACTTTCGTTAGGATTCATCTTTTCTTGATTAGATTAGATTTATTCTTACTTGTGCATTTTGAAGTGTGTTTTTGCATGCATGCTAGTGGATCATAGTACATTGTTATATTGATTCATTGTGTTCTTTGTTAGCATTTGATTGTGTTTTCTTGTTTCATGTGCATCATTTTGTTATCACATCATCATATTTCCATCACATCTAACATCATCTATACATCATATATCAAGAAAAAAGCTAAGTATACATCATACATGAATGCTAAGCTAATCATCACATATCGTATCATCAAATGGGGGCAAGAGGGATCACAAATATCAAAATCTATCCCCCACACCCATATCATCATATCATCCCATCCACTAAGTATGGCACATCACATGAGAAAAATACATTTGATATACTCTACAAGATCTATCATCTAGAAATCAAAACACATGTGATACATCAAAAAATCATGATACATATACATGTGAAATCAAATCATCTAACATCATAAACACATCTATCTATCCATATACTCAATCGGAAATAAAAAACAATGTCCATCTCATAAACACATATGTCATGTCAAAAATGTCCATATAATACATGTGTGATATATGTCTCAAAAATGATAGATATACATAACTGTAGTACATCAAAAATGCCTTCATCTGAGGCATACAAAAGATGATACATATATCAAAGAATAACAACCTTCATCAGAGGCATGTATCAAAAATTGATATACATCAAAAATGCCTTCATCTGAGGCATACAAAAGATGATACATCTATCAAAGAATAAAGGCCTTCATCAAGAGGCACATGTGTCACATACAATCCTCAAGGCTGACTCGAGCCCTCCGATGGGGTAGCTAGTATATCTCATGGTGGTGGCATATCATGAGCATCGCTAGCTCTCCCTAGCCATGGCTACTCCATTGAGGCTGAGGCCTCTTAGATCTAGTACCTCTGCTCGACTGTTGGCTATAGGAAGGCACTCACCGCTCATTGAAACTACCTCAAAGTATAAGGACCTGTAATAAGAGGCTTTGCCCTCTGTTGTATCCAGATCTCTGTGTGTACAGGTAGTCACCATTTTACCATCTGTGCGTTGGAAGGATACTATCTCTTGAGGCTTGGGAAAGCTTAGCCTAGCCACACATGCTCACCCTCGGCCTATCTTGCTCAAGTTATCATGGGCTACACTGGTTGAGCATGTGTCTACTGATATAGACTCATCACCTAGGCCATCTGCATGGTCATATCTACTAAAAGTGTACAACACTATCACCTCCCTAACTAGCTTGGGCCGAGCCGATCCTTTGGGCATCACTACTAAGATCTGGGCTCGGGCTTGGTCTCTCTCTCTATGTGACCTGATCTCGCTCTACAATAGTTTGTTGTAACTTTTTGTAGGGTGGTTATCTATGCCACCAGAGACCTATCCATGTACTTGGCCTGGAAGACTGACCCTACTCTAAAACTCAGGGCCTAGAGGGTGTGCAGGTGCTGTCCTGGACCCTATGGCCTCGGTCCCTATACCTATGTGGTACCCTACTCATCATGGGGTAATCCATCAAATGGATCCTCTGGGTCATGGCCTGTTGCACCCTCTCTCTGGTCACCACCATGCCAAATCTCTCTCGGTGGTCTAGCACCTGCTGCCTAGGCCTCCTCTGGGATAGTCAGACGTGGGGTAAAACAATCACATACCAATCCAATAATCCATGGTAGTGCCCGGATCTCTAATCTGTAGCGTTGGATCCCATACCTATGGGGCCACCTGTAAGAAACTGGCCCTAGCTCGGGTCACCTATATATGTGGCCCCATGGTCTGCCTCTCCGAGTCTCTATGGGCATACCATATGTTGGGCTACATAACCCCTTGTACCATGCCTAGTTTGTCGGCTTTGGCATCTGTCGACCCTATATAGCTGATAATATAACTATGACTACCTATAAGGAAGTGCTCCACTATACACACACTAAGCTCTATGGCATCCTCTAGCCATTGTATATGCCTGTAGGGTCTCCATATGATATCCTATCTGGAAGCTCATCGAACTCTCGGCGATACCTGTATAAGCTACCCAGGTGACCTCGTACGTCACCACCTACTGAAACCCATACCATGTAAGATGGCTCCTCTAGATCTCGAGCATGAAGAGTGCCCATGGGGCACTCGATAGCAATGTGGTCCCATGACCAAATCTATAGTAGCGAGGTAGGCCCCACCATCTTCTGACGGTGGTAGGTGATAAGATGTAAGTCCCAATAAAGGTGCGCCAGTATGCACTATCCCCAACAATAGTGCTCACCACTAAAGATCCCCTATACTAATGTCATCAAACCTCGTGGAAAAGACATCCTAGTCTTATCAGTGAGTAAAAACCCACTGATAAGTGCCATAACATATAGGGGCCCTTGGTGCAAGTGTAGGATCGGTGATGCACTCATGGAATGAAATAGTCATACCGTCATGAGGTATGTCATCTCGATCAAATAAATCCCAAAAAGCTTCCCTAATCTACCTAGCATCAGAAGTGTACTCAATCAGTGTACCCAGGATGGGCATGCAAAGAATCCACCACACATCCTCCAAAGTCATGGTCATCTCTCTCATAGGGAGTCGAAAGCACTGACTCTCATGTATGCCACCGATCGGCCAATGCAATAAGCAGACCATGATCCAATGTGATAGAAGGCATCTGAGACATGGGCCTAGGCCCATTACCTCTAGAAGAATAGCTACACACATGCCGGTCTCACCGACGCATGCTCCCCTCTAGCTCAGTGATTCGTGAATGATGCTCCCACATCTGAAGCACTAGCAAACATCTCTATAAAATCAATCCACTCATTAGTTACTAACATTTCTTCTAAAAATCTATCTATCATTTTTAGGGTTAACCCAAAAATCCTAAATTTTCTTCTAAATGCCATCATTTTGGCATTTTCTTATCTATCTTCCATCGGCCTAGTGCATCCTCGTGAATTTGTGGTGTGTGCATTCCCCATTTTGGCACATGCGCATGCATGTGCTATCTTCACGGGAACTGTGCGCCTTTCAATCGGTGCACTTGTGCCCTTTTGAGCATGTGCGCCACTATTTTAGCACATGCGCATATGCGGTGAACTAACTAAGGGTGCTTGCACCATCAATTGCATCCCTGTGCATGGTGTGTGTGCGCTACTCTTTATACATGTGCGCTGCCCTTTGGTGTGTGCACGGTTGCACACATATGTGGCGCTGCATGCATGCGTGTGTGTGTGTGGAGTGTACCTACATGTGTGTGCACATCCACCCTAAGTGCCTGCCCCTAATTGAGATGCTTAGCCACCTTTACCACATGCTTGTGCCTATGCGTGTGTGTGCCCAACATGAACCCTAACCCTAATTCCTAATTCTAGGGCATTAATTAAAAAATTGATAAGGAGGGTTTGAGTACTCATAAAGATGCCATCGTCGACGTGCCACTTGTACCCTTGGACTGTGTCTTCCCATCTCAATCGGTCTTGTGCTATCACCATCATCCTCATCACTGTCAGAGCCTCACGGTAAAAACTCAATGGTGGTCGGTAAGAAATGAATTGGTCGCATGTTGATTTACCCCCCGGTGGGGTATATCAACCTATTTTTCACCATTGTGAATGCCTGGAGGCTTGTTTCGATCATCGTTTTCTCTGTCACCGTTGAATAATTATTTTAATTAAATAATTATTTTTCTTTTATTTTTCACCATGTTGGGGCATTTTTTCCATCTAATACCCCTTTCTTCTCCCTAGGACAATTTTTATTGCTCCTAGGTGATTTTTCTTCTTATCCACACTCTCGTCGTAATATAATTATTTTCAAAATAATTATTTTATTAATTTTTCCACTAAACAAGGACATTATTTGTCACTTGTTTCTTCTTTTTCTTCCCTGAGGGCATGTTTTTTGCACTTAGGTCCTTCATTCTATTTCTTCTAGTTTCTTCTCCTATCCACCACATTTATATATATATATCACTTGAAAAAAATCCAAAAATAGGCAAATTTTTCACAAAATCCTAAAAAAAGTAAAAAACCTGTAAAACAATAGGTAACGCTTGCTTATATATGAAACTTGTATCTTATATATGGTATTCTCTCCATATCACTAGTTTGTTTCAAATCTTCTATATGACTCACGAGATCATTTGGATTCAAACCATTAAAGCTTTTTTTTTCACATGTACTCTAGGGGCATCCTAAAAGTAAATTTCGTTTGCACACAAAGCTTTCTACTTGGAGGTGTCCATTATCATTTCCCCTTGCATATATCCTTGCTTGGGGCATCATTTTTAACCCTTGTGTCAATCACGAACATGTGGATCTCTTCTAACAAACATTTGTAAAAGCTGTCTTGCCATTGTTGGGTTGGATATGTGTGTTTCGTACTTGTTTTCCCTGTTCAATGAGCTTGTTTCCTTCTTGTATTGCATTGCATTGTGTATGTTTGCATGGAGTTGGTATCTTCAACAAGGGAAAATTGTTCATAGTATGGCTTTTCATGTCATTCTACTTTTGTCGTATGCTTATATTTTTCAAGGATGATGACGTAGATCTTTTGGCAATATGATGACACTAAAATTGTTCCAATGCAAATGCTAGAGGATAATTTTTTCTCTCCACTTCTCCATATTTCTTCTACATCACTTTCCTCCCACCACTATTCTTCTCTCGCTTCACCTAGGACATCTTCCCCTACCCATTCTTCTATCCATTTCTCACCTTTTTGATTGTCGATCGTCTTCCTTCATCACCCCATCGACACTCGAGGGGGCATCTCTCCCTCTACTAATTTTTCTTCTATCCCTTCAAAATTTCATTCGTCTACTATCTTTGAAGTGGCGTCACTTACGCCACCCCAAAGAGGGGAAAATGTAGACACCCATAATTATGCCCGAGCAATTTAAATACTTAAATTGTGCTAATTATCTCCTTTCCTACAAATTGGCGACATACCATCAAAAGTGCTCACCTTCTCTCCTATTGTCGTTAATTAATTACACTACGCTAATTAATTAAGTCATCTATCCAACAAATATCTTAATTAACAACCTTCCATTAATTAATCCCCTCTTCTATCTAGAACTAATTAATTATTATTAATTAATTAGCTTCCCCTTTCATTTAACCAATAAATCAATATTTAATTGATTTAATCCCCTTTTATAGTCTAAATCATGCTAATATTCCTCTAAAAGTTTTTATAAGCTTGCACATCTATTAATTAAATCATCTTGATTAATTAAAAGGCCCCCTTATCCACATGAGTCACTAAAGGACAAACAAACCCTCCTAAAGTTAACTCAACCCTATCTAAACCCCCCTTATCCATAACTAACTCAACATCCCTATTATCCCACATGCAAAGGGATGTAGTGATTCCTTTATCCATTGGGCTATATAAAGAGCCCTCCTCCTACCTTTACACTTACACCTAAATTCCTTGAGAAGACAAAAGAAAAGCACATAGAAAATAGACTAAAAGCTTTCCTTTGTTATTCTTGAGAATTCACCACTTGAAGAGTTAAGCCTCTTTTTCTAGCCAAAGTGCTTGGGTCATATGGGAAGAGTCAAAAGGGTCTTGTAGCCCAACTTTGATAAGCTCTCATTCCTAGGTTCTTGGATATCAAAAACAACTAATTTGATTGCCATGGAGCCTACATAGGTCCATTTACTTATTTGTTGGTAATCTAGAGAAGTAGAGGTTTAAATACTTTAGCATGTTAATTCAAAGTTAATGCATTATGCTTAGTATTAATCTTGTTTAGCTCTCATCTTTGATGGTGCTTAGATTTTGTCATTAGCTTTGTTATAGAACTATTTAGGTGGTAGTTCTTATTCATCTAACTTAGCTTAAGCACAAAACCATGCACACAACATTTATTTAATGAAAATAATATTTAAATAATAAAAATATCACTTTATTAAAATATTTTAATAAAAATATAATTTAATAATTTTTGTGGGACCCCCAAGATTAGAGTTTCCTTTCATTTGAACATGGCGGGATTGTCTCAATGCATGGCTAAAATTAGAGAGTTGAGCTCCTTTCTCGTGGATTGACAAGTTCTTCCATGTTCGAGTGAGATTTGATGAACTCACCTCGTCAGTTCAACACACCCCCAAGTTATGCGATATCATCATTTCATCAAGCTCAAATTAGTTTATCGAGCCACTACAAGCTCCTTCATTTGTGAATCTCTCGACATTATCCTCCCTCCACTCAAATCCATGAGCTCTACCTTCCTTTCCATGAGTCGATCCTATGACCAAACCGTCTTATGCATCGAAACCTGTCTTTGAGCTATCCATCTTAGTAATCTGAAATCCTTTGTACTATATTAGCTCACCTCTTGCTTTAACCCTAATGACTTCCATTTTACTAGCTCATTCCATTCAAATGACTTGATGTCAAGCTCAAACTGAATTATCCATCTCATGGTGTGACTCCATTAGCTTCGAGCTTCAAAATCTTCTTTCTCTCGGCTAAGATCTACTTACCCCTTCACAAGCTCATCAAACTCCTCTCCGGTGTCATGCATGTATTCCCTCACCGAGCTTGATCTCTTTAACTCGAGTCTTCCCCGACTTTATTATTCAAGATCCTTCCAATTCCCGTACCATGCATAGTTCTCGAGTGCAAGATGTACGGGATCATCATTTAAAACTCAGCCTAGTAAGCTTGATCGACATCCCAAACTATATTTCACCCTGAGGTATTTGTATCTTACCCATGAGATTCTCATTGACTCGGTGCCATGAATATTTTGCTGCCATTAATATTTCTTCCGCCCATGCTTTGACTTGATGGATGCTTGGTCTTGGACGCAGTCTTAGCATTCTCAGGCATGTCCTTTAACTCGCTCAATAAGCCATATGGTAAAATCCCTAAATGGCTCAATAGCTAATATTCTGGCTCATTGTATTCATGAGCCCACCTTTGCCCATGTGATGATGTCCAAGCTGACTTACGCATAATTCAAGACTTAGATTCATGAAAAAAATTGATCCTCCTGTGTGCTCGGAATTCATCTTCACTCCATGAGCTAGAATCAACCTTTCTATGGCCAGTATACTTAGCTCAGACTTTCCAATGTTGACCAATCAAAGTGTTCCACCTCGGATCTCTTATAACTAATATGGTGCCACCTCAACCGTTTATGACTTGGTCAAAGGGCCTACATGGATTCTTCACACAACCCTTTTGTGCATATAATGACCGAGAAACTCAAGCATTAAACCTGTCAAATGTCTATGAGCTCCTCCTCCTCATTACCTTTCATGAAACCTACCTTGTAAACCAAGTCATCGGATGAATCACCTAATAACTCAATGACGATGAGACTAGGACTCCCCACAAATCGCCAAGCTCGTTGAACATTGCTCTACCTCCATGAACTAGCCAAATTATTTGGCATCAAACTTATTCCCGCAATGGCATGTTTGCTTGGCAGAATTTGACCCTTGGCACATCATCGTTATTTTCCCCACTTGTCCATGCTCACATGAATCTCTGCATCTTAGAAATGCGAGTATCAAAACCCTAGATGTGGAACATTTATCTTGGTTTTCCATTTTCAAAATCCCACTTAGCCATTTGTTCACTAATCTCCCGAGATCCCCATGTCGATAATTGAAGTGTGGAATTTTTGTACTATTTTACCAATTTGACAGGAAATGAACCCAAGATTCTTGAAGCCCTGCGCATTTCCACATTGGCTTAGATTAATCAAGCTCTAAGATAATTATCCCGAATCAACCCCATAAAATCTTCGAAAGCATTGAGTGACTCACCCTTACTCTCTGATTTCCATATTTCATGACTAAATTATTTCTTGCTTTTGTGTATTCATCTTCATCGAGTCACTTGTGCATTTATATGGATCTCCATACTCTCCGAAGTGTACAACCCGAGCTATGACCAACTCAACCTATCCACCTATTCTAAAAATGGGCATCATCTTGGTGACACATATGAGCCATCTCATGGCCCATTCAACCCGGTTCATTTCTCGTATAAACATTACCAAGTTCACCTCCGACAAGCTATCCGATCAACATACTAACATGCCTTTGTGCTCATTAGTTGGGCCACTCACCGATAAACTTGACCCATGCTTCTTGTGAGTTGAACCGATCGATTTCCCATGAGACATAACTTAGATAAACTTGATCAACATGACCGTTGCTTCACCATACACATTCATTTTCTATGTACCATGCAAATCTCCCAATATTTTCTCAAGGTCCATCAACTCAACCTACAAATTATAACTTGTCGAGACTTTTCCTTTTTCAGCCTTGAATATCAACCCAACTTTGGCTCAAATGACGTCAAGTCCCATTTAGAATCACAAGCTTAACATCAAACCATCACCTCTAAGTTGTTCTATTATTTAAACATTTATCTCAATGTTGTTGAGTTAATTCCTACATGCAATGTAGTATTCTACCAAGCTCCCATTCCGAGCTTGAGCTCAAGCCATGTTACGAGTTATTTGTATAATGAGCCAAGCTCCGAGTTAAAGGATCCAAGCTACCAAGTTGATCTCCTTCACGGACACTCGAGCATCAATTCTTCCTTGTACCGATCCTCTTTATACTCTCATCATCCATTCCATCCGCTTGGTGAGATCATTGATTGTTGTTCGAATTTCTGCTAAAACTACCTCGTCAAGCCATTGATAGCAATGTAGATGTATTTGTGTTGGTATCAAGCCGATTCACCTCTCTTCAAAATGTCGACATTCTAACAAGCTCGACACCCAAGCTAAATGTCTCACAACACCGCCATTTGTCAAGCTCTTATTCTTCTCACTATGCATCATTCTTTTTGATGATGTGTTCCTTAGGCTCGAGATTATTCACCATCTCCGAATTAGCCCATCCCTTTCACCATGCATCAATGAGTCCACGAAGCTTGATCTCACTAAACTCTTACCATGAACTCATCCTCGAGCCTACTCATCTAGCCAAAACCACCGAGATAACATTTGAATTCCTTGTCAAGCTTTTATTCTCATCCTTTCTCAAGCAATGTGTCCACCATATTTGATTTGCTTTGATTTCCCTAGCTATGTGTTATTTATTCCTCTTTGTAAATACCTTGTGTACTTTTAACATCGTTGAATCATCTCGAATCTACTAATGAGTTGGCTCCATTAATTCCTTAGCTCGATCATTCCAATTATGAGCTATTCTTTAAGCTCACCAATAATTCTTTCACTGCATAGTCGAACCCGGTTCCATTCTATGTCTTGATGAATTAAGCCTACCGAACTCAACATTAAAATGACAAGAGCTCATCGAGCTTTTCTTCGTGTGACCTATTTCGACAAATCTTTAAGATTTGTAGTGACTCATTTAAAAAAATTAAATTTTCTATGAATCAATGGGTTATGGAGTTAGAATAAGTCACCTAAAAACTTGGATACCAATTTTGACCAATTTTACCATGGTGAGTTGAAATGGGCTCACCTGGGCTAATCTTCATGCTAGGAAAAATTTGAACCTCTAAGACTCAAAAAGGGGAAAATAGCTTAGTATGAATCCGAAACCGAAGGAACACTATGAGCACTCCGTAACACAAAATTTACCTTGAACATCCTGAAATGCTTCATGAAGATCCTTTTCATTCCTAGATTACTATAGATCCTCACTTTGTCAATTTTGTCACAAGTGGAAAAATTCGGTAACATTTTTGCGACATCTTGGGGATGATTGTCTTCTAAGAACTAGTCCAAAGAGTAGCCTTAAGTAATGTATTGAGCATGGAGTAAATGTTAGCATACTGAAACTGATTCGATTTGCGAGATGGATCCTAAAGTCTTCTTCGAACATTGTTGATCCTAAACCTACCGACAATGCTAAGTAGGAAGTATATTAAATCGATGAATTCCTAGAATCTATAGCACACTTTGGAGTTTCGTATGAATCATATGTTAAGTTTGTGATATCATGAAAATCTTATTGAAACTTAAACCGTCTCCTTGTTCTAAAAAATTTCCACTTTCGATACATTGTGCAAGAGTAATGACAAAACAAAACACACACCGAAACTGAAAACCATACATACTTCAAATGAAACATGCAGGGTATGCTAGAAACTTATTATGCTAAAAGAAAACCTATTCCTACTCTATACTAATTGGAGGCACAAGTGAGCTAAACAAACCCTACAATTGGTTGTGTAAAATAGCTTCCTTTCCTCACAATGGGCAGCCATGTAGATGATTTGACAATGGACATGACTAAGACTAAGAGTGAAAAATTGAAACAAGCCCAATTCTCCACTTGGTCCACCAAGGCATCAATTGGAAAGAGAAAGTATGCCTCTTTTAGTTGCTCTGTATTTGTTTTGTAGAGGCACTGCAACTGATCCTTGGGGTTGTGAAACTCATCCTCACATTCTGAAGTGAATGTGATTGGCTGCAACTTCTCCTTTGGTTCTAATGAATCAAATACCTTATGGGACATGACCTCATCCTTTGAATATGACCTCCTCTTTGAGCTTCCATTTTAATAATAAATTCTAGCTGAAGACATTCTTGAAAAATATTGTTCATGACATGATTTCCCTCTTGTTTTCCATTTTCAAACAACTGATCTTCTACCTTGATGAATGGTATAGAAGTGATGTCCTCTTTGTACCCCTTTCCTTCTTTGACAACAAGAAAATATTCCATAACATGCAATTTTGAATTGTTCACAATCTCAATGTGAACCCTCATAAATATCTAAAATACGTTGCTCATATAAGAATTCCTCCTCCTTCATCATTGGTTCATGAACTAAGTTGGATTCCCTAATTGAGAGAAAGAAATTATCGATGATATCATCTCCGTAAAATTCTTTTGAAACTGTACTAGCTTATTCCATGACTTATATTGATACAATAATCCTTTTGTATTGGAAATGAGGATGTGGGACAACCAAATTACCTAGTTCTAGAGGCTCTTGTTCAACGAGGCACTCCTCCAAATCTGACAAATAGTCTACTCCTCTAAGACCTAGATGTTGCAAGGTTTCAAATTCTTCCACCATGATATTATTTGGATTGGAATTTTTTTCACCTTGATTTTCGTCATTCTCAAACATGAAATTAGAAAGATCAAACCCATCTAAGAAATCATATTTTTACAAAGATGGAGAGGATAAAGGATTTAAAACTTCTGAACTTGCATAGGAGACTTATGAATTTACATGGTCTTTATTCACAACCTAAAGTTCCTCATGACTAGTTGTAGTATGTGGTAATGACCTTGAAGGAATAATGCAACATTCCAAAAGTTCTGTGAGCTATTGACATGCATGGAAGTTTGGATTACTGCACTCATTATAATAAACTTGTACACTTGAGATTATTTCTTCTTCAACTTGCACATGTTATTCTTCTGGAAGATTTAGAGTTAGCTCTTGCTCTTCTACAAATGGTTTTTCCACTTGTGGTGATTCAACCTCATTCGATGATATGACATCAATATGGATACTATATTATGAACATGTAGACTATTGGTCTTCATCCTTCATCTATGGATTTATTTCTGGTACAAAACTAGTTTGTTCCACTTGTTCTTGAGCCTCAACTCGGAAGAAGGTTTGGTTAGAAGTGGAGTTTTCTTGATGTTCAGTTTTGCAGCCCACTCCTTCAATTTGTTTGCAAGATCTTCCTTACTAGTCTCCTCAACCATATACTCCTCCCTTTTTCTCATTTCTTGATGATGCTCCTCCCAAAATGGATTTGGGACTATAAGAGGAGGGGCGGGTTGGGATTCAACTGATTCCCTCACTATTTGAGGAAGTGGAAGAGATTCAACTTCTTGTCTTGATGGCCCTTGTAGAAAAGAAGGAACTTTAGAAGAATGAGGCATGGAAGATACATGATGGGATGGAGGAATAAGAGATGAAGCAGTGAATTCCACCATAGGGGTTATAACTAGAAGGTTACGATTATGGGACTCAAGTTGAAATTGCATGGATGGAAACATGGGAAGAGGGTTAATAGATGGTAATGTAGGGACCTCCCATTGACAGGATTAACTAACATTACATTTGTGAGCATCCCTCTTCTTGATCCATTCTCCTACTTGAGTCATTTTCTTGATTATGAATTGAAGGATTTGTTGAGGATTAAGCTCACATGGTATAGAGCCAGTCCAGGGGTATGGAATGTTGAAGCCAATATGGGTTGCCTTTTTCATTTCATTCATCCTTATTTGCACCATGTTATACTCCAACTCTCAAACCTTATTTTGTAAGTGGTCTTCCTCAGGTGTAGGATGGCCTCTAGAATCTGCATGTCATTGTTCTTCAGTAGCCCCAAAGTTTGGTGGGTGACCAAATTGATCTGCATCTTGCTCATGTGGACATGCATGCTCAAACTAATATTCATCATGAAACTGTTCTGGAGGTGGATTATAATATCCTGGAGATGGAAAGATCTATCTCACATTAAGTGGGAATCCCACTGTGGGATGGAAACCATGTTTGCACCGCTTCATGAATGAGAGAAGAATGGAAAGATATGGAAGTAAACTAGATGGAAATGGGTAAAAATGAAGGTCTATAACACAGAAAGTGGGTTACTTTGACCAATGGAGTCGCTAGTTGTGCTTGGGAATACCTCCTAAGGCTGAAATTTCACTAGGAGCACAACTTAATAAAATAAAGTGAACACAATACTCACACCCATGAAAGATATGACTCTTGTGGTCCCACCAGGCATGCCAAAAAATGTTATCACTAAATCATTGCACCCTCCAAATGGCCAAGTGATGGATAGGGCATTTGGTGTGATTGGGTAACATGGGATCACCTCTCAAGTTGTGGGACTTGGGCTTGAGGTGAACCTCCAAAGAATGTCAGCTTCCTCTTCCTAAACTAAACACAACACTACTTTTAATGTAATAAAAAAACTAACTAGACCTATGATAACATTTTCATGGGGGTAAGGGGGAGAGATTTGCAAGAAATAAAACCTATACTAGAAGTGGTGATGCACCAAGAAAGGGTGTTGCTAGACAATTTTTTTGGTTTTCCAGTGAAGGAAGATGAAAATGAGAAGGATGAATAAGCACCATAACTCAAACACATACAAAGCTTCACTCCCAGATAAGCACATAACTCCCAAAACCTGCAATGGAACATCGAAGTTGCACAAGTATACCTACATACACAAGAAAGGCACAAAGAAGTAGCTAAAATGATGAAAGGACAAATAATTAGGCACAAAACACAATTTTATTACTTCAATCACATGCAAAATGCATCATTACATGAGGAAAAGAATTTTTTTCCATTACAATGTTGGAAAAGAGGCTTGAAAGTCCCCACAATCCATAATAGACTAGCTTGTAGAAGAGAGAGATGAATACTGAAAAATGTCCAACCTGTCTAACCCTTTGGAATGATTTCTTCATTTACATTTATAGAAAAATACCTATAAGAGAAGAGAGAATAAATCATAAATTCCTGGCCTAAAATGTAGCACATTGTGGCCTACATTAATTATAGAATTAGTTACACCACTTAGGAACATTCCGTCATGTCTCACTAATGCAAGGTTTGACTTATCCATTTATTTAATTAAAAGAATATTTAAATAATAAAAATATCACTTTATTAAAATATTCTAATAAAAATATAATTTAATAATTTTGGTGGGACCCCCAAGGTTGGTTTGCATTGAAGGGGAATCCCTTGAGAGAAGGGCCAACTCGGTGGTTGGCTCGCCTGCCAACTCACCGAGTTGGTCGATGAGTTCCCTTTCATTTGAACATAGCGGGATGGTCTCAATACATGGCTCAAATTGGAGAGTTGAGCTCCTTTCTCATGGATTTCCGAGTTATTCCATGTTCGGGTGAGCCTTGGTGAACTCACCTTGTTGATTCTAGATACCCCCAAGTTATACGAGCTCATCATTTCACCGAGCTCAAATCAATTTACTAGGCCACTTTGAGATACTTCATTTCGTGCAACACCCAAAAATATCCTCCCTCTAGTTCGAATCCATGATCTTTTCCTTCCTCGGCATGTGTCCAATCCTATGAACAAGCCATATTATGCATCCAGCTTGCTCTGAGCTATCCATCTTGGTGACTAAACTCCTCTGCACTATGTTAGCTCACCTCTTGCTTGACCCCACCGAATTCCATTTTAATAGCTTGTTCTATTCAAATAACTTGATGCCAAGCTCAAACCGAGATACCCATCTCATGGATTGACTCCATGAATTTCGAACTTCAAAATATTCTTTCTCTCAGGCTAAGATCTATGTACCCCTTCATGAGCTCATTAGAATCCTTTCTATCATCATGCATGTATTCCCTCACCGAGCTTGATCTCTTCAACTCAAGTATTCCTTCGCATCCTCATTCGAGCTCCTTCCAGTTCTTACAACATGCATATTTCTGAGTGATCCAATCTATGAGCTCATCATTTCAAACTCGACCTAGTCAGATAAGTCAACATCCCAAACTATCTTTCACTCTGAGGTCTTCGTGTCTTACCTGTGAGCTTCTCATTGTCTCCATGCCTTGAATATTTCTTCTGATCATGCTTTGAATTGATGTATTCTCGGTCTTGGCCATAGTCTTGGCATTCTTAGGCATGTCCCTTAACTCACTTAGAAAAACATATGGTTAACTCCCCAAATGGATCAATATCTAAGCTTCTATCTCATAGTATTCACAAGCCCACCTTTACCCATGTGATGATGTCCAAGATGACTTATGCACAAATCACAACTTGATTTCATGAAAAAATTGATCCTCCCTGTGTTCTTAGAATTCTTCTTCACTCCATGAGCTAGAATCAACCTCACAATGGCCTGTATGCTTAGCTCGGACTTGCCAATGTTGATCATCCAAAGTGTTCCACCCCGGATCTCTTACAACTAATCCGGTGCCACCTTGACCACTCATGACTTGGTCAAAGGGCCTGTGTGGATGCTTCACACCACCCTTTCATGCATTCAATGGTCAAAGAACTCAACACTAAACCTATCAACCATATGTAAGTGAGTTCCTTCTCATTACCTTTTGTGAAACCTACCATGTAAACCAAGTCACCGGATGAATCACCTGCTAACTTGGTGATGGAATCAGACTCCCCATGACTCACTAAGATCATTGAACATTACTTTGCCTCCATGCACTAGCTGAATGATTTGGTATCAAACTTGTTCCCACAATGACACATTTGCTTGGAAAAAAATTACACTTGGCACACCATCATTATTTTCCCCACTTGGCCACCCTCGTATGAATCTCCACATCTTGGAAATGTGAATATCAGAAACCCTAGACATGGAACATTTATCTCAGTTTTCCATCATCAAAGTCCCACTTGGCCATATAGTCACTAATCTCCCTGAGATCCCCACGTCGATAATTGAAGTGTGGAATTTTTGCACTATTTGGCCAATTTGACAGGAAATGAACCCAAGATTTCCTGAAGCCCCTACATTTCCACGTTGGCTCGGCTCGATCGAGCTCGAGATAATTATCCAAAATTGACCTGTAAGCTCGAGTGTTGAGTGACTCGGCCCTAACTCGATGATTTCCATATTTCATGACCGACTTAGTTCTTGCTTCTATGTATTCATCTTCATCGATTCACTCATGCATTTATATGGATCTCCACACTTGCTGAAGTGCAAACCCCAAGCTATGGATGACTCGACATATCCACATGTTATTTAACTGGGTATTGGCTTGGCTAACACCTATGAGCCATCTCATGACCCATTTGAATTGGTCCATTTATGTGTAGACATTTCTAGGTTTAGCTCCTGATGAGATATCCTAAACCACGTACTAACATGCCTTCATTTTCATGAGTTGGGCCACTCATTGATCAACTCGACCCCATCGTGCTTGTGAGTCTAACCGATTGATTTTCCACGAGACATAACTCAACTAAACTCTATCAACTTGACCATTTCTTCACCATATGTGTTTGTTTTCTCTGTGCCATGCAAATATCCTGATATTTTCTCAAGCTCCATCAAATTAACCTAAAAATTCTAACTTACCAAGAATTTTCCTTTTTCATCCTTGAATATCAACCTAACCCTACCTCAAACAATGCCAAGTCCCATTTAGACTCACAATATTGACATTGAGCAATCACTTCCGAGTTGTTATATTGTTTGAACATTGATCTCACTGGTTCTGAGTCAATTCCCACATGCAACGTAGTATTCTTCCAAGTGCCCATTCCTGAGCTTGAGCTCACCCCGTGTTCCGAGTTATTTGTATAATGAGCTAAGATCCTAGTTCAAGGATCCAAGCCATCGAAGTTGATCTCCTTTTCAGACCCTCTAAGCATCAAGTTTTCCTTGTGCCGATCCTCTTTATACTACCATCATCCATTTCATCCACCTGGTGATCTCATTTGATCATTTTTCAATTTTTTTCCAAAACTACACCATCAAGCCATTGATAACAATGTAGATGCATTTGTACTGGTATCGATCCCGACTCACCACTCTTCAAAAGGTCAACATTCTAACAAGATTGAAACCTAAGCTAAATGTCTCACAACACCACCATTTGTCGAGATTTTATTCTTCTCAACCATGTGTTCCTTAGACTCTAAGATCATTCACCATCTCCAACTCATCCCATCCCTTTCACCATGCATCAATGAGTCCATGAATCTTGATCTCACGAACTTATTACCACGAGCTCATCCCCAAGCCTACTCATTTGGAAAAAACCACCAAGATAACATTTGAATGCCTCACCAAGGTGTTATTCTCATCCGTGCTTGAGAAACTCACCCACCATATTCGAGTTGCTTCGATCACCCTAGATGTGTGTTATGTATTCCTCTTTGCAAATACCTTGTGGAATTTTAAAACTCGCTGACTCATCCAACTCTACCAACGAGTTGGCTCTGTTACTTTTTTAACTTGGTCATTCCAATTTTGAGCTATGCCTTGAGCTCACCAAGAATTATTCCGCTACAAATTCAAACCCAGTTCCATTCTATGGCTTGACGACTTGAGCTTGCTGAGATCAAAATTAAAATGATGATAGCTCATGGAGTTTTGCCTCTTGTGACCTATTTTGACACATCTTTAAGCTTTCCTTTGAATCATTTCAAAAACTTTCAATTTTTTCGTGAATCAATGGGTTATGGAGTTAGAATAAGTCACCTGAAATCTTAGATACCAATTTTGACCAATTTTTACCATGGTGACTTGAAATGGGCCCACCGAGGCTAATCTTCTTGCTAGGAAAACTTGGAACCTCCAAGACTCAAAAAAGGGGAAAATAGTTTAATGTGAATAAAAAACTGATTTGGAACATTATGAGCACTCCCTAACAAAAAATTTACCCAGAACATCTTAGAATGCTCCATGAAGATCCTTTTCTAGTCGTAGAGTACTATAGACCCTCGTTCTAATTTTTTTCACAAGTGGAATTTTTTTATAAAAACTATTTTGATATGTGGCTATATTCTACCTCTTTTGACATTTTGAGTAATGTCAAACCCTTCCCCTACTATGGATAACCTATATGTGGATTCATTTTCTTTCCTTGGACTGAAATGGGTATGAAAGACTTAAAATATTCCTAAATATTCCATACCATACTATGCTTGTAAGTTTTCAACAAGTCATTCTTAGCTGCATTTAGTCCCATGACCTTGTTTAGAATAAGCACACTATCCCCCAAAGTCCCCAATTATTTTATCTTCTTCTCTCTTACCCATTGTAGGTCATGTATGAAAGATTAATACTCCTTTGCATTGTAAGAAAATTGCAATTGAAATATGAGAGTGGAATAATACTTCACACTTGAAGGGGATACAAACACTACACCTCCCCTACTCCTTATCCGATAATTGATCCATCAAATTAAATATACCAAATGCCTTCATCCTACGATCTACTTTCATAATAATATCAGAACATGTGAATCTTCCTCATGCAAGCAATATATACATAGGATAACTTATTTGATCTATTTGTATGGGTCAAATACATGGAATTTAGCTCCCTATTTTTCAAGTAACAAATAAAAATGCCTTCAATTTGAGTATCTTCTTCTTAGACACTTGGGTGATCCTCCTAATCAAATATTGTGCAATTTACATTGATTAAGATGGGAACATAAGGTTCTATATGATATGTAGCAATTGGTTTTGATCTTATAGTATCCTTGGTGCCATACATCATTGTGAAAATCATACGAGATTAATCCGCGGATAGGTATCTGCTGATATTAGAAGTGAAATCCTTTGAGAGGCACAAAACAAAGAAAGGGTGAAGGTTAATGATGAAAACATCCTGTAAATTTGACAAACTAGAACTTGAGTGACATGTGAAGCTTATACCTATGAAAAAACCAATAGTTCCCACTACAATCCCATCCAATTGCACCACTCCTTTAAAGAGTGACTCATATTCAAGACCAACCTAGTCTTCTATTTTTTTAGGCATCATTGAACTACTTATCCATGATTCAATCATGAAATTGTGCACTAGATGATAGCCTATGATGATAGATACATAGAAAGGTGGTAGATTCATTTTTTATTTGGTTGGTCATATTTTTTCGAAGAGAGTTGGTGAGTAAAACATTTTTCTTTTCTTTAGGGGCTCTATGCAGTATGGATAGGTTAGCCAAGGCGGCTTGAAAATTTTCTCTTTTTCTAGGAATAACAAGAGATTACCACATTGAAATACTTACATTGGTCTTTTTAAATTATTGTAGGATGTTAAAAGGAGTACCCATAAACTTTTGTAATAGAGGAGTGATGCTTTTCTTATTCATCTATTCAATCCAAGGTCTTTCTTTGGGTTGCAAAATTTCTACATCCTATGGAATTTTATTATGTTGTGAATCCTACTTGTTTGGTGGATCCAAAATGTTCCATGGATTGGTAGTTCACTACAACTTTACTATGTTAGATGTGGATTACTTATTGAAAAATGGAATCCACCCAAGTACGTGAGTAAGAGATGGAGTTTTGGTTCCTTTTGTCTTATTTTTACATTGTGCTTATGTATATACTTAAAGAAGGTGGTTGATTTTCCCTGGAGTTGAATGATTCCATAGAAATCCTCCATTTACTAAGTCACAAGTGAAGTATCACTTGAGGACATATCTTGAGTAATCTCTTGTGGCTGATTTTTCTCCAAAGATGCACGTTAAGAGAAATATGCATTTTGCACCATCAAAGCTTGGTTTAGAATGCCATTGAGGAAAGTTACTTGGTTGTGTGGAAGATTGAAAGGGAAACACCAATCATAATAATTTATAAGATTATTTTGTCTTTGGGACTTAGGCTTTATATGAATTATCCATATTAGGATTATATGTTGAAATGGATTTGCAGGAATGATTTGATTTTGATTCGATGAGTGCCTTAGAATGGTGGTTTATTTGGTGGAAGGGTGGAATTGTTAGGTTGGTATGGAGGATGATAAGGTCTAAAATTCTAAGATTTTTTCCTCTTTAAGGATACCAAATGATTCCCAAAAAATTTCCATTGCTTCATGAATTCTTACAATTTAATTGAAGGGATTATAGAAGTAGATACCTCACTTGAGATTTGGATTATTGGGCATGGAATATGATCTAATCCAGGTATTTGGTAAGGTGTGGATGTCCCTACCTTTTCAAAATGGAAATTTGAGGTCTAGGTGCAAGTTTCTCGGCCTGTATAATATTGTTTTCTACTATAATAGAAATTTCATAAACATCTAGTAAAGTTCTACCCCATGGACTGAATCATGATAGAAATGTCACTATTTAAATCCCTTAGATAATATAGAAATGCATAATGAGGTCTAAATCTTACCATTTGGGGGATCCTTTCCCAATTTATCTGGGATATGATGTTAAAATTAGTCATTGGATCATGTGGTTCCCTCTTTGTTGTAGTTACCACTCCACCATGGATAAATGGTATTCCTTATCATCAAAATAAATGCAAAAATATGCTCTTAACTCATCCTAGTTAGAGGTAGAGTTAAATCTTAATATTTTGTACCATTATAGAGATTTTACCTTGGAAGAAGCATCCAAAAATATGAATGTATAGTTATCTTGTGTAACATGGCATAATGAAAAAATGTTTACAACATCCTTAATGTGCTTAATAAGAGTTGCAATGTTCTCTCTAGTGAAGAAAGATACACTCTTGAGGGACGCATTTGGAATGCCATCATATTGAGCCAAAAGTAGAGGAATTAATCCATTGAATGTGAAAAATGATTGATTCCTCATATGGGTGTTGTCCACTCAAAATTCCCTGCTCTGATGAAAGTAAAAATTTCAAAATTTTGAGTTTAAGTGTTTTCTCTAATGTACCGAAGTCGTGAAATTGAGAAAAGTATGCATTTTGGGTCTTTTTGTGTGTTTTTCGGGCCTGTCGGACATTTTTGTCCCGCGTGTCCCAAGTTCCGAAGTGCGTTTTGTTCCCCGATCGGCCGATTTCCCTGAAGTTGTCCCGATTTCGGACCCGTCGGAACTTTTCGTCCCAAGTGTCCCAAAATTTTCGTGCGAGTTGTTCAATTTTCGGCCGAAACACCCGAACTGCGTACTTCGCGCGTCTTCGTCTCGAATGTCCCAAACTTCTCTAGACCTATTGTAACATTTTCACCCGAACCACCCGAGTCGCGTGCCGGATCACCCGAACCGCATACTTCGCACTTTCATGTTCCAAATGTCCCAAAGTTAATTCTGCAAGCTGTTCCATTTTCGGCCGAAACGCTCGAACCGCGTACTTCGTGTACTTGCGCTCTAAATGTCCCAAAATTTTCCGGACTCATTGTCACCTTTTTTCACTGAAACGCCTTGAACCAAGCGTCCTTCATGCGTTTTCATCCCAAATGCCCCAAAATGCATTTGTGTGTCTTCTCCATGTTTCGCCCAGAATCGGTCGAGCCGCGTGTTTCGCACATTCACGTCTCACATGTCCCAAGCGAACCAAATGCCATTCATACTTAGTTTTCCCACTCTACCCGAATATGTTGTTTTTCAAACTAATAGATATGAATGTAATGCACATTGATCACCGTTCTCTCTCCTCAATGGATATATAACGAGCAAGCCACCTTTGCAATTATTACATTGTTTCCATGCTACCCTTGCTCGAACCCTTGCAACCTAATTCCTTGCGTGTGTATCCCTTTTCTCTGTAATTCCTCCCCGAATTTAGGTTGCGGCTCTGATACTATCAATATGAAGATCGAAGTCCTGGAGGAGGCTTTGGGAGAACTAAAGAACAGTTGGCAGAAGGGCGAAGCTTTCAAGACACTGGTTGTCTCTGCTTTCAAAGATATACACTGTCATCTTCAGGATGAAAATTCTGGTGTTTCCCTTTCCTTGCAAGAAATCAAAGCTCAGTTTAGAGCTTTTGCAAAAGATAATTTATTCAAGGAAAGCTCCATCTATAAAGAAAAAATGAAGGAAATCTGCTCTCTTCAATCTGCCATTGGAGAAGAAAATAAAGATTATCATACTCATGTCGAGTTTGATAAAGAGATGGAGAAATGTCTTGGATTTTGGACTCAGTCTACAGCCAACACGTCAGTCCCTCGTGGTAGAGACATAGTTGAGGCGTTAAAGAAATTCAGGTAGCAGATTCTGAAGTCAATGGGTCCCTCTCGGTGGTGGCCACTATCTTCTCCCCATTCTTTTCTCTTCTTCCCTTTCTTTTTCCGTTTTCTTTGTAATAAGTTGAGGTACTGCGATTGGCGGTCCTTAACTATTCTTTAGTTAAAAGAAACGGTTACGAAGAGTAACTGAATAGTGAGCTATATAATGGCCTTCTTTACGCCATTCAAAAAAAAAGAGAGGAAGAACTTGGCTTATTTTCTAAAAGTGTAAATAGATCATAAAGAAATCAATACAGAAGGACTTTCCATTCTTTGTCTATCTGATCTCTGTTATTCCTAAGCTTTCATTTATTTTCTTTGTGAAGATCATTTGTCTCAAGTTTATTAGTCTTGCCGATTGCATACTCTTCGACTTTGCAAGCATGGTGATCTTGTATAACCAAGAAGGAACTTTGTGTCCTTGATTAATGAATCTGTGTTATGTTAAGAAACTTTGTGTTCTAGTAGATGTTATTTACAGAACTTTGTGTCTTTGAATTCCATCTTATTTATCCGATACAAATGATCTTGTTTCAATTCACTGTGACTTCGCATACATAAAGAATTACTCTGATATCTATAATTCTACATGTTGCCTTTCTGCTCTTTCCCGTACTCTCATTTCCTCAGTCCTTTTTGTAATTGATGATCTTCATAGAAAACACTTTCGTAATATCCAAGTTTAACCAACAAATCATGTCTTGTACATTTGTAAATAGGTTCATTTCTGAATAAGGGAACCTCTCCCATTAAAGAGGAGGGACTTCTTGTCCCCTGACTGTTGCTCTTCTTAAAAGTCCTATTTGACGACCAACAGTTTTTGGCGACTCCGCTGGGGAAAATCGCATTCCAGTTCTGTAATTTTTGATCATCCTTTGATCTGGCGACTCCACATTTTACTCGAGGGAGGAGGGCCCTTGGTGTTGAAGATTCTCAGTTTCAGCTTTTGGAGCAGCAGGGTTTTCCTTTCCCTTCAACAAATAGAAGGACTCGTTCGACAAGCACTCCACCTGTTCAAGACAGAATTCCCACAGGTGGTTTTTCTTCAGAGCCAGCTAGCCCTAATCTTCAAGCTTTGATTCTTGCTGGTGTTGCAGTCCCTCTCCAAGCCGTTTTTCCAAGAATGGTGGCGCCATTACCATGGGGTCATCGTGTCGGGCCCCTGGCCCTTACTCAGCCTTTGCATGAGTTACCCAGAGGTAACCGGAAGAACTTCCCTAAATTCAAAGGTGATGGCAAAGTGCATCCTGATGAACACATCGCAGCCTTCATTGTTGCATGTGGAGACGTTACAAGATAATGTTTTGCTGATTGGTTCTACCACCTTTACCACCTTGGTGCTCTTATCACCAATGGGACACTGATGAGAACTCAGTTCGAAAACCGTTTCAAGCCGGCAGAAGATGTACATGCCTTGCTAGCTCAAATCTCTCAGATAAAGAAAGATTCACAAGAGCCCATGAGAGAATTTGTGGCCCGATTCAATAAATTGATCAATAAAATTCCGCAGCTTACCCGACCTGTTGATCAAATTCAAAAATGTTTCTTCCTAAATGCTCAATCGCCCAAAGTTAGTTATGCACTAAGAAGGGCTAATCTCACAACATTGGTCGAGGATCAAACCCTCGCTGTTAGTATTGAGGATGACTTGATCATGTCAGGGAAGTTGAGAAGAGACCCTTCCAAATCTAAGTCTGCTGCTTCTTCCTCTTCCACCCCTGGGCCTAATACTGATCCATTAGTTCAAAAACTTGCAAATGATCTTCTTGCCATAAAGAAACAATTAGCTCAGCATGCTCCTTATGTAGACGTTCCGAGGAGAAATTTCCAGCCCAGAAATCGTTTGCCTGCTTCTCAAACAAGACTAGCACTTGAAGGACCTCCTGTTAAGGTTCCTGTGAATGCGACCTGCGAAGTTGAGGAACCAGATGATGATGAAGATAACGAAGCTTGCGAGGAGCTCGTTGAAGAAGAAGATGAAGCAGATGAACTTGAGGGATCTCGAGTTAATTTCTTCACCACTGAAGGCACTGATGATGGTGATGACTATGATGAAGTAGTGGCGGACATGAACAATGAATCATTCACTATCATGACTCGGGAGCAGACACATCAGAGGGAGAAAGTGACACAGCCCATCAAGAAATCTAAGGAGCAGTCGACAACTATTCCCGTGATTGCAAAAAGAGGATCTCCTATCCCTACCTCATCTACACCAAAGGTGAGTCCTGTTAGTTCTGCTTCAAAAGTTTCTCCTTCTTTTTCTCCTAAAGTTGATAAGCCTAGAATTTCAAATGATGATGGCCCGTCCACTTCTGGGTCTTTTGATATTATTGATCATCTGAAAAAGACTAAGGTTCAAATCTCAGAGGCCGAGTATTATCAAACTCATCCCAAAGCTTTTTCCAAAATGATTCAATTTGTTAATTCCCATTCCAAAACCACCTCTAAAGGCCTTTTGCCCACTCCTCCTTCTACGCCACAGCCTAGTCTGGTAGCCGCTGTCACCTCGCCTAATGACAAAATCAAGCCTTTTTATGTAACACTTCTTATAGCTGGTCATAGGCTCAGTAATTGTGTCATAGATTCCGGAGCCTCAGATAATGTGATGCCTGCTAAAGTAGCTCATGCTTTAGGCCTAACTCTCACACGCACTTATGGATCTTGTTACTCTATGGAGAGTAAGGAAGTGCCCCTGGTCGGGAGAATTAAAGATGCACAAGTAGCTTTTGCTGCTTTGCCCGAGAAGAAAGTGCGTTGGCTACCATCTTAGTGGCAGATATTCCCCCTTCATACGGGATGTTGTTAAGTAGGAACTTTTGTAAGGACGTAGGTGGAGAAATCCAAATGGACTGGTCACATGCACTCGTGCCTGTCAATGGACAAATGAAGAAGTTGCTGCCTGAGAAGCAGTCTGAGTATATTGTGCAGAAAACGGATGATCCTAAAGCACAAATACTCTATGAGGATATGGGGCATGGTAACTACATGATTATGTCCCTTGATGAAATCCGACCCCCCAAAGTATTACCTAAAGATCCTAATGAGGTTTGGATTTTAGAGTTTGATGGAAGTTTTTCTCGGTGGTTCTAGAGGCGGTGTCTTCTTGGTGTCACTGAAGAAAGTCTACACCCCTTTTCATTTAAGTTGCTGAGTTCGAGAATACTAATAACACAGCAGAGTATGAGGCTTTCATTCTCGGATTGAAAGTGGCCAAAGAACAAGGTGTAAAGAATCTTCTGGCTCGTGGTGATGCAGAGTTGATTGTAAAGTAGGTCAGAAACCTTTTTCAAGTAAAAAATGGAAGGCTGAAACATCACCGGAACCAGGTTTGGGATTCCATTAAATTCCTTGATGCTTTCTCTATCGAAGCGATTACCTAGGGAAAAGAACAAAGGGCTGATTCACTAGCTGTCTCAGGGTCACTACTGATTCCTCATCCTGACTTCTCTTAGGATAAGTTCACTATTGAAATGGTCCATCGGCCTAGTGTACCTGATAATACCAATAACTAGAAAGTTTTCAATGATGATCATCACTTGCTTTCTTTCCTTGAACTCAAGGGTAATTTCGAACAACTGTATTTTGAGGGAAGTGACAACCTGCCTCGTGAGAGTGTGCCCTTTGACAAAACAGTCACCCAAGGGGAAGAAACAGGTCAGGATGGTTGCATTAAACTCAAGGGGAATAAGATTCCTAAAGGATTGGTAAGCTTAGAGGAACTATTTGATAAACATGACAGGTATGTGAAATCTAGAGCTTCTACTGGACCTCAACAATCAGCTGAGTATGACAAGATTGATATTGGGAGTTCTACTGACCCTAAGCTCGTGAACATTGGAAAATGTTGCACAGCAGAGGAGAGGAAGAAAGCAATTGCTCTTTTAAAGAGGTATAAGGATGTTCTTGCTTATTCTTATGAGGATCTAAAAGCCTTCAAGCCAAAAGATATGCAGCATTCTATCCCTCTCAAACCAGGAATTAAACCTTTTAAGCAGAAACAGAGGCAGTATAATCCCAAAATAGCTGACACCATCTTTCAGGAAATTCAGAAGTTGTTGAAGGCTAAAATCATTTTTCCCATTCACCATTCAACATGGATTGCAAATATTGTGCCTGTTAGGAAGAAAAATGGTGAGATCCGCATCTGTGTTGATTTCAGAATCAATCAAGCTTCTCTGAAAGATAATTATCCTTTGCCTATGATGGATCAAGTATTACAAGTAGTAACAGGATCTGAGATGTTCTCCATGCTTGATGGATTCTCGGGATATAATCAGGTAGAGGTTGATACTGTAGATCAACACAAAACAACTTTCACTACTCCTTGGGGTACCTTTGCTTACAAGAGAATGCCTTTTGGGCTTATTAATGCTGGTGCCACTTTCCAAAGAGCTATGGATCTAGCTTTTGGAAGTTTGAAAGGGAAGTGTATTGTCATATATCTTGATGACTGTTGTATTTTCAAGACAAGAGTGGATCATTTTGATCACTGGAAAAAGTTCTGCTAAGATGCAGAGAGCATGGGATTTATTTGAATCCTAAAAAATCTATCTTTTGTGTCACAGAGGGAAAGTTATTAGGGCACATCATTTCCAAAGATGGTATTAAGATTGATCCTGAACGAGTACAAGCTATCCAGCAAATTCCTCTCCCAACAAGTAAAAAGGGCATGCACTCTTTCTTTGGTAAGATCAATTTTTTAAGAAGGTTCATCCCTGATTTTGCAGAGTTAACTTTGAATATTTATCAGATGATGAAAGGGAAGCAAACATTCGGTTGGTCTTCTGAAGGAAAGGGATCCTCTTGAAGGTATCAAGAGAGCTATCGATAAAACTCCTATTTTAGCCTGTCCTGATTTCAGCAAAGATTTCATCATCTATTGCTATGCTACAGATAATACCTTGGCTGCTGTGTTAACTCAAGAAGACTCTAATGAGCATGAAATCCCAATAGCATTCATGAGCTATATTCTGAAGGATCATGAGTTGAAATACACCATGATGGAGAAACATGCTTTTGCAGTGGTTAAAGCTGTCAAGCAGTTTCACTTTTACATCCTCAACTCTCATTCCATGGTATTGGTCCCAGATACAACTGTCAAGTCGATTCTCACACAGCAAGAATTTGGATCCAAGAGAGGGATTGACATCAAACCAACCAAGCTGGTTCGTGGAAAAGGCCTTTGTGAGCTCATTGCTGAAGGAGCCAAACATGAGTTGCTGGAGGAGAAAGTTGACCTTCCTACCGTTCTGTTCCTTAGCTCAGTTGATGAATGGTATCTGACATCGCCCATTTTATCACCTATGGGAATGCCCCTCTCATTTAACTGCCAAAGAAAAGAGGACTGTTAAATTGAGGTCAGTGCAATATGTATTGTGGGAAAATGCTTTGTTCAAGCGTGGCTTAGATGGGAGATTTTTGAAATGTGTGGACAAGGAACAGCAGAGAAAGTTGCTCTCAGCTTTTCATGATCAGGCATGTGGAGGGCACTATTCATCAATGGTCACTGCTCACAAGATACTTCGTGGAGGATATTACTGGCCTTCCCTGTTCAGAGATGCGTCCAGATGGGTGGATAAATGTGAGGCTTGTCAGACCTTTGTGGGAAGACCTAAATTGGCTTCTTTGCCTCTCAAGCCAGTTGTGATTGAGGAACCATTTCAACAGTGGGGTTTGGACTTCATTGGAACACTTAATCCTACTTCTAGTGCTGGTCACACTCATGTGCTAACTGCCACTGACTATTTCACCAAATGGGTAGAAGCTATTCCAGTCAAGAGTACTACTTCTGAAGTGGTGTGCAACTTCATTAAAGAGAACATCTTGGTAAGGTATGGTGTACCTAATAAGATTGTAACAGATAATGCTTCAAATTTCTCTTCAACTGAGATAATGGATTTCTGCTATGGGTATGGCATCTCCCTGGCTCATTCTTCAGATTATTACCCCCAGGGAAATGGACAAGCAGAATCCACTAACAAAAATCTGGTGACTATTATAAGGAAGTTAGTAAATGAGTCTCAACGAAACTGGCACAAGAAGCTCTACGATGCTCTTTGGGCAGACATGATTACACCAAAGAGAGCTATTGGAATGTCTCCTTTTCAAGTGGTATATGGAGTAGAAGCTCAATGCGCCGAAGAATAAGTGGAACTGCCGGCCTTGCATCTAATGAAGGCCATTGAAGATACTAGTTTCAGTGATGCTCTGGATAAGAGAATTATGTACCTTCACAAACTGAATGAGGACAGATTGGAGGTTGCTGATAGGATATCTGTTCACCAGCAGAAGGTAAAGGTCCTGTTTGACAAGAAAGCTAGGTTCAGAGATTTCCAAGTTGGAGACACTGTGTTGCTATGGGATAAAAGGCATGAACCTCGTGGCAGCCATGGCAAGTTTGATTCCCTGTGGCTCGGACCTTTCAAGATCAGACACTTTGCTGGTGAGAATTCCTTTTATCTTGATTACATGGATGGTTCTTCTCTCCCACTTCCTTATAGTGGGTAGTATCTCAAGTTGTTCAAGTCCTAGGTGATTAGGAAGTCCCTTGTATATTCTGTACAACGTTTTTGCTTTTCTTTCTTTTTGTTTTGGTGTGTTGCCCTCTATTTTGATATGCTTTTTGACTCCGTTGCCCAATGGATAAGGTACTGGTCTGCTTCCCCGAGTTTGTCTAAGTTCTTGCCTTGTCTCATTCCTTGAATTTATGCCAAGTCATCCCCAGAAGGAGCCAGCTGTTGTCCACTCAAAATTCCCTGCTCTGATGAAAGTAAAAATTTCAAAATTTTGAGTTTAAGTGTTTTCTCTAATGTACCGAAGTCGTGAAATTGAGAAAAGTATGCATTTTGGGTCTTTTTGTGTGTTTTTCGGGCCTGTCGGACATTTTTGTCCCACGTGTCCCAAGTTCCGAAGTGCGTTCTGTTTCCCGATCGGCCGATTTCCCCGAAGTTGTCCCGATTTCGGGCCCGTCGGAACTTTTCGTCCCAAGTGTCCCAAACTTTTCGTGCGAGTTGTTCAATTTTCGGCCGAAACACCCGAACCGCGTACTTCGCGCGTCTTCGTCCCGAATGTCCCAAACTTCTCCGGACCTATTGTAACATTTTCACCCGAACCGCCCGAGTCGCGTACTTTGGATCTTTTCGTCCCAAGTGTCCCAAATGGAATTGTGCAAGTTGTTCCATTTTCGGCGTTTCACCCGAACCGCGTACTTCACACTTTCATGTTCCAAATGTCCCAAAGTTAATTCTGCAAGCTGTTCCATTTTCGGCCAAAGCGTCGAACGCGACTGCCAGCGTGTACTTGCGTTCCAAATGTCCCAAAATTTTCCGGACTCATTGTCACCTTTTCGGCCGAAACGCCTGAACCGCATCCTTCACACGTTTTCGTCCCAAATGCCCCAAAATGCATTTGTGCATCTTCTCCCTGTTTCACCCGAATCGGCCGAGCCGCGTGTTTCGCGCATTTGCGTCTCACATGTCCCAAGCGAACCAAATGCCATTCATACTTAGTTTTTCCCGCTCTACCCGAATATGTTGTTTTTCAAACTGATAGATATGAATGTAATGCGCATTGATCACCCTTCTCTCTCCTCAATGGCTATATAACGAGCAAGCCACCTTTGCAATTCTTACATTGTTTCCATGCTACCCTTGCTCGAACCCTTGCAACCTAATTCCCTGCACGTGTATCCCTTTTATCTATGATTCCTCCCCGAATTTAGGTTGCGGCTCTGATACTATCAATATGAAGATCGAAGTCCTGGAGGAGGCTTTGGGAGAACTAAAGAACAGTTGGCAGAAGGGTGAAGCTTTCAAGACACTGGTTGTCTCTGCTTTCAAAGATATACACTTTGTCATCTTCGGGATGAAAATTATGGTGTTTCCCTTTCCTTGCAAGAAATCAAAGCTCGAGTTGAGCTTTTGCAAAAGATAATTTATTCAAGGAAAGCTCCATCTCCAAAGAAAAAATGAAGGAAATCTACTCTCTTCAATCTTCCATTGGAGAAGCAAATCTGATTATCATACTCATGTCGAGTTTGATAAAGAGATGGAGAAATGTCTTGGATTTTGGACTTAGTCTACTGGCCAACACATCGGTCCTCGTGTAGTAGAGACATAGTTGAGGCGTTAAAGAAATTCGGGCAGCAGCAGATTTTGAAGTCGGTGGGTCCCTCTCGGTGGTCGCCACCTATCTTCTCCCCATTCTTTTCTCTTCTTCCCTTTCTTTTCCGTTTTCTTTGTAATAAGTTGAAGTACTGCGATTGGCGGTCCTTAACTATTCTTTAGTTAAAAGAAACGCAGTTACGAAGAGTAATGCTTGAATAGTGAGCTATATAATGGCCTTCTTTATGCCATTCAAAAAAAAAGAGGAAGAACTTGGCTTATTTTTCGAAAAGTGTAAATAGATCATAAAGAAATCAATACGAAGGACTTTCTATTCTTTGTCTATCCGATCTCTTTTATTCCTAAGCTTTCATTTATTTTCTTTGTGAAGATCATTTGTCTCAAGTTTATTAGTCTTGCCGATTGCATACTCTTCGACTTTGCAAGCATGGTGATCTTGTATAACCAAGAAGGAACTTTGTGTCCTTGATTAATGAATCGTGTTATGTTAAGAAACTTTGTGTTCTAGGCAGATGTTATTTATAGAACTTTGTGTCTTTGAATTCCATCTTATTTATCCAATACAAATGATCTTGTTTTAATTCATTGTGACTTTGCATACATAAAGAATTACTCTGATATCTATAATTCTGCATGTTTGCCTTTCGCTCTTTCCGTACTCTCATTTCCTCGAGTCCTTTTTGTAATTGATGATCTTCATAGAAAACACTTTTGTAATATCCAAGTTTAACCAACAAATCATGTCTTGTACATTTGTAAATAGGTTCATTTCTGAATAAGGGAACCTCTCCCATTAAAGAGGAGGGACTTCTTGTCCCACGATTTTGTTGCTCTTCTTAAAAGTCCTATTTGATGACCAACAATGGGTGATGAGTGTGATGGGTATAAAAACTCTAGAAGAAAGAAAGAAAGGCCTACCAAGTAGAGGAGTAGAGATAACTCTGTTCGGAGGTGATGGTGATCTCTATGTGGATTTGATTCTCCTTCTTCTTAGTGATAGTTGGAGGTAGTCAAAGGGATGGATATGTTCTATCCATTGTCTTGTTTGAGTCTATCTAATAAGATAGACACTTTTCTACTTGGAATAGTAGATGAAATTCTTGGAGTCTTGAGATGTGTTTTGTAGGGCCTCTAAAGGTCATTTATCACTAAGATACACACCAAATCTTAGTGAAAAGGAAATAAAATATTTAGTGAGTCCCACCGAGTGTTCAATAACTCTCGGAGACTGGAAGTAACACTCTTGATTTGATCATGGAAGATCAAATACTTCAAATAACATGGGATTATCTTCAAAGTGTTTGACTTTTATCCTTGATAGAAACATCCAGAGAAGGTTGGTTCTTTCTCTCCTAGCTCAATACACACTAATCTAAACTACTCAAACTGTAACTAATCCTAAAACTAAAACTAAAACTTATAGGATCAAGAGATGAGGGGAAGGGAAAAATCTGTAAAATGAAAGAATGGCGATGCACCAACACTAAGATAGGGTTCATATTTAACGAGGAGGACACAAAGTAAGCACACATGTAGAGTTTAAATGGATTTTTTTAAGAACATAGATGAATAACACTTGATGAAAACAATAGGGTAAAAATCTATTAAAAAAAGAATTCAAAGGGAAAACAACCACATAACAATTACATTTCAAAGAGTATTCATCATATTTAAAAAATAGAGGTTAGGGTTCAGTGTAAAATTTTAAGTTACAAATGTCTAAAGGTAAGAAAATGTGATGCTCCAAGGTAGAGCATGAAAATTGATAGAAAGAAACTGTAAAACATGCCTAAGAACTTACATTTATATCATATGAGAATGGGAAAAGTAAAATATGGAGGGAGATTTGAAATTATATTTTCCATGGGTGAAGATAACCTACCACCCACCGATCATGTCACCATTAATATCCCCAATAGATTGGTATTTTCTCCTCTAACATGCCATCATGATTTATAGGTGAGGGTATGGGTTCCTTTTACATTTAATCCTAGTAGGTTAGGTGTTTGGGTGGTTAACTTTCATGATTATTTTCCTCTCTAACAACACCCTTATCTACATTTCTTCATTGTGTAATCCAACCCATAGAGAGATAAAATGAACGTAACCATTGTTATGAAATTTGGATATCTCAACTATAAGATCTAACCAATAAACAATTTTTTATTTATATGTAGAATTTTGGATGCTTCGTGAGTTCTTCTATGACCTTGATCATTTCTTGCTACCATACATCCTAACTTTGTCCCATGGATTTTGGATTTGAATATCCCCATGGATCAAGAAATTATCTAGAGGATCCTTACCGAGAAATTCTAATCTAACATCTTCTCATAATCAGTTGTGGTCAGTTCTATGGTGTGGAGAAAAATTAGACCATACCGACGATATCTTGTTTGTAAGAAACGAAGCTCGTATGAAAAGTTATGGCCCTCTGAAATTTTCAGGAAACTGAAAAATTTTGGGACTGCGTGTAGGTTGGATGTGTGAACACTCACCAAGTGAGCCAATGGAAATATGACATGTGGAAAATGTGAGTGACAAATAAAAATTTGGGTTTTGAACACCGTCTTGGACATGATACGAACACGTACCCATTATTTACTAGTTGAGGGCCTTGACCCAGATTAAACACACTTGATTATGAAGGGGTGCCTTGGCCTCTTTCACTTCACATTATGTTAGTGGAGACCTTGTATATATTTACATTGCATGTCCACTACATGATGCATGTGGGACTAATTTCTTAGGACAATTCAACAATGCAACTAAGCCTTATATTCTAAGTGCCACGCATTCCCACCTATTTTACACCTTCACTTCACATTATGTTAGCAAAGCCCTTGTATATATTTACATTATATGTCCACTACATGATGCATGTGGAACTAATTTTTAGTACAATTAAACAATGCAACCAAGCCTTATATTCTAAGTGCCACGCATTCCCACCTATTTGCCAAATTCAACGCATATACTCCAACTGCCATGTATATATATTAAATGCCACACATTATAAGCTATATTGTCTCCACATTTAAATAAAACTTATCCTTATAAATACCACATATGCCAAAGCACCCAAATCTACGCTAAAACTATGGAGGACCGGTTAAATGGCTCTCATGGACAACAAATTATGTCAAAGACTTACCTTATAAAGTGCTCCATCTACCATTGATACTAGGAATGCGGGATAAATCCCATGGGAGGTGACATAAGAGATGGGATTGAACCGTGATCCCTTCCACCAAAATGATATTCCTTGACCGCCACGCCATAGGAGATGAAACACTATAAAAGGGGCATTTTTGTATTTAAATGATATTTGGGACTATGTGAAATATTGTTTTTCTCATAACTTGAGCTAGAGAAGGAATTTTGAGGTGATGTAAAAAGTGACTACTATTATTTTTGGCAGAGGAACATGATGAGAAGATCAGAATTCTTATAGAAGTATTTGTAAGATTTATTTTCAATATTTTAATAGATCGGTCCCATTCAACTGGACCCAGAGACGTAGGCCACAAGTGTCGAACTCGTTATCAATTCCTATGTCAATTTCTTTGGTGATTCATCTATGTATTTTCTTATTTTACACAATACTTTCAGTTTTATTTCCTTTATTAAAAATAAAAAGGTTATAATAGTCAATTTTTATATCGAAAATCAATACAAAGAAAAGTTAAGTGTGTGCACAATTGCTAGTTAAATTTGATTTTCAGATCACTAGTATACGAGATGGTTTTTGATCGGATTAACGGTTTTGGATTGAAAGTTGTGTGTTGGATGTTAACAAGGTCTTGGTTTAAGAAGGGTGAAGGAGAGCTAGTATAATGGGATCCCCATCTCGAAGTCCTACCATGGCAGAATGAGAGGAAGAAGAATTTTGTCAATCATTCCTACGAGATGAAGGAAATGTTGGAAGAAATGTACCAAGATAGACAAAGGAAAATGAAAATAGAGGAGGTAAAAAGAAGAAATCTCTTGTTATGATAATTCTAAAAGTGAACCTCTAAAATATGATTTTCCTTCATTAAAATTAGATATTAAGTTTGAATTGCCAATGTATATTGGAGAGCTAAATGTAGAGAAATTGGATAACTGGATCAAGTAGATATAAGTATATTACAAGGTTTAGAAAATTGTGGATGATGAAGCAAAGATTCATTTGGAAAATATTTGGATGGGTGGCACATCACTCATTTGGTGGGAGAGTAAGCTTCAAGAAGTAGAGGAAACTAAAGGTAATGCAATCACTTCTTGGTCTGATTTTGTTTCAAATCTTAGACAAAATTTTATCCTCTTGGTTACAAGAAACAACATATGATGGATTGGAAAACATTAAGACAAACTAAGGGACAAATTTTTCAAGACTACACACAATAATTTAGGAAAAGGTCTCTAATTCTGGGAATTTCCCTAAACACAGAAGAAACACTACTTAAATATATTAGTGGATTGCATAGTTACCTAAGGCATATGATTATTTTTTTAGGTCCTACTAATCTTGATGTAGTGTGTGTTCAAGCAACCCATTTGGAAGCATGAGGAAAATGAAAAAGGATTCCTCTTCCTCTTCTTTTAAACAAAATAACAAGCAATCTAAAGGAAAAGGTTCGAAAGAACAAGGAAAAGGAAAGGGTAAGAAAAAGACAAACTCTACTGTTAAGAAAGAAGATGAAAAACCATTTTTAATCATTGTAAAAAGAACCATGATGAGTCTAAGTGTTGGAAATTACATCCTAAAATGAAGCCTAAATGGATGGTTAAGAAGGGAAAAGAAAAGAAAACAAAGATTGCATTTCATGATCTTGGGTTTGATTCAAGTGATGAAACCAAGATCACAACTATGAGTTTTCAAGGTAAATCAACTCTTTCAATTTCCAACAATAGTACTACAAATGTTGCATCTTCTTCTAGTAAAAAAACTATCCATAATGATAAGAAAAGGAATGATATTTTCCACATTAGAGTAATTTCAAAGCATATGAAAATTGATACTCTTTTTGATGGTGGATCTCAAGCTAATCTAATTTCTGAGGAGGTTGTTAAGAAATTAGGACTCAAAACTAAACCACACCCTAAAGCTCATCCTTTGGGCTGACTTTGTGATGATGTGAAATCGTAGGTAACTAAAACTTGTACCTTCATATTTTCCATTACAGACAAGTTTATAGATGAGGTTGAATTGGATGTAGTTCCTTTGGATATTTGTGGGGTGGTTTTGGGAAGCCCTTTTTTGTATGATTGTAAAGAAATATTCTATAGGGAAGAAAATAAATATTTACTTGTATAAGATGGAATTTATTTTATTGTTAGAGCTCATCATGAAAAGAGCAATCTATTCTTGGTTACTGCAGGTCAAATGAAAAGGCTTGTAAAATCAAGAAAAATTTTGTACTCATGGTGGTCAAAGCCAAAGAGAAATAACATGAGATGAATTTTAAGGATTGTGATCCGAAACATAAGAATGAATTGGTAAAGATTGTTTCTAATTATGATGATGTTTTTTAGGATCCACAAGGTCTACCTCCCAAAAGAGGGGTTCAAAATGAGATATAGTTGCTTCAGGATGCACCTCTTCCTAATATCAGAATGTATAAATTGTCAGTAGTAGAGAATGAGGAAATAAAGAGACATGTGATGGAACTTTTGTCTTAAGGTATAATTCATCCAAGTACGTCCCCATGTGGTTCATCAATTCTATTGGTTCCTAAGAAGGATGGAACTTGGTGAATGTGTGTTGATTTATGTGCTTTAAACAAGATTACGACAAAGAATTGTTACCCTCTTCCTAGAATAAATGATTTCTTGGATCAATTAAAGAATGCAATTTATTTCACTAAGTTAGATTTGAGGAGTGGTTATCATCAAGTACGGATTACGAAGGTGATGTTTGGAAAAATAATTTTAAAACAAAACATGGATTGTTTGAATGGTTAGTAATGCCTTTTGGATTGTTTAATGCACCAAAAACATTCATGAGAGTTATGAATGATATCTTTAGACCATTTATTGATTTTTTTATTGTCTACTTAGATGATATTCTTGTTTTTAGTAAGTCATGGGATGAACATGTTAAACACATCCAAAAAGTCTTAGATGCATTAAGGAGAGAAAAAATGTATTTGAAGATGTCAAAATGTGAATTTGGAAAAACATATTTAATTTACTTGGGTTATGTTGTAGGAAATGGTGAATTAAGACTTGATCCTGTAAAATAGAGGTTATCGTAAAATGGCCTAGACCCACTAATGTGATAAAAGCTAGGATTTTTCTAGGTGCAATTCAGCTGTGGAGGAAATTCATCTCTAAATTCTCATATATTGCATATCATTTGCATGATTTGACATGTGTTAAATAGGTCTTTCAGTAGGGAGGAAAACAACATAAATCTTTTGATACACCGAAAGAGAAAATAAGTACCGCTTTGATCTTGGCACTTCTAAATTTTTAGCATTCATTCGAGATAGAGAAAGATGCTAGCAAAATGACTTGTATGTTACCATTCGAAACCTTTACAAGTGTGGTAAAAACTATCCAACTTGTGATAAAGAGTTGTATGCTTTGGTTCAAAGTGTTAAAAATGGAAGCATTATTAAATGAGAAAAGAAAGAATTATACATATTGATCATCACCGCTTCAAGACTTACAAACACAAACCAAGTTACAACATTATAGACATTTGGTGGATGGAATTTTTACAGCAATTTCATCTTGTAGTAAGGTATTCAAAACAAGGTTACAGACGTTATCTAGACCACCAGTTGTAGTAGCATCTATTCTTTTACAACATAGTTCTTTGGCTCATGTTAGTTATAAGGAACAATATGTTGATGATGTATACTTTAAAGAAGTGTATGAGGATCTAATAAGTGGGAAACAAGTAGGGAAAAATATTATCATTTGCATGATGGATTGTTATATCATTCTGGTAAAATTTGCATTCCAGAAAATGAACATGTGCATATGATTAGGGAAGCACATACTTATCTTATTTTTGGGCATTTTGGTGTTAGTAAAATAGTTACACATTTATAGAAATATTGTTATTGGCCTAGAATGCATGAGCATGTAACCAAATATATTAAAGAATGTTATTTGTGCCATGAGCAAGCCAAGAAAAAGGAAATTAGGACTTTACACTCCTCTTCTTGTTCTAGTAAGGCCTTGGGAAAGTATTTCCAGGGACTTTGTAGGAGGCTTTCCCATGACATGAAAGAAACATGATTACTTATATGTGGTAGTGGATATATTTAGCAAGATGTGTGTGTTGGTTCTATGTACTAAACATATAACTAGCGAAGGAATTACACATTTGTTTTTTTAGTATGTTTGGGTTCATTTTGGTTTACCTACTTCAATTATATCTTATTGGGATTCCAGATTTCTTGGGGAATTTTGGTCAACATTGTGGAGGTTAATGGACACAAAAATGAAAAATAGCACTGCTTTTCATCCACGAGAATGATGGTCAAACAGAGGTTGTAAACCACACGGTGGTACGTTTTCTTAGGGACTATTAGTAAACATCCTAAATTATTGGATGCACATATTTATTATGTACAACATGCTTATAATTTTTCCTTATATTCTTCTACTTTGAAGTCTCCATTTGAGACTTGTTATGGATATTTTCCTAATTCTCCTTTAGATGTATATTATGGTCATGAAATTGTTATTAATGGTTCAAGTGATTAAGAAAAGGCTAAAAGATTTGTGTAGAGGATACAATAGGTTCATCAATATGTCCATGAACAATTAGAGAAAATTCAAGCTAAGTACAAAGCCGGGCATGATAAACATAAAATTGATCACAAATTCAAATTTGGTGATTCATTTTGGCTTCACATCAGCAAAGAAATGTTGACAGTGAAGGTAAAAATTTGAAACCTATACGACATGGTCCATTCCATCAACACCTCCAGGAGTCCAATGCCAATCAGCTTGAGAAGGTATTTTTGGTTGATGTAGATACCTTAATGATTTGGATGGAGGGACTGGCTTATGGTCATTTTTTCACTCATACAAGTAGCCATATTCGATGTCAAATTATTTGCATGGCTATCCCTCTTGAGAAAGGGAAGCTACTTATCTCTGCTTGTAGTAGGATTTGTTTAGCCCCTTTCTCTCTCGATTAGTTTAGGACTAGGATTAGACTTTATTTCCAGCAGAAGAAGTGCCCGTGCACACTCTGCACGTTTCATTTGATGCATGTATGATTTTGTTTTTGTACATAAGTTTTGTTTATATTGCTCCAGAGATACTGAGGCCAAGCCCTTCACTATTCATGGCAGAAGACTCATAGTTTCCTGTAATAGTTACAAATTTCAAAATAAAACAAATGTAGAGAAACTAAATCCATCTTCAAAATAGTCCATTTAGGGATAGATGAAATCCCCGGTCAAAACAATTTTCTACTCTTAGAAGCCTTGTTTCAAGATTTCTTATGAAAATTGAGAGTGCAGATGCGCGGGTAGGTTCAGGGTCACTAAGAGCAAGCATTTGGCAAGCAGCGGCTCGGGGATCAAATTTTCAAAGCAAAAGGATCAATATCAGGCTATTGTTCTTGCCTCCATGCCCAATGGATGCTTCAAGGCTACTGATATCTTCATCTAGTAGGCAGATGGCCCTACAAGTCACCAAATTGTTATCCATATTTTCCCCCTAGTAAAATTGGTCAGCCACGACCCCACATAGAAGAAACTAGATAAATCACATTCAAATCCTACAATCAGTAATAGAGGGACTCTATAATGGAGTGGCGGGGCTGCGAAAGATCAAACAACCCTGTGTAAGAAGGAGTTCAATAAAAAACCTTGTTGAACAATCCTGTGCTTCAAATCTAGCAAACAGGTTGCAAGTGGGCTCTAAAATGGAATAATAGGGTCAGGGAAGGACGCTGAGAAGTGTCAAAGAACCAAAGGCTTAAAGGAGAAGAAACAACGAAGGTTCAAAGTCTTTGGGCTCTGAAATAGTTCAGAATGAGCCCAAAAATGACTAAGTATGGAGGAGACAGCGGATGCTACCAAGTGTCCAAATGACGTACCTCTAAAGATTGAATCCAAAAGGGGAGACTCGAACAAGTGCCAAGCCCCATGTGTCCCATACCCAAAGAGGGGTAGAGCCAATAGCTAAAAGTCAAAAATGTGGATGGGGCGGGCCTAAAAAGACTAAGTATAAAGGTGCTAATGAAGAAGCTCGCCATGTGTCATCTTGGCACATCTCAAGGCTAAATCCAAAGGTAGAGACTCAAATGAGCACGGGATCGCCACATAGTCTAAGTTGAAAAATGGGAGAGAGTGGCCAAAAATTGACTAAGTATGGAGAACAAGTGCCATCTCACCATGTGTTCAGGGTTTGAAAAGGTAAGAGAGGCCATTGAAAATTCCAAGAGCTTGCAGAGGCTTCCACATGTCAAACAGACTCTCATTCATAGGTAAAATCCGAGCATGTTTCTAAATGAGTGCGAGCCTTCACGTGTCTCAGTGTCCGAAAAAGGGACGGGGTCGAGTTTGAATAGTCAAAGCGAGAGATAGGCTAGTAGAGGGTGTCGTGTGTCAACATGGCATTAATTTAAGAGTAAAATTGGGGAAGGTTGCGAAACAAGTGCTAGGCCTCCACGGGTCACCGGTCAGATATATGACCCCACCGAGCAAAAGACTTAGCCAAATCATGAAGAAACTAAGCGAGCTGCGGAAGAAGCCACGTATCATTTTGGCACTATTTCAAAATAAAAAGGTAGGGGCCAAATCTCTAGGGTGCGTAAAGCCGCCACGTGGACCTTGTATGGACAGACCCTTTAAATATTGCGTGCCCGAGACCCAAATATTCAAATGGCCATATCTTTTTACGAAACTCAGATTTGGGTGGGAGAAGAATTTTTGGAAACATCTCAACATCCTCTATGCCATGGAAGCATAAAATATTATCTTTAGTAGGCTTTGGTGGGTGAAAAATGGGAAAACATCTTCCAGGCCATTAATGCAGAATCTATTTGCTCCAACAACTAGATCAGGTTTGATTTGATCCATCGTTCTTCTTCCTTAGCACGCCAAGTAGACATAGGGAACCAGAATTGACAGATTGTGGGTGGATTTGAGAGCAGTATTGATTGACGGTGGTTGAACATTGAACGAGGATTCAAAATTTTCCCTTCTCTCTCTCTTATTCTTCCTATATATTATAAAGGAGGGGCATATTCAGATGGTGGTCGATCTTCCCTCTTCTGCCCCCTCTCTCTTTCTTCCTTAGGGTTGAATGTGGAGTCTAAGCCTCCTCCCATGGCTCTGTAATGGTATTTTCTTGCCTCTTGCCCATTGACAATGTACCGTGTAACTTTTGGAGCAATATAATTTGTTTTGTGATGCATCTATCCATCCTTGGCTCATTTTATTGTCTCTTCTTACCTCTCATTATCACAGGGTATATTATGCATACTATGATGTTTGTTGCAGGTTCTGGGAGTTGTGCTTAATGGGTTTCAAAGTGGTGCTCTATGTGAAAACTATCTCTAGTCTGTGGTGCATCTTGTCCACCCTCTCCTCTGCTCACCTCTCTCCACTTCAGGCGGTCGGGTTTGTGATTCAACCACTTCCTTTTCTGGTGTATCACCACTTAGTGTAGGATATTTTACCCTCTCTCTCTGTCCCCTTGGAAATGTTATATTAGGTTAGATTAGATTCTACCTACACGGAGTATCTTGTGGCGGAGTAGATTAGGAAGTAAGAACCGACTTTCTCTAGAGGTCCATCTCAAGTTTTCAAGTCCCATGACTTGAGAGATGGTCTCATGTTGTGTAATCAAATCAAATGCCATACTCCACACATGGGCCATTTGGGGGTGTTGTGATTTTCACTAACATATCCTACAAGTAGAAATCATTATATAGAGCAATCCAATCCATAGAGACAAGAAATCTATCCAATTTTATTTGAATATGGTTGATTCTCGAGTCTTATTAGACCAGGTGTAGGAAGCTCCATGAAGATCAATGTCAAAAAATTCACCCAATCTAATAAAGTCAGCTAAGGATTCCAAGCTATTAGTGCTAACATTAGTTCCTCCTTGCTTCTTAGATAAGTATAATGGAGTATTGAAATCACCAGCTATAAGCCACATGAGGTGCTTGCAAGTATTACGAAATTCCAACAATTCCTTCCAGATTTTTTCTCTCTAGTTTTCAAGATTCAGAGCATAAATATTTATAGCAATCCAACCCACATCAGAACCAATCTCTTGGAAAAACATTCCCAGATAATGGGGGGTTTTAATAATACATTCCCCAAAGAGAACCTTCGGGTTCCAAAAATACACAAACCACAATAGTTCGCAGCAAACTCTTGTGAAGAAATGAAGGCATTAGGCTAGAACTTATGAAGAGTATCCTCCTCCTTTAGTTTGGTTTCTTATATCATCAAGATATCAGGACAATGTTTGAGTCTAAAATCTTTGAGTATTTTTTTTTTTCTGGGGTACATTTAATCCCCAAACATTCCAAGAGAAAATATTCATTTCTTTGATTTGGGCTTACCTCCACTTGGAATGGAAAGCAGTCCATGTGTGCCTTGAGCTATATTTAGAAATGATTCCTCCTGAAGATTTGCTTGATTTGTGTGTCTCCCTTTGGATTTCTTGAGGCCCACATCTAGTTTCAACTTAGTGTTATTTCTAGTATTCTTAGCAGGACTATAATCCACAGAGAGTGAAACAGAAGGAGAGTTGAGGGAATTATCTCCGAATGGGGGAGTGAGAAATATAAGGGGTAGTAGATGGAGAAATGGGAAAACGAAGAAGGAATAGTTCAAGAGCACACAAAGAGAAGGGGAAGGAGGAGGAGAGGAGACAACCGAAGAAGAATAAAAAAGCTAAAAGGTAAGAGGGAGGTCTAAAGAAGGAGAGGAGGACGAAGGTGGATCGGGAGACGAAAGAGAGAAGAGGGAGGAAGGGAAGGGGTGATAGATGGGGATGAGAGAGAAACATAAACTAAAGGAAACAATAATATGTCCAACAAAGGAGAGGTAGAAATAGGGGGAATATGAGCAGAGAAATAATGGAAAACACCCTCTTTAGAAAGGGCACCAAAGGGGTTCAAAGTGCATACATCATTTGAAACTCTGGGAATGAAATTTCCTTTATTTTTTCAGAGAGTGGACTTGCTCTTTAGGCTTGAGATTTGTCTTGGATGAGAAATCCTTGAGCACGATGTCAAATTATTTTGTAGGTGGAGTAACCCTAAGGATGTATTCATAGTTAATGGGATGAACCTAAGTGCCCATTTCGAGTGGAGTTCAATAGGAAAATGGTAGAGATGAACTAATATCAACATTAACACATAATCGACATGGATAAATATTAAACCTCTTTGATAGCTTGATCAACAACTATTAGTGAACCAATGGAGAGGGAAATGCCTTCAATGAAAAAAAGAATGCCAAAAATCCAAGGGGAGCTTAGGGAGGCAAACCAGATTGGCTCGAGTCATGATTTCCATCTCAAAAGTATTGAATCTAGGTGTTGATAAATGGAGATAAAATCCTCTCTAACTAAAGAAACAAGGGCCACCAAGAAGAGCTTCAGAAAAATATTATTTATGGGAAAAAGTAAAGAGCATGAAACCATTGGAAAGAGCAGCAATATCAACCGGACCACAAGGAGCCCATTTAATATGTAAACATTTATGAATCTATTCCAAAGGAAACTTGGGCCCCATGAGTTTACCGATCAACGACATTTCCCTAGAGGCTTGCGTAGCTTCAGTGATTGAGGAAGGGATTTGTAGAGACAAAGTCCCATTAATGCACGTTGAGGTTGTAGTTTCCCAAGGACTGAAGATTTCAAAGAGCCATCAAGTAACTTATTTCCAAGATCCTACAGAGATGTCGGTGAGGTCGGTGGGGGTCGAGGGATGGCCCAGAGATGGATCCACCATTGAAGCATGAACCAGTCACATCAGAAATTTAGAAAATTACAGAATAGGAAAGTGCCAAAAACACTAATTCGAGACATTTATATCATTTCTCTCCTCTTTACTAGAAACCATGAAGAATTAAAGGAGGCATGTTCGGTAAAAATATTATTTAGAAGGTAATTCAACATAGTAATTACTATTACTACATGTTAGTTTCATATTTATATATTTATTTTATTGTTGAACAATATTTGTTTTTATTTCATACTTCTCGAATAATACTTTGTTTGGTTGTGAAGTTATTATACAAACTCATATTTTCGGTGTTGTACAATACCTATAAGTATTTCATCCCTCTTAGATTTTTATAATCATATTTTATGATCAATAAAAAAATCACAGATTGTCATCCATATTTCTACATCACATTAAATAATTTAGCTTTATGCAATATTCTCCAACTCTATTATTCGACATTCTCAAATTTTTGAAAATTAATTTTAAGAGTTTAGAGTTTTACTCCTCTTACCTTAAAAAAATGTTGATATGAAGTATCTAAGGTATTTCATGCCTCATGGGAATTTTTACTTCTATAAATTTTTGAATAAATGCTTGAGTCTATGACACTTTGGAGATAGAAAAAAACTTGTGCATCTACCTTTTCTTCTTCCTTTTCTACTCTCTTATGATATTTAAACAAAACATATCAATATATAGGTGAAGTGTATCCATGGATAAAATTATCCTAAGCTCTCTTCCAAACTATAACCCTCTTCAATTTGATATCTCCAATACTCATAGTTACCTCCTTTAAAGATGGGGCTATTCATAAAAGTAGAATTTATTGAAGCCATGATTTCCCGATAATGGATAAAAACCCTTATGAACATTTATTAATTGAGTATATGATACAAAATTAAGGATTTTTATATGGATGGAGTGGAAATTAGATCTAAAATACCCTATTAATGAATCTAGTGACCTTCCAATCTTGCCTAGAATAACTAGATATTAAACTAGTATACTTGTAAGTGAGATGATGCCAAAATATGCAATAAATAACTTGTAATGATTAGTACTAACCTTTCTAGTTTTATTTTTAAATACCTAAAATGAAATTAGAGATAAAATTAATGTAAAAACTATTACCACTTTGGAAAAATTATTCCCACCATTTCTTATTGAATTAATTAACAAACAAGGCTAATATAACCATTACAATAAAACTTGTCTATCTCTTTACAAGAAGTTAAATAATAATTATAAAATATAAAAAATCCCCAAGTCACTAAATTCAAATAAATAAAATTAAAGTAAGGCTTAAGATTATAATTATAATCCATTAATAAGATATGGTCAACTTGACTTACGAGAAGCCACTATTAGTTTAAAGTGACATAGATATAAGCTGTTGATCAAGAATTTCACGCTTGTTACCTGTCCAAGTTAATGTACCAAACTAAACACAAAAACCTTGAAAAACTCAAATGAAATTGATACCTGATGGACAAGATCCGAAGATGTAGACGGATAAGGAAGCCGATGTAGATAAGACGGGCGCACACGAGCAATTCTGCACAGTAGATCCAAGTAACCTGCGAGACACCGATGCTTGACAGAAAAAGACCACGTTAAAAGATATTTAGGTGGACTACCCGAGAAGCGGTCCGGGAAGCGATAAGCTCCCTCGGCGGATGTCAGTCCACGTTTTCAATTAAGTAAAGAAGCATACATGATAAAATATGTACGTACAGGACTAGATTTTCTGATCAAAGTAATAAACAGAATCTAAAGCAGACGACAAATGAGAAAATAGGGAACTGTGAAAACAAAGCTGGATTTGTGTTACCTGTGTCCTTTTACCTATCTGCAAGATGATCGATGTCGATTATGTAGAATCGGCGTCGACTGGTTCAGATCGATGTCAACTGATATAGATCGGTGTTGACTGGTTCAGATCGGTGTCGACTGATATAGATCGGCGTCGATCTAAGACAAAGTGCGAGAAGATTTTGGAATCAGAAAACGAAGGAAAGATCATCAATGTTTGTTAGATCTGCGAGAAGTTGGAGAGATCTTGTGAGGCTCCACTGTCTTTGGATGCAAGAACAGAGTCACCAGAAAATCAATGGAGACGTGTGATGTTGATGTGATAAGAGTAGAGTAATGGTGCTCCTCTCAGGGATTGATTTAGACAAGATTTGCTCTCATTCGATAGATAATGTTCACACTTGATGCTCAAAACTCTCTCGTTCTCTCTCTTACAATTTGTGTCTAACCAGAACTGAGTTCTGGGCCTCTATTTGTAATCGGTGCCGATCGAGATTAAATCGGTGCCGTTCTGAAAAATCGGCGTCAATCGAGTACAGTCGGCACCGATCATGGAGCAGAACTCCCAAAATGGCAAAAGGAGTGATTTCGGAAAGATAAGAGTGATCCCTCCACCTCAAATACAAGAAATATCCCGCTGCTTGGTTTGGGAGGAGGAGAAATAGGGGGATATATGGATAGAATAGATATGGGGTAGATAAGTGGTTAGGATACATGTAAAAAGGTGTAATTAAATAGTTAATATTTAATTACTCACGGAGTAAAACATAATGGGTTGAATTAAAATTAGGATAGGTGTTTAAATCACAAATTGAATAATACCCCAAGGGGATAGTGGTGATATAAACGTGCCCCAGGTTACCTGAGAGAGAAAACGCACACGAGGGACACTAAATTGGATAACCAATTTTAGGTGTCTACATTTTGCCCCTTTTTGTCAAGTAACTTGCGATAAGCAAGGTTGTGAGACAAAAACAAGGAGGTGGAAGAAAGGAAGAAAAAGTGATGATGTGATCCCCCTCAAACTAGGGATGGGATGGGTGATAGAACAAATGATCCCAAGTTTGAAAAAGGTAGATGAAAATGCAAGAAGCCCCAGCTAGATGTCTGGAGTAGACCGGATCATTAATGACGCACAAAAATAAATAAAGAGGTAGCAACCTAAGGAACTCACATTGGTAGGGCAGACTAGACGGTCTCCTCATGAGATGACGTTAGTACCTACAGACCCATGAGTGTAAGGAGGGCTGCAAAATAGTCAGCATCTAAAGAGAGACACATTGGTAGGGATAACTAGACGGTCTGCAAGCGAGGCGACGTTAGTGCCTCTGAGACCCGCTAACTCTAAGTTTCCAAAAAGTGTGAGTGCCCCATGCAAAGGGAAAAAACATGAAATGGATGATAATATCGAAAAAGTATGCGCCAAAAGGTAACACTCAGGACAGGATGACGACTAGATAGATAAGCCAAGCATCAACACCATGGCAAGAAGATTAGGAGATGGAAGTAAACGACGTGGAGAAGCGATACTGCAACCCACTGGAAAAAATGAGTATAAATCGGTGTCGATTTAGACAAATCGGTGTTGAAAAGAAAAAGATAAAAACAATCGCCGCCAACCAAAAAAATCGGTGCCGAAAGTTCCCAAAGCACATATAAATATGCCAACGGAAAACATGAACGATTTATTTACACCGTGACGATTGATTCAGAGAGAGTCAAAAATTGGATTTGAGCACCATGGAAGCCTCGGAAGTGGTCGAAGCGAAGGAGGACATGTCTGGGGTAAGTGGTTCTTCGGAATCCGTCATTATTATTTTTTTGAATTTTTTTTTATTGTTTGGTGGGAGGCCAGTGTTTCTGACACGTTGCCTTCCAATCAGCGTCGATTGATATAATCGACGCCAATTTTATTACAATGGTGCCGATTGAATACAATCGACGTCGACTAAGTTTGATCGATGCCATTTGTAATTTTGGACAGAATATTTGGATAAAAATGATAGAATGTGTTTTGGATGCTTCGGATTTGGAAAAATATGAAGCTAACATTGCTCTTGATGTCGTGGATGCAGGCACGAGAGGTATTACACATGAGGGATGTGATTCCCGAGTTACTGGAGACCATTCTCCCTGACGTCACTGACGTAGATTGGCGCCACTTAGAGTTAGCCGGGCTCGGGGGCTTTCGGTACTACAGACGAGTGCCGTGAGATGTAGAGTTGATGCGAGCACTAGTGCGATGATGGGATAGCCAGACTTGCACTTTTTGGTTTAGGACGGGTGAGATGACCATCACCCACGAGGACATATACAGGATTTTGAGGCTGCCAATCACTGGGGACCCGATAGAGATTACGCCACGAGAGCAGCAGCAGAGGGCCCTAGGTCGATTGTATGGAGACAGGGTGGATGATTTAGAGATAGTGTCCAGGGCAGTGAGGATAGCCTCGCAGTATAGACAGGATGTTCCCAGGAGCAGACGGATAGTGTTGATTCAGATGGTGATCTCCTACTTTGCTCTACCAGATTCGAGAGGTGGGAGATTCCCATTGTTATTATTAGATTACGTTTGTGACATCCTGTAGTTCAGACAGGTGTTCACATTTGCTGATGCCTTGATAGCTCAGATATATTATGAGTTATGGATGTATACCACTGGCGGAGGACAGGCATTGATGTTAGTTTTGTGCTCCATTGCTGGGCATATGAGCACATAGCAGTGATCAGGCCATCCGGGCTTCCTTGGATGCCAGCAGCAGTGGGGGCTATTGATTACGGATTCCGGTGATGGCGGGCCGATATGGCCCAGGAGATACTGAGGAGATTCATGCAGATTAGTATGTTGAGCGTTTGAGATGCGACACGAGTAGGTCATCTGGAGACCATATCGGGTATTTCCAACATGGGCCAGTCAGGATGCTCACCTGGTGGGATTGAGACGGAGTGGGGTGGTTAGGGGCCATAGGCCTGATATGTGGGAGCACATCCGTTTATACGGGTATTGAGATAGTTCGGCCTAGTACAGACAGTGCCGACTACCTACAGGCCTTACAGGTGAGACAACAGAGAGACTGATTCTGCCGATTTTGATCCTGGCAGATCCATTGAGAGAGGCCCCACCCTCCACAGACAGTGATGATGACGCTGGAGTGGATGATGGTTATGCGGCATGGTATGCGACAGAGCTACCACAACACCTTCCGGCATCTATAGATGCCGATGAGGAGGATATGGCTACTGATCTTTGGAGAGACTGGAGGGAGAGCATGCCACCCTCACGCATACACACCAAGTGGCTCTCGAGGAGATCAGAGCTCTGACAGTGGAGAGGGATGCCCTAATTTTGGAGAGAGACACCACTCACCAAGAGCGAGATACAGACGATCCAGCAGAGGGATTGCTACCATCGACATAGGGAGGCCCTCAGGGCCAAATATGGTGATACAGGTACCATGTCAGAGTCTGGGACACAGGGCACGACCATAGGAGGGGCACCACTAGCAGCACCAGCAGCACCACTACAAGCACCTGGTACCGTGAGCCTGAGTACATATCAGTCTCTCCTCGCTGAGGTGAGATACTACGAGGATGTCCTAGCACAACATGCCCCAGATGTGCCTCGGTACGGGGTGAGGAGGAGATCAGCGACAACCACAGTGAGCGGGGCATCAGAGGGAGGGAGCACCGGGAGAGACCGAGGTGGGCAGAGGCCTCCAGCAGCAGGTGCGTCTAGCTTGATAGGTGGTGGCCAAGAGAGACAGCCTGGTCCAGAGGAGGGTGGAGGAGATAGTGTCTTCCACGTATCAGATTTCACGATATAGAGATTGATGTATTTTGTATCAATGTAGTGATGTAGCCTTGATTGGAAGGCATTTTATAGATGGCTTGATTGAGAGCCACCCATTTTTGTTGTACAGACACTCATGTATATATATAGATTCATCATTTCCTTTGTCATATAATTGTTCTCATGCTTTTAATTTTGATATACATGGATAGATGTAGCGTAATTATGATGGATATAGACATAGACCGATAGATGATGAATAGATGTGATGGGATAGACATAGATGTAGAGGATATAAATAGATGTGATTTGATGTGATTGATATGTGGATTTAATTTGGATGAGAAAATAGATATAGATAGATGTAATGTTACTTGGATGGACAAGTGTTTAGATGATGTGATGGATAGGTGGGAGTTGATAGTTGGAATGGATTTGATATTTTTGAGATTTTAATTAAATTTTGATGAAAATAGATAGATAGACCCACATGTGTTTATAATAGAGGTGATGAGATGTGTTTTGGACAAAGTAGATCAGATGAAATTAGATAAATGATAGAGTTTGATTAAATTAACATGTTAAATGTTAATTTAACTGGATGAAATAATTGGAAATACTCTCTGTGAGAGCCAAGGACGTAATGAAAATGACCTTGATTAGAAATAAAGGAAATACACCCAGATAAGAAGAAAAATGATAAGCTGGGCTCCCAACCGACCATAAATAGAATCTGGATAGGAAACCAAAAGATCATGCATACAAGGCCCTATATGAGGTTAAAATAAACCTGACACTAACTAGCCGCAAACCAGATTTAGGAGGGAAATGGAAGGAGCAGTAAGTAGGTATCTTGTCGAAATTTACAAGGGACAGAATACATGTTCATATTGGGAAAATAGGATTCTCCATATGATGGACAAAGGTCTTATATCTCAGCTTCATGATTTAGCGTAAAAGCAAAGAAGCGGATCGATCAATACGGGAAGTCTTTGTTGATGCTAAAAGTGTATAAACTGACTGAAAGGCTGATCAATGCAAGAAGCCTTGAGAATTCCTTTGAGAAACAGCCGTCCTTCAAGGGAGCAGTCTGTATTTTGAATTTTAATGATAGCCATCCTTCGAGGGCATGGTCTATATCTTTTGATTCATTTGATAATGTATGGATAGTTGTCCTTCAAGGGATCAGTCTATCTTTTTTGGATAGCATTTTTTTTTGAAAATCTTTTTGGAAGAAGCTGAGTTTAGACCTAGATAGATCAGATAGAGGGGAAGAAAATGTATAAAGAGCACGCACTCATGCCCCGAGTAGATCCGATTAAGATAAGCACTTGGGAAAAATGAAGCGGTGATTAAGGTATTCCTACCATGAGGAGAAACATATCCAGAAGAAAAATGCTATGAGTAGAGCCGCGATACTCATATTTAAGGTAAAAAAGACAATAGGTGGAGAACCACATAGTTTCGAATCACCATGAAAGTATATGACTGGTTGTTAGATGGATGAAAGATCTGTCTTGTGACTAAATTTGTGTAAGATAGATTTTAATAGTAGAAGGGCTATAGATGCAAGGCATTAAGAGGTTCCACTTCAGGTATACCATCCATGGAAGATAGACGATAAGCCCCAGACCCATATTTATGAGTGATAACGTACGGACCCATCTAGTTGGGAGCAAACTTACCACACTGACTCCTTTCGAGTGTAGTGACATTTTGGTTTTCTTTAAGAACAAGATCACCAATTTTGAAGTCACGGTGCTGCAAGTGCTTGTTATAAGCACGTTTGACATGCTCAAGATAGATTTGATGATGTTCAAGAGCATTGAGACGCCACTCATCTAATAATTCAAGTTGTGCTAGACGATTTTGATGATAGCCCTCATCAGAGACAAATTCTCTAAGAGAAACATGGAGAGATGGGATTTGGACTTCCAAAGGAAGAACAGCCTCAGACCCATAGACGAGAGAGAAGGGAGTAGCACCAGTAGGAGTACGAATGCTAGTCCGATAAGCCCAAAGAGCAAAAGGGATATGTAAATGCCAATCCCTACCAACTCGACTAGTTACCTTTGCGAGGATATTACGCAAAGTTTTATTGGAAGCTTTGGCCTGGCCATTAGCTTGAGGATAGTATGGAGAAGAAAAGATGAGTTTGATATTGAAAGCATCGCAGAGGTTCTGCAAATCAACGTTTGAAAGACTTACCATTATCTGTGATGAGTTTGTGTGGAACACCAAAGCGACAAATGATGTGTTGATAGACAAAATCAACTATGGGTTTAGCTTTTTTGAAGAAAGAGGATAGCTTCCACCCACTTAGTTAAGTATTCAGTGGCAATAATGATAGAATGATGACACTGTGAAGAACGGGGATTGATGAGACCAATGAGATCAAGACCCCATTGCGAAAAAGGCCACAAATCCGCTGTAGGTTGTAAAGCTTGACTAGGGATATGTGTGAGATTGGAATGTTGTTGACACTTGACACATTTCTTAGTGTATTCACAACAATCTCGATTAAGAGAAGGCCAATAATATCCCAAACATAAGATGTGTTTAGCTACGGCCAAGCCACTAAAATGTCCACCATAGATACCGTCATGGACCTCCTGGATAGCTTTAGATGATTCAAGGGTTTTGAGGCACCGAAGCAAAATACCATCAAAGCCGCATTTGTAGAGGATCCCGCCTAGAATAGTATAGCGATTAGCGCGTAGGATAAAAGATCTTCTACCATTGGAAGTCAGATCTGGAGGAAGCACTGAATGAGATAGATAATCAACGATCTGTTGATACCACTCATCCTAAGTATTGGTTGTGACAACATGGATTGAAGTTAGTTGCCTAAGATGAGATGGTTGATCTAATCGTTGCACAGCCACATAAAGTCACGAGTCCTCGGTAAAAGGCGGGATAAGCGAGGCTAACGAAGCCATTGTATCTGCGAATCGATTCGCAGTACAAGGAATAGCTTGGATAGTGAATTTATCGAAAGATTGGAGTTGAACGAGAATGATATCACGATATTTTTGAAGGATATCATTCTTGCATTGATAGACACCCGTGACTTGATTAACGATGAGTTCAGAATCACCAAAGATGTCAATATGACGAGCGCCGAGATTAATGGCATTTTGAAGACCCAAGACAAGAGCTTCATATTCAGCCATATTATTGGTGCACTCAAAGTTCAATTTGTGTGCGACTGGGATAGGCATACCCCAAGGAGGAATCATCACGAAACCCGCACCTCCCCCTTGTTGGCATTTGGATCCATCAAAGAAGAGCTTTACTTTAAATGGAGACAGACCAAAATCAATTTGTTGGATATATTCATCGGGGAATTGAGCAAGGGGGACTTGAGTGTCGGAAGAGGAGCATCATCTAACTAATCTGCAATGACCTGACCCTTGATAGAATTTTGCGGGATAAACTCGAGATCAAATTCTGTCATAAGCATGAGCCAACGAGTGATACGATCATTGTGATAAGGCTTCGCATGAATTGTCTTGAGTGGATTGACACTTGTGACAATGTAAGTTTTGTGATTAAGGAGGTAATGACGAAGCTTAGAAGTTGCGAAGAAGAGAGCACAACACAACTTTTCAGCTTCGGAATAACGTGTTTCATACTCATGGAGGGTGCGACTGATGTAATAGACAACTTGTTCTTTACTGCAAGCATCCCGATGCGAGATCATGGCTCCCAGAGCATGGTTAGTCACAGAGATATAAAGATAGAAAGGCTCCCCCTCGCGTGGAGGTGTAAGCACAGGTGGAGAAAGAAGATAAGATTTGAGATCATCAAAGGCCTTTTGGAAATGCTCATCCCATTCAAAATGAACATTCTTACGGAGGAGATGATGAAAAGGTTGACAACGGTCTGACAATTGTGAGATAAAACGACGCACTGATTGAAGACATCCTTGGAGACTGCGGAGTTGCTTTAAGTTAGAAGGGGGAGGCATCTCAAGGATAGCTTTTATTTTTGCGGGGTCTACTTCAATACCCCTAATGGAAATGATAAAACCTAAAATTTTACCAGTGAGAATGCCAAACATGCACTTAGATGGATTTAGACGAAGACAAAAGCAAATAAGCCTCTTAAAGAGAGGTGCAAGAATGAAAAGATGATCCTGACGATGTTTGGATTTACCGAGGAGATCATTGACGTAATCTTCCACAGTTTTGTGTAAGAGATCATGGAAGATGTAGGTCATTGCTCACTGATAGGTTGCTCCTGCGTTCTTAAGACCGAAAGGCATGACACGATAACAAAAGGTCCCCCAAGGAGTTATGAAAGAAGTCTTATGTTGGTCTTCTGGTGTGATGAGAATTTTATTATACCCAGAGAAACCATCCATAAGAGAAAGCATCTCATGACCCGCAGTTAAATCCACGAGTTGGTCAATATTAGGTAGAGGAAAATCATCTTTTGGACAAGCAAGATTAAGATCCCGGAAGTCGGTACAAATTTGAATTTTCCCAGTAGCTTTAGTTACTGGTACTACATTGGAAACCCATTATGGATAATTGATGGGTTGGATGAAGTTAGCCGAGAGCAAGCACTGCAATTCTTCTTTAACAAGAAGGGCTACTCTAGGGTGCATTTATGCAATTTTTGTTTAACCGGTTTGATGTCGGGAAGAGTAACGATATTGTGGACCACGATATCAGGATCAAGTCCTGGCATATCCTCATATGCCTAAGCAAAGGCTTGATGATGGTTGGAAAGAAAAGTGGTAAAGTCTCCTAACTCCTGTGGATTAAGGGATTGGACGACCTTAATGATGTGAGGGTCTTTAGAAGTCCCAATATTAAGGTCGACAGTGGCTTCATTGAGAAGCGTAGACGTGTCAGAAGGAATGGTTTTAGGAAGATAGGAATCCTCTGCCCCTAGATAGGTGAGGACAAAATCATCATCCGCATAGTGGATAGTGTTGATAGTAGGAGAGTCATCTCCAACTATTTCAGGGAAAATTAACGGTATGGAAGTGGCCCTGTCATTAGTCTTATAGGCTAGTGGCCCTAAGGAAATGGTATTGACTAAAAAAAAAAAGTTAGACGGGATGGAAATGGTGTCATCCACATCGAGTGATGCTTCTGACCTAGCGGGAGAAGATGGTTCCTCAATAGGAAGAGGCTCATCGAGAACAATGATGGTGGCTTTTGAAAGAGGTTTAAATCCTAAACCAAATTTTTGATGCGGCTTGAGAGTTGGAATGGATGTGAGGTCATGCACACCTTGTTCATATTTACCCAAGCCAAAGCCCTTCCACGCGCATCGATATAAATAAGTTTTTGCAAACGTGGGATTCTGTAGACAATCGAACCCTGTTAAATAAGGTTTGGTCCTAGGAGGAGAATCCGGGTGATAGTGAGGTGTATCAAGACCACCGTAAATGAAATTAGTCTATTAATTGGGCAGACCAATGGTGACGATGTGACCAAGACCTGGTTGATATTCAGGTTGTTTGTCTGGTCTACCATACTCACTAGGTTTGAGATGGGCATCAAAAGAAAGGAGAGGAAGCTCTCCCAGTGAGAAACGCTGCAATGTCTCTTCTATATTTTGTAAATCTAGTAGTTTAGTTGCAGTACGGAAGAAGATGAGGCCCTGTCGTCAGAGAACAAGCATTTTCCTTTAGAGGGGAGACCACGTGGTCATGTCGCATTGAGCGGAAGGAAAAGGATCTCTCTGGATGAGTATAAATTTTTCCCTCATATTGATATTTTAAGCATTGATGGAGGGTGGATGGGACAAAATGCATTGCACGAATCCAGGAACGTCCGAGGATCATATTATAGTGGAATTTCCCTTCAACAATGTAAAAGAGTTTGTGAAGCGCTTTTTATCTACTCGAATGGGTAGGACCACAGTTCCTAAAATAACTGCTAGCTGATCGTTAAATGATCGAAGAGCGAAAGGCGGGGGTGACACTACGTTCTTAGGTAACTTAAGTTGCTTGAATGTGTGCGAGGAGATGACGTTGAGTGTAGCACCACTGTCTATCATAATGTGTTTTAATGTAGTGTTGTCGATTTGGACTGTGATAAAGAGGGGAGCCTCCAAATCCTCGGAAGAAAGGGAAGGAATTTCTGAATCTTCAAAAGAAATGGTGGTTGATGGTCTATTCAATCCAAAAACCATCTCGAAGGGCTGGGGCTCATCTGAATTCACTACGATGCGACGTAGATTATCAATCAGAGCTTGACGATGTTGTGGAGAGGATTGAATGAGGTCAAAAAGAGACATTTTGACTGGAGCCTGGGTGAGTTGTTTCATAACACTCTCCTCAACTAACACAGAATTTGAGCCTGAGGTGCAACACGAATAGAGACCCGAGGTCTCGGGGCTAATGAGGAAGGAGGAACTCCTTCGGGGGCTATAGAAATGACAACCCATGGTCGAGATGTTGTAGATGAGGATGGATTATCATACTGTTGGGTTCTAGTGGCGATATGAATTGTGTCGATTTGAGAAGGTGGAAGATCATTTGGAGTGGAATCACTAGAAGTAGAGGTCTGAGTAGATCGTTGGGGCTCAGATGGAGCTAAGATGACAGGAGATACTTGTTCCTCCTCCTCCAGCAAAAGATCACTTTCTTCCAAAAGATCTGTTGACGACAGATTGAAGAGCTTTACATCCCTCGGTATCATGACCCGGGGTACGGTGGTAAGCACAAATCAAATCAGAGTTAAACCAAGTAGGTTTAACTCCTTTAGGGTTATAGGGTTTAATCGGAGGAAGAGATATGGATGAAGATTGGATAAGTTGGCGAAGGATTTCAGTATAGAACCCGGTAGACAAAGATGAGGACAGAGATGATGAAGGTGCCTCTTTTACTTTAACAGACTGCCAAGGTAAAAGAACCTACATGTTAGGTTTGACAGTCTTTTTAGGGATCATCTTATTTTTTTGGACATCTAGAGGAGTAGCCTTGGGAACTTGAGATGGAAGTAAGTGAGACATGATTGATTTCGATGGAGGAGGAGCCCCTAAAATAGATTTTGAAGATGATGGAGATGTGAAAAGTGTTGTGGTCTTCAGAGATAAGGGAGGCTGCTTGGTCAAAACTAATGATGATTTAGATAATGTCAATTTAGATGAGGGAGAAGCTCCCAAAGTAGGTATAATCGGAGGAACAGAGGGTGCCCTGGTTTTTGGTAACGAAGATGATGATTCGATAAAAGAGGTGACGTCTTTTTAGTAGGTAAGTCCACTTTTCAAGGTGCTGGTGAGGAATGTGTTGTAGAAGAAGATGATGGTTTTGATAAGTTTGCAGAAGAAGATGCCTTCTCAGCGGAAAAATCCAATCTTTTATGAGGTGTAGAGAGAGATTTTGTGGGAAAGCACCAAGAGTCTTGATGGTTCAAAATATGGGCTTTCCTTTTCGGGGATGGTGACAATTTCAACCGCATAAGGTGATTGTAACATTTTCGGGGAAGCAAATGGGGAGGTCGATGACGTAACATTAGATTTTGGTTGTCTTGGTCTAAGTTCAGGAACCAAGCGTATAGGTGTTGGTGCTACTTCTTTAGATTTTCCCTTAATAGGAAAAGCAACATTGGTGATGGAAGAAGTGAGTGATGAAGAAGCAGTTCCTTGTGAGGGAACTACTTCTGGTACAGTAATTGTGGGTGAAACTACTGTAGGAAAGGAAACAGGAAGAGTCAAAATCAAAGACGCTTCCGTCGAAGTCGGCACAACTATAGGTACGTTCACCAATGGCATAGTCGCAGCAAAAATGGGAGAAACAGAAGTAGATGTATCCGTGGTGGAAACTCAAAGGGATGTAATTACCTCGAGCATTGAAAGAATGTCTGACGATGAGATAGATGAGGATGATACTGTCTCGGGTATGGACGGAAGATCAGACAAAGAAGCAGAGAGAGGTGAATCCGTATCTAACAATGTTGGAATATTCAAAGACGGGCTATCTGAAGATGGTGGAATCCCAACGATTAATGAAGCGGAAGGAGGTTCTGATTCGGTTGATGTGTTCGCAGATGGCTTAGTTTTAGAAGAAGATTCTTTAGTAGAGATGAAGCTGATAGTATGAGTGTTTGGTTTTTGAGACTCTGAAGCATCATGGTTCGGGGAATGATTGGGAAAAGGTTGCTTAAAAACATCAAGCGCTTGATTTGGGGGAGCATTTGGGTTATCCAGAATGAGCTCGCCTTTATCAATGAATTTCTGGACAAGATTTTTGAAGGTTTGACATCGTTCAATGTCATGACCTTTAGTTCTATGATAATGACAGAAGTCATTTTCCCTATACCAGAATGGACGTTCTTGGCTTTCATCAATATTCCTAATGGGGGGAAGTTTGATCATGTGGACTTCCAACATTTTTTCTAGGATAGAAGCATATGATTCCCCCAACGAAGTGAAAGATCGAGATGACGAGGACCCTTTTCGAGAAGATGAGGAGTCTCTTCGTGGTGTTTGATTAGAAGTGTTATCGGCTCGTGATGTTTTTAATACGATAGCGTTGGTGGATCCCTGATTCTTGTCTTTAGAAGTGGAAGGATTTGATTTGGTAAACCGAGAAAAATCTGGTTTAGATTTAGAGCGAAGTTTTAACTTCCCTTGTTCAATGGCGTGAGACTCAAGTTTGCGTGCCATCGTAAAGGCTTCTTCAAATGTATGAAAGGTCTGGATCCTTAAAGTGGAAGAAATATGATTAGCACAAGATCGAGTAAACAACTCGATCTGTTGGGATTGAGGAAGGGAGAAAGACAATTGGTTTATTATCCCTCTCTAACGAGCGACAAAGTCTGCAATAGACTCATCATCGAATTGACGAATGTTATAAAGATCTGTAATCGAGATCTTATGCATGATATTTATTGAAAAGTTTTCAACAAACATCTGGGCCAATTGAGAGAAAGAAAACAAGGAATGTTATTGTACCAGTCTAAAGCAGGACCTGCTAGAGACATAGGAAAAGTATGAAGCATAAGCTCCTGATCCTGGACTATGAGGTAGCAAGCATGTTTGAATGCTCACAAATGCTGTTGAGGGTCCTCCCGACTATGAAAATTTGAAAATTTAGGAAGTTCCCATTGGGGAGGATAAGGCTTAAAAGCCACTGAGGGGTGAATGGGTTCATTACACACTTCTTCAAAAGAGTATGAAGGACGAGCCCCTTTGGTGGAGGCTTCCAAGTCTATGATTTTCTTGAAAAGAATTTGAACCACGTCAGATTGAGGAGGAGGCACACTGGCATGTCCTACATAAGAAGCAAATGGTGGATGTTGTTGAGGTGTCAACGGGGATTCATCTGTTGATTGATAGGATGATAAGAGGAGTAACCAGGCGTTCTAGGTGACACCTGGTGGGGTATTTGCTGTGAAGGAGCCTGTGTATAGGCAGGCTGTGAGATAATAAGTGGTTGAGAAAATGAAGGTTGGATGATGGACGGAGCCTGTGATTGGTGGACTCCTATGCTTGTTGACTGAATCGGAACAGATTGAGGAACATGGGTGCCGATTTGATTGGACATGGTGGGGAACAAGACCTGAAAGAGGATTTTTACTACCGGATTAGTTATTAAGGGCACCGATGCTAGAGGATGGGCGAAGGTCACTGTTGCTGGAACATTGGAAGAAAAACCCACTGGAGGACGAGAAGCAGGAACCAACTGACTAGTCGAAGGGGGTTGACTCATAAAGAGGTACTGACCCTGGGACACAATGGATGGCATAGATGAATTAACAACAATATGTGGGTGCGCAGACGCACTCATTATAGCCAGAGAAGAGGACTTCTCAGAAGTAGGTTGTGGAATAGTCGAGGTAACTGCGGCGTTAGGAATAGGTAAGACTATTTGAGAACTAGTCGATATGGTCGGTGGAAGAGAAAAAGGAGGCACAGGTGCGCCACCCTCCTCCGTGGCTCGAGGTGAGAAAAATGATGCTAACTGTTCTACAAAAGCCTGGGATGGTTCACGAGAATAATCATACACTTGCTGGATTGGTGGTCCCTGATCAGATATTTGAATAGACTTGTGTACTAGGTAGTCCATGAGGGCTACCGGATTGCGATCAAGGAGCGCCTGAAATTCAGGATCCCCACGAGGAACATACTCTATGTCAGAAGCAGATGATATTTCTGAAGGACTAGGGGAAGCTGGACGTGATGGGGTTGCTTTGGCCTGATAGAAAGGATTATATGACCAGGATGGGGAACCAACTAACAGCGGTCCCGAGGAAGACCTGGGGGGTGCCGAAACATCCACACTAGCGGTGATCTCGGAGGAAGAAGGGGCTAGTTGAGCCATTCTTCTAGATTGTAACCGAGTGATGACCGTCATAAACAAGCAGAAAAGAAGATTGACCTAACTAATGCACAGATAATTCAAGCAGCGTAGGTGATTATCTCTTTTAAGTTTTTATGCTTTTAAGAAAGAAAATATTAGGGAAGGCCTTTTAGAACAGGAACTACTCAGATAGCCAAACTAAGGATGGTTTAGGGGATGTTTTGGTGAGGAGTCCCGAAGGCACTTCAGTAAAAGACCGGTACATGGCTTGATATAGGGGCCTACCCCCGCACTTCACATACCGTGCGATAAGGGAGTCGGGTGCTTTGCCAATATATACCCGAACTACGTGAATTTATAAGCGCGACCGAGTACCGCGTAGGCTCTTCCTCTTGGATGTCACTTCCAAGTAGGCGAGGCCAGGAAATAATTTTTTGTTTAAATGCTTTATACCTACGATTTTGGCTTTGTGTGCAAGGGTGAAAAAAAAATCAAATAGTGTCACTACCGATTTTGATCAATTTTCCAGCCTAATTAAAACTAGATGAAAAACATACAACAGAAATGACAAAGAAAGAGTTCTTTTTAAGCACTTAAAAATGAAGTGTTTGATTTTGATGAAGACAAGTCAAACAGATTCTTTCCCAAATGTGATTAAATTCTTTTTAAGCACCAAAAATTGAAATGTTTGAATGTGATAGACAACAAACAAAGAACTTTTTTTTTTTTTTTTAAGTTCCTAAAAAGGAGAAAACACCATAAAAGAGAAATACCTGTAGATTTAGCTCTCCAAGGTGTGTGGACTTCAAAAAGTGTGTTGTTGAGCTCTTCCCCTTGAACAATCCCATGAACAAGCAAAGTGCTCCGCAAGAAAAGGTTAAGCAAACACCAAACAAAATCCAGAAAGATATATCCAGATAATGGTGAAACGAAAATTTCTATTTTAAAGAACTAGAAAATTTCAAGGAAATAACAATTTCGAATAAAGAGCAAGATTGAAACGATGAAAGGAAATGCTTAAGCAGAACTGATAAAAATCAGTGAAGAAAAAGAACAAAGCTCAAAACTAAAAAAAAGATGAACTTACCAATAAGGGACTTTGGTTGGGTCCCACCAGGCGTGCCAGAATGTTGATCAAGAATTTCACGCTTGTTACTTGTCTAAGTTAATGTACCAAACTAAACATAAAAACCTTGAAAAACTCAAATGAAATTGATACCTGATGGACAAGATCTGAAGATGTAGATGGATAAGGAAGCCGATGTAGATAAGACGGGCACACACGAGCAATTCTACACAGTAGATCCAAGAAACCTGCGAGACACCGATGCTTGACAGAAAAAGACCACGTTAAAAGATATTTAGGTGGACTGCCCGAGAAGTGGGTCCGGGAAGCGATAAGCTCCCTCGGCAGATGTCAGTCCATGTTTTCAATTAAGTAAAGAAACATACATGATAAAAGATGTACGTACAGGACTAGATTTTCTGATCAAAGTAATAAAAATCTAATCTAAGCAATGAGAAAAAGCAACTAAAAGAGGGAACTATGAAAACAAAGCTAGATTTGTGTTACCTGTGTCCTTTTACCTGTCTGTAGGATGATCGACGTCGATTATGTAGAATCGATGTCGACTGGTTTAGATCGGTGTCGACTGATATAGATCGGTGTCGACTGATATAGATCGGCGTCGATCGAGACAAAGTGCGAGAAGATTTGGGAATTGGAAAACGAAGGAAAGATCATCAACGTCTCTTTGGATCAATAGAAGCCAGAGAGATACTGGCAAGGCTCCACCTGTGTTGGATATAGGAACAGAGTCACCAGAAAATCAATGGAGATGTGCGATGTTGATGTGATAAGAGCAGAGTAACGGTGCTCCTCTCAGGGATTTATTTGGACAAGATTTGCTCCCATTCGATAGATAATGTTCACACTTGATGCTCAAAACTCTCTCGTTCTCTCTCTTATAATCTCTGTCTAACCATAACTGAGTTCTAGGCCTCTCTTTGTAATCAGCGCCGACCGAGATTAAATCGGCGCCGTTCCGAAAAATCAGCGTCGACCGAAAGTGCACAGTCGGTGCCGATCATGGAACAGACTCCCAAAATGGAAAAAAGGAGCGATTTCTGGAAAGATAAGAGTGATCCCTCCACCTCAAATACGGGAAATATCCCACTGCTTGGTTTGGGAGGAGGAGAAATAGGGGGGATATATGGATAGAATAGATATGGGGTAGATAAGTGGTTAGGATACATGTAAAAAGGTGTAATTAAATAGTTAATATTTAATTACTCACGGGTAAAACATAATGGGGTGAATTAAACTTAGGATAGGTGTTTAAATCACAAATTGAATAATACCCCAAGGGGATAGTGGTGATATAAACGTGCCCCAGGTTACCTGAGAGAGAAAACGCACACGAGGGACACTAAATTGGATAACCAATTTTAGGTGTCTACAAAAACTTTGTTAGGAAAATTAGTCAGACTCTTAAAGAAAACTCGTAGATCTTCAAAATCAAATATTCCAAACTATGTTTTTCTTTTGAAAGATCCATTTTGAAACAGAACAAATATCGGCCCAATAAAGGGGATAATAACAAAGATAAGGGATTGATTAAAAATAATACTAAGTGGGGATGCCAAACTAAGGGAAGTTTTAAGTTAAATTTTGACAGATCTGCTAAACCCGTGGAGGGGATTTACGGGGAGGAGGTAAAATTTTTGATCACCTAGGTGTGTATATGAGGGCCTATGTGGGATCTTTTAGGCAATCATTATAACAATTTTTCCAAAGCTATGGATATGCTATGGGGTATTCCAAAATGCATCATCATGAATGTCAAGTCCCTATTCATAGAGGGAGATTCCCTATGCGTTGTCAATACTCTTAAGAATTATGGGTTCATCGGTTGTAAAATTAATAACATCATCATGGAGGCTAAGTAGTTATTAACATCATTTGAGAAACTAGATATTAATCATGTTTATAGGGATGGTAATAAACCTATAGATGGTCTTGATAATCATGAGAATGATATGTTGGAAAAGATGACATGGAAGGGTGATATAATACTATGGAGTAATATAATAAAATTGGTTAATGATGACAAGACATCATAGGTTTTGGCATGATGGCCCCTAAGTTTCATGTGTTCGGCTCCACGGGAAATTTCATTATTTCTTGGGAGGAGGAATTAACCATCTCATTTTGTGCTTGGGTTCTTTATTTTGGATCTATAGGATCACCCTACCTTGTCTCAATAGTTTACAAAATGAATAGTTAAGCATGGGAGGTGATAGATTCCAAACTGAGATGACTACCTACCTTAATATTAAGAGGTATTATACTATGTGGAGGCTTCTGCAAAGAGGTGGTTTCTCGAACTACAACAAATGCATTAAAGGTAATTCAAATTGCTATTGAATTTGGAAATGCTTGGGGATGTGTATAAATTTTAGGAGTCCATTTTTGAGGCCATGGGATTATCCATGGAAGGACTCAAACTTTTCAAGGATAAGACTAGGCGTAGGCATGAAATTTCTACTTTTTTTAGACCAGATGAAAGAATCTTAATGTTTGATAATGGTATTGCAAGAGTTTGTCTCCCTGATTGATGACCAGATATATGTATGGTGGTAATGAATTACCTTATGCTTGAAGGAAAATTTAGGAAAATATTCTCCTTTCACATCTCTATCCTCAATTACCTGCAAAGAAACCAAGCCACGAGCTTACCCTACTTTCTCCTGAGATCCCTTACCTCCTCTATCAACGATTTCCAAAATGAGAAAGTGGATACTCCATTACATCAGGGTTTGATCTTGTTAATGTATCGAGAGAGGTAAAGCTGTTGATCCCTTCACATCCCCCATCCCATAGGGATGTGGAATTTGACATTGAAAGCTTTTCCTAGTGAATAAGATGAACTAAAAGGGACGTATGCGGGAGAATCAAGATGAAATTCCTATGAATGTCATTTACAATATGAAATAGGGTAATAAATATTTTGGAGAAAGAATTGATAGTAAGGAGGGATGAAAAAATGATTGACTAGGAAGCTATAATATTGAGGGTCAAATCTATTGCTGATATGATCCTCTTGGTTAACAAGAATTTGGTGCAAGAGGTAAAGGAGTGTCATAAGAAAATTGATGTGTAGAATAAAAGGTTGGAGGGCTGAATGTGGAAATTGTTATGCAGGAACAAATAATTTCTATCCTCTGGGACCAAATTTCCAAGAAGGAATTGAGGGGGTAAGGGGAAAAACCGTCAGTGATGAGAAGATCGGAGGATGAAGAACTGATGGAAACTAATGAAAAATATTTCAATGAAAATACCCCTAAAATGTTATTATTTCTTGGAAGGATGATATTTTTGTAGCTATAGACAGAGGCCCTAGTGTGAGGACTAGAAGAAAATATTCCTCTAGTAAAGTGAAATGATGTTGATCCTTTCGCCGCCCCCTTCTGTCAGGGCCTTGTGCTGGTTTTTCTTTCTCATGGCCATAGATTTTATTTTTTTCTATTGTAAAAAAATATTAATATGTAGGCTTCTGGGTTGGGTCATGCCATGTTGTGGGGTGTATTTCTGATCAATATTGTTTGACCTAACACCCTATTTTTTTTTTGTGTGCTCTCTTCTACCAAGATTATTTTTTTTACACAGGATTTTTGGTCCCTTCAAAACCAAATCCTTTTTACCTTATCTAAAAAAATCAAGTTATTGAATAAATATTTCTTGTAGATATTCAATCTTAAATAATTATCCCTAAGAATATTTTGATTTATCTATTTTGGATAAGTACTTGCATGTGAAAGGGTAAATATTGATAAAAAAACATCATTGAGAGATTTTAATCTCTTAAACATATAGAAATTGCAATAAAGTGAGAAGTTTGTGTATCACTTGACGAAGTAGTTTACTTTTAATCTTTATATAAATTATCTTGTGAATGTTTTATCTTTTGAATAACTCAAGGATGTATATTTTTCTAAGGTATTTAGAAGGAGTTCCACATTATCATCATCATTTACTCCTTTTTTAGTATAATTTTTTTACAAGATTTGGTGTAACTCTTTAGTTATTTATTCCATGTTGATGACATCCTATTTTTTTATCTCTAGATTTCTTTATCAATGTATGATTCACCTTATGATGTGTCATCATGTATTTTTATATCTTGCATTGAAATTAGATTTTTCCATATAATAACCTATATTAGTATTTCTCTTATAATCATTCAAGATAACTAGGGTTTGAATTAGTGCCAACATATTTTTACTATGTGAAGTAAGAGAACACAAATCATTGAAATAATGGATACAAAAATATAAGGACCATTAAAAATTTGAAATAAATTAAGGAACAATTTGGATAGTGAATTTTTGGAGGTATTTAAAGAGTTAAATATTATACCATTCAAGAAAATAATTTATTAAATTTTTAAGGAAATATTGTATGAGGGTTACATCATTATGTATAAACATATGCAACAAAGTGCATGCAAATATAGAATGCCCGATAAAATATTCTCTTTGTATCTCTATAAAGGTTATTAAATAATATGATAATAAAGGGTGTATACACCTAATTTTTCACTTTTTATCTTTCATACCTATTACTAATAATTTAATTTGTGCAAATAAGGGTTACTGATGAATCTATTTCTTGAGCGGGTACCTTAAGGTGCCTGCCAAGAATGGGGAATGATGATTCACATATTCATTATGGGTTAGAGATAGTAAATAGAAAGAATTTTACTATTTGGTCCTAGCCGTAGTTATCATTACACTAGTTATCTTTGTCCCCTTATGTCTCACACAAATTACACTCCTGCCATTTTAATTTTTTCTCACCATTTGGCTATTTATTCATCCATGTCCATGATTTACAACACTTATTTTTAATTTTCAAGACACATCACCTCATTTTATCTTCCTTGGAAAATTCCATCACCCATGGGCAATGGTGTGGGTGCGAGGTTTATCTTAGTCATCTCCATTTCCCACAAGTGATTGTGTCACATATATACTCATCACATCTTGACATTCAAAAGGAAGGAAGCATGAATTTTAGGACCTACCACCTACTCTTCTCTTTTGTACCATCTTCACATATTCTCACTCATCTCTTCGTTCATCTTGCACTTTCCTTGGATTGGATTGGACACTCTTCTTCTTGGTTGGAGTTCTTGCACTATTGGGTCATATATAACAATTCTAGGACAAGAATGGTGTTCCCCTCCTCCACATAATATCATTTCTCTCTTGGTGTGTTTCTTCTCTAGAGAGATAGATGCATCAATGACCACCCTACCAGTACAACATGAGTTCTCTAACTATATTTGTCATTTTTCATAGAATAGTTCATCTCCTTCCCTCATTGTGTTATGTTAGCTTAGTGTTACATATATTTTTATACTAGTTAACATAGTGCTTTTTTTTATTATTATTGGCAAATAGTTTTTTGAAAGGGACTATACCCTTGAATACAAAAGAAGGCCTGAGAGCCGGAATAAGAGTGAGAAATAGAGAGAATGGATCAAGATCCAAATGTTACATCAAAGCTCAAAGTAGCTCAGAAACAGCTACTCAATCGAGACAAAACAACAAAACAACAACAAAAAAACAGCAAACCGACCGCAAAGAAACAACAGAAAAACAACAAAAAGCAGCATAAGCATCCAGAACTACTTCTTGGCAGCTTTATCGATACTGATCTTGATTCTCTTCCAGGCATGAAACATACCCAAAGCAGTCATATGGGTAGCATCAGTCTTATCAAGCTCCTCAATGGTTCTTTTGCTTTCTTTTTCGTTGCCCCAAAGTGCAAATGCAGGACACCGAGGTTGGAAACACTTTTGGCATGACCCTCGATGAACTCCTCAATCACCCTAAAGGCTGCAATGTTGTAATCATGTCTAGTCTTGGCCTTCCCTAAGCGGGAGTCTAAGGAGGTCAACTTCTTGTATATGTCATCAATCTGACTGCTATCAATGTTCCCCTCCTCCTCCATGCTTTTCTTACCTTTCTATTTAGCAAGGTTCTTGACCTCATCCTTCAAAGAATTTCATCTCAAACCTCTAAGGCCTCCAACCTCTTAGAAGAGCTATCCATCCGCACCTCCCGGGGACTGGCACTACTGATGTTCAGCAGGTCATGTGCAATCTCAAGTTCAAAAGGCTCCTTCTCCACAGCAAGAGTCTCAAGGTTGAGCCTCCTGGAAGCCCTGGTGACTGGTCTCTTAGAGGTAGAGGCGAGGTGGGTGTGACGGGAGCAGCAGCAGGGGGAATGGAAGGAGAAGTTAGTGTAGCTAGCATGGAGGTGGTAGCAACGGTGGAGGGGGGCAAAGAGGGGCAACAGAGAAACAGGGGCTGGCAGCAGCAGAGCCCATCAAAGGGGGAGCCGGGCTAGGAGAGGAAGGAAGACCAGGGTACTTCAGAAGGCAGCATTTATGGATCAACAAAATAAGTCCTTGATGCAAGGGAATCACCCGGGTGTGCTTCTGAAACTCCAAAATGGAGCGTTCAAGGGAGTTCAACAGATAATGGGGGAAGCAAACCAATCGATTCCTACGGAAGTGGTTTAAAAAGATAAGATGTTTAGCTAGGACAGTGACAAACCTACCTTCCAAGGAGATGAATCGAATCATCATACGAGTGACCTCATCATAGGGTGATGGAATTGAGCTGACAAGCAGGCCCACTGTGCTAAATGTGAGCTTCTCAGTTCCTTCCACAAATCTTCTTTCTTCAGCATCTTTGTCAACCCTTTTATTGAAGAAGCGGTACCCCTCCAAACTGAGGCCGATCGCTTCAGCAATGAGATCTTCATTGACTAAAATCTTCTGACCCCCATAGTCGACAGTCCGCTCTTTCCACTCCTTAGCAAAGCGTACAGAAATGCTTTGGTCATGTCCCTGCACCTTATCAATGAAGTTGGTGAAGCCTCCTTTGCTGAGAGTGTTCCAAAGCTCTGTATTTTCCTTCCAGTCGGGGTCTGCATGCATGGTTCAATTTGGCAGGGAGGCCCTCCCATCTTCTCTGTGATATACTGGTTACAGCAATTTCTCAAATGTCTGTGAGCGTAGAGAACTGTCCGCTTCTTGCTGTTGAAGGCCGCACAAAACTGGGAACTATAGCCATTGGTCTTCTCACGAACGGCTGCGTAACGGCTGAACTGAGCCTGCGGGAAGTCACGTGTGAGAGTAACCCTTTCCCTGTCAACAATCACATTACATCTATCATCGGTTTCGAGGAGCTATGAATCTGGATATCAGCAGCTGTAGTACATCCCGCATGCGTGATTTTCAAATTTAGATAACTCCACTTGAAGTTCCCCAAATAATTCTTACTATCATGTATATTTGATATTATTTGCCTCATCATCTTCATTAAAGCAACACGTGTGAGAGTGTTATTGATGCTGATCTTCCTCCAAAGATTAGGACTTATCTCTAGGGATTGCTTGCATATGAAGGTCCGCATGAATGCTGTTGTGTAGCTGATTAGGGATACTATTAATATCCCAGACGGTGAAATTTATATTAATGCCATAATTGGCCAGTGCATCCGCCAATTTGTTTCCCTCCCTGTAAGTATGCATAATTCTGATGCTATTGAAGGTATGACTGATGCTTATGGATTCAGAGATGAAATCCTTAATACTCTAGCTAGGAGATGAGGACTGATTTAGAAGTTTAATGATATTTAGGGAGTCCCCTTCAACAACAAGATTATGAATATTTTAATGATATTATGAGGTTAACATAGTGCTCTTATTTATGATAAGATCCTTATCTTTCCTTACTCTCATTTCATTCATATTATGCATACTTTTCTTATCTATCATTGACCTATACCTCTCCTAACTCAATCACCGATATCTTCATAGGGATCTCTCCTCTATCTTGACTAAAAGACTTGGAAAAGCTAGGTTGACCTAGTGTAGGGATTACTTCCCTCTAGATATATGACCCTAGTGATCGTTGGAGCCTCTTTAAAACTATCCATTGTGTGTCGTTTCATGCGTGTTTATTACTCATTTCCTCGACACCCTTGTAGAATGGATGATTTAGAAGTTCTATTCATTAAGACGCATTCTTGGTTTTCCTTACATTTCTAGTGAACCCAACGTAAATATTACAACCTTCTAATCAAGCACATCTCATTAAAATCACCAATCTTCAAGTTTGACCTCATCTAAGCATAAAAAACCCACAAAATCTCAAAAAAATTAATACACATACACCATCTCCTAAGGAGATCCTGTTTATTCTAGTTTTCTCACTTTTGAAAACCATATGCTCCCTGTAGACCTATTTGCACTGTTGATCCTATTTATCTTTTCAAACCTATCTCCAAATGCCATCATACTCTAGGCACATACTTTTACATGGAATATTGTGTCTATAGCCTTCATTTTTGACCAATTCTCAACTAGATCATCACTCCATCAAGGATTATATGGTCATGGGGTCCTCTCACTCTGCTTTGTACAAACATTTCTGAATCATATCATCCTAAAATTGAGTTTCCCTTTTGCATGTATTTTTGCATCATAGAGTACCTAGAAAGAATCATTTTACCCACCATAATGGCCCACCTAAGGATGAAGAAGAAGAAAACCAAAATGATGATACTTTTGATCATCCTCTTGAGATTCAAAATTTTCTCTCTTTTCCCTAATACAAAATTTAATGAGAAGAAATTCTTAGCAAACATCTTTTTGAATTCATCTCCAAACAACTTAACAATAAGGTAGAAAAAGGGAAAGATCTCTAAGTATATTCATATGAGAAATCCTCTAATTCTAACCCTACTAATCTCATTATCTGACTTATTGATAGGATGAGCCAATAAAAAATTGTTACTACATCTCAATTTCTAAAAATACAATCCAACATGGCTCAATTAGTTAACCACCCTAAAATGAGATCTTGGGGCACCACACAACCTCCTTTGAAAAATGGGCCTAGTGGGGCTCTCATCACCCAACCCCTATCCAAAATAAATTATTGAGATTAATCAAACAAGATCCTTTAGCACTTATATTTCTAACATGGATATCAGTGACATTGATACTTCTATCTCTTACGATGGGTCTATTGATCCCACCCTTCATATCAAGGCCTTTGGTAATATTTAAAAGGAATGGATTAGAACTAATTCATATGATACCACTAAAATCCTAGATAAAACTCTCACTGGAGATGCTTTGGATTGGTATCACACTTTACCTCCTAATTCCATAGTTGAGCTAGAGTCCCTGGTGAATGAATTCCAATATCATGATCTACCTAAAAACAATATCAATGCTTTCATTAATGAACAAAAATATGAGAATGAATCAACAAAATATTTCATCAAGCATTGGAAGACCCTATCCACATGATAAGAACATAATATTCCTAATGATAGTCTCTTCTAGCTTTTCTTATGAGCTCTTGAACCTTGCCTTCAATATAAGGTGAGGTCCTTTTCTCCTACTTCCCTAGAAGAAGCCTTTGAACAAGCCAAAAGGAAATATTATCTCATGAGGGAATTTGAGAAATATCCTCCTAAGATACAAACTAACAACCTAGTCTACATAATTTAACATTCCAAGAACAAGAACATGATAGACTACGGAGTCTCCGATACTCTTCCTCTTATCACTTTTTCAAATATGACTATTTTTAATATTGACCAAAACCTAATAACAATAAGAGTCAACCTAACTATCATCAACCACTGAGTAAGGAAGAGTTGAAACATCACTTACCTAAGCCATTTACCATGATATTGGATCCTTCTCGACATATTCCTCATTGACATGATGAAATTAAGTTTTGTTGGTGGCATGCTAATTGGGGTCACTCCCATGAAAACTATCATGCACTACAAATGGCTTCCATCAGCTTCTTCCAAGGTCCCCAATTTGAATATGATGACATCACTCATGAGCATTCACTTGAGGTGGTCAAAGCTCACGATGTGGTTCAATAAAATGATCATCATGAAGCTATTAACCAAGCTAATGAGAAATTAAAGATCTTATCTAATCCTATGCCTAATCACAACATCGTTGAAAATTCTAAGAAGAAAGAAAATGATACGACAAATGTAGTTGAAATGGATTATCCTCCTAAAAATACAATTGTAATTAATGATGTAAAACATGTCATAGCTTATGTAGAACCAAAATATCCTATAACATTCCAACCTCATACTCATAGGGTCATATATCCCTCTGTACCTCAAAACTAAGCTCCTCAAATAAAAATATACCTACTCCATATTCCATCAGCCCCGTGGAAATTCTCCTAAAAAGCTTATGGTGTCTGGATATGTATTTCTGGCCACATAAACTATCATCCCCTTTGAAAACAAACTTACAGATTCAATGGCTTAAGAACTAAGAAAAAAATATTTTCATAAGTTTCCCTCATCACCCCTATTCCTTCTGGATCTATTTCGGAAGACTCTCAACACTTTTATCCTACTACACAGTCTAATCGGGACAAGTGGGATCCTTTTGAATCAATAGCTTAAATTCTTAGCAAAGTTCCCTTCTTAGAGCTCATGCATATGTCACCTCACCATTGTGAGTGTCTCATGACTACATTGTTTAATATGAACATTCCTTTTCCTCCCTCTTTGGGGAAAAGTCTTGTATTGCATGGCTTAGAGGAAATCATCTACTAGAAATGTGAGGATATATCCATTCATATTGATATTACTACGGATGATCATTCTTGCATTCATTTTCCTATATATTTTATCATCTCGGATGATTTCTTATTTTTTACTGAGAGGATCCACCTCTCTTTATTTCAGTTTATATTGGTCATACTATATTCAAACATGCTCTCATTAACAAAGGATAAGGAACATGTGTGGTATCATTAGACTTTATTAAGGATTTTATTTACTCTATCAATAAATTCAAATCTACATGAACCACTTTTCAAGGATACGATTGTCAATATATGTCACCTATGGGGTGTATTTGGATACCCATCACCATCCCTCCAAGGACTATCCGTGTCAAAGTGACAATCTTAAATTTTCCTCTATCTTATAATATTCTCCTAGGGTGGCCCCTGGACTCATCGTATGCACGTCATTTTCTTCTTCGTATGTCAGTGTGTGAAGTTCTCTCACTAAGGATCTATTTATAAGATTTAGGGGGACACTAATCCTTTGCATTATGATAAGCTTTAGAAAAAGGTGACATACAATCTCCCAATACTTGATGAATTATCACCTATCCCCTTTCAAGAATATCAACGTTTTAACTATCCTATAGATACTCTTCACGGAAATTTCAGTCATCCTAAATTGGTTTAGGGCACACCTCCCATTTCCTTGTATTTGAATGACAATGATCTTAATGAGGTCATGCTTACAATCTATACTTACGATCTTCCTAAAATTATCATATCTCGATACCTCCTTCCTTTTGCCTTGTAAGGAGCCTTCAATTAATGTAGTCATCTCACATACTCCATAATCCCCACTAGAACATGTGGTCCGACTAGAGACCATATTTTATTCTTGTGTGGTGGATTCTTCCACATCAGATTATGAAGACACTTATGATTTAGATGACCCTCACCTAGTTAGTTATATATGCCCGGTTTTGTGATCAGGAAGTCTTGCATTACCAAGATAACCTTCGCGCTAGACTCGTGCATGAATTGAATATAATCCTAATACAAGAGGGATCTTCAAGTGTAGCGCTACTTCTTTACTTCTTCCTAACCAGTTCCCCGAGCCTCGATTATTCCACTAGTTACACCTCCATATACAACCATCAACCTAGCTAACCCATTTTCCTTACATAAGCAAATGATCAAAGTTCTTTAGTTTTGACTATGAAACCAATGACCTCATGAGTGATGATCATATCTACTATGCCTCGATGATTAGGCGACACACTTCTCCATCAGTGTAATCTTCACCCATTGCATCGGTGCCCACATCGATATTCCCATTAGCCCTATGTAGCATATGAGACTCCAATCTCTACCCTTTTCCATTATGTCTCCTTAGTCCTCTATGACCAAGTCATAATGCACATGGTATGAGGCTCCAGAGCATGATATTTTTGAATGTAGAGCCTATCAATGCCAAATGAACAAACTTGAAGATGATATCAAATGTAAAAAAGCTAGAAAGGATACATAGCCTTCCACTTCAGTTCCCTTCTTTTTCTCTCATCATGGGTATTGCGCTTACACCAATGCTAACTATCGGGTTCTATGTATCAAGTGTCTTGTTCCCAACACTTCTTCCCCCAATCGAAAGCATGCAATTGATTCCTCTTGGAACCAAACACCTTCTCTTCAACCAGCTAGACCACAATATACTTATAGACCACCATCTTGCACTGATCCTCGTCCCACTAAGGATAGTGTTTGACATGAAACTCTTACCCAACTAGAGGATTAGATAGATGATGACCTATTCACCACATGTATTTAAGTTCATTAGAAAGTCACTATTACATAACATACGATTGAGGACCTCATGACTCATGTTAGAAACCACATCTTCAATATAGTGATGACATTATCATTGCTACATTAGGATCAATTACCCTCGTGGCTAGTTATCTATAGTACCTTAATTACATTTTATTTTCCTATTTTTCCTAAACCCATGCCTTTTCTTGGGATCTTGTCCTCCACTTATATTTTCCATAACATTTTTCCATCACTTAGGATCTTGACCCCCTTGGGTTATTCACATGATCTCAAATATTTCGTTACGCCCTTACTTGGGTTCTTCCCTCCACTTGGATTTATCACCATGTACACCTTGGTTTATCCTACTTGTTCAAGTGCATTAGTCTCAAATCCACCTATTTTGGCCTCAATTTACCCTAGTATTTCCTATTAAATCACCACGGTATCATGTGCATCATTGTTCATGCATTTTCCTTTGCTTGGATTTATATATCTAATCACGCCTTAACATCTTATTTAATTTAATTTGAGTTAAATATAAATATTACGAGTCAATATTGAAGTAAATAATGTATAAATTATGGAAATGAAACAAGAAAACTACGATGTAAATATGAAAACCTAAGAAATAGTTGAGATAAAAAGACTTAGCTAATTTCTATGTAATCTAGGATTGATCTCGGGCAAAGGGAAGTGATGAATAGACTAGGAAGAGTTTCATTACTTCTCACTGTAAATTCTAAAATGTAATAATGAGGCCACACATGGGAACTTGGGCACTTGAGACATATTCTAGACACCGAAACTACATAGGAGCCTAGGATCTGATTTCTAGTGTTTCGAGGGGTCTTCATTGTTCCCTTTTGATTTCTTGATAGTTGCACTATGATCATCAAAGGTACATGTAACCTATAAAAGAAATGTTCACCTGCACAAGCCCATAAACCACATCAAATCTAAAATGGAAAATACAAAATGGAGAGTTGGGTGACCACGATGGTCACCTCGAGAGTGAATTTACGACCGAGTGTTACACTACATCTTAGAATCCATATAGTTCTTATGAGTGTGTGTATAAATTGTGCCCTAAGATTACCTTGTGTAAGTTACACTTAATAGCGGGATGTAGCTAGAATGTAGCAATGTAATAGAATGTGTGGATGGAATAGAATGAAATTCCCATTCCTATGTTGTGTATGTAGAGTATGTAGTCCCTTGTCCCTTGAATGGATGTTATATGGATTATTTGGAGTGCTTTAGGTGCCTTTTGAATGCAAGATTAGGTGATGATAGTAATGCTTAGTGCTTGGTCCTTTATTTTGAACACATAACTATGTATTTATATGATTCTCTTGTTTGAATTTTGTAATTGACAACTGGAAGGCCAACCCATAAGTGAAAAAGATTCTCAAAAGATAAAAGAGATCCAAAACAAGCGAGTAAAATAAGAAAAGGTTAGGGACATGCAAGATGGACATAAACACCTAAGCATTGTTATCATGGTTGGGCATTAGTGTCTGAATCCATGAATGATAAACAAGTAAAATTTTGAATGGGCTATAGGTCATGGTAGACCAAAGATATAGAAAAGAGGTCAAAGGTAGTTGTCAACCACTATTTTTTTCTTGCTTGGGAATCATGTAAATGATAACATGCTTTTAGGACCTATAAATGTACCCAAGTGCATGATTTAGTTGTTGAGTGAATAATGGATAACATAAAGTAGATAAGAGATGTGTACCTTATGATCTTGTAGAGTGTTTGGTAAAATGCGTGATGAGTGGAAAAGTGAAGAGTGAAATGATGAAAAGTGAAATGTGGAAACTAGGAAAGGAAAGTGGCCCTAGGGGTGAAGCTTATGTATTGTACAGTGTTTCTATAGCTTTTGATTGCTACTTCTTGTAAGGGAGGACTTGCAAAAGAAGAGAAAGAATGTATTCAAATTCCTATATATGATAAATCAGATAAAAATGTGTATAAGTATGTAAAATTATGTAAAAGTGTGTAAAGGAAAGTATGCACCTGATATAAAAGAGTGTAAAAGGATAGAAAAGTGTCCTTACATGATGTGTAGAGTGATGTTTTAGGAAATCTCACATAGATGGTGAGATTTTTGGGTGATCTCATGCCAAGTGCAAGTTTTTGGGTGATCTCATGCAAAGAGTAAATTTTTTGGGCGATCTCATGCCAAAGATAAAGTGTTGGGGAGAGAGGCCTAATGTTACTTTCCTTCCATCACTTTTCTTGATAAACACCATGCATATGGTGCGTCCCTAATTTTTTTTTCTATTTTCCTGATTGTTCTCAATTAGTTACAAGTTGTAGTGATTTGAAGGAGATTGTATGCATTATGTAATTGGTGGACTATGCATGTAAGCGTGAAAATGCTCAAGACTTTTGTATACTATGATAATATGATAAGATGATTGTGTGTGCCCCAAGAAATTAAAGCTTTGAGGGGGAGGACATAGGCACCAAGGTGTTACTATCTAAGTCTCATTCTAGTGTACTGTGATGTGATGAGGACCTAAGTTAGATTATAGTTCATTTTTAATTGTGTTCTTGTTTTGTTCTTGTGTTGTAGATGAGATGTTGTAGGGGTGATTTTTTCACCTAATATATGACCCCCTCATTTGGGTTGTATACAAAGTCCATAGGAGAATTTGGCCCAAAAGAGAGGACTTGATGGTGTGTCGTAATATATCCTTGTAGGGGATAGGGGATGTGCATGGTAGAAACCAAAGCACATGCAAAAAAAGTGGCTAGTAACATGTGTTAGTAGAAAAATTAGCAAGCATGTCATAGAAAAATAATGTAACAAGAAAGTGTACATATAAGATATCTCACAAATGTGGGTTTCAAACATGGGACATAGCTCACATTTTCATAAGACAATAAGGGACGAAGCATCCAAAAGCATACAAACAATGATCAAACAAGACATAGGAAAAGCCTAAAAATAATGGCAAGCAAAATGTATCAGACAACCATGGTGGTATATAGTCCTAAAAATAAAACATTGCATATGAAGCACCTATTAGCATGTTAGAAATATAAAAATTATTTCAAGAAATGTGTGTATCAATGGAAAGTAATGTGCTAGAAATTATAAGTAGTAAATGATGAAATAATAGTACCTATAATGTGTGAGAGTAATAAAAGGTATATTCCCCTAGGAGCCTCGGTGGGACTGGTAAAAGGTACAGACCAAGCATCATTGTAATGTGTAAGCACCTATAAGAGATCTACATTCACAACTAGAGACCAAGTGAACACTGTGTGTATATGATAAATATAATGACATACTGAGTATTTGACTAACATAGTAAGAAAAATACATCATGTAAATAGTATAAGCAAACAAGAGTAAGTGCAACCAAGATATGAAAATGTAATGTATGAGTGTGATGGAATGGTATGCAATGTGTGAATGTGAAAGGACCAATTTTCCCCCACCGAATGTGTATGAGATGAGGTTCATTTATAAAACACCCTCAATAATCAAGAATGAACCATAGAAAAAGAGTGTGTCATCGGGAAATGGTTTGATAAATGTTTTCTAGAAAGATAGATCATGAAGCATAAAGTGTGAAAAGTGAATGCGGTGAGGTTCATTTCAGATTTAGACTCTCAAAAATCGAGTATGAAGCTGTGGAACTAAAGTTCATCCTAGGGTAATGACTAGAAAAATATGCAATAAAAAGATAGATCATGAATCATAGAGTTTGAAAAGTGAATGTGGTGAGGTTAATTTCATATTTAGACCCTTAGTAATGAAAGTATGAACTGTTGAAATAGAGTGTGTCATAGGGTAGTGATGATATAATGCATGTATCAAAAGGTTTGAAAGTTCTTAGAAATATTAGACATGAATTGCAGAGCATGAAGTGTGATAGCATGTGCTCGATACAATGGTAGTGATAGAATGGGGGAAGTGCAATGCCCCCAAGTGTATGGGTGATGGAGATCTATGTGGTGAGGTGAGAAGAACCATGCCATGATGGAGAGTTTGACATGTGTTTTGGCCATTAATGTAAGGATTATCTTGTTTGACAAAGAGAATTGGATGTTACGAAGTGGAGTAGGGTGAAGAGGGACCTTGAATGGTGGTATTGTATTAAGGATTCATAACGTTATAGAATAATTGAGAGGAGGAGGGGATGGAATGATTTTTAGAGAAGGTTATTTAGGTCGAATGGGTAATGTTGTAGATGAATTACTAGGAGGAGATAATGGGGTAGATAGTTTTGAATACAATTTGACACTGGGTTGCGACTATTAAATTATCTTTGAAGTAAGAAAATTAACAATTATGGAATGATACTCACTAGATAGATGGATCATAGTTAGGAACCCAATGGGATTTAGCAATTGGAGATGAACATGGAACAACATTTTGTGTAGCAATTGAAATGAGAACATAATGATTAAGGTAGCTTAATTTGTCATTTTAGAAAATATAAATCATTTTCATTATTTCTATTAATTCGATGATAATTGCAATATGGGATACCTTCATATTTGGCAACCCGATAAGGAGGATAACAATGAGTAGATGACAATTTTATCAATTATTGAATGAGGAGATTAGGAATAATATCATGTTTCTTAGTATTTAGATCAAACTTGAGAGGTGTTGGTAGTGGTAAGACCCAAGATTCACTTATATGAGAACATGTAGAAGACATAGAATTAGGACGAGGTGTAGAAGGAGAACTAACATGGGCTTGAGAAGCATCCTTGAGATGTTGGATTTAAGCTTTAAGATATGTAATCATTGTTTCCATAGCTTGAATTTTGTCTTGAAATAAAAAATGTAAATCTTTAATTGACTCTAAGATGGGTTGATTAGATGGAGGATTAGGAGCGATAGAGTCATCAGATAGATGATTGAAAATAACACTTACTTGAGTGGGTGGCATATTGCGAGAGAGATACAAAGTTCTAAGGATTTTTGGATAAAAACCTTACAAGTTGAATGCATTTGAAGTAGGTAATGCAAAGAGATTTGAGGAGTTTGAGGAGACATGAAAGAATTTTGTATAGAATAAGAAAAATGAGGATCCAAGTGTGTGATCATGAGTGGAGTTCACCAAATGATTTAATTTAATTTGAATTAAATTTAAATATTGTAGAGTCACTATTGAATTAAATAATGTATAAATGATGGCATATGAAATTTACATGAATAAAATAAGATGTAATAATGAAACCTTAAGCAAGAGTTGAGATAAGAAGACTTAGCTGATTTCGCACAATCCTGGGACTAATATGGGAAGAGAGAAGTGATGAAAAATTGGGAAGAGTGTCATTACTACTCACTATAAATTTTTAAATGTAAGAATGCAGCTAGACACAGGAACCTAGGGTAGGTCAAGGGCTCATGGGCACTGGAGACTACTTTTGTTTGCTAGTGACTACACAAGAGATCAAGATATGCTTTCAGGTGTGTTGCAAGGTATTTTCTATTGTTCCTTTTTAATCACTTGATAGTCACACTATGATTTGAAGGTACATGTAACCTGTAAAAATAAATGTTCACCTACACAAGAACATAAACCACATCAAACCTAAAAAGGAAAATACAAAATGGGGAGTCAGACTAACCTTGACGGTCACCCCGAGAGTGAAATTATGATTGATTGTTGCACTACATCTCATACTCTATGTAATTCTTATGAGTGTGTGTAAAAATTGTGCCCTAGGATGCTCTCGCAAGTTGTACTTGGTAGTGGGTTGTAGCTAGAATGTACCAATGTAGTAGAATGTGTAGATGTAATTATATGAAATTTCTCTTCCTATGTTATGTATGCAGTCCCTTGTCCCTTGATTAGATGCTATATGGATGCTTTGGAGTGTTGTAGGTTCCTTTTCAATGTAGGCTTAGGTGATGATAGTAATTATTAGTGCTTGGTCTTTTATTTTGAACACATAACTATGTATTTATATGATTACCTTGTTTAAATTATGTAATTGATAACCTGGAAGGATGCCCCATAAGTGAAAAAAGACTCTAAAAAGGTAAAATATACCCAAAAAGAGCGAGTAAGATAGGAAAAGGTTAGGGGCACCCAAGAGGGGCATGAGCAGATAGACACTAATGTTGTGGCTAGGCATTGGTGTTTGAAGCCATGAATGATGAACAAGTGAAATTTTGACTGGGTTATAGGGTATGGTAAACCAAAGAGAAAGCCGGAGAAAAGAAAAGAGGCCAAAGGTAGTTGTCAACCACTAGTTTTCTTTCTTAGGAATCATGTAAATGCTAGCATGCTTTTAGGACCTAGAAATGTACCCAAGTGTGTGATTTATTTTCCACAACATCCTATCATTGGACGTCTTAGCCTTGTTCCACCTCCGGGTTTTTCACATCGCGTAGGTTGGGCTATCTTATAGATTTTATTATCTAATTATATTATCATTATTCCTAAGTACCATGGTATTATCACATACATACATGAGGAAAGTAGGAAAATGATAAGCAAAGCAACATATATAAAAATCCCAAATACCATAAAACAATCATATATATATATATATATATATATATATATATATATATCAAAACTATTTTATAAATCAAAAATATATTATAAATTAGCTCTGTCCCATCTATAATATGTATCAAGTACCTTTACCCCCTATGGGGGTATCTAGATGCTTTGGGATGATGGGGCTATGCTAGTAGTTCTAGTTGTGTGAGCTAGGGACTTCTCCCTAGACCGGGATCCGAGGCCTCTCCCTGTGCTCTCACTAGTTGTGTCTCAAATGATGTAATATCCTTTTTGGCTCTCTCGGGAATCGACGGGTGAGTTTCCGATCTTGAACTAGGGCCACCTACACCTGTAATAAGCTCATAAGCATCACATATTTATTATCGGTAGCTAACAATACCTACACATCCCGATATCCTTGTAATGCTCTTGATGCATCTTTGAAAAGATGAAATGATCTCAAATAATTCACAGCTAATGGTGTTACTAGATCCACCATCATTGTAGTATCTTAGACATTTGACACTAGATCCAAGATCTCATGGTGAGAATTCTCAATCAAGGAATGCCACTCCTTTTTTTTCTCTCGCAAAACCAAAGAGACACAAGTCACTAATAATATCCACATGGAAAAAACCCATTTCTCAAAATATTTATTTAAATAACATAACATCTCACATACCTGACTACCCGGGCCTTTCTGCAACGGTCTCGTTGTCTCCATAGAAACCCAACACCTCTCTCCCATGTCATCACGATGATGTCTAGATCCCACATACTATGCCCACTTGTCTCGAGGCACCAATATCATGTCCTCTCGCACTATGGTCCGGGTCTCGCCTCATATGTAAGGTCATATGAATCCCGATTAGCATCAAATATCCTCCTCCTAGACATCAAATATTATTTTCTCTAAGCCATGGTATTAGCTGCCCACCACTCCTCCTCTAGTGCTAGGACTAAATGCTCCTTCACCCTTGACCTATGGAAACATATCTATAGATCCTCTATCAGATACCTCCTCTAAATTGCTAACAAATATGATCTTTTGTGGGCATTAATCATCCCCACCATGCCAATACTACCTCTGAAAATGTGTACCGCTACCCATATCCTACAAGGTCTAAATGTTGGTACCCTAATCTATGCTCTTGCAACCTCTTTAGCATGATGATATTGTTTGGGTGGAAATTTGTGGTACACCATGGGTGTCGGTCTCCCAAACTGTCTTAGGACCCTACTCACCACATGGTTCTCAATCCAATAAAATTATTACCTTCTCACCTCAGTGATGGTGTCCAAGAAATCTTCCCGAGCTAGCTAGGCCATCGATCCACATTCCCTATGTAGGGCTTCCATGTAACATCACCTGGACCTAGACCCACCTATGCTAGTGGCTGAAATGCTTGAAGTAACTCATTACCAGCCCTTGTACCCATTGAAGCACTCTCAAGGCATTTGTTGCTACTACATATGGTGTCCCTATTAGCCTATACATAAGGAACCTCTCATATATCCATAATGTCAATAATCTAATGGGTCTCATGACCCTCTCGTCTCTCTGCACCAAACCCTATATAAATCATGAAATAACTACACCCATATCGTGGTGCCCCAACCGAGAAACTTACTCCATGATTGGCTACATCTCTACACACGATAATGAGAAATAACTGGATGGATCCATCTTCTATATGGAACACTATATGTGCACATACAATCCCCATCATTACCTTATGGATATATGGAATGCATGTAACTTACACTATGATGAGCTAGATAGATAGCCTACTCTCATCATATGTGTAACTCTCGAGTAGCCTATATGGCTAATGGTCTTCACTCTTTGACATATATACTAAAATTACAATACATGCGGGTGTCGCAAATTGGTAACCCCAAAATACTATGAACATCCTCTAAAGTCAATGCCATCTCCATGGTCTCTTGTATTATATACCACCAAAATGTGTTGGACCTGGTCTCCCATGTGGATAAGAAAATATGTAGTAAATCCAAATCCAATGGTGACATGGGAATCTCAATGATGCCCCATATACCCCAACCTTGCAACTAGCTCACCTCTTACTATGTCAATCTAGTAATCATCACACTAAGCCATGATACATCTACACTCCACCATAGGTGGATCATGTGCTCTACTTGCATCCAAAAAATGAGAAAAAAATAAACATTATAATTCTACGATATCAATTTGGAATGAAAAATCAAAGCATGCAACCTATACCAACAAATTTCCTATGACATCGACCCTTTGGATAAATGCCATTGGCACTTGGAAAACTTTCCCCTATGCCATCAGCCCTATGGTAGACATCATTGGCTTGTAGAAAAAAATTCAACCATCCTCACACCATTAGCCCTCCTATTGCAAAGTGGTCGATGGATTATGGCCTAAAAACAACCGTGACTTTCAAAATGGGACAAAACAAAAAGAATAAAAAATTAAATCCCTCTCATACCCACTTGTATTGTTTCTTAACCTACTTGATGACGTAATCTTGAATAAAAATGAAATTTGAATGACTCTGAAAAAGTAAAATAACTAAATAACACCTAATCTACTCAACATAATTAAATACAATGAGTTACCTTTGGTCGCACCCTATGACATGCTCTACTCGTCATCCTCCATCACCACCTATTACTCATGCCATGTAGTTTAAATACACCCAAATTTAGAATTCCAAAGCTTAGTTCTGTCAATTCCTAAAATAGCAATAAAAAAATAAAAGTTTAAATCACTATATAAAACTCACCTTTCTATTCAAATTCGGTTGCGTTCAACCTAAATCTTCAAATGACCACAATTTCTGCTCTCAAAATCCACAACACACACTATTTTTACATCCTAATCATCATCTCATGTTGTTTATTTTGACCTATTACATGCATACTTTCAACAATCTTCATATTTCATCTATTCTATGACAACATATCACCATACACAATTTATGGCATCACAACATTATGACACGTCATCCATCTCATAGACCCCTAGCTAGGGGATTTATGTCTTATTTTATTGATGATCCTCCATATTTTCCTTTCAGTTTTACTTCTCTAGGACTCTTGGAGCATTGATTGCACCCTATATAATAGGACAAGGGACACTATCAAATACACATTTATGGGTATATTTCATTTCAACTAGTCCTTTCAACATTCCTTTATGTACTTCTTGATATCTATGTTACAGATTGTTTCTCTCCATTGACCACCCCACATTTCACTATTGAGACATATAGAACGTCTGGGGCATATGTTTACACCTAATTTTTCACTTTTCATCTTTCTAACTGCTATTGATAATTTTATTTATACATATAAGGGTCATTGATGCATCTATTTCTTAAGTAGGTTCCTTAAGGGTCATGCTTTGAGAATAGGGAATAATTAATCATGTAGCCATTACAAAAGTTAGAGAGAATACACACATTATCTCTATTTGGTCACGGCCTTAGTTTTCCTAGAACTAGTTATCCTTGTCCCCTTAGGTATTACACATATTTCATTCCCAACATTTTTCTTGTATCTCACCATTTGGATCTTTTTTCATCCATGTCCATGATTTACGAAACTTATTTTCACTTTACGGGACACATCACCTCATTTTATCATCCTTGGCTAACACCATCGCCCATGGGCAATGGTGTTGGTGTAAGGTTTCTCTTGGCCAATGCCATAACCCATAGGTGATGGCTTTTTATATACACTCATCACATCTTGACATTCAAAAGGAAGGAGGCATGAATCCTAGGAACTTCCATTTGCGCTATCTTTGCATCTTCTCACTCAACTCTTAGTTCATCTTACACTTTTCTTGGATTAGATTATACACTCTTCTTTTTGGTTAGATTTATTTCACTATTGATTCATCTATAGTCATTCTAGGATAGAAACATTGTTCCCCTTCTCCACTTAATAGTGATTCTCTCTCGGTGTGTTGCTTCTCTAGATAGATAAATGCATTAGTGACCACCCTATAGGTACAAGGTGAGTGCTCTAACTATATTTTTCATTTTACATAGATTATTTCATCTCCTTCCCTCATTGTGTTATGTTATCTTAGTGTTACATGTATTTTTATACTAGTTAGCATAATACTCTTATTTATGATCATCTCCTTAGCTTTCCTTACTTTCATTTCATTCATATTGTGCATGCTTGTCTTATATATCATTGATCCATACCTCTCCTCACCCAATCAATGATATCTTAGTAGGGTTATCTCCTCTATCTTGACTATGGGCCTTAGAAACCCTAGGTTGACCTAGTGTAGGTATTATTTCCTCTAGATATGTGACCCTAGTGCTCACTGTAGCCCCTTTAAATATATCCATTATATTTCGGTTCATGTGTGTTTCTTACTCATTTCCTCGATACCCTTGTAGAATGGATGATTTAGGAGTGCAAGTCATTAAGACACATTATTGGCCCGCCATGCAAAGGGTGTAATGGTAAATATGTACACCTTATATTTTAAATTTATGGGGATGTGGAACTAGGTAGGTATTATTCCATACTCGATAATAGGTATAGTTTTCCAAATCCTATACCTAGAATAGGGTAATGACATATAACTAGATAGTGATGGTAATGTTACAATAATAAGGTTGTATCTCATATTGTAATTGAGGTAGTAATAACGCACGATATTCAAGAGGTTGTAATTAAATAGTCGAAAGGATTTAGGATTGTGTAAGGTTTTAAATAATGAAATATTTAAATATATGCCACCATATCCTAATATATGCATGACCACATCAACAAACATCCAAAAATAAAATTAAATAAAATACAAGAGAGATTTGAAATAATCTCCTTCTTGAATACACCATTGTCACATTAACATCCCTTTAGGGTTCACAACACATTATTAGAGGGTTGATATGGGGAATCAAAACGAATAGAAGAATAACTATGAAAAACTCTTCTTGAAAACTCCAATGAATCCTAATGTTGGATAGACCATTGTAATTAAAAATCCTATGCTTGAATATCCACGAGGACCCAATGCTCATGTGCGAGCTCTTGTTAACATCATAAATATATAAATGAATGTATATTGTATAAAAGCTGTAAGAATGTTATAGAAATAATATTTTGAAGAAACTAATACAAATTAATAATACAAGTTATAATATATATTAATACATTAAATAATGATAGAATGATGTAACAATAGGGTAAAAGAAAATAAAGGATGAATACTTATATGTGTAGAGAGGTACAAAAGAGATCTAGGTGAGCATACTAGTTGAAATGAGTGTTATAAACTTAGATATTATCTGTTCCTAAGATGGTTCCTAGAAATTTAACTTATAGTGAAATATACATATCTATTTAGGGTGTAGTATACTTTGGTCCTTATTTATATGGTTTCAAACTTTTAAATAGTGGAGCCCCGCAAATTTTCTTATCCTGTAAGTGGTCTAGAAATGGTTGTCATTATTTTTCACTAGGGTTCACATGTATTAAACACCACCTACAATTACCTAAAACAAATAGAAATACCTAGAAACCTTTAGAAAACTCCATGAAATGATTAGATATCAAAAGTATAAAACTATGTGCGAGTGAGGCTAGACCCACCTTAGAGTCCAACCCTAGTTGAACCAATATAAGTGCTACACTATATCCTCTCAAGTAAGAGTAAGAATAATGTATTTATCATAGTTTTGGTGCAATTAGTGTATGCAATATAATCCAAACCATTATGTTTCCCTCACATATTTATCATAAATAATAGTAGGAATAACTATAGTTAGAATAAAAATGTATCTAACATGGTAATAGCGTGGTGTTATATGATTCAGATGATAAAATTAATTCCCTTTATCCTTTAAGGGAATTTATAAATTCTTGGAGTGAATTTATATACTAAGAAATAACTATAAGACCTTTGAATGATTGGTAATGGAGGAAGATAGACTCTTGGACCTAGCTTTCATGCTTCGGACCTATGTGGTGGCTACTTTAAATGTTGTGCATTTGATTTAGGAATATAAAAAGATACCTAAGTTCTTTATTATTGATATCATGTAATATTAGTATTTGATAATGTCATGTTAGTTATGAAGATAATTTAATTTCTGATACATGATTTCAAAGGTTAGATGCCACATTAAGGCTGGCCTAAGGAAGAAGAAACAACACAAATAAGATGTTCCAATTAAGAAAATAGTTATAGAAATAGATGGGATTGGACTATACATGGCATCCCATACTATGGTACATTCTAGACCTATTTGATAGGGTCCCATGTAATTATTTAGTGTAAATGGATTTATATTCCAAGAAATATAGAGGGAATAAAATGCTAGTTTGGATAATTAGTATTGCATGAATAAATGTTAGAGTAGTGTGGAGAGATGTGAAATTCATGCGAGAGAGAAGGATATGTCAATGAAGATTTGAATGCAAGCATATATATTAATATAGGAACAAAGTCAAAAATTTAATTTCTAAAGTATATATTATTAGATTTAAGTTTCTACATTCCTCCCTTTAAGTGTGGAATTGTAAATTACATAATTATATTAAAAAACATACTTGAGTGTACACAAACACTTTGTCTTTTATTGATTATTTTTGTTATTTTTGTTGGTGTTGGAACATTCCATAGTGAAACATATAAAAAAGTGTAGTCAATGTCCATAGAATAAATTGAGCTATAACTTATGTGTAAATAACATATGTTGCTTTGAAAATTGAAAATTTACTAGTAAAATAAAGTGAGATGAAGCATGGAAGGAAGAGACCTATTTATGCCAAGGGAGGAACTAATATTCTTGTTTTTATTTTGAATTTTGATTTGTGTTGAGGTGTTGAAGGATTGGGAGTGACAATTTCCCAATTTTTACAAAGGGAAGCTAAATTAGAAGAGGGTTAAGTGCATAAGAACTAATAAAAATAATAGGTACATGTGATATTTATACAAAAATAATGACACAAAGATGGAAGAGTAGTGTATAGACTATCTATCCACTCTAATCTATTCCCAAAGAAAGATATAGAGGGAGAAAGAACAACCTACAAATTATATAGCCACTTAGGTATATTCTAACCCTTTGAACCACACTGCTATAGAAAAATCTAGGCCCAATATTGTAATAAAAAAATCAATATAGAATGGATGGCCCATGCCACCATAATGTGTTGTAATATATGAGTATGATTGTGATAATGTAAAATAATGCAAAGGAGAAGATGGTACATAGCCCAAAAGCCTAAATTTTTAAATGTATCTAAGTGATGTAATGAAGATTAAATTAATTATTTATGCCCCTTATATTCTGTTATAATTTTTTCATCTATATCTAATTTTATACCAAAATTTTTTAAACGCCTATAAAAATATGAGATGGTGAATTGTTTTGTGAGTTTTTCCTAGGAAAAAATGTCTATCAAGTGCCATATGATACTATGGTTTTGTCCCTAATGGATGGTTTTATACCATTATGATTTCTAACCTTTTTCTATATTTGTTCATGTTTTTGAAGATCCATGCCCTATGTAAATATGTATACGATTCATGTGACATATCTTTACCATATGTGAATGTATAATATACCCCAATGAATGCTCTATCTTTTGAGGTGTGTGAGTTATCGTAGTAGAGAATGTATAAAAAAATAAATGGTGTGTATTCATGTCGAGATAATTATGATATCGTGTGTAGGATTATATGGAGAGATGAAACAGTGGACACCATTAGGATATTGTTTTTTCAAGGGTGTACTTTATGGATACAATGGTGTAAAAAGATAAAAACAAACCAATAAGTAAAAATCAAATTTAAGTAATCATGTATAGTAGTAAATGAATGCATAGTCTACTAAGTATACAAGTAATCTATCAAACAAGTACACAAGTTGTGTTACATATGTTATTCACTCAAAATTCACAAGAGTCCAAAAACATGGCACATAAAGGTGCCACACCAATTATAAGAAAGAGGCTATAGAATCCCAAACCAAAGGACACAAAGGTGTCACTAAACTAACATAAAAATGCCATAGGATGCATACATAGAAACAAGAAATTAAACAAATGAAGGAAAAAAAATAGTATCCATGAGGCAACATAAAAAGATAAGCTCTGCACAAAATATGTGTGTTATTCATATTAATCCAAAATAAAACATATACAAAAATAATTTATTTATTATCATGAGGAATTGAAAGTATTATAATGAAGCAAAAACACTTGCATAGTGTGGGTGATGCCCCTAGATGATCAAGGTCACTAGGATGGGTCTAGGAAAACATATGCCAATGCATGTCAATCTTTTTATGTTATGTATCAAACTCAACATACTTCGTAAACACATGTATATAGTATGTATGTATGTATGTATGTCTATGATATATATCAAACTGATATACAAACAACATGTGTAAAGAAACAAGTTATCTAATCAAGTGACATTAAATTTTTGCTTTCATATATATTTGAAAGTTTGTGTTATAAGACTATTTGAATGTTTAATTTTATTTTTAGAATTATTTATGTACAATAGGAAGGTAACACACGAGTTTCTTGAATATGGGCTCATTAAAGGTAGGATAGGCCAATGAGATAAAGGATGTTTGAGTGTTAAAGGTGTCACATAAGTATTGGAAGAAGGAAAATCCTCATAAACATGAATCTATGTAATATATAATCTACATAATGTGTAATATAATACCTATAAAGAGGTTAAAGAGGGAGAGATCCACTAGTATTGGCATGTGTAACAATAAAACTTGTAAGATGCCTAGAAGGAGAGATACACAATATATATCATGTGTAACATGATACCTAGAGAGGGAGAGACTTACTAGAAGTATAATGAGGACCTAACAGGATGCGTAGGAGGGAGACATCCACTAGAAGGAACATGTGTAGTAAAATACCTAGCAGGAGGCCTAAAAGGGAGAGACCCCATAGAAGTGTCTTGTGTAGATGTAGTATCTCTCTCGGTTAAGGATATTAGGCATTTAGATAGTAATATGTGATAAATTTTACCTGTAACAATTTGATAATTATAAAAGAACTTGAAAAATTAATGTAAGTGTAACACCCATGTTATACTTCATCAAATTAAGGAATTTTTTTAAACAAACCCTCAATAAAACTTAATGTCTTCAATGATTTTCAACATGCAACAATTAAAATACAACATAATATAATGTTTATAATCCATATGATAACAATGATAACCATGTGCATCTGTAAGGGTCCATTAGATCTACTCGATCCCCCTTATCATCACTCTAACCAAGTGAGTATATCTTGTATACTTTTAGTTAAACCTTTATAACAGGTTTTGAGAACTAAGTGCAACTCCTATGTGTCATCCTGGAGAATAGACATGTTGTAATCCATATGGAATTTGACATTACTGAGAATAGAAGTATGGTGACTAGACAGTGTAATCAACTAGTTACATTACTTGGCCAAGCTTTCAAGCGAGAAATGCAAGCTTAGTTTTATGAACATACATAAGTAAATGAAACTTATCTCCATTGCACAACCATCTACACATTTATCTAAATCCAAATTTCATTATTTAAGAAGTTTAATTTTCTATTTCAAAGAATAAGGAACTAGGAATCACCACTATATTTGAAAGTACACTATCAGTCCCATATTAGGATCCCTATAGGAAAGATAATGACCACAAAATGACATTCATCATTATGTTCTCACTACCCTTCCTGTAGCCATCCTAAAGTTGTACAAATATGGTCCAATTGAATGGAAATGTGGGTCATATCGCCCACACTTCATTCACACAAGTGTTATCCTTTTGAGTTAATACTAGGCATGTCATTTCGTTACGATGATAGGTGTCAAGACACATTATCCATTTGTTGATAGAGAAGTATAATAACTTGTCTCAAGTTACTTATTTTAATGAGTAGCTCCTTTCGTGATATAGCAATGTAAAATTAGTTACTAAGGATAGGTTTAGTTAATCACTTTTATATCATAGTGATATAATCATGTCCTAGTTGTGTCAATTTAGTCTCATAGGATTATCATATATGTGTATGTTTCACTTCAACTCAAAGGATGTCATCCGATGATTAATTTATCAACTTATGGTTATCGTAAAACATGAATATAATTATTCATGTTTACATATAGTTATCCCATTTAACAATTATTATAACAAAGACATAAACTAAAATATCGTCATTATGTTGACGTTAATGTACTTTATTTTAAATAAAGTACAAAGACACTATAGTAATGTTTTTGTATTATTGTTCCACAATGTACTATTCACATGCATGGCTTATTTTATCATATATAATGCATATATAATTCTGTAATGAATAATAATAACTCATAAATGTGTACTTGTAGAGTTGAAGATTTTCGTAATCATACATTTGTAATAGAATAATAAAAAATAGTATTGCATTTAGCATTTGAAATTTAATAATTTTCAAAACATATAATGATATAAAAACAAGAAAAAAACATCTTTACAACTCACAAAATGTAATATAAATAATAAATAAATTTATTTAACTTTATAAGGATGAATCCTTATTTTTCTCAAAATGATATCATACTAGTTTTCAAAATATTACAAATAGGCAATGCCTTCAATTAAATCAAGCATACAAAATAAAATTATCACTTCAATTTATTACTCTGTCATGCACATGTAGGAGAGAGAATGTATACATGGTCAGTTCTACAAACCGACATGAGTTACCTTAAATCACCATCTTTTTATGTTTAATAGAAATAAATGAGTATGTTAATATTTAATCATCTATTAAATTTGAACAACATAATTCTATATTGTGTTTATAAAATACATCATTTAAATGTAATGATTATTCAAAAGAAGCTAATTCTCAACATGCATATTATCGTAAGTAATTATATTTGTAACTCGGTTTAAACAACTTAAATAGAATTCCATAATACTAAGTTTAACAAGATCTGTTTCATATTACTTTTCTATATAAATAAAGGAAATAACCATCTTCATGTTCAAGTTCTAAAACAAGTAAATAAACTAACATTTTTTTATGGAAATGAATCAAAATCATGCCAACTCATAATCCCAAACTCAAACAGCTGCCCGATATTCCATTCGACAAAGATCAAACAATCACACTACTAAAAGTGAATTCATTGTAATCAAATAATTCAAACAGTCATTGTAAGATCAACCAATAATCAATTTATTCATATTAAGGATGAAATAAATACTTTAAAAAATAGTCATGGTTATATTGATAAAAAAGGAACAGTCAAGTTCTTCCCAACAACCACTAGAACTTTGTGCTTGTAAACCAAGAATGTACAAAAATTAACTAAACTTAATAACCTAGCTCTAGTTGAACTCCAAATCAAGACCTATGCATTTTTAAGTCAATGAAGATATCTAAAAAGATTGTTAAACACTTATTTCATTAAACTACGGACATATTCCAATACATTTGGACTCCAAGATTTCAAGTATTTGAAGAAATCCATCTCCATTTTTGTGTATTAGAATTATTGGTTTCAATATCGCTATTATTGAATTCCAATTTCGCTATTATTGGATTCTAATTTTTCCATTTTTTATATTTTCAATTTTGGGAGTATGTAAGGCTAACATCCACTAAATATTATAAGGCATGAGCTTGTTGGATTAATAAAAATTAAAAATAATAATAACTTCATGCAAAAGCAAGTTCAAATTTTGAGTGGTCGCTAACTATTATAAGTCATGAGCCTCGATGTAAGGTGAGCGGTCGCTAACTATTATAAGTACGAAGCTCTAAAAATTTTCAAAGTATGAGCCCCACACTCTAAAAAAATATGAGAATATCACACTTTCAAACCGTGAGCGCGATTCTAAAAATATGAGAATCTCACACTTTCAAAGTGTGATCCCCGCACTCTAAAAATTTTGAGTCTCACATTCTGAAAGTGTGAGCCTAACACTTTCAAATTTTGAGATTCGCACTTTGAAAAAAAAAAGCCTCATACTTTGAAAGTGTGAGCCTCACACTTTGAGGCTCGCACTTTCAAAGTGTCAATCTCAAACTTTGAAAGAGTGAGGCTTGCACTTTCAATGTTTATTATGCGCATAATCCTTAAATTTGACATTGGCCTTAAATGTTAGTGGTGTTATTTTGATTTCTAGTGGAACTTACCATAAAATTACATTCTCGCCCCAAAATATACCTTGTAACAACTCAAGTATTGTTTTCTTAGATTGTACATGGCATTAAGTTCACTAGTGTTTATTATTATAAACTATATCTCGAGTAATCATTAAAAGCAAACAATATATCACAAATTCTATTACTCTAAAAGATAGTAGAATTTATGCTTGTAAATTTTTCCATATAAACGATGAGTCACTTCCATGAGAAAGAAAATGAAATAATCCTTGACACAATGCAAGCAAATTGTTTGTGAGAAACATTGTCTTACACCCTTAGAGATACATTGAACCAATATTTTATAGTTTACATCATTCAAAAGACTCATTGTTCCACAATTGTATTCTTTGTGAGTCAAGAAATAACACAACTAATCTGTCATCATCTTTACATTGAAAGGTTTTATCTGTACATTTCAAATGTGTTACAAATTCATACATATACAGTTGTAAATCTTATATGAGGAGTGGTCATCTTTTGTGGGAAATTTTATTTACACAAAACATGAATACCTTTGTTTCCTCTTGAATGGGACTACCACTTTGGATACAAATAGTGTTGAGTAAAGTAGTAGTGGAGGTGCTATCAAAGTAGAGACTAGTATTTACGAGAAGACAACATCAAAAGAGTGTACTACTACTAGTATCAAAATTGGATTGATATAGATATGATGAAAAAAATCCTATTGGGTAAGTGGAAAATAAAAAAATGCCCAAAACTCAAATTTTCCCCTTTAAAAATAAATTCAGAAGCAAGTTTATCTATTTTAAGGGTTCAAAGCAATCTCAAGTAATTTGGAAAAAAATCTAGACCGTAATATACTAATAGGTAAAATCTGGTCATTGTTAATTACTTGAAAATTGGCTTACCCATTGGGAAAAGTAGACTCATTCCAACACTTTGTTGGATAGAGAGGACACCGAGGATGCATTTTTTCCCATCACAACACCTTCTAAGTATCGTCTCCAGTCAAAAAGTGTTTTGTGAAATAACCTCACTAAATCTCACAAATAAATGCCTATCTAAAGTGCAACTTGTGCTAACTGTAACATTACTATGCTTACCATCCGATGTAATGTCCCGCCTCGGGACACTGAAAAACTACACCAAAAGTGACTACAAATTTGAGTAATTTTTTTTTGAAGAAGACAATATTTACTAACACCTTGCTTAACCATATCCCGTTAATAATTAATTGATATAAATTTAATTTACCCAAAAATTAAATAAACTCTAGTCCAACAACATCTTAATTATTTTTATTCTATTAAATTCACTAGGGTCACATAATTTTAAGTCTACACACCCCTTGTTATATTTATTTCCCCTTTTCCACTTAAAATCCTATGACTAAAAGGAAGAGTGTAGGGTCACTTATGGGCCCTAAGATTAGATCAATCTTAGCCCTTAGTTTTTGAAAAATCCCTAAAATTTGCCCTAACTTCTTTACCTCTTCCTTTCTCTTCATTTGAATGTCTTTCTTATTTCCCATCTCCTTCTTTTCATTCTTTTTTTTTTCTCATTTGCGGAGTTCTTTGGGAGGAGTCATGGAGTTAGTTTTTCCTATTTTGTTTGTAAATTTTATTGAAGTTCCTTTGATGTATACACACACACACACACACACACACATATACATATATAAAGATATATGTATATATATACATATATACATATATATGTATATGTATATGTATAGGTTTATATATGTATATGTATATGTGTGTGTGTGTATATATATAGATTATTATTTTTGTTTTCTCTTTATTTAATAGTGGGGGCGGATTGGAGAGGGAAGGTTTTTTTTTTTTGTGCAAGGAAATGTGGGGTGGCGTTGACAGGTGGCCGTGAGGGGAGTTGAAGGGGAAGGGCATAGGGAAGGCGTCGGGGGGGAGGAGGAAGCGCACGCGGGGGGCATGTGGAGAAGGGGGATGAGGGGCGGCTATGGAGGCCGGGCCGGGATAGGTGGGGGCTGCGCTAAGAGCAAGTAAGGTAGGGAGAATGGTGGTGGGGGGTTTGCCCTCCCATCGTATATATATTTTTTGTTTATTTCATTTCGTATTAATATATATAAAATATATATTTATATATATATATATACAAAAGATTAAAAAAACACAAAGTTTTACAATGGATATATTTCAATATTCATAAAAATAAATTTGCAATTTAAAACCCACATTGATAAAGCAACTTAAACTAGGATGGTATTTTATTTTTAAAACTGAATAAGATCATTTTATACACAAAAATATATAATAATGATCTCAACTTATATAATAACATATTTTAACATTACTATCTTGATGAAAAAGGGAAATTAGAAAAAAATTCATCTATTTGCTCTTTATTAAATTTTGTTACAAAAAGAAACAATAAAAGAGATTTTTTTTTTGAAAAGGTAGTGCTACATGTTTTAGTTCAAATTTCTATTACAAAAGAGACTTTCTACAAGGTTTTAGTATTTCTTTCAAATGCAATAACTAAATAAACTTTTCAAATTTATAAACAAGGGGAAATATTCACCATGAAGTGTATATATATGTTTACAAGAAAGACATATGTTCAAATTTATACATTTTCTTTCAAAAAGAGATTACATATCAGATTTTCATATTTAAGAAAACAACAAATACAATATTTCCTTTTCAAGATTTGAAGTTCACATATACCAACATACACAATACATATCCACCCAAGAAGATTTATCACAAGATTTTTACAAGACTTTGAAGTAGATTACTTAGCTCAAAAATGGCTCAAGATTTCAAGAATGCAAATTACAAAATAGAAATTTTACAAGGAGTACAAGTCTTCCACAAGCCATACTCAAGTGGTTACAATACAAGAAATGTTTCACAAAGATTAGAGAAGACAAAGAAAAATCTCAATATCTCCAACTTCCAACTTTGAGCTCCAACCTTCATGCCTTCAAGAAAACCAACAAGGAGAAAGAGGTTGTTTGCCACCCAACCATAGGCATCATTACATGCCTCTCCCAAGGTTGGGATGCATGCTAGCCTCCCCCAAGCCCATGGGAAAGAGGACAACTAACCACAACTTGCACAAGAATAAGGGTGAACAACAAAGATACAACCACACAAAAATAGGTCAAAATCCAAGACAAGACTCAAAATTTTCCAAGGTGGCAAAGAGGAGAACCCAAGTTCTACCTCTAAAAACAATGGGGAAGAGAGGAGAGGAGTTCTCCAAAATTTGTTACCAAGATTATAAGCACAATAACAAGACCTCCATACCCTCCTTATTGCTCCTATTTCATTTAAACCCTCCTTATTCCTCCACCCTTTCTCCAAGTCCTTCTTGGAAGGATTTTCAAACCCCAAAGGGGTTTCCTTACCAAGAATGGGGAAGGAGATTCAAGCCAAATGAATCAACTTCCCCACCTCAATAATTTGAGGGGAAACACTAAGACCCTACAAGACTTGTCCATCAAGCCTTGAGGATTGAGAGGAAAAATCCTCTCTCTTCCCCCACAACTCCAAAACTCCATCATGCCATATGATGGAGGGAGTAAAACAAGCAAACAACAACAAAAATCCACATACAAAAATAACCATTTCAAGTAGCCATTCTAACAACTAAAATGAATACAACACATGCAATAAGACATAAGAGCCTACCTCAAAGAAAGATCTCTAAAAATATTTCCAACTTCAAATTTCTCCACTCCTTGACTCAAGCAATCTCTAGCTCCAAATCACCCAAACACCCCAAGAAAAAAGCTCCAAACAAAAAGGTTCTCTTCAATTCCCATGAAGGATAATTTGAAGAGGAGCAAGAAAAAATCCACACAAATGAGGGGGTGAAATGTGTCACCTCTCTTCTCCCTCAAGGTCAAAGATGTCAAAACAAAAGAGAGAAAGGGTAAAATGTCTTTTAGCCCTCTTCTCCCAAATTACTCCAAATGCTAACAGGAAAAATCTAATGCAACTTTTAACAATCACTCCAATCCACACCCCTTACATGGATGTGACCAAACAAGAGGCAAAAAGGGAGGGAAAACTCCCTCTAGCCTTGGAAATAAGCCCCCTACCCATTAGGTAGGGTCCAAGGGCTCATTTTTATGTTAAGGGAACTCCCAAACTAAAAAGGGGTCCCTAAAAATGCCCAAAATAACCTAATTTCGGGTTTGGAAAGATTAGGCACATGGTTAGAGGGTGTGGGGACCACCCAAGGGTTCACATGTGACCCTAAACCCCCAAAATTAAGTACATCATTAAACAAAATCAAAGCTTAATGAAAGTGGGATCATTAACTCCCAAAAACACGTTTATCACAAAAACTAATCACCCTAAGCAAAATTAACAATACTATACATATTACATTACAAATGAGGGTCACCCATGGTGCCTGAAATAATAATTCTAATGCTAAGGTTTCACACAATGAACATGGCTAGGACTCAGCCCATGGGCTGCTTGTGCAAGATTGTGTAGCTAGCCTGAATCCCATGTTCTCCTGTAAACCTGTCACCTGCACACTCATTACACACATTAACTGTACCTGTCTGATAAAATATAAAACAACGACTCAGTAAGATATCAATGAGTTCTAAACTAGCCTAACATCCTACTGAAATCAAAATGCGACAACGTGCACAATTATACTCAATTCTCCAAAGTTAAACAAGATGATAAAGTGACATATAACGATAGAATCCCAACATGCAACAACTAAGTATCCATCAATATAATTATGTTCCAAAAACAACATCATATCCATTAGTATCCATGACATCATAAGAAAATGTGATAACATAGAAATTAAGCTAAATTGGCGTTATATGCCTAAATGTCCACACATGTCTAATAAGATCAATTCTCTAATATACTGTCCAAGATATAACAAATCTCTGTCAAAACATGTCTATGAGTAAAGAAACAACAAGCTATTGAGCTATAAAAAGTGTGGGCACTACATCTGCATATCCATCCAAATACCTCATGTAATTATTAATAGGGGCCAGTTGGTTCGTTTGGATACTAGGAATTTATGTAGGAGAATTGACAACGTTGTCTTTAGAACTTTGGCACCATCATACATGGTGGGTCAAATAGATGACCATTTCTTGGTGGAAAGAAAGGCCAACTAGAAGTTTTTTTATTACAATCCCAAAATCCCTGCAAGTTGTTGCAACTTATATATCAACAGTTTCCATGACTGTGTTGTTGTCTTCTTTTGATAGAATCTAGGTTCACTTGCCGATGTCAAAGATAATTCCATCCACATTTGATTTCTCTAGACAAAAGACATTAAAAATACTTTAAAAATGTATAGTGTAAGCTTTGAATGAAGATTAATAAACAAAAATCTTACCAAATTTAGAAGATTTGAGTTATTGGCCACAACTTCCTTCCTATCAACAACTCCAGAAGAGCAATCCCGTAACTATTTACATCAGATTTCTCATTAAGCCTTGATGTTCTTGCATATTCTTGGTCAATGTAATAAATGGTACCCATAACATATGTAGAGGTGTGGTTTTGGGCAAGGAAATGCACTTGGAAATTCCAAATTCTGACTAATGTGCATCAAAATTATAATCCAAAATAATGTTATAAGTCTTCACATCCTTATGAACAATGTGTGGGTTATAGTCATAATGAAGATATGGTTATCCTTCTTTAGCACCAAGAGCAATCTCTAGCCGAGTGTTCCAGTCTAGCTTAATCTTCTTTGATGATCCTATATGAAAATAAAAATTAATAAAACACTTGTTATATTTTCCAACAATCCATTTTAATATGTAGGTAAGAGATTGATTGGACGCTTCTATTTCAAAAAATGAATTTTCAATGTACATCTGATCCATTTTTCTTCATAACATAATCATTTTACTCACCATGTAGGATGTCCTATTATCACCAAAAAGTAGCACCTTGGGATTTATAGTTATGGATCCCTACCTTTTGGGAAACATTCGGTCATCTCCCAAGTGTAGGACTTACGGACTTGAGATAATCCTCCAGAGAAGGCCATCTCTTGCTCCTAAAGCGATTGCCAAAAACTATTCTTAGTGCGAGAGAAAGAAAACTAACCCTATCCTAACAATCTAACAAGCAAGGGAGAGAGAGTGCATGAAAATAAAGTCCACAATAAGAATGGTGATACACCAAGAAAAGGAGGTTGTTAATCAAGAATTCTATTTCCTGAAATGGACAAAGGTGAGAAATGGTAAGGGTGGAAAAAATGCACCACATTCCAAATATAGATTCACACAGAACACCACTTCAAACCCATTAAGCACAGCTTCTAAAACTTATAGTGAACATTAGAAATATGCACAATATACCTGTAGTGAATAAAGGCAAGTAGAGATAATAAAAACATGCAAAGGATGGACAAAATGCATCACATGACATATTATATTGCTCCAAAATTATGCATAGTACAACATCAGTAGGAAAAAGGAAAGGAAAATTCCATTACAAAGCTTGGAAAGGATTCTTGTGCTCCATATTCAAACCCTAAGCAGAGGAGAAAGAGAATTAGAATTATGACTAACTCCTCCATGAATAAGCCTCAGAGTACATTTTATAGAATGAGAAAGAGAGAAGAGTGAAATCCTGAAATTACTTTTCCAACAAATTACAAGATGCAATAAATGAGGTGAAATGATGGAAATATATTTATAAAATATTCCTCATGTTGTCCCATAACCTATAGTTGGAGAAAATAATGACCAAACTCATTAATGTCCTTCCCAACCACTCTCCATCTATCTCCTTGAATTGGGCTCGTTTTCTTCGATACACACCCTCAAATATTCATCAATTTCTGAATTTTTTGATTTCTATGGATTGGGCTTGGAATCATGATTCTAAAAACACCAATTTTGTGTAATTTCATTAAGAAATGCTCCAGTTATGGCCCTCGAGTTAATATGGCTCTTTTGGTTTTCATGGGCTTGCTTGCTCTTTACAGATCGAGAATTAATTCTTGGCTGAAAATTCAATTTAATGATTTCTTTCCTCCTAAAATATTTTTCCTATCTTTAGAATTATTTTGCATTAAACTCTTGTGGGCCCATCATGATCATCTCCTATTGTTTTAGAAAAGGGAGGGGGTTCAAAATTTTTAAATCATTTTTAAATGAGCCAACTTAGCTAGCTGGTGAGTTGGCTCTTATTTTAGACTATCGATTCTCCCTGGTTTGGCATCAAAATTCCACTTTTCATGTTATTTATTTATCTCCCCTAGCTCGGTGCCATGTTCTTTGCCCTATGTCAACTTGGCGATCGATCCGATGCCAATCCCAAAGTGGCCCCGAGCTCCCCGACTCTTGACTTGGTTCCACATGTTTGACACCATCCGAGCCCACCTTGGTGCATTTACGACTCACCCCGCTTCTCTATTTATAGGTTTCAATGTGTTTCCTTGCATTGGTTTCTTCCTCCATCACCGAGTTGTCTCATTTTACGGGATGACAACCGGCCACATGGGTTCATTTCATGCCGCAAGGAATCTCCATCATTGTATGATTCCCGAGCTCCTTCCTTGTTCCAGTGCCAAGCTTGCATGACTCGCCCTACATAGACACAAAGAATTCCCTTCGGTAGACCTAGACTATTTGACTCCACATGGAGGCTCCATGGGAGTTTTGGGGCTTCTTCACTTTGGAGTCTTTTGGAGTTGTAATGAGCCACCACGTGGTAACCCCATGCTCCTTCCTCATTCACATGGGCCCATTTGCCATGACTTATGCCTTGATGAGCTCACTAATTTAGCTTGGTTCATTTGGCATTTTTCGAGTTTGTCCCTTGTCCCAATAGCTCGATATGAAAGGAATATCTTGGTACATGTTACAAAATCTTGGCCTCATCTTCACACAAACACCTCGATCTAAGATATCTCATTTTGTGTTGTTTGCAATGCAGATGATATCTCGGTGCATGTTTTAAGGGCTCGGATGTTATTAAAAAATAGCTTGGAGTACATAGAAAAGATAAGCTCGGTCCTCTCTCGGTAAGGGACTCACCCTTGATTAACATGAATCCAATCTCCTCCATAACTCGGTGTATAATAAGGACAACTTAGTCAACCAACTAGCTCACCATTGTATTTAAAACAACCTAGTCTTTGCATAGAGATCAATCATACCTATATAGCTCAATTCCTTAAAATGAGCAATTCACTCTTCCACAACTAGCTCGATGAGCTATTCCAAGAGCTTGAGGTCCTTCCTTGCAAATTTACATCTCATGTAGACATTTATGGAATTTTGGGATTCTTCAAGTGTACTACAGCAACTATGAGATGCCCCGGGATTTTTGGATGAACTGTTATCCAAAATTCACCCTCAAGGTAATTTTGATAACATGCATCAAATTATTCAGTCCTGAGCAAGTAGATTGATTCGAGGCCCAAAATCATGTTTTTGGGGCCCCCTCGGCTTCTCTCTAACTCTCCCATCTAAGAAGAAATCCCAACGAGTTAGAAAAAATGGAAAAAATGCAAAAATAAGGTTGCAGGACTATTTTAAAGCATTTCGGGTCTGAAGGGTTCGGGTCATACCGAGGTTCGTCGTACCAAGCTTGGGGCCGAAATACAAAGAAAATTGGCTAAGTCGGACATTTTTGTCCCAGGTGGTCTGTGGGATAGTTGGGACATTGGGACGCGAATCGACCGATTTGCCAAAAGATAGTCCATTTCGGGCAGTTCGGAGATATTTGTCCGGGACAGCCAGGACAAAAGTACGCGAGGGACGTGTGGGACGCGAAAAGGCGAAGAAGCCGCAAGTAGGGACAAGGAAGCCCTGAATCACCGATGTGAGAGAATGTGTCCTAGGTAGTCCATGGGATAGTTGGGACAAAGGTACGCGTGGGACGTGAATCGGCCGATTTTCTGAAATAGCTGCAACAAAGAGAAAAGTCAACATTTGACCCGTGAAACTTTTGACTCGAGCTCGGTTTTCACAAAATTGGACTTTCTGGAATGAGCACGACATCCTCTACGCCACAAAAACTAGATTTCTTATTTTTAATAAGGGTAGATATATTTAAATAAAAGAAACATATTCAGCTCCAGTTAGTTAATGCTCATTCCCGTCAAATGACAGAAAACGCCTGCCACACCCAAAATAGTTGCCCGCACTCAGAAGGCCATAACTTTTGCATTTCTCAACGAAATCACACAAAATTGGTACCATTAGAATCGTGGCTCCAATCCCAACATACAGAAATCAAGAAATTCTGGATTTGATGAGAAATTGGTTGAGATTTTTTAGAAAACGTGTACGGGTTCATAATAGTGTTTTTTGGTGGTTGGGAGTGCAATTAAGAGGCATGGTCATCATTCTTTCTACCTTTGCAGCACTGGGACAGTATAGAGAGCCTTTTGTAAGTAATATATAATCATTTTACTCCATTTAATGCCTCTTACAAGTGGTTTAAGGACAGATTTTGGGATTTCCATTTTCCCTTCTCTTTCCCTTCTCATTTTTCTATAAATTGGAGTGTTGGGCTCATTGTAAAGGGAGGGGTAGTTTTGTAGCAAAGCTCTGCCAAAATTGCTTTGTGAAGATAATGTGTTGCAAGCCCTTGTTGTGGACTCCTTTCATGGTGATCCAGGCCCTTTTCTTGTAACCGATTGAACTGTGCGTATCAGAAAGCAATAAAATATAAGTTTGTGGATGCATCTTCCCCTGCTGTGTTTTCTTGCATTCTTCTTGCCCCTTCAACCTTGATTACAAGAATATTGTGTCTATTATTATGCTCTTGCAGGGATCCATTATCATTGTGTATGTTTGAAATATTTTTGTGAATGCATTTTGCTAGATTGTGGAGAACTGTCATCACCCCTTCTAGTGTGCACTTTGCTTCTGTATCTCACGCATTTGAAGACTACTCTCACACCCTCCTTTTCTGGTGTATCACCGCTTTAGTGTAGGATTTCATTTTATGCATTCTCTCTCCCTGGTCCCTTGGAAATTTAGATTAGAATAGTTAGTTTCCCCGCATTAGAGTAGATTGTGGCGGTGTAGTTTAGGAGCAAGAACCGGCTTTCTCTGGAGGTCTATCTCAAGTAGTAAGTCCCACAACTTAGAGATAGTGCCCATGTTATCCAATCACACCGTGAGTTTAAGTATATGCACTTGTATAAACAGAGAGGTTGTGATTCGGTGATAACAAAACCCTCGGGTTTGATATCCCCTACAAGAGAATCCCATTAATGTTGTAATGTAATCTTGCACATCGCGTTTGATTTCGAAGGGGGTGAAATGGGATAATAGTTTGGTGACTCATATGGGACATTATCTTGTATCCTTCCACCTGGGCATGGAGTCTGCATAATCCTCATCATATGATCTAAACAATGAAAAATTTACCCCAGAGTATTTAAAATGTCATTGCTTGCACTGAATGCTCTCTCGCTACTCTCACCCTCCAACTTTCATAATAAAATGTTGAACTTTGTTTTGTGAGAGTATGAATTTGTTTTAAACTTTAATTCCACTTGTTCCTGTAGCAACAATCAATTGAGGTTGAAGGATGATCACTTGTACATTTGGACATCATGGAACTCTATTAAGTTATGATTTTATTTCTTCTAAATGTCCAATGTTGCTTTGAAGGAGCTGATTGTTGACTTGGGATGCCAGCTGAACTCTTAATTGCTTACACAGGCATAGAAGCTTGTGGTAGCTATTCTTGGAGAGAATCATCAATATTTCCTCCTTAACTGATTTTAGTTTCTCTACATTTGTTTGATTTTAAGTTTGTAACTATTACATGTAACTATGGATCTCCTGCTACAACAATTAAAGGGTTTGATGCATTGTACTTCCTGGAGCAACATGAACAAAGACTATATACAAAATATCAAAAAATACATGCCTCAAATAAGACATGAAAAGTTTGTAAAAGAACTTCTTTTGGTGAAAGAAAATCTACTCCTACTCCTAGACTAACAAAAATAAGGGACAACTAAACAAATCCCGCAATAGGCGGGGAAATAACTTCCCTTTTTTACAAAGTGTGGCCATGTAACTAATTTAACAATAGGTATGGCCTGCAATAAGAGTGAAAAATTACCTTCCACTCTTCCACCCAAGGTATCAACAAATAAAATGAATACCTCATCAAGATGTTCATCCCATGGTTGGAGGTGTTGTAGCTGATCCTTGGTGTATTGAATATCATCTGCATGCTCCAAAGTGAGCATGACCGGTGTTGGATCCTCCCGTGGTTCTAATGAGGAAAATACTTGATTGGGCATGGGGCCTTAGGAAACAATGGGCTGGTCCTTTTGGTTTTCCCATTTTGTTGAAGCTCATCCTCATGAATGGGGATATCTTGCAGAATTTCTGAATGGAGTTGTTTGCACGTTGATTTTGACTTTCTTGTGCATATTAAAAAGTGGTCATCTGTTTTGATGACTGGTATGAAAGTGGTGTCATCCTTGTCCTCTTTTTCCTTCTTCTCCATAGTAGATTCATTAGCAAAACTAGACTCCTCAAATAAAAGCAAAAATCCTTCAATGATTGCATCTTCATCAAGAGCTTCTGAATTTTATTCAAGAGAACTATTATGAGTAGCAGGTTGTTCTTGAATGTTCTCTTTCATGGTAGTAGGATCTTGTTATTGGAGAATTAATGAGGGATCAAAAAGCTTGTGACTTCCATGGGATCTTCTACATTAAAACACTCCTCCAAGTTAGATAAGCAATCAAGCTCATCGTTGTCCTATTGTGCCAAGGTCTCTCCCTCTTGCATGATGATCTTTGAATCTAGTAATTTCTCATCATGTATATCTTCATCTTCAAACATGAAGTTCATGAGCTCAAAATCTTCCAAAAAAACATATTTTTGGAGAGATTGAATGGGAGATATATTTTCAAGATTTTGTGTAACCGACTCATGATTCAATTCCTCTGAATTTATTTCACTCACCTCTATGTGCTCCTCTTCAACTAAACTTGGAGCTGGTTGTTCCTTCTCTTCTGTGAGCTGAGATGAATTTGCTTCCATATTTTGTTTTTAAATTCCAACCTTTTGTGAAGGCCTAGTGATCAAGTGGTATCTTCTTAATATTGAATCTTTCAACCCAATCTTTCAAGTCTCTTGCAAGTTCTTCCTTGCTAGGCTCTTCAATTTTTTTCCCTCCTTGCGCAATTTTATGATCATATTCTTCCCAAAATAGATTTGGGATTGCAATAGGAGGGGTGGGTTGAGATTCAAGTGATGCAATTGTTTTTAGTGGTGGGAGGGATGGAACTTCTTGCTTGTATGGAGGGAGTGACTGTTCAGGAAGGAAAGGGGAAGACGAGTTAAAATGATATGGAATATTAGAGGATGGAGAATGGGAATCCACAATTAGGATAATATATGATGGGCTTGACTTGTGAAAATGCTGAAATGATAGATCTTGGAGAGGGGAAAAATAAAATAAAGGAGAGGGTGATTGACCTACCCATTGATAAGGTTGTCTTGCACTTTTCTCATATGTTTCAATACCCTCAATCCACTGTGTAAGTTGGGGCAACATTCTATCCATGAAATTAAGCTTTTCCTGTAGGCTATATTATCTTGGAAAAGGGCCTTCCCATGGACAAGGTGCCCCACAATCGATCCTGGATGCCTTCATTTGTGTTGTATCCCGAGTTTAAATCATACCAACCTCCATTATTTGGATTTTCTCTAGTAGATCAACATTCTCCCTTTGACTGATGTCATCATATGCATACCCATGTTCTTGATAAGTTCCATAGCCAAACTGGTTTTGGCATTGCTCATATGGGTAAGCATAGTGGTTTTGAATCTGGTCATAATGTTGATTTGGAGGAGTTGTGAAGCTCATTAGAGGCTAATTATACTACTAAAAGTGTGAATTCCACTACGGGAATGAATCCATGGTTGCACAACTTCATAGGATGAAATAAAATGAGAGATATGGAAAGAAAGATGAATGGAAATGGATGGAAGAAAGGTATGTAAAATCAGAGAATGGGTTGTTCGGACTCAACGGAGTCACCAAATGTGTCACCAAAGGTTGAATATCACCAAAAGCACACCAAAATGATGAAATGAAGTGGTAAGGTACTTCAAACCTGGTCCCATCAGCCGCTGCAGAATTGTTGTCACCAAAATGTAGCACCCGGGAATTTTGGTTATGGATCCCTACATTTTGGGCAACATTGGGTCATCTCTCAAGCTATGGGACTTACAGGACTTGAGATAACCCTCCGAGAAAAGGCTAGCTCCTCCTAAATTGATTTCCACAAAATATTCATAGTGCAATAAAATAAAAATAACCCTATCCTAACAATCCAATAGGTCAAGGAGAGAGAGTGCATGAAAATAAATCCTACACTAAGAATGGTGATATACCAATAAAATGAGGTTGTTAATCAAGTATCCTATTTCTTGAAATGGAGAAAGGTGAGCAATGATAAGGATGGAAAAAATACACAGCATTCCAAAGATATATTCACATAGAACATAACTTCAAACCCATTAAGCATAGTTTTGAAACTCAGTAGTGAACATTATAAATATGCACAATATACCTGCAATGAATAAAGGCAAGTAGAGACAATAAAAACATGCAAAGGATGGAAAAAATTCATCACATGACATATTATATTGCTCCAAAATTATAAACATTACAACATCAGTAGGAAAAAGGAAAGGAAAATTCCATTACAAAGCTTGGAAAGGAGTCTTGTGCTCCATATTCAAACCCTAGCAGAGGAGAAAGAGGGGTAGAAAGGAAAAATGACTAACTCCTCCATGAATGAGCCCCATATTACATTTTATAGAATGAGAAGGAGAGAAAAGTGAAATCCTGAAATTACTTTTCCAACCACTTTGAAGATGTACTAAATGAGGTGAAATGATGGAAATAGATTTACAAAATCTTCCTCATGTTGTCCCATAACCTTGTAGTTGGAGAAAATAATGGCCATACTCATTAATTACACTCCCAACAACTTTCCAATGGTCTCCTTGAATTGGGATTGTTTTCTTCAAAATTTACCCTTAAATCTTCATCAATCTATGAATTTATTAATTTTTGTGCATTGGACTCAAAATCACAATTCTAACAACACCAATTTTGTTGGGGTTAACACACCGGTTGTACAGATAATATATCATAACTAAGCATACATACAAATAAAAATCGATATTCTACTAGAATAAATACACAAAACAAGAGATATAAATCAACACCAAATTTAATGTGGTTCACCTAGTGTGGGCTACGTCCACCAAGAAACAAGCCAATCTATTATCCAAAGCTTTCACAAGATATACAATGAAGATTTACAATCTTCCACACCTCTTAGATGTACAATACTTTCTTTCACCCAAACCTTTGCTTCTTCTCCAATAATTCTATCTCTCATAATTATTCTCATAATAATCATCAACTTTTTCAAGTTCTTCTTAATTCTTACTTCTAAACCCTATCTTTCATGCTTATATATGTGTATACAAACTTAGGCACTTAGCCATGCAATTAAAATCAATAGATATTCTTTAATACTAGAAATAGATCTAATTCTCGTGAGTTAATTAAAACACCCACATAGGTAACCGACTCGATTAGCCCTAACCAATGTCAGTTCCTCCTTTCTTGACCGATGTCGGTCCCTCTATAGCCGATATAGATTACTGTGTTTTTCAAAAAGTTTCATATTACATGCTAATATGAAGTAATTGAGCTCCACAACTCAACAATCTCCCACTTGGAGATTAATTACTCCACTATACCTATACAACATCATTCTTGGATCCTTCCTTAGCTTTATTTCTTCCTCTTCAAGTCTCAAACTTGAAGACTAACAAAAGTGGAGTGTAGCTCCAAATTATCCTTCGCTTATGGCTTCATTAGCATATCGCAGAGTTTTCACTCGTATGAACCTTTTCAGATTCAACTGCCCATCCTCCAATACCTGTAGTATGAATTGATACCTCAGTTGAATGTGTTTTGTTCTCAAATGAAATGCTAAGTTCTTTTCCAAATAAATTACACTATAACTGTCATTGAATAATTTGCAATCATCTTTCTCCTTTCCCAACTCTTCCATGAACCTACTCATCCATATCATCTCCTTTGTAGCCTATGTAGCTGCAACATATTTTGCCTCTATAGTAGAAAAAGGCACAACCTTTCGTAATCTTGAAATCTAGCTAACTTTCGTCCCACCTATTGTGAAAATATATCCATGAGTGCTCCTTTTACTACCAATATCTCCATCCATATTTGAATCAACATAGCCACATAATGAAATATCCGAACATTCATAACATAAGTGCATGCTAGTTGTCCCTTTAAAATACCCGAGTATCCATTGGACCTGTAATCTAATGCTCTTTACCTAGGTTGGCCATATATCTACTCCCACTTCTGTGTAATGTATGGTCAGTACAAACCATAGCATATATGAGACTCCCAACTCGTTGAAGCATATGAAACTCATGTCATGTATTTGACCTCCTCATGTGATGATGGGCATTGATCTTTTCTCAATTTGAAGTGTCTATCCATAGGTGTACTAATAGGTTTTGCATTATGCATATTGAACCTTTCTAACACCCTGTAGATATAATCCTCCTGAGACAAATACAATTTCTTATTTTTCATGTCTCTATGTATTTACATTCCAAGGATTATTTTTGTAGCTCCTAAATCTTTCATAGCAAATGTGTGAGCTAGCTTTCCCTTAAGCTTATCAATGTCCTACATACTAGATCCTACAATAAGCATATCATCCACATACAAAGTACCAAAATAATATAGCTCTCATTTCCAAGCTTCTTGAAATAAACACAATGGTCGATTCACATCTCAAGTAACCATGCTCATGCATAAAACTATCAAACCTCATGTACCATTGCATTGAGATTTCTTGAGCCCATATAGGCTATTTTTCAACATGTACACTAATTTCTCCTTACCCTTGAATTCATATGCAAGCGGCTTTTGCATATAAATCTCTTCATCCAAATCACCATGAAGAAAAGTTGTCTTCACATCTAGTTCCTCTAAATGCAAATCTTATATTGTAGCTAAACTTAATACAATACAAATAGAAGTCATCTTAACAACAGGAGAAAATATTTCACCAAAGTCAGAATTAACTACTTTCTGTGTAAATCCCTTTACTACAAGACTTTCCTTATACCTTTTCTATCCACCCTCTTTTCATGATTCTATAAAACCATTTATTCAGCAATGTCCTCTTACCTACTAGAAACTTAACCAAATCCCAAGTCTGGTTTCTGTTCCAAGGAGTCCATCCCTCATCCATGCCATGCTCTCACTAGACGTGGGTCTTATCTGCATTACTTATTCAAAACTCTCTCGGTTCACCATTATAGTCAATAATAAATAAAAAAGAGGTGTAAATCTTTATAGAGGTTTACTTACCCTTTGTGACCTTATCATAAGATTTTGGGGTACCGGACACTCATTTTGGACCTCCTACACATTTGTATCCAAATATGTTAGTGACCGACATTGGTCACCAATAAGCGATGTCAGTTCTACTAACTGATGCCTATTTGGCTCTTCTATAACCAATATCAGTTCTCTTGATGATGTCAACGAGTGGGCTAACCGATACTGCATCTTGTGTAACCTTGTCGGTATTACTTTTAAATCCAAGAGTTCATTTTCATTCACAAACTTCTCAACCAGTTTGTCTTTGTGTGCCAAAATTTGATCCTGTACATTTACTTTTCATTCCATTTAATATAACGACTCCTAATAATTTTAGAATTATCTAAATCCCAAAAATGGAATCCAAAATCACAGATCCATAACCATCGAAAGTACATCTCTTGGATTTTGCATCCAACTTTTCCTATTTTCCTTATCAATATGTAAAAATATTTTGAACCAAAAAAATTTAAGAAAATAAGATCTACCTCTTTTCTAGTCCAAGGTTCCTCTAGTATTCCTCCATATAGTGAATTTGATGGCCCATGGTTAATCAAATAAACCACTATATCAACTGCTTCTACCCACAACTATAAGGGAAATCAAGAATGTATCCTCATACTTCTAGCATGTTCCATGATTGTTTTGTTCATTTTTCATTAACACCATTCTCCTGTGGTGTTCTTGGAACCATTCTTTCTCTATATATCTCATTCACTAAATAATAATCAATGAAATCATTGCTACAATATTCACCACCATTTTCATATCTAAGGCACTTTAACTTTGAATTTGATTCATTCTCAATAAGGGCTTTCCATATTTTAAAAGTTTCAAAAACATCATATTTATGTTTAATATAATAAACCCATACCTTTCTTGTAGCATCATCAATGAAAGTAACATAATACTGGGATCCTCCATGAGAAGCTACTTGAGTTGGTCCCCACACATCTAAGTGTAAAAGCTCCAATTTATGCTCCTTCTTAGTTTCCCCAAATTTGAGAAATCTCACTCTCTTTTGTTTTCCAAAAACACAATGCTTGTAGAAATCAAGATCTAAATATTTCAAATATGATAACTTACACTTAGCCTTTAAGATTTGCATTTCTTTTTTACTCATATGGCCCAACCGATTATGCCATATGCATGCATCTAAATCTATAGTAGATAATATAGAAAAGGAATCAGTAACACATGTAGATAAATATAACATTTCTACCTTCTTACCTCTTGCCACAAAAAAATATCCCATGGTGACTTTCCAAGAGTCTCCTATAAATGTAACCATGTAACCAGCAACACCTAGTTACCCTGTAAAAATAAGATTCCTCATGAGGCTTGGCACATGCTCCACATATTTCAATACCTATGTATTTCCATTCTGTAATTTTAAATGAACTTCCCTTTTTCCAATAGTGCTTTGCAAGGTTCATCATCACCCAAATAAACATGTCCAAAATTTCCCTCGACATAATTTATGAAATAACCCTTATTAGGGGTTGCAAGGAAATAAGATCCTAAATCTAAAACCCATGATTCAATTATATTATATAAAGAAAGAATAGGAACATCTTGCATTACCTTTGTTGCAGCAATATTTGCTTCTTTACCTTTTGTCTAGATGTTCATTCTCTTTATCCTTTGACCAACAATATTTCTTTGCATGTCCTTTCTTTCCACATTTCCAACAAGTAATTACCTTACCTCTAGATTGAGATCTGCTATCCTTGACTTTGATTTCCCATTACTCTTACTCTTGGATCTCTCCTTCTGACTTCCCATGCTTTCTACATTTAAAGCATTCCAAATGATGATTCCTCTATACTCTTCTGTGAATTTCTTCATTCAAGATTATACTAGCCACATCATCAAACTTCAAAATATTATTATCGATTTTGTATTACTAACAACCATTACTAAGTTATCTAACTACCAAGAAAAGAACATAAGAATAAAAGTGTTTTCACTTCATCATCAAATGATATATCAACCAATTTTAAGCTGATTTAAAATAGATTGGAAATCATTCAAATGACAAGATGTAGATCCACCTTCATGCATCTTAGAACTAAATAGTTTCTTCATCAAATAAATTTATTTAAAGCACTAAGTTTTTCATATAAATTGGCAAGAGACTTTATTAACACTACCATAGAAGTCGCTTTTATAATATTGGAAACCACACGGATCTTTGTCGCTGGACTCAATCTTATAGATCCCAAAGCCTTTATGTCAAGAAACTTCCATTCTTCATCAGTCATCTTCGTAGGTCTAGACTTCTCATCCAAAGGTAAATAGAAATATCTTTGATACGAGATAATCCTCAATCTACATATTCCATAATTGATAATTTTGGCGGTCAAAATTCTTTAACCTTGTATTTGTTTTCTTACGCCATTGTTATAGCTCCCACTCAATCGTAAAACCTCTCGTGAGTAAATATGTCAACACATAAAACCCTCAAACAAAGATCTCGATACTAGTTGTTGGGGTTAGCACACCGAGGTTGTCCGGGTAATATATTAGATCTAAGCATACATGTAAATAAAAGTGAATATTCTACTATAATAAATACACAAAATAAGAGCTATAAATCAACACTAGATTTAACGTGGTTCACCTAGTGTGGGCTACGTCCACCAAGAAACAAACCAATCTATTATTTAAATATTTCACAAGATTTAGATAATACTCTCCCTACATAAATATGAATACTTCCCTTCGGTAGGTCCAAGCTATTTGAATCCATGTGGAGGCTCATGGGAATTTTGGTACTTCTTCACTTTGGATTCTTTCGAAGTTGTGATGAGCCACCACGTGAAACCCCAAATTCCTTCCTCATTCACATGGGCCCACTTTCCATGAATTATGCCTCAACAAGCTCACTAATTTAGCTCATTTTGCTGGTGTTTTGCAGAGTTTGTCCCTTGTCCTAATAGCTTGGCCATGAAAGGAACAATCCAAAGTGCATGTTATAATAAATTGATCTCATCTCTACACGAACACCTCAAGTATAAGATATCTTATTTTATGTTTTTTGCAATGCACGACGATATCTCAGTGCATGTTTTAAGGTCTCGGCCATTATTAACAAACAACTCGATGTACATAGAAAAGAAAAGCTCATTCCTTTTTCGTGAGCAACTCACCCTTGATCAGCAAGAATCCAAGATGCTCCACGAGTTTGGTGCATAACGAGGAAAGCTTGGTCCACCAATTAGCTCATCGATGTATTTAAAACAAGCCGATTATTTGCATGGAGCTTGGTCATACCTATATAGCTTGGTTCCTTAAAATTAGTAATTCACTCTTCCACAACTAACTTGATGAGTTATTCCAAGAGCTTGAGGGCCTTCCTTGCAAATTTACATCTCCCTTAGACATTTGTGGAATTTTGGGATTCTTCAGTGTCTTGAAGCAACTAGGAGATTCCCGGGATTTTTAGATGAAACCTCATGTTTTATATCCCCCTGTAAGTGGATCCCATTAATGTCGTAATGCAAGATTGCACGTTGTCCGATTTCACAAGGGGGTGAAATGGGATAACATGTCCCACAGACTTTCATTTACCATGTAATCATAAAACATCAGATTTCCAAGTGGAGAAAGTGAACATCCATGTAGACTCTCAAGATTCCAATGCTTGATGCTTCTAACTATTTCCACATTAGTTTCAAATTCAAGCAAGCTTAGTGGCTAGTGACTTGTACATTCTCTTTATAGAAATTGGCTTAGAATTATTTATATCAAATTTATAAATAGTGCTTGTATCACCATAACTAATTACATATCTCTCATTTATATTTTTTATGATTGATATTATGTTTTTGTACATGTAAAGATCCATGTCGATGTGTAGTATGAACAACCTTGGAGAGCCTAAATGTAACAAATAGATGTGTTGATAAAGAAATTTTAATAAGATATTTCTTTTTGATTTTTTATCTTATAATCTAAAAAATATGAAATCATGTCTATCCATGTTAGTGTTATCACCTTGTTCCATGTTTTTTGCAGAGCCATTTGTAAACACCTTTGGATGAATTAAATGGTACAAATCTATAATAATGTGCAATAATAGTACTAAACCCTAACAGATGTAAACAATTATCGATTTTTAGATGGATTTTTTCATTGGATTGGGCCATAATTTTGTTAGACAATATCCTACCATTCCAAGTTTGCTGAATTTTTAATAACAATAGAAGAATGTCTCTGGAACCGAGCTATTTAAAATACAACTATTATTATTTCTTACATCAATTAATAGATGATATCCAAAACCACAAGAAAAAAATGTACTTGTTACATAGAGAAAAGTTTTTTTATATCTACACTGTATGCGGAGGAAATAATGAAAAATTTATTAATGACCGGAATTTCCCCAGACAAATTGTTGTAGGCGAGGTTTCTGTAAGAGAAATAGATCCATTTATAGTGTCTTCTATTATTAGGGAAAGAGATTAAAATTTATTACTTTCTCAAAGACCTCCATAGCTTTTGATAGTGAAGACCTCTTGGTTTCCACAATGATGTAGTGTAACTCAAATATATTTTTACAGTGACAGGGAGAAATCCATCAATCCACTATTAGCTCCTCTATCCTAAAGCTATAAAAATTATTTGTTACATTGTGAGAAAGATATCCTATAGTATATTGATGCTAGCGGATGTTAGTCTTCACTTCTAGCAATAAATTGACATCTTCAAACAAACCAAATTTAATAGCGATTAATTGTTTAAATAGCTTAGTGCAACGCATAAAAAAAAGTTTTATTAATGATTTATTGTTTTTTATAGCTAAAGGAGGGTTGAAGGGCCCCTTTCCCTTTACATTACAAACACAACAAGAGGATAAGTCTAAAAACTCGAACGATCCAAAGTAATACTTTGGTAAAAAAATGCAAGGGCCTATGCAAAAACACACATAGTTGGGCATAAAAAAACCCGAACAACAAGATAGATAGGATGATTCGATAACAATGGAAATGGAAAGGATATATAACAAAAAAAGATACAACCCGCAGGATTTTATAACTTATTTATTTGAATCAGATAACACCTATGTAACCTCCAATTTAATGGGGATGAAAACGGTTTCCGCGGTGGTTTCGAAAAAATGCTCTTTTCCAGCAGTAACCGACTCTTTAACCAATTGTATGGCTCACGAGCTTACCGGAGAAGAAGATACCAACATTCCGGTTCCTATTGCAGCAGAGAAAACATATCATCTAGGTTAGGAAAGGGGAGTTAACTATGTGCCACTCTCAGTGTCTCACCCCATTTGGACACACCAAACATGAAACGAATTTTCATGTGAAACCATTTTTACAAATCTAAAAATATGGCCACATCCACCAAACCATTCTATTTATAATAAGAAAAAGTAAGGGCCATGATGCACTCGAGGTTTTTCCATTTCCACTTTCATGCCAACCCTATACGCTGGTTTGATCCAGTGATGACCCATCTCCAAAGCCCAATCCTTCACTAGGATGTATGATAATAATATGACAAATGGATGTTAAAGTAACTTCTCCATTTACCCTCAGATATCCCTCCAGTGAAATATAATCATCTCCAAGAACTCCCTCAATAACAACCATGTCTTGCTCTGATTCAATCCAAAAAATGGATTTCAAACGATGACACAAAATTTTGGTATAAAATCCTATTTCACACACCGACGCAGAAAATTACATGAAAGGAAACATTGGAAAGGCCATGGTAGATGAAATGAAAGCCACTTTGAAATAAACTTGAAAGGTGTGCAAATAAGGATGGGAGGATTGTTAAATATATGCCATCACATGCTTGTAATTAATACAAGCTTGATAGAGGCTTTAATATCAACCTTTATTGGAAAAGGTGTCGAGTCCAGGAAAGCAACATATTTATCTCCAATCTTATCACATAATGATTTTTTAGTAGCAATTTTCTATAAAATCTTCCTAATTAGTAGCCTCCCAATATATAATATTTAAGGTCCAATTTTTAATTAATGAAAGCATAACAAAGGAATTTTATTCACACAAGCTTTTTGTTGGCGATGTTAGCAATAATATGAGAGTCTCCTCTAATAATTAATTCATTACTATTCAATTCATTAGCAATAGACCAACAATGTTCCAACACACTAATTTATTGATTCATACATTTATTAATTGAAAAAAATTATATTCGTTAGTCATGTTATTAATTATGCAATTAACATCTGGAAGAAGGTAACACTTTTTTCACGGCTATCTTGCCAAACTCGCTTCGAGGATTGGAGAGAGGCTGACATGCACATATAACACTTAGACCTGCATTTTTTTCCTAAGACAACAAACTTTTGTTGATTTTATCAAACATACAATTGGGAATCCTCATAATAGAAACCATACAAATGGAAATAAAACAATATTCTATCAACAATATTAGATCAATGCAATAGAAGTTCTTCATTTAACTGTGTAAGAATTGTGTTCTCCTTCGCCCGCGTATGTGATAGACCGTTTAGGTATATTTTCTTTGAAGGATGATTTTAAGAAAATATGCAAGGACAAGATGGAGAGGAAATGTCTTCAGGCTTAAATGATGTACATTTGTTACAAAGATATAACCTTATCATACTACATGTCTATGTTAATTACAAGAACTATTGATCATGGAAATATACAAACCTTCCCTTTCATTAACTAATGGCACTTATTGGTTGCAGAGTATTTTTATTTATATGAAAAAGATATGAAGTACGTTTTATGGGCAATATATCAAATGATAACTACATAAGGCATCATCCTTCTCAAAGGTTTTTATTTAAGGACTTGGCTCTGCCGAGGATAGTCCATCGAATATAATATAATTACAAATAATGAAAAATACATTTCTCTTGAGGACTCAAATCATTCATTCCTAAGAAAGGATCATGTTCATCATTTCCATCTATTTTTAGTAAAACGTTGTAAGTGCATGGAAATGGGGTCCAAAAGGGGGTAAAAAAGGGACACCTTTTTCCTGAAATCAGAAAAACCTGAACTTCATCAAATAATTCGGCATGCCTATGCTCAAAATTTTACAAAGTGATAAGAATAAGTACCGTAGATCTCAAAATATAGTTTCTAAACTACTATTTTTTTTTAAAAATGGTTGAGATTAAGAGGGTCAAATTTGGTGTGCACACAAATTATGTCTATTTTTGTGTCAAAAAGATAAGAACCTATTGTGTGGCCCCACCATTTTTTGAGTTCTATAAAAAAATTCAAATCCCTTTGGTAGAAAGTTATCTAATACCATGTATGAGGTTCCATTAATTTTTCATAATTTTTGGATGAATGTATGTTTTTTTTTATTAATTTTCAAAGTGCACATATCTCAAAAATGAAATATTTGTGTGTGCACCCCCATAACTTTGAGAAAAAAATCATTTTTTAGTTTTTTTAGTGCGTGTAGAATGGAGTTTAGAAAAACCACTTTTTTTAATTTGGATGAAAAAATCGTAAATTGTGCACCAAAATGTATGCATAGGTTTTTGCAAGAAAACAAGGCACTAGTAAAAGAAAATATGGATGAAAGCCTTAAACTAATCAGATTTTAGAAAGAATTATATCATCAAGGTAAAACCAAGCTTGACATCGTAGTAGAATTTATTTTTGAATATTATGTTTTAATGCATGAGATATTGGGGTGCACATGTGAAATTTTGATGTTTTTTTTTCAAACACGGTTTTAATCACACAAAAATAGTCCAAACCTTTGGTTTGGTAATCCAAGGAAAATCCAAGCCTATGGATTGGGAATTTCAAACCCAAAAAAAGTGAAACGTGAATGCGCTATAACGTGCTTGTGTTATAACGCACTCATGTTTCAATGTGTTATGTGGTATATGTGTTTGTGGCATGATTTTATGTACAAAAATAAATGTTTAATTTTTTCTTTTATTATTATTTATATTTTATTATTTCTTATACTTTAAATTTATTTTAATAAATATAAGATGTCTAGGGAAGAGAGTCTTTCTTGAAAAAATTACATTTCTATTTTTACCCGAGGACATATGGAAAAAATGGAAAACAACCTTTGAGTTGTTTAAATCAGCTAGGCTTGCTTATTCTCCTTTTAAGGATAACTAGCCTAACTTTCAAAAAAATCACCATGCAATGTTCACGATTTAATTCCTTCAAGTCTACTATAGGAATGACCGATGAGGATCTATCAATTCTAGTAGATAAAGTGCAATCAAGGAAAGTATGGCTAACTGGCTCTATTGAAGTAGGTGTCATAGTGGATACTTTTGATTCTTATTGCCAAAGAGTAAAAGATGATAGAAGAATGAAAATTTATAAAATATATGAAAAGTAAATATCCAGGTAATATTATATTGGCAGAATGCACTAAAAATAATATTGTTGAAAAATTTGGTCTACATGACTCTCACTACCGCCAATTGTGTGTACTCTTGGGAGAATAGAATAAAGGAAAAAGAAAATTTGATTATGGAGGAAGTGAAAAATCATCAAAAATAAAAATTGATGTTGAAGTGGCAAAGGTTCTCTCAAAGAAGAACTCAAACAATTATTGACAACTACGTGATTTCAATGGAAGAACAAATTCTAGCAAGGATGGAAGACACCAAAGACTTTACTTGTCAATGTGCATATCCCTTCTAGCTCCAATCAACATTATCTTCTATTTCGTCAACTAATCCATTCAATGCAGAATGTGTGATCACAGATTTATGTAATTTGTCTAGTGTACTAACTTTCGATGCAATAATGGACTGTTTATATTTGTTGGATTTAGTCTTTTAAATTATGTTATTATTGTGCTCTTACCAATTGCTTCTTCAAAAATATTAAGAGAGAAAATAAAAATACATGTAAAAATTTAAAGACAAGGGGGAATCGGTTGCGAGAAGATTGTTAAAGATTTTATGATAGCAGTGGAAAATTTAAGATCTTGTGTCTTATGTACACAATTTCTTTTTTATTAGAGGTAAAATGTAGGGTTGAGGGGACCCTAGCCCCTTACAAAGAGTTCGTTTACTTACATATTGGCAAAAATATTTACCTTCAAAGGCCGGTCATGATCCAAAATATCCATTATATATGTTATACATTATATAGTAGTCCCAAGGATAATACTAACAACAAAAGGTAAACAAGCAACAGATTCCAAACCATAACATTTCATTTATCTTTGACCAGATCATCCACCGTCTCCATGCATCCATTCCATTCTTTGACCAGAGTTGCTATAGTCTCCTTCCAGTACTTGTAGTTAGGTTCTTTGATCACCACCTTCGGGCCTGTGCCATCCATTTCTTTTTCTTTTGCCAATTCCATTGACTGTATCATTTCAACCAGCTAGTTTGAGATGGAAAATAGTACTCTTCACATTAAGGACATGAGCATCTCTGATTTTCATAATGATTCCTTTCATTTTCAGCATCTCTTTCTCCATTTCCATTCTATTGGCATTTGCATTTTTGAGGTTTTCACTGAGGATGAGGGTAGACATTTTATCAACTTTTTCTTGCAGCTCCTTAATGTCCATAGTGATCAAACTGATTTTGTGCCTATTGATGTCATTGTTCAGTTTGTAGTTTTCAAAATCTCTCATGAAGGCATGAGTTTTGACAGCTGATTCTTGGCCGAGAAAAGCTCCATCTGAGCCATTTTCAGATTGTGAAGATAGTGGATAGCTTCCTCAGTATTCTTGGAAGACTCCTGTTCTTTTAAGCTAGCAACATCCTCACTGCTCTCTACTTCCCCTTCCACTTTCTCATGAGAGGATTCCTTCTGGGAAGGGGTTTCACTAGGGAATTCATCAAAAACATAGGTGATGTTATCCTCCTCAGCCCGACCTGAATACTAAACTTTCCTGAACTGAGACATGTCTCCCCCTTTACCCTTGCTTGATCTAGTACGTTTGGCCACCGATTCCCCTGACCAATTTCATCACAGCTATCATCCTTAGGTTCCATACTCCCTGTCCTTTTACCCAATGAAATGTTTGAAGCCGAAGCCCCAAATTTGTCATTTTTTCCCAATACAGAGTGCTCAGCCGGATGATAGTTTTTATTAGACCCTGGTGTAAGGGGAAAATGAAAGTGCCTTTCTTCACCATAGTTATAGATTTTTCCAGAGAAGAGAATAAGTAGAAAGGAAAGTTATATGGTTTGGCATTGCGAATATGGTTTAACATTGGAAAATGGTAGCCATATATTACTTTATATCTACCTTCCAATGTGATATAAGACATGAGTAGTTTGGTAATTTCATCAAATGGAGAAGGAAACTTACTCCTAGCATATCCATTATGAAGAGAAATAGGTTCCCCTTTTCCTTGGAAAAAATAGTCAATCTCAAGACTGTAATCAGATTTAGGTTTAAAAATACTTCTACCTTCCAGCGCAAGACTAGTCACTTTAGCAATGAGCTTGGGTGAAATTGTAAGGGAACAATTACCGACCTGGACTTTTCCCTTGTTCCAAGTTTTTGCAACCGCTTCACTCAGGCTTTCATCATGGCCCTCGAAAGTTTTGAAAAAGATAATCAGTCCCATATTTTTGAGAAGAACTTTGGCCTCCTTGGATATCTCTGGACACCTTGAAGGTTCTGTGCATACCAAGTCTCCTCCCATCCTTCTGTACCCAAAAAAATCTCTTACAAATAAAACAGACCTGAAAATCAGTTGTTTCTTTTTTCAGCTTCCCTAAATCCAAAAAGGCCCGACTGCCCGTGTGAAAAAGGAATCCAACTCACACAAGTAAGATAAAATCATGAGAGGTTATTAGCACGAGTGAGAGAGTTAGCAACATTATTAAAGGGTCCCTCCCTTTTCATGATTTCAATGAAATTTGCATTCATTGGGTGAAATTGTAAGGGAAGAATTGCTGACTTGGACTTTGCCCTCATTCCAAGTTTTTGCAACCGCTTCGCTCAGGATTTCATCATGGCCCTCGAAAGTTTTGAAAAAAAACAACAATCCCACCTTTTTGAGAAGAACTTCAGCCTCCTTGGATATCTCTGGACACCTTGAAGGTTCCATGCGTACCAAGTCTCCTCCCATCCTTCTGTACCCAGAAAATCTCTTACAAATAAAATAGACCTGAAAATCAGTTGTTTCTTTTTTAGCTTCCTAAATCCAAAAAGGCCCGACTGCCCGTGTGAACAAAGGAATCCAACTCACACAAGTAAGATAAAATCATGAGAGGTTACTGGCACAAGCGGGAGAGTTAGCAACATTATTAAAGGCTCCCTCCCTTTTCATGATTTCAATGAAATTTGCATTCATTCCAACGAGTTGCTCGACAATATGGAGACCATTAGAGATAACCCCAAGATTAGCAACAAAGTCAGCACCATTATTGCCTTCCCTATACACATGGTTAAAAGAAATATTCACAAAAGAATTTAAAAAGACTTAGTTTTACAGATAAAATATTCAATAGATATGGAAGGATTGGAAGAACCCTTCATACAAGAAATAATGTACAGCGAATCTCCTTCCACTTCCAGGAGATTGAAACCTTTTTCTTTTGCAATCTTCACCCCCAGAATAGAGTAGCTACCTCCACCACATTGTTAGATTGTTTTCCAAGGTCAAAGAAGTAAGCAAGAATAAATCGACCTAAAGAGTCCCTTATGACTCCTCCTCCCCTGTTTTCCCGGGTTCCCTTTTTACTGCACCATCAAAGTTAAGTTTTAGAGAACCTTCACAAGGAGGATTCCACTTAATCCCCAATCTGGGATTAGGTGTATTTGATTGAGGAATCCCTGAAACATTCCAATTCTCTAAGAAATGATGTTTGTAATCTAGTATTTCCAATTATTTTTTCCAGAGGATAGAGAAATTGTTTCTAACTACCTGAAAAAGATTTTTTATTGATAGTTTGATAGGGAGACTCTTGTCCTTGAAAATCCTTCTGTTTCTTTCCTTCCAGATTTCCCACCATAGATGGCTTAAGCTTATGATCCATAGATTTTTTAGCCCTTGACTATGAAAAGGGCATTCCCATTGGTTCCAAGCTTCCTTTATATCTTTGGGGATAACCCAATTAACCGAGAAGCCAGTCAAAATAGAAGAGAACAGTTGATGTGCATACGTGCATTCCAGAAACATATGGTTTACAGATTCCATTTTTCTTTTGCATAGCACACATCTATTAACCCATTGGAAGCCTCTTTTTCCAGATTATCAACCGTGAGGATTTTGTTTCCAAAAGTGAGCCAGCTGAACACATTTACCTTAGGTGTTATATTCTTGTTCCAAATCTTTCTAGCCATTAAATCTTCTTCTCCAGTTTGACCCTCAAAAAGAGGCCATAGGCTGATTTGACAGTAAAATTTCCACATGGTTCCTTATCCCAGATGATTCTATCTTGGTCCTTGCTATTATATGATACATAATTTTGTAAAAATCATTGATCCCTCTCATTTGATCATTTAGATCTTGTCTATCCATTTCAAAAGTTTTCCATGTCTGAAAATTCTCTTCCTTAGCCATGTAGCTGTTTACCTTTTCTCCATATTTAGCTTCCATTAATGCAGAGATTTGTGGAAATTTATCTTGAAGGGTAAAATCACCTACCCATTTGTCTTTCCAAAAATCTATCTCATTGCCTCTTCCTATTTTCCATCTATTGCCCTTGTTCAGAATTTCTTTGGCCTAGTTAATGGCTTTCCATATGCATGAGCCATTAAAAGTTGCTTGTTTAAACATCCATCTTTTATCATTATTATCCTACCAATATTTTCTCTTAAGGATTCTGGCCCAAACTCCATTTTCCTTTGTTAGTCTCCATCCAATCTTAGCAAGTAGAGCTTTATTCATTTTGGACCAGTCTCTGAGACCAAGTCCCCCAAGCTTCTTGGGTCTGCACACTCTGTTCCATGCAACTAAAGGGATTCTATCTTTACTTTCTGTACTCCATAAAAACCTTTTTTGGATCTTTTCCAATCTTTCCCCAATTGTGACAGGAAGTTGGTATAGTGACATGGCATACACAGGAAGGCTCTGGAGAGAGCTAATCAGAAGAGTAATTTTTCCTGCTTGGGATAAAAGATTAGCTTTCCAACCTACTAATTTCCTTTCAAACCTTTCAATTAGAAAGTTCCATTCAGAATAGGAGGGCCTCCTATCCCCAAGAGGAATGCCTAAATATAAGGTGGGGAAGGGTTTGTAGGTACATTCAAAAATTTTAGCAATCTTCTTGCAGTGAGTGTCCATAGTGTTCAGGAAAAAGAGAACTTTTTTGAAGTTAATCAGCTGTCCCGAGACATCCATATAATCATCAAGAATGCTTTTGAGTTTTCTAGCTTCCATGACAGTAGCTTCCCCCACCACAAAAGTGTCATCAACAAAGTGTTGATGAGTAAATTTATCCATATCAAGTGCCAGAGAAATCCCTTTGATGAAGCCTTTTTCTATTTCAACATTGAGTCTTCTACTGAGAGCTTCTGCCATTAAAATGAAGAGGAAAGGGGAGAGGGGATCCCCTTTCCGTAATCCTTGTGTGCTAGGAAAGAACCCAATAGGACTACCATTCATGAGAATAGAAAACCAAACATTGGAAATGCATGCCTGAACCATATGTCTCAAATCAATGTCAAAGCCAAACCTGTCAAGGATTTTGTCTAGAAAGCTCCACGAAACCCTGTCATAAGATTTTTCATATCCATGTCTTATGTACACAATAATCGATGTGCACAATTGTGATTTTGATGATGGAGATAGAGTAGAAATCACCATGGATTGGATGGATAAAATTACATGGCAATTTGTGAATGCAAGTGAAATAGACCTACAAGGAAATACACCCCTTTTTTACGAGAGATCTTTTGGGTTTTGGTCACATATGTTCACTCAACTCACTTATGAAAATTCTCTGGCTATAGTGTTGTATGGTGGTATTGTTGTAGTGCATGTTTTAGTTGACTCAGATCTATTTACGCTTTTATTGTTGAATCACATAATCAAGAAATGTTTTTAAAAATTACTATTATCATTTTAATAAAGGTACATTGATTGAGATAAATTAAAACAATTCTAATTGTTTAATGAATTTGAACTGATACATAGAATATTTATGTAGACAACCAACTAGTAGAGGAAGACATTGGCTCTTCCTCTCCACATACAAACAAAGGAGACTAATTCATTCTTAACATGTTAAAACCAATTCAACTTATTTCCATGGATGTATCTCGACCATCTATCTAATGAATCTGTAAAATGTGAGTCGAAAATACTCATATTATAAATGTATCACTACAAGAATTTTTAAATTGTCGGTGTTTACATGTTTTTAACAAAATTTCAATTTTTCCATATTTAATGAAAAATGGGGAGGCTATTGGCACGTTATTTTTTCAGCCCTAGAGACATGTTGTGTATTACAATGTGCCTAAAGGGAAACCATCTATAAAATTTTATGGTAGGGATGAAATCTAATGAAGAATTTTTTTCAAAGATAAGTGGTGGATGACTAATTTGTACACAAACATATCATAGATACTGTCTCAGGGTTTGAGTGTTGTAGAGGGCATCCAAAAATTGTAGCAAATAGAAAATATATAACTAATTATTTCAAAATGTTTTTTACAATGATATTCATTCGTACAATCATATGGTCACTCTTTATTTTATATGTTGAGATTACAAATTTAAAAGTTATTAGTATTTATATATTCACTGTGATTGAGTTGATATTATAGTTTTATAAGTTTGTGTGAATTACCCAAATAAAATATTATCACAATAATATGTTTACCTATTTTAAATCACTTTTGAAATCTTGCATTAATTTTAAGTTGTTTTTATAGATCAATTGGGAAGCCTCAAAAATTACTATTTTTTGGAGTTTAATTTTTTGTTTGGAATTTCTATTATTGGCCAAAAACCTTGAATATGGTTCCAGATTTTAGATCCGGGAATAATGAATACTTTGAACGAGAATTTAGTGCTGACTTGATAAGTACTACATCAAAATATTTTGACATTGCCTTATGGTCTTCATTTATGGATTAAAGAATGGTGAAGTACATGTTCATCAAAAAAATTAGTTGGTGGGAGATACCCACTTCAGGTTCATTTGGGGATTCCACCAAATGTAAGTTTAAAAAAATACCAGTCAACAGATATTAGACATTTATGGTAATGTCTATGGTGAAAATAATATACTTTTGATCGATGACACAAGATTCTTGTCACACAAAGTCAAAGAAGAAATTACTCTCAAAACCCCAACATACTGGAGATTTGATGGAAACTATAAGACTGATTCAAAAATTTACACTGAATTATGTACATGGTTGAAACATGTAGGAGAACACAAGAACATGTGTAGATCATTGAAAAATTTCAAACGCACCATTGGCATTTGAATTGTATACTTTTCTTCCAAATCCAATAATGTATTATGCATTTTTATGGAATAAAATAACTTCTTTAAGGTTCTTAAAAATTTGTAGTAGGTAATCATTTTTTTGGTAAGAAAAACATTTTTTTTCTAAATTGGATGAAGAGACAATTATGGATAATTGAAAAATAAATGAACAAGTTTTCCCAGATCTACATAGTTTAAACTTAAATAAATTTTATAATAGGTAAGCCCCTTATTCGAAATAAAAAAATTAAGCCTTCATGCACCACTAGGCTTAATTAATGAAAACATATAGTTTTTATTGTTTTGAAAATTATAAGAACCTTATTTGAAAGTAAAAAATAATCCTAGCAGCCACGGACCGTATAAAAATAAACATTTTACGTTTATTGATTTCGAGATCCATGTTGGCTTCCCGAAATCATAAAATAAATTTTTACCAGATGTTCATATTTTTTTATAATAGGTAAAATAGGGTTGAGGGGGCCCTACCCCTTACAAGTTAGAGCTCCAAAAAGAGTAGATAAGACATTACATAACATAAAAAAGATACATATATATCGACTATTACATCCGAGCTCCTCCATGAGCATATAGAAAAGTTTAAAACACAACAAAAATGAGTAATAACAAAAGTAAATATTAGACCACTGACTAACTAACAAAAACTAAAATAATAGAACAATATAATAACATCCACCCAGAAAAACATAACTTTTTGGCCTTTTCTAGACCATCTAGCACTTTCGCCCATTCCTTTGACAAAGACTCAATATTGACACCCAACGAGGCTAGGTCACATCCAACAAGTATCCCATTTTCTTTTCTTCAGATTTCCATACTCATCCACGAGCCTGTAAGCATTGGCCAACTGACCAAGGGTTTAGAGATGTTGCAGAGTGGATTTCACAATAACAACACTCCATTCTATATAGCTATGTAAAATATCTCTAATGTGATCCACCTCATTTGAGAGGTTACTATAGTTGGCTTTCATGATTTCAAGCTCACCCCATTACTGATTTTCACCACATCTTCAACCTACATTTTCATTTTTTGTGCAGTCATTAAAGAGGAACTAAACAAAACTCTTTGTTAGCCTCATGTTACCCTTTAGTTCTTCAATATCCATCGCCATCTTGGAAAGATGATTATCCCCTTTCTTAGGACCCACTTGACCCAACACTTCAATTTGCTACTCCAATTGGGCATTCACAAGAACCTGATTCCCCTGCATGCTTGATTCTCCTTTGGTTTTGATAGATAGAATAGGAAAATTATTTGAATTTATCTCTCTGAGATTATAAATGGAATCAATTTCCACCACATCCTTATCATCCCTTGAAGCATCTCCTTCCTGAGACTCCAATTCTTCACTAAAATCCTCCTCCTCCTCCTCCTCCGAGTTTTCTTCCTCAGCATAACCCTCAAGGGATTTAGTGATGGAACCCATTTTATAAATGTCAAGTAAAGCTCTTTTAACTAGGGAAATAATAAAACCTTGGTGAAGGGGAAAATGACTCTGTTGTTTTTAAACTGGGTGATGGAAGCACTCAGAGAGCGAAACAGAAATACGAGAAGCTGAAACTATGGCCATGTCAAAAATAATTAAGCATAGGAAAATGGTAGGCATAGATACACTTGTGATGACCTTCTAGGGTAAGAAACTGAATAAGGGTTAAAGCCACATCGTCAAAAGGCCTAGGTAAAGTAGAGCGAAGAAAATAGAAAAATGAGTGGTAAGTTTTTCATTACCTTGCAAGAACAACTTCATCTCATCCATAGCTTCCTTTTTAGGCTTGTAAACCTCCCTTCCAATAGTAGGTATACCCATCACTTTAGCAACAGACTCCACAGTAATCTCAATATGCACACCTTTCGGGACCACTCATGCCCCTTTTCTAAACATCTTCAAAGCTCGACAAAGTCCTTATATTTTCATAATGACCTTCAAAGATTTTGAGAAAAGGAGAGAAACCCTTTCTCTCGAAGACTTCCATGGCTTCGGTCTTAAACCCATCTAGGTCATATAGATTAGTTCTCACAAGATCACCCCCCATTTGAAAATAAGAGCACCAATTCATAGAAAATCCCAACTTTAGATCTTCATATGTTAATGACATTTTGAAAATGATAAAACCTTGTTTGAATGAAAGATAAAGCCTGGGCTGCCGATAACACAAATAAAAAAATCCATTTAATGTTTTGTAGATCATTATTTTAAAGATTTTCTATTTATTTTTGTGTAGAAGATTTCATCATGATCATAAAAGAATATTGCATCATCATCAAATGTACCGTTTATCGAGGATCCAGGAATCAAAACATATTTCTCAAAAATCTTAGCGCCATTTAGAGAAAGTGTAATTCATATTACAATTGTAAAAATATACCTATTGAAGGATGAATTATGGCCTATAATGCATATTACAATTGTACTTGATGACTAATGTTTGTCTATATTACAACTATTGAAGGATGTGGAAGATAATGTGGAGACGTACGCAATTTCATTAAATAAATAAACCAATTACAAATATGTAATTTGTCCTTAGATTTAATTGATAACACACCTTTCTATATAATGTGTGTGACGATATTTAGTAATGTTATTTTTTATAATGTGTGTTTATCAATCAGTGGGAGCCTTTATTCATAATCTAGTCGATGCATGGGAAAATATTGATGATGCCATCCATTTTTTATTGCATCAACCTACCTCACACGAGTCGAGGGACTACTTAATTGGGTTGTTCTTTCGCCTTCCCTCACTCATTTTCTCATGTTTCTCTTTGTTGTTTTCCCTTCCCTCTCATGGCATCTACCTATGTTCCTTTCATCCTCTTGCATGGAAAGAAGACAGAAATGGCTTTCCACTCTCTTATGTCTTCCACTCGTCTTCACAATTTCTTCCACATAGGCTCCACACCTATTCTGAATGTGATTGAGAAATTCTTGGGCATGGATTATCTCCAGAGCATTGGGAAATCCTGTGTCAACTCTGAGATTACACATGTCTTAGTGTTAAACTCCTAGTGTTGTGTGTAGATAAGAAAGTGGTCATGACAGTCACATCCCATTTCATTTACCCACATCATCGTGTGGATTTAGCCAAAGATCAGTCAAAAATTTTCCTTCTTATTCTGTTTTCCAATATGTCCTTTCGACTCTCCTTTTTGGGTTGACAACAGTATTTTTGATGCCCTAGAATTGAAAATTTGGGCACTTCATCAATTTTTTGAGTCTTTTCAAAGCATCTGACAATCCGATGGGGCGTCTATCTCCAAAGCATGCCATCCTTGGACCTAGTCGCACTCGCAAAACCTTCTCTCGCCCCTTCCTAATCGCATGGTGCACTTAAAGACTATTACTTGCTTTTCCTTTTCCTTTCTCAGGAATATTGCAACACTTGGATTAGTGGAACAATTAGAGGTGGAACCCTAGGGTTTATCTTACATTCCCCCTCTATTTGTAGTGTTCACCACTCTATGTATTTTGCAGGCCTAGTTATTCATGTTACATTTTGGCCTCATTATTTACATCTTTCCTACTAGTTTTTGGTTTTTATATATGGCCCTTCATTGATCAAATATTTTGATAATTGTAGGGTGGGGACCCATCAACCCTCCGGTTCATAGCTCCGGTCAAAAGAGTTTAACTATCTATAAAATAAAATTATGTAATTTGTCCTTAAATTTATTTAAGAACAAGTTTATGTATGTGTGTGACTATCTTCATAATGTATATTAAGTATAATATGTGTGATTATATTTAGTAATTCTATAATGCAATAAAAGGATTTAAAAAAATAATAGATATGTTAATATATAAAAAAGTGTACATAAAATGTGTATTTTTGGTGAATTCTTATTTGATTAATGTTAATTTACCTAGATAAGCTACACTAGAATTACCTAGAGAGGGTTAAGTTTTAACTCTCTAAATTTTTTTAAAATTCATATTATCCTCTCAACTTCAAACTATTCGCATTGCACAAATTGTTCACATCAGTTTAAGGAATATAAAGAATTGAAAATTCTCAGCCACTTCAACAATCAAGTGTGTTCATAGATATCGTGAAATCAATTTTAATTTGCTATGATTTATTTTGTGAATTTGGGATTCCAACGTGATGAATAATTTTACAATGAAATTCAAATACTTCTTAAAATGATTTACCATAATTATACCTTTAGAAAAGGAGTTTTAATTTATTTCATATCTATATTTAATTACGAAAATATATCCTCTTGACAAGGGAGTTGAAGAATTTTCATTTTCATTTAAAGTGTCAGGTGTGGGAGGAAATTTTCTACAATGATTTCATGTCCCTTATTTCAAGGCATGTAAGGATGGTGGAAGGTGACACGGGGGTTAATGATGAATTTCATCATGCATTTATAACTATTAATGGGATGTTAATGTTTTTGTAATCCATGTTTATTCCTCTCTTGGAATTTAGTTTTATAACTATTAAGAGGATGTTAATGTGCATTTATTCCTCTCTTGGAATCTAGGTTTTAGCTCGTGCCCTTACAAGTGAAGTCTCGAGTGGCATAAGTTTGGCATCACTTCCAAAAAGGAATGCTACTGGAGCGACTCCACCCGCCGAGATCCAAGGCCGATGATTCCAAGTCTGTAGGAGATATGATGTCCTCCTCTCTTGCTCCAAGGCGGCAAAGTGCAGTGCTCATAGTTTGTAATATTTTTAGTAAGAAGGGTGATCACTGCACATCAAAATGACCTTATAAGGATTTCTCCTCTTTCGGTGCCACAAAACCTTAACAATGGATAATACCATCAAGGGTCTCACCTCTGGTAGAAGCATCATTGGCAGGGATGCCACTTCCTTCGTTGTTGGGGGCTTCCCAATCTCACGGGTCGCGTGGACCGCTCCAAAGGATCTGCATGCACCACAAAAATGATTAATATTCTATTTGAGTTACCATTCTATCTAAATACTATGAGGGATGTTAATCTGCATGAGATTTTCAAGTCGTTTGTACACATCATGTGTGTCTATGTGCCCATGGATCAAAAGATAGATTACCAAAGTGGATTTGGTTTTGTTAATTTCATTAATAGGGAAGGATGCTTAGAGAGTTATCAATAAGCTCAATGCCTATATTTAAGATAATATTACTCTTAAAGTTGAATATCCCACTCTAAGGAATTTTTTTAAAAAAAAATTAAGCAAGGCAAACTTAAACATAGACATATTTCCTTCTTTCTATGGAGTAGTTTACTTATTTCCACTTTCGGTTAGTATTCATAGGATCATTTCTATTTCACTTGAACACAACGAATCTCCTTTTCGTTGACTTTCCTCATTTAGTATACTAATTTATTTGTTTTCACTAAAGAAAACCTATCAAATATTAATTTTAAAAATCATCATGACATTTTTATGATGCTATATTTTAGAAAATTGAAAGTTAAAATTTTAATGTTAACTTTTATTGTCGAGAAATCATTTGTGTACTTACACCAAATCTATGTTTTTTTACTGTCGTAATATTATATATCTTAATAAAATTTTTTGACATAGTACTTGAAAATAAATTTTTATCTAAAATTTAGTTTAATATTACTTCAATGTAGAACAAACTAGCTTTGGCTCTAACATGCTTCTTATCAAATCATGTGAAAGCAACAAGTACTGTAAAGTCAATTATTATTTGATTTTCTCTCTATGGTGAGCAGTTCAGGTTTTAGATATATGATTCTTGAAGGAATGTGACGTGGAAGGATATTTACCTATTTTATGAGTTATAATATGGTTCCCCCAACAATAATGATGCCATAATAAAAAGTGACTTTTAAAATAGAGTTGTACCGAAATATGCACCAGATACATAGATGCACTATAAAGGGATTTAGTTGGTTTCTTTCTTTAATCAAAGAAACATGTTCTCTTAAGAGTGTCTTACCGACATGCGCACAGAGATTGACTACCCCTGCAATGTCATACATCATCGCTCACAAACAATATTATCTGTCGTTGATTACATTCAATAGGTATCCACTTTAACGAACACATTTTTTTAATTTTATTTGTAGGGTGATTTGAGTGTCTTAAAAACCTTAAAATTTACTCTAGATGCCTGAGAATTTATTGAATTTGTTTGTTTATTGAGTTAGGGATGATAGTGATGGCATATGATAGAGTGAGATGTAGGGAGCTTGAATAGGAGGATAATGAAGATCTAGAATTTCTTCTGCCACTACCAAATATCATCAAGATGGATGAAGAAGATCATCAAATACAAGTTCAATGAGCAGGGGAAAAATTATGGTTCGCACCACTACCATGTGCATAAGAAGATGGATTACATTTAATTATATTCTCATAGTCTGGATCATCTCTCTGCTAGTTTCTTCAGAGTATCTTCAATAATTCTCTAGTTACACTGATGTTCAATCGCATCATAGTAAATGAACCTGAAAGTGTCTCACATATCTTGAAAGTCATTATCCTAGTGGCTTCTAGCCCATATAAAAAGGAAACATGATCGGTTTATTGTTGTACTGACAAATGTTGGATTCTGTGAAATCATTAAAATATTTTCCTAAGATCTACATGGTTAAATATTATTGACATTTTAAAACTGATAAAGACCTCATTCCAAAACAAAAATTAAAGTCTAGAAGACTCTAGCTAGTATGAAACAGAAACATGTTATATTTATGGTTTTGCATATCAGTGTTGGATTCCCTAAAATCATTAAACGATTTTCCAACAATTGTGTAGTTTAATCTTAAATAAATTTTAAAAATGATAAGAACATTTATTGCAAACTAAAAATTAAAGCCTTGCATCCACTAGCCCGTACAAGTGCACTCTCATCTTCTGAGTGAGTGAAGTTATGTATCGCTACCAACTAGGAACCCTACTAGAGTGACCCCACCCGCTGGGATCCAAGGCCGACGATTCCAAGTCTGGTGATGATAGTTTTTCATATCTCTGCAATAAGAAGGGTGATCACTACACATCAAAATTACCTTACAAGGATCTTGCCCTCACCCATGCAGATAAACCTTAACAAGGGATAAGGTCGTCGAGGTGCGACCTCCGACAAAAGCATCACTAGCAGGGATGTCACTTCCTCCATTGTTGGGGGCCTCCCAGTCTCAAGGGTGGTGTGGACCACTCCATCGACACCATGCACCATAGAAATGATGAAAATTTTGTTTGAGTTACTAGTCTATCCAAGGACCACGAGGGATGTCAATCTGCATGATATTTTCAAGTTGTTTGTACACATCACACATGTCTACGTGGCCATGGATCAGAAGATGGATTAATAGGGGATTTGGTTTTGTTAATTTTGTCAATAGGGAGGATGCTCAAAGAGCTATCAATAAGCTCAATGCCTATGGTTATGATAATCTTATTCTCAGAGTCGAATGGACCACTCTAAGGCAGATATTTTAAAAAAATTTAAAGCAAGATAGACTTAAAAGCAGGCATCTTTCCTTCTTTCTATGGAGTCTTTTACTTATTTTCACTTTAGGTTTTGTAGGGTTTTTAGTGTTGATAGGATCAGTTTTGTTTCACTTGAATGCAATGATTCTCCTTTTATTTTGACTTTCCTTGTTTAGTATAATGATTTATTTGTTTTCACTAAAGAAAACCTATCAAATCTTTAATTTTTAAATTCATTTTGACATTTTTTTAGCATGGTGACATTTGTTTATTTTTTATTTTTAGGGTGATTTGATTGTATCCAAACCCTTAAGCTTTACTCTAGACATGTGAGGATTTCCTGAATTTTCCCATTTCTTGAGTTAGGGATGACAATGATGGTATTTAACAAAGTGAGATGTGGGGAGCTTGAATAGGAGGATAATGAAGATCTAGAATTTATTTTACCACCACCAAATATCATCGAACTGGATAAAGAAGATCTTCGAATACAAGTTCAACAAGAAGGCCCAGAAGGTGGTTCGCACCACTACTATATGCATCCGTAAAGTGACCAAAGTGTACCTTAATAAGTTCACTCTCAAGCACCATGAGTGGCGTAAGTTTTGTGTCGATGCCAACTAGGAACTCTACTAGAATGACCCCGCCCATTGGGATCCAAGGCCAATGATTCCAAGTCCGATGGAGATGCACTCTCCGACCTCTCTTGCTCAAGGGTAGTGCGGTGATGATATTTTTCATATCTACATGAAGAACGATGATCACTGCACATCAAAATTCCCTTATAAGGATATTTCCCCACCCATTGCACGAGATACCTTAACAAGGAAAAAGGTTGTCAAGGGCCTCACATTTGATAGAACCATTCTTTGGCGGGGTGTCACTACCTCCACTGTTGGGCACCTCCCAATATTAGAGGTGGCGTGAACTGTTCTGGAAATAACATGCACCGTAGAAATGATGAAAATTTTGTTCAAGTTACCATTCTGTCCAAGGACCACGAGGGATGTCAATCTACATGAGTTTTTTCAAGTTGTTTGGACACATCACGCGTGTCTACGTGGTCATGGATCGAGAAGATGTATAAGAAGGGGATTTAGTTTTTGAATCGGTTGTGTTTCACTTAAATGTAACAATTCTCCTTTTATTTTGACTTTCCTCATTCAAGTATAATGATTTATTTGTTTTCACTAAAGAAAACCTATCAATATTATCCGTCATTGATTAAGCTCAACAGGTGTCCACTTTAATGAACACATTTGTTTAATTTTATTTATAGGGTGATTTTTGTGTTTGTAAACCCTTAAAATTTAATTTAGATGCTTGAGGATTTCCTGACTTTTCCTATTTCTTGAGTTAGGGATGACAGTGATGGCATTTGACAAAGTGAGATGCGGGGAGCTTAAATAGGAGGATAATGAAGATCTAAATTTTTTCTACCACCACCGAATATCATCAAGCTTGACAAAGAATATCTTTGAATACAAGTTGAACAAGAAGGGCCAGAAGGTGGTTCACACCACTACCAAATGCATCAAAAGACAGATTACATTTATTATATTCTCATAGTCTAGGTTGACACCCTCTGCTATTTTCTTTAGTAATTCTCTAGTTCTCTGAGGTTCAATCACATCATAGTAAATGAACTTGGAAGTGTCTCACATCTCTTGAAGGTCATTATCCTAGAAGTCGCTAGCCCATATAAAAAAGAAACATGAACAGTTTATTGTTTTGCAAATAAATGTCAACTTCTATGAAATCAATAAAATATTTTTCCAAGATCTACATGGTTTAATGTGAATGACATTTTAAAATTTATGAGAACCTTATTCTAAATCAAAATTAAAGCCAAGCGCCACTAGCCGTATAAAATAGAAACATGTTATATTTATGGTTTTGTAGATCAATGTTGGATTCCCTAAAATCATTAAATGATTTTCCAACAATTGCGTAGTTTAATCTTAAATAAATTTTAAAATTGATAAGAACATTTATTCTAAAGGAAGAATTAAATCCGCGTGACCACTAGCCCGTATAGAACAGAGACATGTTATATTTATTATTTTTCAGATCAATGTTGGATTCCAATATTTTAATTTTTGGATTCCAGTATATGGGACTTTGGATTCCAATATTGGCGGTATTTGTTTATTGCTCGAATGGAATAAGTCAGATTTAGTGAAATAAGCATTGTTATTGCTAAAATCATATAGGGTTACTTCATTTCATGGAAAATTTTAGTGGAAAATTTTAGTGGTTTAGTAAACTCATGAATATTAGGGGTTTTGAAAATTGGAAATGGTGAATTTTTAGTAGTTGATTGCCACCCGGTTTGCATAAAATTTCAGCCAATATGTCATTTATATGGGTCAATTCACCTACTATCTACACTTAAAAATGAACTTATGCATGTATTTTGCTAACATTTCGAATCAAATTGCACCGATATGTCTATTTCTAGAGGAGATGACCATCTATTTATGAAAATACAACCAACTAAGATACATTTATGCATAGAGGCACACATCTATATATGGATGAGACAACAATAAAAAGATGAGCATCCAAAAATTCACCATCCAACCCATTCTATTTTATTCTACATAGAAAATCATCCAATTCGGGCCATCTCGATGCTACATAGACGAGCGTCCAACCCAATCCGTTTGATTCTACATAAATGACTGTCCAACTCGAGGTCGTCTAAATCTACATAGAAATTCGTTTAACTCAAACCATCTAATGTTGCATGATAAAGTCATCAACCCATCCCGTATGATTCTACATAGATGACCATCCAACTCAATTCATCGATTATACATAGATGGTTGTCTAACCCAGACGTCGATGCTACATAACCGATAATCTAAAAACCATCCAGTTTTGTGAAAATGCGAGAAAACTTCGGCATTTCAAATCACCTTTGCCACGAATAATTTTTTTGGATATTCACCATTTTTGAAAGTCAATTTTGGAGATTCACCACCCATTCTATAATATTTTTTTAGAGGGGGTCTTAAAATGAACCCTGCTTCATTTAATATTAAAAAAATAAAAATAAATAAATTTCAAATCAAGGAGGGTATGGTTCATATTCTTATTAAAAAAACTAAGATATCACAAATATTAGCAATAACCAAGTAGGGTTAACCCACCCCTTCAATAGTTGTCTTTTTAACTATTTGAATCTATTATTTTCTTTAGTTTCTCGACCTAGAATCCAGAAATAATAAAAATTTATAGACTGGTTATTTCAACGAACCCACAAAAATTAAATTATTATTTCAGTGTAAAATTTCAGACTTAGTTTCCTTTAAAGTTTCTTCGCATCAAAAATTTGAAATCAACCCATAACGGTTTTTGTAGAAGTATAAAATGTTAGAATCAATTTATGAAAAATACTAAATTGTATTTCGTCTTTCAAAGATAGAAAAATGTGTGTAACTATCTAATCAAATACCCACTTTAAAATAAATTCATGTATGTTAAAAATGAGCTAGAAAAAGAAGGTGGGTTTCATTAAAACTAGTTTTACAAACAACGGTCCTAAATGGTAAGATTTTCATCATAAATATTGATTCGAGACTAAAAACCATTTCTTAATAATGAATTTCCATCTTGTTATTTCCAAAAAAAAAAATCATGGTAAATGAAGGAAAACAACCCATGTTTTAACAACAAGAAACCCAGTGCACATTCATCAATTTCCTACAAAAAAACAAAATGATCAGGTAAAATAACTCATGCCTATGGATGATTGCGCATAGATTTCTCTTCCACTTTCCTCTTCAAAAATGGAAACCCATATGCTCGAGAATAAGTATGTTTCTAATTTTTTCCGAAGTAAAAGAGCCCAATACCAAACAACACTCACTATTTTAATAGACATAGATGTTGCATGTAACTAATAAAAAAATTTCCTCCATTTTCTCCAAACAACATAGAAAAAATAGCCATAAACAAAAAAATGCGAATGGGAGAGGTGCATGTCCCTAGCTTGGAATGCAAGCTTCACTTCTTCAAAGGAAACCATGTCATCCATTAATGAAAATTTATTTTTGTCAGGTCCAAATCTATTTTCCCTCCCTTCTTCCAACTTACCCAAGCAATGTGCATTCCACATCTTTTGCTAAGTTTGGTTTTACCCATTTTTAAAATTATTAATTATTACTAAATTTAAACTTATCCAATCCCTTTGAAAATGCATGTAGTCGGTTGGTCAAAGACTTCATGACAATTAAATTACTTCATATTTGCATTGTGGTCGATGAACAACTTTATACTATATTTACTCAACTTGAAACATGGTTAATGACCATATAAACATTAAATTAATAAACCTCAAAACCTTTAACATTTCCAATGCAAGTGATGTGGTCTATGATCATTTCCTCATCGAACAACAAACACCGTAAATCTCTTCATGGTACAATCGCCAAACAACAAAAAATAAAATATTGCATTATGGTCTAAGACCAAAACAATCAACAATTTATATGCTCTTTGGCATGTGACCAATTAAAAACTTGTTACTTATAAATGAAAATCAAGACAATCTATGACCAAGTAACTTACACAGTTTCTCCTTTGGTCCTTATCCATGTTCGTAATTCTAAGGAGAATTATAACGTAAAAATAATAACCATATATTACTATCTTTTTAGAGTTTAGTGTATTATGAAAACATCATAAAAGGACAATGATAAATTTTCTATTATAAACTTTTTCAACAATAGTCTCAATTGGTAACATGGTCGATACGAGTTATTATCATGTATTAATGTCAACAAAAAAATGACAATCTTTCAATTCTAATAATCAACATTGCAAGATCAATGAAATTAGAGGATGGCTTAGTAAAATAAATCAATTACATAATGTATAAATTAAAAAATACATGTATGTGCTTATAGGTGCATTTATGTACATATGTGTATATATTTTAGCATATAAATACATGTATATATTTGTACGTATAAAAACATAATTATAATTATTAAATCATAAACCATGATCATAGCGATGGAAAAAGTAATTGTTAAATTACGGGGTGTGGCATACTTACCCTCTTAAAGAATCATCATCCGATGATTTAACTTAATGTTACAAACATATCAAACAGAAAAATAGTTCAGACATTGCTATAATAGAAAAATAGTTCACATTTTTATAAAAACTTAAGATATTTTCCTAAGTTTAAGTCAATCATTTTTCAGAAATCTTGGTTGTAACAACCTTAAAACAACGATTATTGTAAAATAGTCAGCTTATAACAACAATTTTCCATTGATGTCAACATTATTATCAAATAATACTTAATAATTCAATAATAGATAAACAAATAAAAATTTTATCACTGAAATAGATAAGGAAACACAGTTTTCATCTCTTCCAAATTCTCCCAAGTTGCACTATCTTCATAATATTGGTCCCATTGGACCTTACATTGCGCGATATCTCGGTTTCTAAGATGCAACCTATGAGTTTCTAGCACTCGTATAGGTTCAACCACAATTATTCCTAGGTCCAGAACCTATAAAGAGTTCCAATTTAGGACATGTGTTACATCTAAAACATACTTTTTAAGTAATGAAATATGAAAAACATCATGCATTCTAGACAATGCGAGAGGTAATGTTAATTGGTATGCCATTGGACTTATAACCTCCATAATTTTGAAAGGTCCCACATATCTAGGTGATAATTTGGTAGACTTGTCAAACGTGATTAAGCTCTTTTTGGGTTTAACCCTTAAGAAAAATTTATCTCCAAGCTCAAATTTTTTGTCAACTCTTTTTAAATTTGTGTAGCTTTTCTACCTATCGACAACTTCCTTCAACCACTCATGAATGAGATTCACTTTCTTTTCCATTTCTATTAGCATTTCTAGGCCTACTACCTCTTTTTCCTTAATATTATCCTAAAGCGATAGGAGTTCTACACCTTTTCGTATTCAATGCTTCAAATGGTGACATTTTTAACAAAGAATGATAAGTGTTGTTATATGAAAATTCCACCAATGGAATATATTCTTCACATGTATAGTGTTTATCCATGCAACACATTCTAAGCATATTTTGGTAAACTCTTTCCATTTGACCATCTGTTTCCAGATGGTATGTTGAACTGAAGTTTAGTTTTGTTCCCAAAGTTGAGTTTAAGGTTTTCCAAAATCGAGAGGTCATTCTAGGGTCCTATTTGAAATAATTAATTCTAGAACTTTGTGTAATCTAAAAATTTCATGCACAAACCATTTTACAAGTATGATTGAATCATCCTTTATATTACCGGTATGAAGTGAGCTACTTTAGTTAGTTTTTCAACCACAACTAAATCATGTCATGTTTATTTTTAGAAATTGGCAATCCTTGCATGAAATCCATACTAATTACTTATCATTTGTAATGTGGAATGTTGTGAGGATACAACAGACCAACATGATGCATGTACTTATGCTTTAACATGATGACATTCAAGAAAATGAGAAACATAATTTTTCATGTCTTTCTTCATTCCTTTCTAGAAGTATTGTTGTTTTATATCATCTAAAAATTTGAATTTTCTTAAGTCATTCCTCGAAGGAACATAAACCTTGTTATTATACCTCAAGATTCCTTCATTGTTAAACTTAAATCCTTCATACCTTTTATTATTTGGATTTGTTGCTAAAGTAACTTTTACAAGATGATAATATGAATCAATTTGCATTTTTTTCTCTACTTCATCTTTAAATTGTGTCCCAAGAATAACAATAATGGAAACATGCTTCCTACGACTCAATGCATCAGCCACATGGTTCTATTTACCATTAATGTTACTTATGTCCAAATCATATTGAGACAAAAATTCAAGCCACCTACATTGTCTTGCATTCAAATTAGGTTGCGTAAAGATAAATTTCAGCCCCAGGTGGTCTATTTTCGGTTTGAAACACTTTCCCAACAAGTAGTGCCTCCAAAATTGCAAAGTGTAGACTATAGAAGCAAGTTATAAGTCATGGGGAGCATAGTTCATCTCATGCACCTTCATCTTTCTACTCTCATATGCAATCACATGATCATTTTGTAGAATTATTCCACCAAAACCTTCACCGAAGGAATCAATTACCATAGTAAAGATTCTTTTGGGATCCAGAACCTTCAAAAAAGGTGTTTTTGTAAGTTTTTCTTTTAGCAAATTAAAATTATTTCACACTTATCATTCCACACAAATTTCTTATCCTTTTTCTATAAATAAGTTATTAGTGTAACCACTCTAAATAAATATTTCACAAATTGTCTCGTACTAAAAATTCAACCCCATGAAGCTTCTAACTTCATGCATGTTCCTAGGATCTAGCCATTTTGTTAGAGATTTAATTTTCAATGGGTCAACTAAAATCCCATCTTTATTGATTATGTGCCCAAGGTATTATACTTCATTCTGATAGAATGAACATTTTGAGATCTTACCATACAATTTTCTCTTTCTAAGCACATCAACACTATTTTCAAGTGTTCATTATGTTATTCCATGTTTTTAGAATAAATCAAAATGTCATCCAAGAAAACTAGCATGAATTTATCTAGATATTCTTGAAAAATATTGTTCATTAAGTTCATGAATGCAGCTAGTGCATTAGTGAGTCCAAAAGGTAACACTATAAACTCATAATGACCATATCTTGTTCTAAATGTTGTCTTGTGAATGTATTCATCCTTTATCCTAAGTTGATGATAACCTGATCATAAATTGATCTTGGAATAGATAGATGCGAGATGCATCTCACATATGATCGAAAAGTTCATCAATCCTTAGTAAAGGATATCTATTCTTGATTATGGCTTTTTAAGCATGCGATAATCAATGCATAACATTAACATGCCATCTTTTTCTTAACGAAGATGACTGGTGCTCCCCAAGGAGACACACTCAGTCTAATTAGTCCTTTAGACAATAACTCATGAATTGGATTTTAGTTCCACTAATTCATTGTAGTCATTTTGTATGGTTCCTTAGATATTGGTTCAATTCCAAGTTTGATATCAATTATAAAATTAAACTCACATCTCGGAGGAAGTCCAAGTAATTCCTCCAAAAAGACATCCTTGTACTCTTGTAAGAGAGAACAATCCTTCAAGGAAGTATTACCTTCCTCTCTAAAAACCTGATATCTTTATGACATAAATCGTATACCGCTTGTTCTTATCCTTCTTGAGACACATTTCTGAAATATTCCTTACTTTAAAATTTCTTTTTATGCCTTGTATGCTTGTTATTTTCTGCAGATCATCTAAGCATTTTATTCATTTTTTAGAAAAATCTACAATTTCTTTATGTTGAGACAACCAATTTACACCTAAAATAATGTCATATGAACCTAAAGAGCTACATATAGGTTTGATTATGTGGTAAATCTAGGTTGTTCCAATGTTGCATCAAAAGACATTGGTTTACAGTTTGGAAAACATTATTCCTGTATTGTATAGTCCATGAATTTTTCATATAACCATATTTCTTTTTCATTTTTCAACTAATTTACTATAAATGAAGCATTCAGTTACACCAATATCAAATAAAATAGTAACATGTAGTCCATATAACTTACATGAAACTTCTATATGTGTTCCTTATTTTTTAACCTAGTGGTTTGCCCTTTGCATCATGGATTCTTTTCTGTGATTGTTTTCCTTGTTCCTCAAGGGAAAATTGTTGGCATAGTGGTCACCACCACATTTGAAACACCCAACAAAAGGTCATTTCATTTTAAATTTATTGTCATTGGTTATAGCAATATTTTTTTCTATTTTTCTTTATATTTGTAGCAAGTTTTGTTGTTGTGTTATTTTTACCATGTATAGCCTCATTTTCAACCTTTTTCCACCAATCATTTCTAGATTCCAATTATGAATATGATTTGAATATATTCTTTCATTTTCATCTCTATGAGCATATATTGCTCACATCTTCTTCTCTTGCCTAATGGATTTCTCAAAAATAGCTTCCATGGTAGAAGGACCATGGACATCAACTTCACCCCCAATGATTGGGTTCAACCCCATGATAAATTTGCGTATCCTAAATTTCTCATCCTTTTAATACTTTAGAACATACTTTAGTATTTTGGTGAACTTTTCCCAATATTTAGTTACGCTCATTTTTCTCTGAATCGGGTTTTGAAACTCAAACATCTTTTGATTGAAATACAACTATGGTAACCAAATTTGATGAAAGTATAATTTAAATTTTTCCTAAGTGATGTTAGTAGGGTCAAGTCTCAACTTTGATTTTTGTTATCCCACTAAGAGGATGCCTCATTGGAGAGCTGAAAAGAACCCCAAATAGCTTTAGTTTCTTCGAGATATGTCTCTTATCTCAAAATACTTCTCCATTTCACTTAGCCAATTCTCAACTCCATCTCCCAAGGTTGTTCCTTTAAAATTTGGTGGGTTGATTTGTTTTATGTCCCTATATAGCTCAACTTCCAAGTAGGCTCTTTAATTCCTTGGTTGATTCCTAGCATTAGGATCTACTAGATTAAGATGTGCAACATTAGGATCTCGTGCATTGAGATTCCCAGCATTTATGTTTCCAACATTAGGCTGAACAAGTTATTGTACATCACCTTCACTTTCATCTTCCTCACCCATTACATGTTGTTCCAGGATAACTATACAGTTACGGGTATCTTGAAGAACAACTAAAATCTCATCATTTTTTAGTTTTTTGTTGCTTCAACCACATTTTCTCGTTCTTGTTCTAATCATTATGTTATGTTAGACAAGAATAAAATATTTTGTTATCATTATGAACCCATTAAGTCCAAGAGCTAATAACCTTCAACTCTGATACCAAAATGTAACACCCATGTTATACTTCTTCAAATTAAGGTATTTTTAAAAAACAATCCCAATAATCACAATAAATTACTTCAATGATTTTTAGGATGCATCAATTAAAATCCAACATAATTTAATGTTTATAATCCATTTGATAACAATGATAACCATGTGCAGTTGTAAGGGTCTATTAGATCTACCCAATCCCCTTATCATCACTCTAACCGAGTGAGTATAAATTTTATACTTTTGGTTAAACCTTTATAACATGTTATAAGAACTAAGAACAACTCTTATGTGTCATCCTAGAGAATAGAAATGCTGCAATCCATCTAGAATCCAACACTATAGAATAGGAGTATGGTGATTAGACAATGTAATCAGCTAGCTACACTACTTGGCCAAGTTTTCAAGTGAGAAATGCAAGCTTAGTTTCATGACTGCACATAAGTCAATGAAACTTGTCTCCATCACCACACAACCATCTCTACACAGTTATTTGGATCCCAATTTCATTGTTTAAGAAGTTTAATTTCTATTTCAAAGAAGTAGGAACTAGGACTCACCACTCTATTTGAAAGTACGCTATCGGTCCCATCTTAGGATCCCTATGGGAAAGATAGTGACCACATAATGAAATTCATCATTAAGTACTCACTACCCTTCCCATAGCCATCCTAAGCTGGTACGGATAGGGTTCAATCGAATGGAAAGGTGGGTCATAGCACCCACACTTTATTCACACAATTGTTATGATTTTCGAGTTCATATTGGGTATGTCATTTTGTTACAATTATAGGTGTCAAGATACGTTATCCATTTCCGATAGAGAACTATAGTAACTTGTCTTGTTACTTACTTTAATGAGTATCTCTTTTCGTGATATAACAATGTAACATTAGTTGTTAAAGATAGGTTTAGTTAATCGTTTCTCATATCATAGTGATCCAATCACATCCTAGTTATATCATTTTAGTCTCATAAGAGTATCATCTCTGTGTATATTTCACTTAAACTCAAAGGATGTTATTCGATTATTAACCGATCAACTTATGGTTGTCATATAACGTGAGTATAATTATTCAAGCCTATATATAGTTATCCCATTTAACAATTATTATAACGGTACATAAACTAATGTATCATCATTATGTCAAACTTCAATATACTTTATTTTAAATAAAGTATGATGGTACTATAGTAATGTTTTTGTGTTATTTTTCCACAATGTACTATTCACATTGATGGCTTATTTCATCATTTATAATGAATCTATAATTTTGCAACGAATAACACTAACTCATAAATGTGTATTGTTGTTCATAACATATTTTTAATAGTTTTTCATTTTATTATAGTATGATAATGATATAAATGTTATTCTTGTTGTAACAATTTCCATTTCATAATAAGAGTTGAATATTGTCATAATCATGCATTTGTAATAGCATAACCAAAAATAGTATCGTATTTAACATTTGAAATTTAATAATTTTTAAAACATATACTATTGTAAAAAACAAGAAAAGCATCTTTAGAACTCACAAAATGTAATACAAATAATAAATAAATTTATTTAATTTTATAAGGATGAATCCTTATTAAATTCTCAAAATGATATCATAATAGTTTTCAAAATATTACAAATAGGCAATGCCTTCAATTAAATACGTGAAATAATTCTCAGGGAAAATTTTAGTGGCGAATATTTGTTAATTCACGAATATACCATTTTTTAAAATTTGAAATTGGTGAATTTTTTGGGAAAGGAGTAGGCCTGGGTCACCAAAATTTTTTGGGTACAAGTTAATTTTAAGGGTTATCCGCCATCCCCACAAAAGAGAAATTCACAATATTCACCTTAATATTGTCATCCGGTAACATATTTTATGCTACCAACCGACAACATAAATATATGATGTTGGTCGATAGCATAAAATATGCTACCTTGTCCGTAGCATACAAAAAAGCTATCATCGGTAGTAATAGAGATATTTTTAAAAATGAGTATGGTATTTTTTTCTTGCGCCATATTTTGGGAGGAAAAATTTCTCATTGAGATGATCATTTTAATTGCTAACATCAAAAAAATTCCCATACAAAATTAGCGAAATTTGTATTTTTTTCACAAAAATCACTTTTTAATTTTTTTTTTTGGTTTGCACCATATTTTGTGAGGAAATTTTCTTGTCAGTCGATCATTTTAACTGCTATTGTCAAAAATGATTTTTCAAAAAATTACATATATTTTTGGCCGACATCATATACTATCAGCTGACAACATAATATATGTTGTCAGCCAGTAGCATAAAAATTCTCTGGACGACAACATATTAGCTGAAAGTCAATTTTCCCATTTGTCAACGAATTTCTACAAATAAAAATTTGGGGTCTTAAAATTTTCCCTAATAATACTTTCACTTTACAAATATTTATAGTAATCCAAAGTGGATTTTCAAACAATATTACATGAAGAAATCATGTTTATAAAATCCAATTATCACTTCACTATATTACTCCATCCTACACATTGTAGGAGAGAGAATGTATACATGGTCAGTTATACGAACTGACATGAGTTACCTTAACTCATCATCTTGTTGTGTTTAATAGAAATAAATGAGTATGTTAATATTTACTCATCTATTAACTTACAACTACGTAATTCTATATTATGTTTATACAAGACATCATTTAAATGTAATGATTATTCAAAAGAATCAAATTATCAACATGCCTATTATCAACAAGTAATTATATTTTTAACTTTTTTGAACAACCGAAATAGAATTTCTTAATACTAAGTTTAACAAGATCTATTTCCTATTATTGTTCTATATAAAACAAGGAAATAACCTTCTTCATGTTCAAGTTTTTAAAAAAGTAAATCAACTAACATTTTGTTTTTATGGAAATGAATCAGAATCATGACAACTCATAATCCCAAACTCAAATGGCTGCCCACTATTCCATACCGAAAAAGATCAAACAGTCATATTGTTAAAAATGAATTTATTGTAATCAAAGAAGTCAAACAATCATTGTAAGACATTGTAAACAATCCAACAACCCGTCCATTTGTATTATCAATCAATAATCGATTTATTCATATTAAGGATGAAATAAATACTTTAAAAAATAGTCGTGGTTATAATGATAAAAAGTAGTAGTCAAGTTCTTCCTAAAAACTACTAGCACTTCGTGCTTGTAAACCAAGAATGTAGAAAAATCAACTAAACAAAATAACCTTGCTCCGGACAAACTCCAAATTAGGATCTATGTATTTTTAAGTCAAAAGAGATATCTAAGAAGAGTGTTATTGCTAAACCCATATCAGGTTACTTCATTTCATAGTAAAAAAACCAAAAAAATAGATTTTAAACCAAGGAGGGTATGGTTCGTATCATTTTTAAAATAGACTAAGATATCACAAATATCGTAATACTCTAGTAGGGTTAACCCACCCCTTCAATAGTTGTTTTTTCAACTATTTGAATCTATAGTTTTTTTCGTGGCTCGATCCAGATCCAAAAATTATAAAAAATTATAGACTAGTTATTTCCAACGAACCCATAAAACTAAATTATTATTTCAATGTAAAATTTTAGACTTTTTTTTTTTGTTATTATGTTGTTGGTTCTAGGCTTTGGTACTTTTCTTAGCAGAATGTTTATCTATTATTGGGATTTCTTGTAATATCTTGATGTTGATCACTTTTTGATTTGGTACAATTGTAAAATTTGGCTAGTGGGCCTTTTGTACAAGGGTATAGTCCCTTTCAAAAAACTATTTACCAATAATAAAAACAAAAATTTCAGACCTAGTTTCCATTACAATTTATTCACATCGGAAGTTTGATATCAACCCATAACATATTTTGCTGAAGTATAAAATATTATAATCAATTTAAGAAAAATACTAACTTACGGTTCGGTCTTGAAGAGATAGAAAAACTTTTGTAACTAATTAATCAAATACCCACTTTCAAATAAATTCATGTATACTAAAAACAAGCTACAAAAATAATGTGGATTTCATTAAAAATAATTTTACAAACAACAATCCATAATGGTAATATTTTCATCATAAATCTTGATTCGGACTAAAAACAAAACCCATTTCTTAACAGTGAATTTCCATCTTGTTATTTCCAAATTTTTACATGGTAAATGAAGGAAAATAGCTCAAATTTCAACAGCAAGAAAACCCAACACGCATTCATCAATTTCCTACTAAAACAACAAAATGATAAGGTAAAATAACCCATGCCTATGGTTAATCGTGCCCATATTTCTCTTCCACTTTCCTCTTCAAAAAAAAAAAAAACAAACCAAGATGCTTGAGAACAACATGTATTTCTCCAAAATTTTCCAAAGTAAAAGCGCCCAATACCAAGAATAACTCACCATTTTAATAGACAAAAATATTACATGCAAATGATAATAACTTTCCGCCATTTCCTCCAAACAACAGAGAAAAAATAGCCATAAAAAAAAATGTGAATGGGAGAGGTGCATGTCCCTAGCTTGCAATGCAAGCTTCACTTCTTCCAAGGAAACCATGTCATCCATTAATGATGATTAATTTATGTCACCCCACATTTATTTTCCTCCATTCTCCCAACTTACCCAAGTAATGTGCATTCCACATAATTTACTAAGTTTGGTTTGTCCCATTTTAAAAATATTAATCATTTCCGAATTTAAACTTATCCAATCTATTTGAACATGCATGTGGTCAATCGGTCGAAGAATTCATAACAATTAAATTACTTCATAATTTCATTTTGGGTGATTACCAACTTTACACTATATTTACCCACCTTGAAATATGGGTAATGGCCATATAAAACTTAAATTAATAATTCTCAAAACCTTTAAATTTTCCAATGTAAGCGATGTGCCTCATTAAACAACAAACACAAATATCTTTATGTTCCAAGACCACCAACAAAAAACAAAAAAATTCATTATGGTATAAGACCAAAATAATAATCAATTTATATGCTCTTTGTTCCATGACCAATTGAAAACTTGTTGCTTACTAATGACAAGCAATGCGACTCTATGACCAAATTACTTACACATTTTCTCCTTCAGTCCTTGACCAAGTTTGTAATGCCAAGTAGGAGAATTAAAACATAAAAACAATAACCATATATTACTATCTTTATGTAGTTTAGTGCATGATGAAAACATCATAAAACAAAAATGATAACATTTCTATTTTAAAAAAATTTGATAATAGTCTTAAGCGGTAACATGGTCGATACAAGTTATTATCATGTAGCAATGTTAACAAGAAAATGATAATCTTTCAATTCCAAATATCATCATTTCATTCAAGTTGAAATCAGAGGATGACTTAATAAAATAAATCAATCGCATAATTTAGAAATTGCACAAATACATGTATGTGATTATACGTGCATTTATGTACTTATGTGTATATGTTTTATCATAGACACACACACACACACACACACACACACACACACACACACATACACACATGTACATTACACACACACACACACACACACACACACACACACACACACACACACACATACACATACATACATACATACATACATATATATATGTATGTATGTATGTATGTATAATAACATACTTTTAATTATTAAATATTAAACCATGATCATAATGATGGAGAAATTAATCATTAAATTATAGGGTGTGTGAAGTAAGATAGATGGTATATCCTTACAACTACACATCCAAGTGAAACCTAGATGTATATCACATGAGTTAAGAGAAGGAAGGAATGAAAAAGGATAGCCACAGTATTAGAATCAATTATAAGAGGTATAAAAATATGCCCTTGATAAATCTTAGTACAAAATATCACATGTTTTTAATATATCCAAGAGAATTAAATAACTTAAAAGTGCACATATTGTATCTAGTATTAATATAAATGAAAACACCATGAATAAGGTGTTGGATGGTAAAATCTCAAATGTATAGTGTATACGAAATGTGATCATGAGACATATCAATGTCATCAAATGTAATAATGGGTCTATGAGGTGGCATAAAGGAAATATTATCAATCATAGTTTCCAATTGACAATCATATGAAGGAGGAGTCATAACATGATAAGAATGGTGTACTCACAAATTAGTTTTAGTGGTATCATGATAAGGAAGTGGGTCATTAAAATATTGATTTTTTCATTATCATTGGTAGGCTTAGATGATTTAGTGAGGACTTCCCATTCAATCGAATTTGCATCTATTAAATTTTGTATCACATGATTAATCTTGACACATTGATTAACAAGATAGCCAACACATATATGATATTAAAAAAGGAATTAACATCAAACATTTTACCATGAGGAGTGGGGTAAGTGCAGGAAGTTGATGGACAAATATAGGGTCATCCGTGGACATCATATTGCAAAAAACAGCAAAATCTCAACTTGTAGGGATTATTAGCTATACACGCACTCTAAATTAGAAAAAATTATATAAATATGAATCGTAGAATTCGGAATCTAGTTTCTAAAATACTAATTTTTGTAAAAATGAACAAGTTTAGCTATATTAAACACTTAAAATTATATGACTTAGTGTTTTTTTTTTAAAAAAACTTATAAGATTGTAGTCCGTTTGCCCGCATTTTGGATGACCAAATCTTGTTTTTTTTTTTCCTTTGGTGAAACGTTAGATGTAGTTGTCTATCTTGGGATGGATTTTATTTTGTATTTTTTTTAGCAATATTTTTTTTTAATGATTTTTTCCATGAAAGTGGTCTGAAAATATTTAGAAAACAGAGCGCTTTCCGTTTGCCCACCATAACTATATCAAAAAATATCGAAATCAATTTTTTTTTTTTTTAATGTGTATAGAATTTGTCCACACTTGGGATGGTATAAGTTTTATCATATTTTGATAAGTGAAACAAAAGTTACAGTCTTAAACGTAGACATGAACATTCACTGGAAAAAATGTCTTAAAGACCTATTTTTAAGTAAAAATTATAAAATGATATTTATCTTATTCTATTCACTTTAAAAACAATATTTCTAAGAAGTTAAGAGTCTCCCCTATGCGATGGCACCTATTTTTGTGAAATGTTTTCAGTTTTTAGCATAGTTCAAGTCTTTGGAAGAAGCAGATTTGAGGTTTTTGACCTTTTACACTTCATAATGACCTTCCATAGCTTTGGTTGGGGAAAAACAAAGATTTTCTGAGCCTTAGGTTCGGCAGATAGATCCGCGATCGCGGTTTTTAAACATAAAGTGTGATCGCGCTTTATAAACCGCGATCACGGTTTATAAATCATATTTACACACATCCCAATGTTTGAATTACCATGTGATTTTTACTCTCGACCTTACCGTATGAATTCGCAAATTCTTGTCTTTTTCTACACGTTTTTATTATCACCGAAAGTAAAACATCATGGGAGACAAAAACGAAGTCAAAACAGGAAGTCATTAAGTAAAAACACCAAACGAATTAGAGGCCAACAAAATTCAAAATCTTTGGCGAATGCGGAAACTTCGTGAATCTAGAAGAGGTTCATCTTCAATCCCAACTATTATAAGCAATGAAGAACTAGGTAATGTTTCTCTTTGTCAATGTTGAAGTTGAATTAAATACTCGTGATGAAGAAGTTTTTTTTTGTCACAATGTTGAAGAAGAATTAAATACTCATGATGTAGCAAATGTTGAAATTGAAGGAGACAATGAAAATGTGAATAAGGAAATTCATGTTGAAACTGTAGACAAGCAAAATTTGACAAAAACACCTCCTAGGATTTTACATAAGAAACCTAATTTTTATTGAAATTGATGAAAACGTTTTGAAACCAATGTCTGACAAACTTTCTGAACGACAAATCAGAAGAAAAGCCACTAAAATTTGGGATAATCATTTTGAAATTTTAAATAATTTCCAAAGATGTCAGTTGTTGGTTAATTTGATGAAATTGATTAAAATGAGACCTACATTAAACACCTTAGGATTGACAACATCTAATATATGTGGTCAAACCTCTACAATTGTTGAAAACCTTCATGATGCATATCACACTGTTGGTGTCAAGAGATGCACTAGGGATAGTAATATTGTGCATCGTGTACTTGCTACTAGTGTTGTAAGTGAATCAATAAAAAACAACGTTTGATTACGCAAACAAGTCGAATGTTGCAAGTTAATCGAAAAACTCTAATGAAAGCAATTGAAAGACGTAATATCCTTCAATCACTCAATAATGCCGATTTTTGGGCATTTTTTGCTAGAGCACCAGCGTAAGGACAAAAATAATTCTGATGCTATAAGAGAAGTTATTAAATTTTGGCATGATAACACTAGAGTTTCACCTAATACAAGAGATGTTATAAAACGGAGAGTTGGTTCTACTAATCGTGAACCACATCCAAAGCATTTCTTAGATATGACTCAAACTTAATTTTTCGTAAGTTTGAACAAGAGAATCTGGAAATTAAAATTAGTCAACATTTTTTTGAAATGTTGAAACCATTCTATGTGAAAATCAACCATGCTCACGCCACTTGTTGTTGTAGGTAACATGTTGAATTTGCGATGCATTATGCTAAATTTTTACGTATTCGTTCTAATTTTCATTCTGAAACTATGTTATCTGAATGTGGTGTTCAAGTTCCACCAATATCATCCAAGGATTTCATTCCTACTATATTTTGTGAAAAAGAAGTTGGACAATTTTTTTATAGTCAGGATTGTTTAGATGGAAGTTGTAGTACATGCGGTGGATTACCTAAATTGGAAAGTTGCATCCATGAGAAAATTGAAGGTACAATAGGACATAATTTAGTTGAATTTGATAAATATAAATCAGTTGCATACCAGTTGAAAGATGGAAAAGAGTCGAAATGGTGTGAGCTAGTTACAGAACAAATGCCCATTTTTCAATTTATGAGAAAATTTAAGGATGAAATTGTTTATGAGTATGCGAGGCATACACATAGAGCTCGATGGTTGGATGAACAATTCAAGCTATGCAAAGACACATTTCCTATTGGTACTATTGTTTCAGTGGTCGATTTTGCAGAGAATTACACATTGCAACCACAAATGGAGGTTCAATCGCAATATTACAACTCAGTACAAGTTGTCATTTTTATGCATATAGCATTTCTACATTCTCCTGACAGTACATAGAATGATCAAAAATATTAAGAGAGTACCAATTTTATATCAGTGATGATCGTACTCATTCTACTGAATTTGTACAAGGGTGTTTCAGTTATTTTATGGAAACTTGTCGATAGGGACATCCACTTCAAACAACATTAATTACACATCTTAGTTTAAGAATGCACGAATGTTTTATTGGATGAGCAGAATGCACGTCAAGATGGGTGTGCAACATATTTGGAGTTTCACTAAGGCTGGACATGGAAAAGGAGAGCATGATGGTGCAGGGGCATGTGTGAAAAGATCTCTTGCAAGAGAAGAGTTGAAGTACAAAGATGGTGCTAAATTAAAATATGCAAAGAGCATAGTGGAATGGTGTACTGACAACATGGCCCAAGGTTCTCAAGAAAATTCCACAGTTTGCAGATATTTTTGGTCGATAGAGGAAAAACATATTGCTAACTACGAGGATTGTATGACACTCACTGGGTCCAGTGATATGCACTCATTTTGTAGCTCAGACGCTACTTCATGGGCCGTATGGACAAGAAAGTTGACATGCTTTTGTGCATCTTGTATCGAATTTTTCACTGCTGAGTGTGATTCACAAGAATGGGTGGAAGGATGGATTTGTAGGCCTCTAACTCCGCTTCCTAGTTATCAACCTCCACAAGCATTACGACTTGTTTCTGCAGATGAAGTTACAACATCCAAGGACTTTGACGAAATTTCAATTTTGGTGCGACAAGGTATAAATATGGTTATTTATTTAATTTTTGTAAATTGAGTTATATGTCCATTGAAATTTTAATATGTAATTTAAATTTGAGTTGTTCAACTTTCCTTGGTTATTTTTTTGTAGGACATGTGTTTGCAGTAATTGTGACAGAAGACAACGAAGAAGGAACAAACTATTTCTTATGTCGTTGCATTGAGGAAAGAAAGAAGTTGACTTCTCCTATTATAGATGGCAAAGATATTGAGTATCTTATAGGGTCAGTGGTAGTTCCTGGAACTTAGCTTTGATGGTATCCATTAAAAAACTCCTCTGTTTGGGTGTTTGAAGACTTTGAGACACACAGAAAATACTCTTATATTCACATCTAGTTCTAGCAAAAATATTCAGTTGTATAGATATCGAGGAAGACCTAATAAAAGATTTTTGGAAGGTTCGAGAGTCAGATCATGAAGCAATCTTGTCTGCTATTCAGAGTAGATCCGATCCTGATGGTTCATTGGAATGAATTTTTACAATGCGAGCATGTCTGGTATATATATAATTTCTTTTCAATTTATATATATATATAAAATTTTAGAACTTAAAGATCTAGATTTAAGTTTGAATATATATTTTATTTTAAATTTGTGTATTTTACACGTACATTATATCTAGATCTATAGTATATATGGTTTTGATTTGAAACTTAAATTTCTTTGACTAACACTTTTATGTTTAGGTTAGTGGTGCCATAAAAGCTTCCACCTTCACGTGGTTGGCACTGTTAGTAGAGAATTTTAAATTCTCAAAGCTAAGAGAAGCTTTCATTGTTTGAAAAAGTTGTAAATTTTGAAAAAGTCAAGTAAATTTTGAAAATGTTGTAAATTTTGAAAAAGTTGTAAATTTTGAAAAAGTTGTAAATTTTGAAAACGACTCCTCCCCAAGTGTTTACAAGACCATACTTACGCGTGTGCACCGATATGAGAAGGAAAAAATTGAGAGAGGCTATTGTAGAGGGTCCCTATGCCGAGGTGTCGGATCAGACGAGGCCTCTCTAGGTGCCATAGAGTCCGAGTAGTCACCCGTTGAAGTTGAACGATATTTTGGTCTCAGGGCTCTTAAGGGACTACGCCCGAACGAAGTAGCCTGGAAGCAACGACCGTTTCATGCACCGAAACACCACCTCCTCTAGCATTCACTGGCCACCCGGACGTGTCGGCGTAGTTCGTTGGTGCCACGACCCACTATTTGCAAAATATAGCGTTTGACAACCTTACACTGGCTCCAACTGCACTATTTCGCGCATTTACAAACAATAGGACAACGAGAGCACCAAAATGAGAAGGAAAAACTGAGAGAGGCTATTGTAGAGGGTCTTGATGTTGAGGTGTCGGATCGATGAGGCCTCTCTAGGTACCACTTGAGTTCGAGTAGTCACCCGTCGAAGTTGAACGATATTTTGGTCTTAGGGCTCTTAAGGGACTACGCCCGAACGAAGTATCCCGGAAGCAACGACCGTTTCACGCACCAAAATACCACCTCCTATAGCATTCACCTAGCCACCCAGATGTGTCGGCACAGTCCATTTGGTGCCATGACTCACCGTTTGTAAAATATAACGTTTGACAACCTTACACTGGCTCCAACTGCATTATTTCACACATTTGCAAACAGTAGGATAGCGAGAGCAGCGAAATGAGAAGGAAAAAATCGAGAGATACTATTGTAGAGGGTCCCTATGTTGAGGTTTCAAATCGACGAGACCTCTTTAGGTGCCACGAGTCGAGTAGTCACCCATCGAAGTTGAACGATATTTTGGTCTCAAGGCTCTTAAGGGACTGCGCCCGAACGAAGTAGCCCGAAAGCAACGACCATTTCACGCACCAAAAAAATACCTCCTCTAGCATTCACTTGGCCACTCAAACGTGTTGGCGTAGTCCGTTCAGTGCCACGACCCACCGTTTGCAAAATATAGTGTTTGACAACCTTATCGGCTCAACCGCACTATTTCATGCGTTTGCAAACAGTAGGACAGTGAGAGCACCAAAATGAGAAGGAAAAAACTGAGAGAGGATATTGTAGAGGGTCCCTACATCAAGGTTTTAGATCAAACGAGGCCTCTCTAGGTACCACGGAGTCTGAGTAGTCACCCGTCGAAGTTGAACGATATTTTGGTCTCAGGGCTCTTAAGGGACTACGCCCGAACGAAGTAGCCTGGAAGCAACGACCATTTCGCGCACCAAAACACTACCTCCTCTAGCATTCACCTAGCCACCCGGACGTGTCGGGCAGTCCGTTCGGTGCCATGACCCACCGTTTGTAAAATATAGCGTTTGACAACCTTACACTGGCTCCAACTGCACTATTTCGTGCGTTTGCAAACAGTAGGACAGCGAGAGCACTAAAATGAGAAGGAAAAAACTGAGAGAGGATATTGTAGAGGGTCCCTACATCAAGGTGTCAGATCATACGAGGCCTCTCTAGGTGCCACGGAGTTTGAGTAGTCACCTGTTGAAGTTGAACGATATTTTGGTCTCAAGGCTCTTAAGGGACTATGCCCGAACAAAGTAGCCCGGAAGCAACGACCTTTTCACGCACCAAAACACTACCTCCTCTAGCATTCACTTGGCCACATAGATGTGTCGGCGTAGTCCGTTTGGTGCCACAACCCACCGTTTGCAAAATATAGCGTTTGACAACCTTACATTGGCTCCAACTGCACTATTTCACACGTTTGCAAACAATAGGACAACGAGAGCACTGAAATGAGAAGGAAAAAATTGAGAGAGGCTATTGTAGAGGGTCCCTACGCCAAGGTGTCAGATTAGACGAGGCCTCTCTAGGTGCCACAGAGTCCGAGTAGTCACCCGTCGAAGTTGAACGATATTTTGGTCTCAGGGCTCTTAAGGATGCGCCCGAATGAAGTAGTCCGAAAGCACTGACCATTTCACGCACCAAAACACTGCCTCCTCTAGCATTCACCTGGCCACCCAAACGTGTCGGTGCAGTCCGTTTGGTGCCATGACCCACCATTTGCAAAATATAGCGTTTGACAACCTTACACTAGCTCCAACTGCACTATTTCGCGCGTTTGCAAACAGTAGGACAGCAAGAGCACCGAAATGAGAAGGAAAAAACTGAGAGAGGCTATTGTAGAGGGTCCCTATGCATAGGTGTGGATTAGATGAGGCCTCTCTAGGTGCCACGGAGTCTAAGTAGTAACCCGTCAAAGTTGAATGATATTTTTGTCTCAGGGCTCTTAAGGGAATTTGCGCCGAACAAAGTAGCCCGAAAGCAACGACGCTTCACGCGCACCGAAACACCACCTCCTCTAGCATTCACTGGCCACTTAGACGTTTCAGCATAGTTTGTTTGGTGCCATGACCCACTATTTGCAAAATATAGCGTTTGACAACCTTATACGGCTCCAACCGCGCACTATTTCACGCGTTTGTAAACAGTAGGACAGCGAGAGCACCGAAATGAGAAGGAAAAAACCAAGAGAGGCTATTGTAGAGGGTCCCTAAACCGAGGTTTTGGATAAGATGAGGCATCTCTAGGTACCATGGAGTTTGAGTAGTCACCGTCGAAGTTGAACGATATTTTGGTCTCAGGGCTCTTAAGGGACTGCGCCCGAACGAAGTAGCCCGAAAGCAACGACCGTTTCACGCACCGAAACACCGCCTCCTCTAGCATTCACCTGGCCACCCGGACGTGTCGACGTAGTCCGTTTAGTGCCACGACCCACCATTTGCAAAATATAACTTGTTTCCTTATTTATTTAAATTAAATTACAATGACTTGGTTGTTATGTTATCTCTTGTTGTCATCTTGTCCTTGGTAGGATGATATATGGGGCTCATGAATCTTATTTTCTACCTTATCCTTAACACTTGGTTTTGTTATAATATTATGGGTAATATTGTTCTACGGTTTTCTTTTCCTTTCTCTTCTTTCTCTCTTTCTATGAAGACCATCAGTTGTGCTACCTCTTGATTCAACTCTCTGACCTCCTGTGAAACCATAATTATCTTCTCTTCCTCCTTTCTTCTTTCCTTTTCCTCTCTCTCTCTCTCTCTCTCTCTCTCTCTCTCTCTCTCTCTCTCTCTTCTTGTACCTCATTAGCTCTATCAACCTTTGAATCACATTTCCTGCTAGTTCTTCTTCTTCTTCACCATATATATCAAGTCTGATTCATGAGGCCTAATAACCTTCAATTACCTTTCTCTACGTTTCTTCCTTGTTTCCATCATCTTTTCTATTTTTCACATATGTTCTTGAACTCTCTTATCCTTTCATGTAATTGCTTTAGTCTAGCATCTTATCTCTCTGATACTAACTTCTCCATCCAATGTGGCATTTTGTAACCATGACCTCACTCTTTACTTCACCCATCATTTTCATCTATCTCTTTGTCTCTCTTCTTGGACCACTGTATCAACCTTATCTCAAATCCTTTTAGCTAATCTTCCTTGATCTTCAAGCTATGATACCACATGTTGCAGTTCAAAAAATTTATAACATATGTATTCAATGGTTTCTATGTTTCCCTAAAAACTCAACTTTGTCTTTTGATCAAGTTCAAACAACTCCTTTTCACTACTTAACATACTCCAAATTTAATATTATCCCTTATCCTCTATATGGTTTCTTACTGATATTATTTATCTAACTCTAATGTAGATACTATGAGCGTAATCAAAATGATCAACTACCATCTTCAACTGCCAAGTTCAATATCCATGATGCATAGGCAAATACAACAATGCCCATGTTGGAAGGTACTTACAGTCTTCACAGTTTTGGAACTCAAAATACATGAAGCAATCAGCTAAAACAAATGTACAAATACATTTGAAAATAACTTCTAGGTTGTAGAGCAATTGAAAGAATGTAGTTTCATGGTATTAGTTTCATATCCAGAAGTCTAAGAAGATTGCAACTATAATGGCATGTTTCAGTAATGCACATCTAACAGTACAAGCTTATGATGCAAATAAAAATAATATAAAGATACAGCCACATATCATTCAGATTTAACAATATTTCAGGATTATTATGAGTTACAAAAGAACAGTATGGCTACAGGATTGGAAAATCAATACAGTTAAGTTTTAAGGATTAACTCATATGTACACAAAAGTTACAAACAATGCAGACCCAATTTTGGGTATACCTGTAATATTATCAAGATGTACAGTCAAATACACCAGAGTTTCAAGCACACTTTTCTAAATACAACAGGATGATAAATTGATGAATTCCATTAAATATAAGCTTTAGTTACTAATACTTAAGTTGGAAATAGAGCTAACAATATTGTTTTAGTAAATGAAAAATAAAAATTCAAAATGCCCATGGTGAAATATACCACAAATAATAATCAGAAAGATACTAGAAAATATATAACTAGAAGTAATACACTAAATCCACCTCAAGATTTAAAAGACCTGAAATAGTTCAAATTTATAGCCTCGGAAACAAAACCGTAGCAGAGATATCCATAGGAGTTCCATATATGGAGGAATCGCCAAAATAACCAAAATAAATATGATTTAACCAACACACATGGATATATATATATATAAGAATCAAACAAAGTGTGCTCCAGACGCACACGTCTCTGAAAATATATATGTACATAAGTTCATAATGTATGTATACATCTCGAACTAAGCACGTGTCATAATGTACATATGGGACCACATGCGGTCACAAAAGGCTATATATAGTACAATGGACTGTGAATCTACTCATGACCACATATGTACATCCAGGTGGACTATAAATCTACTCATGAAACATCTTCCCTCTCTTCGCCTTGCTAGAAGTAGCACGTCCACGACCTGGGGATGTAGTGGAGGGAGATGCCACTACGGATTTCATCCGTGTGGTCCTAGGTGTCTCTAAGCATGCCTGCAACCTAACCTGCACATTCATAAACAACAAGTTTTTAACACCCAAAATTTTAAAATACATTCAAAATTTAGAAACTTGTACAATTTAGTTAAAATGCATGTGAAATCTTACCGCAATGTCATGATCCCTATCAATTTGTTGTTGACACGTCGCAGGGACAACAATAGACTCACGAGGGGTAAGCTACATACAAATAATTAATTTTCAAATTAAATATTTCACATATATACCTACAAAATTTGATATTGTAGATTTAAGTTTAATAAAAATAATGAAGGTCTCCAAAATTTAACAAATTTAAAAAATTGTGTACCTCAGTTAGTGGATCTACAGATGCTATGGTAGTATCTACAGCAGCCTCCACAGTCTGCATATATGGAGGAGTCTCTCTAGCAGTCATAAGCTATACAAAAAACATGTACAAATCAATATTAAAATCTACTTAAGAGCTTAGCACTCCTATCGAAACCTATTGAAAAAAATAATAGTAAAAGAACTCAAAGGTCCCTACACTCTAAACATATCTTTTCACGTTCATCAAGGAAACACCAAATCTATATATAGGTACATGAAACATTTACAAGCACTCATTCCACTTGTTGAGATTTTAAGAAGGTAAAAAAACTATACAAAGGAGGGAAATTATACATTCATTCCCGTCCCTACTATACAATCTTACCCCAGGTGGTACTTTCAAGACATGTAAAACCAATATATGATTACATACATGGCTAGTTATATCAAATGAATTGGCATTTCCTACTAAATAATATATAGGTTGAGTATAAGAAAGTGAAACTCATGTACAGAGGTCCAAAGCATGCAATCCGTGTGTGAACTTCCAGTAATTAGAAACAAAGTGTAAAGAGATTTACTAACCTGCGTAAAACTCATGTGAGGCGTGCCAGTAGCCTCAGTTCCTTGAGTAGATGATGACCCGCCAGGATCCTGTGTATAAAAGAGAAAAATATTAATACATGTACAACATACACGTGAAACAAATTATAATAATAATCTAGTGCAATTAAATGATTTATTAAAAATGTAAGTTTGTACAACTTGAAACTTACGTTTGAAACACGCCCTCAAACAGTAGATATTCAAAGCACGACGACACCGGATGTTTCCTTCACCGGCTCTTGCTATTTAAAATAAAATAAAAAATTAGTTTTTTACATGTATGTACATGACGTACAATCATATATATATATATATATATATATATATTAATATCTCAAACATGTGAATTAAACTATTGTATATATATTATTTAAATTTATTTAAAATGTACTGTGAAAGACCAATATCGGTGGCTCCAGTTCAAAAACACTCCCAAAGATCTCATCTATAGAAAAGAAATCCGTGAACCAGCAAATGATGTCTCGCTGCAGTGCATACGGTACCACATGATCCATAGTGGTGTGGTGCACTAGAACTGGTGCCTCCACCAACATCACCAGATGCAATCTGGGTGCTATGCTAGGTGAGAGTGTCAGTGAGCTCCCTCAATGCATGCAATGTATCAATCTCCACAACCTCCTTCACTGTAGGAGGGATAACTGAAGGTATTGGGGGTTTTAAGGCATGGGGGATCCTAGGTTGACCTATGCGTGCACCAGGTCTGCTCTGTGTAGAGCCACCTCCTTGACCAAAAAAGTCAGAAAAGTCAAAATAATTCGGGACCTCATTGAGCACGAACTCACAATATAATTTCTTCAAAAAATAAAGAGGAACCTCATTGTTGTTGCATGGTGGATAATCAAAAACCATCCACCATCGGTCCCAAAAATTGTTTTTGATTCTATCATCATGGCACCAATGGATTGGGAACCGTTTGCAAGTAACTGTAGGGGGCATTGGTTCTAGGGTCGGTAAATAATGCACAAATGAGGTCTTTTCCAATTTTTTTGTCTTTGACGGCTGCATGGGATAGTTTATCCGCATACCACCACCTACAGTCACTTCTAAAGGTGTTCCATCTATGTATTTGGTTGGTTGCAAACTCGACTTCGCCAATCAATGTTTGCAATGTATTGGCTAAAGTCATGCGGGATGGATTTGTAGCATGATTTTGTCTTATATTTTGAATTAGGTTCTCAATGGCAATTTTATTTTCTTGGATTCTTCCAATGATATTATCTTACGTTCCTGCTGGCTCAGTGGGGACAGAAGGAGCCATAGGAGGCGGATCTATGTTTGGAGGAGGGTTTTGAGGAATGTTCGGAGGGTTTTGAGGAATGTTCGGTGGGTTTTGAGGAATGTTTTGACGGTTTGCATGATTTCGAGCTTGCCGACCAACTGATAAAACAAGAAAATTGTATACATAAACAAACATTTCAAAAAACCCATGAAAATGAAAAAAAAACCTAAAATGCAAAAAAATGATTACAATCGGGGACTTACCTCCTCGTCTTGGCGGCATGGTTGAATATATCGCTATCCAGAAGTCCGATGAGCAATTTTGAGATGGTATTGAGAGCGCGAGTGAAAAATGTTTAGGAAAAGTCGCGGTTTGAAATGAAAAATGAGGAAAATAACGAGTCATGGGACTGTTAAATTTTGTCTCAGAGTTCCACGATCGTGGTTTATAACTGCAATCATGGTTCTAAACTGCGATCGCAGTTTTAGGTTCGGTAATTACCGAACCTAGAATTCAGGAACCGTGATCGCAGTTCCTTTATTTCGGGTTTTTATGTCCACGGAATTGTCCACCAACTTCGTGCACTTACCCAAAGTGTTTATATAAACCTCAAGAGTTAGAGGAGAGATACGGTGTTTCACTCAACTAATTATTTAAGCACTAGGTGATGTACACAAGACAACCATGTGAATTTCTCTTTATAAGATTGTGACTAAAGCTTTATGGGGTGATATACAAAAATAACAATTATCTTTAGCATTAGTTTTGATTTTATTAGATTTTCCTTTAAAAGTAAGTTTTACTTGAATCCTAGGATGATATTTTTAGGAACATTAATAACAAATTGAATCTTGTTCATGACAAGGAGATTAGCTTCATGATATTTTAATGTATGATATAAGTGATAAAAATAGAAAAAATGTCAAATATACCCAATTATTGCAAATGGGAAAGAAGGATTGAGTAAAGAGATATTTTTTTATTATTGGCAAATAGTTTTTTGAAAGGGACTATACCCTTGTACATGAAGGCTCAAAAGCCAAGATTAAAACATGGAAGCCCTACAACAGAAAACAATCTGCTCAGAAAAGTACCAACGTCCAGCAACAATTCAGCAAAAAAATAGCTGAAAAACAACAATCAGTCTGCAACAGTACTGCACACCTGGCAGAACCAAAAACCACTGTTCGGAAAAGACAAGGGACAATGTAGAACAGCCGAACACCAAAAGAGAGATGAATCATCGAGGCGGAGAAGTGTCATTCTTTAAAATAAACTTTTTCTTTTTACGGACAGTTACCCAACCTGATGAAGCCTCCACGAATGGAGGGTTAGAAAAAGGAGAATTTTCCATAGTAGCAAAAGTTCCAACTGAAACAACATCATTGTTTTCATGAGACAATTTCTCCTTGCTGTTAACAACTATATGAGATAAATTTGCTGCAATTTCCTTGCTATTGTCAATAGGATTTTCCGATAAAGGGGTTTCAGGGACAAAGTCAGATTCAACCTCAGCATTTGGAATTGCTTCAAGGTCCTCTTTTGCATCGAAAACCAAATGTTCCGGGCGGGCATCCTTCCACCAACTGCGTTTCTCATGCTGTCGTTTTGCCAACCCACAAGCAATAGAGGTATGACCAAGACAGAAACATCTTCTACATCGAAATGGAAGACCTTCGTAATCTAAAGGTTGTGACAAGTTCGCTTTGCTTTGAGAGATCAATGGTTAGGAGGTTTTTAGCCATATCAAGTTCCACCAATATCCGAGCATAGGTAGTGTGGGTGTATTCAGCAGTTTGAGAATCTATAAAAAGAGTAGTTCCCAAGGTGTTTCCAATAGATTTCAAACATTCACTGCTCCAGAATTGGAGGGGTAATTGGGGCAGTCGGATCCAAATAGGTTTGCATGAAAAAGACTCAGTGAGCGGGTTAAAAGAGGGGAACCAGGGTTTAATGACCAGGTACTTAGATTGGCAAACCCAAAGCTTGGAAGCTATGGAGTTTTTATCAGCTATTGCAGAAAAAGTCACAATGAAGATACCTTTAGCACACGGATATAAGTCTAACCTCCCAGCGAGCAAAGGAGTCCAGTGCTTGGAAATCCATGCATGTAGGTCAGGAAGGCTAGGCCAGAGTCCTCCGAATCTGCAGATCAGAGCATGTTCCTGATAGTATTTTTCAGTTGTAATGACCTCCTCCCCAAATGTTATGCATGGGGTATTGTCTGCAGGCTTCAAAGGAGAATCCTTGCCCCTTAATGCTTCCTTGAAAGAGGTTACAGTGTGGCCTTGAATAGATGCGCCTTGGCCAGTCCCGTCTAGAGCGTGGTGAACTCCCAGCACAGGTGCCCCTTCCCCACCAGAGGGAGCCTGACCGGTAAATGTGCCGCCGTCCTCAGAGGATGCAAAAGCGAGATTAATCCAAGATAGTGTCGAGTCCTTGTGAACAGCCTCCAAAGTCTTGCCGCCTCCAACTGTAGTTTTAAAGGGTCGCATTACAATCTTACGCGTAGGAAACGAATCACGAGCTTGACCATCGCCAGGGGAGGAAGGAAATCCACTGTCCACCCTAGCCCTGTCGCATCCCATGGAAACCATACCCGTAGCCGCATTGTCCCGAGGCAGAGCAGAGCTACTGCCGCCATGGGACGCGACTAGGGTTTGAGATGCGTCGGGTGGTAATGACCATAGAAGCTGAGTTACGAGGCGGAGAACAAAGCGGAGAATTGAGTAATGAGATATTATAGCTCACTATCAACTAGAATATATATATTTTTATCTTTATAAGCATAGTATTTCACACAAAATAATTATTAATGTGGTCATTAAAGACTTGAAGCATTTTTGAAATTTGAGCATATGGCTGTGTCCCCAAAATTGATAGATAATTGTGCAACAAATTGTTAGCTAGAGGGGTAAAGTATTGAAATAAATGAATGTAAAGTTCATAAAACCATTGTAAAGAAAAATCATCAAGGATTATAATAAAGATCTTAGTAAGTAATGTGTAATTGAGAGTGTAATACAAGAAAGTGGTATGGAAAGAAAAAAGTTCTATTTTGGATAACCTTTGACATCATAAATAGGAATATTCGAGTAACGAAACCCATAGGAAAGGGGAAGGAATCCACTTCGAGATACAAGTGGGTTATGAAGCAATTGAGTAAAATATATGACATGAGAATAATTAAATGCACATTGTTGTATTTGTAATAATTGATCTTGCAAGTTATGAACAATGGTTTAAAGAGATTGCATTCTAGAAGAAGAAGAATGTAAAATAATACAGGTGTATATAGGAGATGCAAGGATAATAGTGGACATAGGAATACTCATAGTAATACCACGAGGTGGGGTATTAATTTCCCCAAAAGATATAAGAACCATAGATGTATGCATAGTAAAATTATCCATGATAAAATATGTGGGATGGTCCATACCAAAAGATTATTCTCATTAGATGGTTAACCACAAGATATCTTAGTAGTGAGAATAATATTGATAATATGATCAATATGTTTAGGGTTACTAGAAAGTTTTGGATGAAAATAGATAGAATATCAACTTCATTAAGGTCCAAACCATCATCCTCATCATTATCAAAATCAGAATGGTTCTCACTATATGTTTCAATGGTATGCAAAGGAACCTCGTGAGCATTGTGATTAATAAAAGGGATCCCTTATACATGAACTGGGGATGAAGCCATAGGGACTCAACACTTGTGAGTAGGACAAGAAAGATTGATATGGTCGGGGATAATTTCAATGATGAATTTTTTTAATTCAAAAGTATTTAAATTTTTGAAATTTTCATTTGGTTATTTTGGAGGAATAGTAGTTAAGACTAGTTTTCATAAATTATTAGGATATAAGTTAATTTTATTTGTTGCATAAACTAAAATTTATAATAATTCCATAATTATGAATTTATATTGTCATTAACTCGAAATAAAAATGGTCTCCTTCACCTTTATATATACTAAATATGATTCCAATGTGTTGGTGAAATATTTTCCAAGGAAAAAATGTGGGTTTTCATCAAAACTTTTGGAAAAAAATCCCTCCTCTTAGGAATGGAGGAGGCTCCCATTTATTGAAATCTAGAAATTGTGTACACTAGACTAATATCTTAGGTGGTTAGAGGCTAGGGATGTATAGAAACACCCTTTTTGTGACTGTAACGATATACTAGATGAGTGTTGAGTATGGAGCTAAATTACTCATGTTTTAGCATGCAAATAGAACTTACTAGAAGCTGACAGAAACCGACATCGGTTAGAGTGTGACCGGCATCGGTCATAGCAAGTTGGAACCGGCAACGGTTGGGAAGAACCAGCATCGGTTACCTATGCGACGAGCTTTTAATTAACTCTCGGGATTTATTTCTATTTTTAGCATTGGAATAGATTTAATGAATGTAATTGCATGGCTAAGTGCCCTAAAGTCTTAAACGACTATTTAAAAGCATAAAACTAGGGTTTAGAAGAGAGGATTGATTATAATTACAAGATAATTATGTGAGAGAGAATTCTTAGTGAAGAATCAAAAAGCTTGAAGGAAGAAAGTATTGAACATCTGAGAAGTGTAGAAGATTGTAAATCTTCATTATATATCTTGTCAAAGCTTTGGATAATAGATTGGCTTGTTTCTTGGTGGATGTAGCCCACACTGGGTGAACCACGTTAAATATGGTGTTGATTTATGTCTCTTGTTTTGTATAATTCTTCGGTAGAATATATATTATGCATACAACCTGGTGTGCTAACCCCAACAACTGGTATCAAAGCTTTGTTTGAGGGTTTTGTGTGTTGACAGATTTACTCACAGAGGGTTTTCTGATTGAGTGGGAGCTACAGTAATGACATAAAATAATAAATACAAGGTAGAGAAGTTTGACGGCTGAAATTATCAATTATGGAAGATGCAAATTGAGGATTATCTACGTATCGAGAGAGATGTGTACTTACTTGTTGGATGAGAAGTCTAGACCTACGAAGATGACTGATGAAGAATGGAAGATTCTTGATAGAAAGGCTTTGGGATCTATAAGATTGAGTCTGGCAGCATCCGTGGCTTCCAATATTACAAAAGTGGCTTCTACGGTAGACTTAATGAAATCTCTTGCTAATTTATATGAAAAACCTAGTGCTTCAAATAAATTTTATTTGATGAAGAAACTTTTAGTTCTAAGATGCATGAAGGTGAATCTGCCTCTAGTCATTTGAATGATTTCCGATCTATTATAAATCAGTTAAAATTGGTTTCAATACCATTTGATGATGAAGTAAAAGAACTTTTATTCTTATGTTCTTTGCCTGATAGTTGGGACAACTTGGTAATGGTTGTTAGTAATACAACATCTGCGTTAATAATATTTTAAAGTTTGATGATGTGGTTAGTATAATATTGAATGAAAAAATTCACAGGAAAAGTATAGAGGAAACATCATCTGGAAATGCTTTGAATGTAGAAAGTAGGGGTAGGCAGAAGGAGAGATCCAAGAGTAAGAGTAATGGGAAATCAAAGTCAAGGGATAACAGATCTAAATCCAGAAGTAAGGGAATTACTTGTTGGAAATGTGGAAAGAAAGGACATGCAAAGAAATATTGTTGGTCAAAGAATAAAGAGAACCAACAACAAGACAAAGGTAAAGAGGTGAATCTTGTTGCATCATAGGTAATGCAAGATGCTCTTATTATTTCTTTAGATAGTAGAATTGAATCATGGGTTTTAGATTCAGGAGCTTCTTTCCATGCAACCCCTAATAAGGGTTATTTCAAAAATTATGTCCAAGGAAATTTTGGGCATGTTTATTTGGGTCACGATGAACCTTGTAGTATTCTTTGGTAAAGGGAAGTTCATCTAAAATTACAGAATGGAAATACATGGGTATTGAAAGATGTGAGGCATGTGCCAAGCCTCAGGAGGAATCTTATTTCTGCAGGCAACTAGGTGAATTTGGTTGCATGGTTACTTTTACAGGAGACTCTTGGAAATTCACCAAGGGTGCTTTTGTTGTGGTAAGAGGTAAGAAGGTAGGAACATTATATTTATCTACCTGTATCTTTGATTCCTTTTCTGCATTATCTACTTTAGATTCAGATGCATGCATGTGGCATAATCGGTTGGGTCATATGAGTAAAAAAGAAATGCAGATCTTAAAGGCTAAGGGTAGGTTATCAGATTTGAAAGATTTAGATCTTGATTTTTGTGAGCATTATATCTTTGGAAAGAAAAAGAGAGTGAGATTTCTCAAAGTTGGGGCAACTAAGAAGGATCAGAAATTGGAGCTTGTACACTCAGATGTGTGGGGACCAGCTCAGGTAGCTTCTCATGGTGGATCCCAATATTATGTTACTTTCATTGATGATGCTACAAGAAAGGTATGGGTTTATTGTATTAAATGCAAATATAATGTTTTTGAAACTTTTAAAAGATGGAAATCCCTTGTTGAGAATGAATCAAATTCTAAGTTAAAGTGCCTTAGATCTGACAATGGTGGTGAATACTATAGCAAGGCTTTCAATGATTATTGTTCAGTGAATGGGATACATAGAGAAAGAACGGTTCTAAGAACACCACAGGAGAATGGTGTTGCAGAGAGAATGAATAGGACAATCATGGAACGTGCTAGAAGTATGAGGATACATTCTGGATTGCCCTTGCAGTTTTGGGTAGAAGTAGTTGATACAACAATTTATTTGATTAATCGTGGCCCTTCAAGTTCACTAGATGGAGGAATACCAGAGGAAGCATGGACCGAGAAAAGAGGTAGATCTTTCTTTTCTTAAATTTTTGGTTCAGAAGCTTTTATGCATGTTGATAGAGAAAATAGGAAAAAGTTGGATGCAAAATCCAAGAGGTGCACTTTCATTGGTTATGGATCTGGTGATTTCAGTTTTCATTTTTAGGATTTAGAGAATTCTAAAATTGTTAGGAGTCGTGATGTTGAATGGAATGAAAAGAGAATGTATAGGGATCAAATTTTGGTACCCAAGGATGAGAAAATTGAGAAGTTTATTGATGAAAATGAACTCTCGGGTTTTAAAGAAACACCTTCAGAAATACACAGTAACCATGGTTGGTTAGGCCTTGACCGACATCGGTCAGATGAACCACCAACGGTTACAGAGGATCAGAACCAAAGTGTCGATTAGCTAAATCGATGTTGATTATAGGTGACCAGTGTCGATCCTTTGTTAGAAGTTGATACTAATGTCTCGGAGGTCCAGATTGAGCCTTCGGTACCCCAAACTCCTGTGAGAAGGTCACAAAGGGTAAGTAAACTTCCAGAAAGATTTTCACCTTCTCTATTTTATCTATTATTGACTGATAGTGGTGAACCAAAAAGTTTTGAAGAAGCAATGTAGGATAAAACTCATGTTCAGTGGGAGCATGGCATGGATGAGGAGATGAACTCTTTAGAATAGAACCAAACTTGGGATTTTGTTAAATTGCTAGTAGGAAAGAGAACATTGCAGAACAAGTGGGTTTATAGAATTAAGGAAGAAGAGGGTGGACAAAAAAGGTACAAGACAAGGCTTGTAGTAAAGGGTCTTGCAAAAAATGTAGGTATTGACTTTGGTGAAATATTTTCTCCTGTTGTTAAGATGACTTCTATTTGTACTGTATTGAGTTTAGTTGCAGTAGAAGATTTGCATTTAGAGAAACTAGATGTGAAGATGACTTTCCTTCATGGTGATTTGGATGAAGAGATTTATATGCAACATCCACTTGGGTATGAAGTCAAGGGTAAGGATAAATTAGTGTGCAAGTTGAAAAAGAGCTTATATGGGCTCAAACAAGCTCTAAGACAATGGTACATGAGGTTTGATAGTTTTATGCATGAGCATGGTTACTTGAGATGTGAATTGACCATTGTGTTTATTTCAAGAAGCTTGAAAATGGGAGCTATATTATTTTGTTACTGTATGTGGATGATATGCTTATTACAGGATCTAGTATGTAGGACATTGGTGAGCTTAAGAGAAAGCTAGCTCACACGTTTACAATGAAGGATTTGGGAGCTGCAAAAAGAATCCTTGGCATGCAAATACATAGAGATAGGAAAAACAAGAAATTGTATTTGTCTCAGGAGGATTATATCTACAAGGTGTTAGAAAGGTTCAACATGCAGAATGTAAAACTTGTTAGCACACCTATGGTTGGACACTTTAAATTGAGTAAAGATCAGTGTCCTTCATCACAAGAGGAGGTCAAATACATGACATGAGTGCCATATGCTTCAACAGTTGGAAGTCTCATGTATGCTATGGTTTGTACAAGACCAGACATTACACAGGCAGTGGGAGTTGTGAGTAGATATATGGCTAATCCAGGTAAAGAGCATTAGAAAGTAGTCCAATGGATACTCAGGTATTTGAAAGAGACATCTAGCATGCAGTTATGCTATGGAGGTTCGGATATTTCATTACATGGCTATGTTGATTCAGATATGGCCAAAGATATAGATGGTAGGAGGATCACTACTATATATATTTTCACAAAGAGGTGGAACGATAGCTAGTTGGATTTGGGGATTACAAAAGGTTGTGGCTTTGTCTACTACAGAGGAAAAGTATGTTGCAGCTACAAAGGCTAGTAAGGAGATGATATGGATGAGTAGGTTCATGGAAGAGTTGGGAAAGGAGAAAAGTAATTGTAAACCATCCAATGATAGTCAGAGTGTAATTCATTTAGAAAATAACTCAAGTATTTCATTCGAAAATGAAACACATTCAAGTAGAGATATCACTTCATATCGTATGTATTGGAGGATGGACAGTTGAATATGGAAAAGATTCATATAAGCAAGAACCTACAGATATGCTAACGAAGCCATTAACAAATGATAAGTTGGAGCTACACTCCACTTCTATTGGTCTTCAAGTTTGAGACTTGAAGAGGAAGAAACAAAGCAAGGAAGGATCCAAGAATGATGTTGTACATGTATGGTGCAGTAATTAAACTCCAAGTGGGAGATTGTTGAGTATGGAGCTAAATTACTCATGTTTTAGCATGCAAATAGAACTTGCTTTGGAAGTTGTGATGGCGGCATCGTTAGCGTATGACCAGTATTGGTCGGGTAAGTTGGAACCGGCGACAGTTAGGTAGAATCGACATCGGTTACCTGTGCGACAAGATTTTAATTAACTCTTGGGATTTATTTCTATTTTATCATTGGAATAGATTTAATGAATGTAATTGCATGGCTAAGTGCCCTAAAGTCTTAAATGACTATTTAAATCATAAAGCTAGGGTTTAGAAGAGAGGATTGATCATAATTACAAGATAATTATGTGAGAGAGAATTCTTGGTGAAGAATCAAAAAGCTTGAAGGAAGAAAGTACTGAACATCTGAGAAGTGTAGAAGATTGTAAATCTTCATTGTATATCTTGTCAAAGCTTTAGATAATAGATTGGATTGTTTCTTGGTGGACGTAGCCCACATTGGGTGAACCACGTTAAATCTAGTGTTGATTTATGTCTCTTGTTTTGTATAATTCTTCTGGTAGAATATCCGCTTTTATTTGCATGTATGCTTAGATCTGATATATTGTTTGTACAACCGGTGTGCTAACCCCAACAAGGAGGAGAAATTTGTACATAAGGGAAAAGAGAGAAATGAGAAGGGGAATTGTATTAATGAGTTGAACTCATATTTAACTAAAAATTTGAGGTGATTCTAGTTTCAATTGGAGGAAACATGCACAAGCACAACACAACATCATAGTAAGATAGTGAAGCAACTAATGTAAGATAAATACCAAGATATATTCATTCCAAAAGAAGTAAAAAAGTTCTTTAAATTCTTACATATGCTATCATGTTCTTGTCAAGTGACAAGATGAGAATGGAGGAAAATATCAATTTAATAAATAGAAAATTACAACTGTTAGAGAGAAAAAATGGATCCTTTGAAATGGAGAGAGCATTCTAATTTATACCCAAAACAAGTGACCCTTCACATTCCCATGTGATTCTTTGAATCAAAGTGAAACATCAATGGAGAAATAGAAGCTTTAAGTTACTCAAGCCAATCTTACAAAAGCTATTTCTTAATGGAGAAATAGAATGTTAGAGATATAAAATAAGAGAGAGAAGATGTGATCAAAATAAGATGATCAGGATGAATTTCTAATCTTTCCTCATTGTGAAGATGAATTTTGTAATTGAATATCATCTTCCTTGGCAACTTATTTGATCAAGGCATGTATAAGAAATGGTGTTCCACATGTTATTCAAAATGGTCGTCTTTGGTCATGTCTTGAAATACCTCTTTTGACTCTTCATCTTTATGATAAATGATACACTACAAAAATCAAATCTTTATCATGAACACGATCTCTCATCTCCCACATGATAAATTTTTTTATCTTGAAATCATTAGGAAGCATGCACTCACATCACCTATGCCTCTCGAATTAGTAACTATGAGATATTTTAGATTTGACAAGATATCAAAAATTCATGAGAATCCTCAATGGAAATTTAGAAACCCGCTAAATGGAAACAATTCCTCTTTAGGAGATGCAATCCAACACGATTGATTGAACAATTCCTTATTGAAGAATATAAGTACTTCCTATACCATCTCTCAGATGGAGGATGGTGAGAGGATAAATAATTTACCAGAACCATAGTTCCCATCATATAAGCCTTTAATTGATTCAACTATATGTTTCATGCTAAAAAGGTTAGAAAATGAGTTTTTATTTATTTTCAGGTGTTTACACTAGTCCTTGATGATGTTTTTGGCTGTGAAATGGATTTTTTCACCATGAGATAAATACTTATCCAAATCACACAGACTTCATTTTTTGAAATACGGTGCCAAGAGGAAAAGATGCTCCAATTTTGAGACAATTCTCTCATCCGGAACAACAGAAAGTGTTAAATCTAATGAAGAGGGAAGAATACTATGAAAAAATCAGTCCTCCATATCTCAAAAATATTCCACCTCATCATGGAAGATATGGATCAATGAAAACTTATTTTTAGAGGTGCCTTCTTTTCCAAATTTTATGTAATTTGGCTCGTTGAGTCCTTTGGGAAAAAGAAAAACAATTTTCAAATTTTCTTGGAACAAATGTATTTTTTGGATAAAGAATACTTTCTATAAAATAAGATATGATATAATATAATTTATACCTCAAAACAAAGGCATTTTGAATAGGAAGATGTGTGCAAATTTTCAATGAGTTTCAACTATGAGAACTTAAGATATGAGCAAAATGGGTTCTTGAAAATCTAGGGCATAGAGCTAGTTTTCATGAAGGTTGAAGGAATAAATGAAAAACATGTTATTTTTTTAGTTGATTCTTTCTTATATGTATTTTGGGATTCCATGGAGGGAAAATAAGATTTCAAAAATCACTTAAGTGGAGGAGTAGTTTGAGCTTTGCACAAGAAAACATGAAAATGCATCCATTTTGTATCCTCCACTCCAAAATGGAACTCAAATCATCTTGAACCAAATTTTTGAAGGGAAATAAACATTATAAAGTGATCCCATACATGGAGGAGGCCAAAAAATGAGATGAAGGTCTTAGGGTTTGTACTTTTTCAAGTCAAAATTAGTCAACACGCCTTCTACCTTGTATTTTAGCTTATGTTTTTGAGTTGTGATGGACCAATGCTATGAAGGATCACTTATGATGGAGTATAATCAATAGAAACATTAAAAAAATTATTTTCCACCTTCCAAAAAGGCTTCCATGCTCCACGGAGAATTAGAACATGTAAAACACTTTTTGGGTCAAAGAACAAAATTGACATTTTTTGGGACATCTAATATGTCATGTTGAATATAAATGGGCAAAAAAATCCAGTGGAACCATTTAAAATTTTTGAAAATTCATTCTCCTTGAATTTTGACCTAACTCACCCTTTTGGCATAGGAAGGTGTGATATCGAGTTAGGATGTCACAATAACTTGAGATGAGTATTAACAAAACTAGTACTTGGACCATGAATATAACTAAATGAGATTAAATTTTACCATTTTTTTATGATCCTAACTCCAACCAAGGTTCCTAACCCCTTTTGTGAAATTTCTCTCCTTACGAAAGGCTCAGTACCTTAGTGTTTAAAAGGTTTCTACTCTTGATGTTTCCAAAACTTTATCTTGCATATTCCATCATGTAGTAGAAATTGAAATATTTCCAATGGCTATGACTTGGGATTCTAAGACCTCCATAGGATATTGATATCTTATGTACAATTTGATCTTCTTTCAATGACCAATAATACCTTTTCCTCAAAAAGTGCTAGAAGTGAATATGTTCCCAAAACTATCCCCAAGCTCCTAGAATATTCCCTCAATCATATTTTCATTCAAAGTAGACTCATATGCCTCCCCAAAGACTATAATATAGGCTTATAAAAACCATTTGGATCCACAAAAAATTTCACACAAGTTGACCTTCGTACAAAGATAAATTTGGCAATTTTGTCCAATTTGACCAAGAAGTGACAAAAATTTCTATAAGGTTGTCAAGTAAAATGCCAAGATATTTTACATGCCAACAACTATTTAATACTTAGGGACTTGAATTGGTTTGAGTGAATTACAAATGATGCAAGAATGAACACCAAAATATCACAACATGAAGTAGATTAGTACCTTTTCCATTGGGTAGAATAGAATCAAAGGGGTTGTGGAATGAAATCATATGAACACACAATGGGAAAGAAAACACAAAACACAAAAGGAAATGCAATAAACCACATAATCAGAAAGGAAACACATGACATGAAAAAAAAACCTAAATCACTGATGATACAAGTAGGAAACAACCCTCTTTCACTATTATTTGTGTTCTTTCCGGATCTCACCCATGTATGGGTAGAACTAAATGATGTTGCTTTAATAAATGATTGAATGTTTCAATAAAGTAAGACCCATTTCTCAACTTATTTGGAAATATCATTACTCCAAGAGGTTTCCATGTATCTGAGAAAAATATTGACAAATTCTTATTCTTGAGAAAGTTTATACGACTCCTCTTACAAGTGAAAATCAATTCGGATAGCTCCTTTTATTTTCTAATGTGAAATTATATTTCTAGATTATGATACATTTTAAAACTCACACATGATTCTAATTTACCATGTTTTAGTTTACCATTTCTACAAGATTGGTTCTTGATCATACTAGGCTCATCACGTTTACAACTAGACTTGTGATTTCTAATGGAAATTTTCTCTTTTCTTGTCACGCTCTCTATGATCATTGTTTCCATGAATTGGTTGTTGGTAGAGCTTTTGATATTTTCAAAACCACCATAGAATTCTTTCTTCTCTAGGTTTCTCAGTTTCTAAAAACATTTCTCTTTCACAAACACAATGTCATCCTCAATATGAATGACATGATGTTTTATCTTTTCAAAAGGAGAATGAGAACAAATTTGGGGCCAAAATATAGAGATAATCACTCTCCTTGTGACCATTTTGGGATGTAATAGTCATCTTCATGATGGAGATATCTTCTTCTTGAGTGGAATCATCTTTGAGAGACTTAATCACCTTTCCATATATCCATTCATCATTGATAAGGTCCTCTTCTCCAAATGGAAAAGAGAAAGCTTCATATTCACAATCATATCCATTGGGTAAGTCCTCATGTTGGATCTTGAGAAGATGATTGGAAACTTGAGGCTCACATTACCAAAACTTATTAGATACCATGTGGTTTCTTTTTGGAAAGTCAATATATCCATGATTCTTATCATTACTAAGTAGAGAACCTATATCCATACTTAATGAGAAGTGAAAAGTGTCAATTTTTGGGTCCATCAAACCATCCTTGTGTTTCTCAACTAACTTAGTCACGTCCAGATACTCCATCAAAATTGGTAGCTCAATATATTTTTTTGAAGTTATGAAATAGTTTCCATATCTTGAATCTTGGTATATAATGTTTATCCTTAAGTCATCCTATCTTTAAACAGTGTACCTCATCTTCCTCATAGGGAGAAATTTCTTCATTTTAACCTTGACTAGTACGTTGGCACATGACCAGTCCATTTATATATCTCTTCCAACATCTCGACAAAAAATATAACTCAATAACATCCCATATCAAGTTGTGATATCAGCTATAAGTATGCCAATCTTTACTTTCTTATTAGGAAAAACTTAAAGTTATACTAGAGCCTCTTTAACCCAAACAATGATGGGTACTTCTCTTTTCTCCATGGAGTAACAATATCCAACAACACGGGTGAGAGTGAGACCAAGGGCCTTGGAAAGTTTTTTTGGCATGATGTTGTTAGAGGCACCAAATTTAATGATACAGTTACTCAGTTTATATCCATTGATTAGTAAAGAGAGATAGAATGAATCGATTTCTCAAAAGTGTAGGATTTTAAGGCAATGAGGTTCTGAAAAGGAGTGGTACTAGGACTTGGAATTAGTTCTTTGGCAATGGAATTGATGGAACATAAATTTGAAACTACTTTCTTTGATAAACTAGACAAGTTTATAAAATTTTTTGGGATGAGTTCTCACATACTTAGAATCAGAAATTTAAACTTTGGATTTCCTAACATGGTAAACGGTGTTAAATGATGAAGAGGTGGACAATCAAGGAATAATGACAGCCTTGATAGGTGTAGTGGTTACATTCTTAGATGTAGAAGCAAAAACTTAATTGATTGGGGGGAGAGGAAAGAGACTTCCTCGAAGGAGATGTATATTTGGATGAGATTGTCTTGGAATTATTCTTGGGTAAATCCATGAAATTGGGTAGTGGTGATCCTCTTTTTAATTATTTTATGTAGAGTTTCCTTTTTAGAATTTAAGTTCTTCACTTGGATAGTGGAGGAAGAGGCCTCTTTATGTTCTTATGAGTGAGTGAACACTGAACAAATCTGAGATAATCATATCATCCATGGAATCCTTGAAATATTCATCATATGAGTATTCAAAATACCCAATGTTTTCATATTCAAATTATTCTCCTTCATATTTTGATTCCATAATTTCATCTACAAATGATGCATTTTTAGGTGGATGTTCCCGAGGAAAGCCTTTGGGGTTCTTCATGAATCTAGTTCTACTTATGGTTTTGATATGGGATATGTGGAGCCATTTACTTCTTTATTGTAGTCAAATCATTGACCAAATTTTGTCGCAACAAATCAATGCCTTCATCTTTTGGAACTTTGGAATTTATTTTTTGTTAAATGGTCCTTGATATTTCCTAATATGATAATATCATCTTCTACTTTAATAACAAGTTCTTGAGAATTAACTAAATTATTTGTTTGAGTTCTCTACAATATGAACCCAACTGCAAGAAACTAAGCATTTGTGAATAACCTATTTTGATTGTCTGCAGAGGGTGAGCACCACTAGGAGTCTTATTAATCAACTTGTTGAATACAACCACAAATTATTTCATGGGATCATGTGGTTCTTTCTTCATTTGAGCCAATTGAGAAAGAAGGGCATGAACATATTTTGACAAATTGAACCTTGCTTCAAATTTAGTTTTCATATCTTCTCTCGGTGATTAAGAGAGATTAAAAATAGTAGAACCATTCTGTAGTAGCATCTTGTAATGTATTCAAAAATAGCCAAATAATTACATCTTCATGTTCCACTCCAAGAAAACCAAAGGTTGTTATAAAGGCTATAATGTGTTCATGTGGATGTTGGTTTCACTCCATAGAAATTTGGAAAGTTCTTTCTCAATCCTCTAGATAGTTTGTGAGGAGATAAATCTAATGAAATAGTGTTTTCCCTAATGAACGGGGAAACCATATTTGGAGGAAGATTATTCAATGGTTTTGTAGAGATGGGAGGTGCAATGAGACTTGGAAGTGGAGTTTTCAATGGGACTTGGGATCTAGATTTGGGATCCATATAGGATTGAGTATGAAATGATCTTGTTCTTACAACTCAAGTATTGAATTAGAAAAAACTAAACCGACCATCATGTTAGGTAATCGATTGCAGTGATAATGTATCACATTCATGTTCTTTATGCTACAGATTAATGGGCCCAACAAAGTCAATTTCCCATTTTTCAAATGGATCTTGTTCGATGATGGGGTGCAAAGTAATTTTTTTCCCATTTCTTTAGTTTTATAAAGTGCCGACAATGGTGGATGCCCACACGTATTCCCGTACATCATGGAATAAGTTATACTAAAAAAAACATGTCACCAAGATATTTCTTATGGTTACATCTACATTGTAATGTCCTCATAAAATTTCTTCATTTTCCTCTTACATAATCCCATTTGTTTCATGATCCATGATATGTTGTTGTTATAAATCGTCCTTAACCTTATTATATAGTTCTCCACTTATTATTTGATAAGGTTTCACTTTTACCACTAGCTTCTTCTATTATTGTGCGCACTTCAATGATTTGATGCGAGCCCATATTGTAGAAACATCATAATATCATTAAGCTCATATGGCACAATTTTTTTGTAGGATTTACACATATTACATCCCATTCTCAATATCATTAGCTTACTCACATTATTTTATTCGTGAGAGGTGGTCTAGACAAACATTATTTTTCCCCATTTACACCATAACCAAGAATTGAAATTATTTATAAATTATCACCCACCGCATATGAATTGATTGAATACTTATTTTTACAAAAATGATTTAATGCCATGTGATCTATGTATAAGATAAACAAGGTTCCCAATAAATATTGATTATTATTTTTTGAGCACATAGACCATGGAGAGATCTTTTCTCTCGGTGGTTGTGTAGTTCTATTTTGTATGTGTTAGATTTCATTAGCAAAGAAGATTGGATAATCAACGTTGTATTATCTTGGATATTCAAGAATCACCCCAAAAAAAAATTGAATGTGTCCACATGCACACAGAAAGTATTATTCCAATTAGGAAATTTTAAAATTTGTGGGCTCAAAAGTTTCTTCTTTAATTCATCAAAATCCACTTATTAGTCTTCTTCCCACACAAACTCCCTTATTTCCTTACGAAATTTTCAAGTGGTGTGATTTTTTTCATATCCATGGATGAAATTCCTGTAATACCTACAATGGCCAATAAATATGTGTACCTCTCTTCATGTTTGTGGTGCCTCCAACTAAAAAATTACTACTATATTCATCAAATTTACAAGCAAACCATCTTTACAAATGATATTCCCTATTAGATTTTGAAATGGGTCATGAAGAAATGTTTTTAAGTATAAATAATTTGTAGTTTTTTTTTGCAATGCTTAAACATGAGGCACAAACTATCATTGTGATATTTTACAAGAACATAAATTGTCCAATCATCCAAATAGAATTGTAAGAATTTAAGGATGAAGTCTAAAAAGGAGTCTAGTACAATGTGTGAGAAAATGGATGGAATGTTCTTAATCCCAAATAAAATTACCATATATACAAATGATCCCTTTTTTTTTCATGAAAGTGGTTTTGACATGGTCTTATTCTATGATTTAAACCTAATGATATCTTGAAAAGCCATTAGTGAAGGTGAATATTTACTTGCCCGTCACAACTTATGGTATTTCTTTTGTAAAGGGTATTGGAAAAGGATCTACCATGCATAGTGAATTTAATTAGTGATAGTCCATGAATATTTTGATGCACTTTTCCTTTTTGATACTTATATCCATCAAGCTCACCCATTCGAACTCTTCTAATGGTATAATAATTCCTATGGCCAATATATTATCAATCTCCTATTTTACCTTGGCATGTAACTTGAGGTTCATCATGTATGGTATTTTTGCATGGATTTTTTCCTTGAATAAATTTATATTTGTATTCTCTAATGAAGGATTCAATCCTTTCATTTCTTGGTAGTTTCATGGGTACGAATCCTCATAGTCATGCAAAAGTTCAATTATCTTAAAACCTCTACTTTAGTCTAACGATTTCCAATTATTTCTATTTTTGTGCCTCATATATACATATGTTTTATTTAATTAATTTCATTAGATCATGATGGGATTATATTCCCAAATCCTACTTATCAATAACTTCTCTTGACCCATAGAACGTTTTTATGTTCAAGTGGTTATCACTCCATATTTTCTTTCCCTTTTCTTTCCCAATTTCACTCCAACCACACAACTTTATATTCTTCACTTAAATCATTATTTGCATCCCCAATCATTCAAGCCTTGTGTGTTTTTAATATTCACTCCTCCATTACTACATCATTTCCTGTAATTTCATAATTTAGACATTTGAGAGAGTGATCAAATTTAGGAGTGGCTAAGTAGAAGGATAAAGTGCATTAAAATTCAACTTTTAGTGTTTCCCATTGAGAAGTCTCACTATGTACCTTAGTGCCTACATACCAAACACGTTCCCAAAAACATAAGATATGATAAAATATATGAGTCCACAAGGATGGTTTAGTTAAATTTATGCATTTTTTACAAATTTCCTCCCATGGGTTTAGATGTTCTTCCAACTATGTGACTCCACTATAACCGGGTAGCTTGTGTACAAGATTAATTTTATCAAATATGGTGCACATGGCCTCATGGAATCGATCCCATGTTTTTTTATAAAAATCCTATGAGTTTCCCGCCATTGTGCTTGTATTACTTTGGGTATATAAACCATACATTTTACATGTGATTGATCAAACGAAAAATACTTTTCCATCTCTTGCATAAAGGTTTGGAATTTTATCCACCATGGAAATGTGGCATAGGATTATTATTCTCCTTTCTTATCTAGTCTGGTAGTTTTTCTCCTAACAATTGGTGTTGTGATGATCATATTAATTTTGTGTGAGTGAACAATGCCACAATATCTTCCAATCAACTCATTAGAGTCATGTGCCCAATTTTCACATGCCATGTTGGTAGTATCTAACATAGATTGTGCATCATTCCAATGCAATTATCTTGATTTATTTGGTTCAAAGTAATCCAAACCTTTAGCTTGTATTTTTTAGAAATGTTTCAAATCTTCTTGTTCTTCTGCATTTCTTGTGGAAAAATCCTTGGTTAGTCTACAAGGGTATGATCATGCATTGAGTTCCATTTTTAAATTAATGTAGTGCTTATTAAAGAAAATATTTTTGTTATTGGAATAACACCAAGTCCTACTAAGTTATGCTAGAAAATTATCCACTTCTACCAACCCAATGACTTCAAATTATCCACATTACTTTACTCCCATAATACTAATGATGTAAATTTTCAACACATATATAAGAATGAAATGTGTCTTGTTGGCCATGAACAACATGTGCAAAGAGGGATGGAGTGTAAGGAACCCCATTTTGTTTCATGCATCCATTGTTAATATGTTAACTTCCACGCCGGTATCTACTAATTTATCATTTATTTTGTCATCATCTACACATGGATCAACAAGGATCTCACGATCATACTCCCGACCTTATTCACCTTGATATTCCTATTTTTCACCCGACCTAATTGATTTTTCATGTGTAAAATTTCTAATTTGATGAGATGGCCGTTTTCAAGTATCATAGTAAATCCATTGATGTGCATGAGTTTTCACTCTTCTATGAATTCATCCCTATCTTTTTTTCAATCTTTGGGATCCCTAAAGTGACTCATTCCTAAATCAAGCATCTTCCCAAAGGAGTTAAATTTCACCAAAGATCTATCAAACTATATCCTTAGTCTCTTGAAGAAATTATTTATACTACCTTCCATCTAAGTAGCCTTTTCCTATATGGATTTTTTTACACCTAATATTTTCCAATGGAGATGGATAACCATGTACATGTGTTGTAGCTCCTCTAGTAGTGGTTTGTACCTTATGTGTTGGGTTTTTCTTTGATGCAGTAACATTTTTTTGGGAAAACTCTATAAATTTTCACACAATCTTAATCATTCCAAAAACCTTTTCTCTCTTTTCCTCAACCTTATGATCCTTTTGAAAATGAACAAAAACTAGGAACATAGGGAAATAACACTAGTAATGGTTTGGTAAGCCAAATTTATAATAAGTTCTAGGTGGGAATCTTCCACCTCCTCATCCACATATTTTACAACCAAATCATCCTCACATAATTCCACCACATTATTCATTGTTATTATTCAACATAGTATTCCTTAGTCCAAGGGAATATGACTCATGTATTTAATCAATCGCACAAAAATTCTATGTATTTTACATGTGCACATCAACAATCTTACAATAGAGTGATATTTTTGTGGACTATGTGCAAAGCGAGGGCGGTTCCTTACATCATGGATTATTTCATAAATTTCACATCCTTCACATTTCATGAGGGTAATATATATTTTTGTTGCATTCTAATTCACAATCTATTAACCATATTATGATACATGTATCCCTATAATTATTTACAATTAGTCTCTCCAATTGGGCCACCATAGATTCAACTTAAGATTCCATGAATGGGTTGACCCTAGTATCTATACTTCTAAATATTTATTCATAAAGATCCACCTCAAATGCTTCTCTTGGTTAAGTGCTTCTCATAAAATAGTTAGAGATCAATGTCTTAAAATACACATCGTATGCATGCACTCTCTCATTCAACTCTGGTTTGATTTATTTGAGCATGGAAATACTATACTACTTAAATTATAGAATATTAAACTCCTTTATAAAGTATTCCTTGAGTTGATTATAGTTGAAAATGGCTTGATAGAGGTCATACTTCTTATACCACATATAGGCATGATCTAACAAAGTAGTAGCAAAATCGCTTACCTTACAGAGTAAAGGAGAAGCATCCCCTTAGCACGCCAAATAATTTCAAATTTTTTACATGTTTAGAAATATTATCAATACCATGATATTTTGAAAGGTGTAAAGAAATTTTAGGCACTAACATTTGTGTCATGTAAAATGTAACTCTTCCATGGGTTGTTGTGCTTGTCATAGGTGCTCCAAAAATTCTATTGCTTCAAGTCACTCACACTTAGTGAAGTGTTGATTAGTACCATATGCATGGATGTTCCACTTTGTGAGTTAAATTTCTATTTGTTTAAATAGTGTGACACTTATAGTTCCTCATCCATGTAAACCTCCAACCTCCTGAGTTGTTTGGCCACTTCTCATCACACCAAACCTGCACTCTTTTAAAGCATTTAGATTTTGTGGAAACTTTATATTCTTTAGTGTTCATGAAATCTATTATAATATGAATGAGAAAATAATATCCAACATGTCAATTCCCTTTTATTTGTTTAACTCCTCTTTACTATAGGTCTCTATAAGCACTTGGTCATCAATATCATGAAATCTTATCACTAGAGCATGTGTGGTAGGTCAGGAACAAATATCATCCACATTATACTACATCGTAATACTCTTGATATATTTTTTTAAAGGAGTAAGTCTCTTTTCCACCGTAGTCATCTTTTTCTCTTATGTATCCCTCCTACCATAACCAAATCTATGAGTTTTCCCCAACATTTTTTAGGTTAATTCTCCCTCATTAAGTATTCCCTTCTTTGTTATAGCCTTGCATCATGCTTCTTCATAGAAAAACCTTTTCAACATTCACTCACTTGATGGATCCTTATTATAGCCAAATATTAATTTCCTTTCAGTAACTTGTTGCACCAGATCATGCATGTGGGAAATTTATCCATGAATATGGAATATTTCAATTCCCAAGTCCACCATTAGCTTCAAAATCTCCAATAGAAAATTATACAAATAGGATATGTGTGGCTCATGAAAGAATTTTAATTCTACTTCATCATAGCATATGAAAAAATTGATATTGTGTGTTTTATGAAATAGTAGTGTAGTGTAGCCCTCCACTATAAATTAATGGCACACTTCCAATTTGTGTTGTTCCTAACAATTCTCCTAGTGTTCTAAGGATTCCAATCATACTTATTTACCTTGTACAATCTTTTGTTTATGTAATACTAAACTAACCATGCATACATATTCATTGGTAGTTCATTGAAGAAGGTATCATATATATTTATTTCCACCCAAGTCCTTGGAGGGTAATTTAGAGAATAATTATTCAAACTAGGATGTTTTTTTCATGAAATATTCTTCTACTCTTAGTCTCATTATTTCCAATATTCAATGTTATCTCCTGTAAGTCAAAACATCTTACACCTAATTCACCATCTTAACACGATTATGATGGGTCCCAAAATAGAACCAAAATTTTGTGCATGTCTATTTTATCACCTACCAATATTACTATGCACGTGAGCCTACACCATCCTAGTGTGCAAAGAGAAAATACACCACCACGCATTGGCTTATCATACTAAGGTAGAACCTTAGTATTATCACTAGAGGAACGAGAGAATTATGGCCCTTATCATGTTTGTCTTGATATGAAGTGTTTTCATAATAAATAGAATATAGGAAAAAGCATTAGACTATGTAATTAAAAACATTATTAGTAAAAAAATAATCAATTGCAAGAATAATAAGTTGAATCCATAAATAATTTTCACTCCATTCACAAATCATAGCTTCATACATCACTACATAAAAATTATCTATCTATCTAAACATATCACTCCACTCTTTATCTATCTCCATATCTTGGTGTATCTTACATTCATTCTTTGTGTATTACATTCACACCTCAAGGGGGTATATATACTAATAGGGTGTTTTCCTTATTATTTGAACAAGAGTTGTAATTAGCCCTTGATTTTAATTTGTAGTAGTTTAACTAATACATACATGGTGGTGTGCCACATGGTGCCAAATATTACTCTCATGTCTTACATGAAAGTCTTAATACTTTTAGGAAATCCTTATTACTTTGGGAATTCAAAATAGTAGTTAACTCGACCTAACATATATGTCACATGTCCACCTAGTATTACTTTCCATGTGTACACTTTGTACTACACATTGTATAGATGAAGTACTAGTCTTCTTCGTATTTTGAACTTTATCCTATATACAATTTCCTCAATCCTCGCATGATTGAATCCTTATCCCACTCTCCTAATTTTTTTCATACAAATATATCTCCTTTGTTCAACATAGTGGCGAGTAAATTTATCTCGACATTCAAAAAGGTGTGTACACTCTAGAATTATGTATTCTTCGGACTTAGAATCATGTAACCTCTAGTTGGAGGATGGTGAACAACATTAGAGTAACTAGAATCATGTTCTAGTTGGAGGATGGTGAACAACATTAGTAACTACATGGTTTTTGTGATATAGTTTCTTGTGTTTTTATCCTTGCTTATATTGTTAAATTGAGTATTTTTCATTGAACTATAACTTGTATGTAACCCTTCAAAATGTAATAAATTTGTGATTATTCTTGGAATATTTTTTCTATTTCAAATTTTAGTTGATTCATTCTATGAATGATTAAACATGTGTTTATTTTCCTCTCCTTTGTATAGATATGAATGAAGAATGTTGAGTTTGGACTAAGTGATAATCCGGTAAGGGAGCTCAATAGGTACAATTGTTATAATAATTCTAGTTTCTTTAGTCCGGTTGTGAGGTTTAATGTAAAGATGTTTTCTATTTGATGGTATACCCAATTTTGGGTTGATTATGTCATGTGGTGGATATATGAGTTGAAAATTATATGTAACATATATACGAGGGTAATGTTTTAATCGTGGGAACTTTTTGGGTGTAATGTATACACCTAAAGGGTGAGTGGAATTAGCATTTGGTATTTCCACCTTGATTGTATTGTATTAGGAGGATGGGTAATTATCATTTATGGTAAATTTCACCCTAGAATATAGCTTCTTGTGATTATGTCATGAATATTCATTAATGAAGGTGTTATGAATTAACCTTGCATGAATGCATTGTTGGAGTTTTCACTCAACTTAATATACTGATTAAGTGAATTAAACATATGGGTATTATCCTAATACTAGAAGTGAGGATTGATTTGGTAGCATAATTGTTTAAAAGATACATAGAGGATTTAGGGGTAAAGGTATGAAAGAGATGTCATAGTCAATTAGGATGTGATACTATATCTCTTATGTGTTCGCTTAGTTAAACATACATACTAGAATCATGCTTGTAAATTGCATGATATTTTAAATAACACTAAATAATTCCATGGGGCTATCTTGGTATGTGAATCTTGACCTTGTGTAGATAGAAGTGTATCTCATTTAATGTTGTTTACACACACACACACACACACACACACACACACACACACACACACACACACACACACACACACACACACACATATCTAAGTTTTGGTTAATAGTATAGTATGATTCAAGTGTTTTGACTCCATGATACTTATTAGATTTTCATCCTCGTTCTCAGACATGGATTCTCCCTAGGTACTAAGCAAGGTGGTTGTGCAAATAACAACATGGGTGTGACTATGCTCAAGGGATGGTAATGAAAATATTGATTTGATAAAAAAAATGTCTAAAGTGACTTTTTCACTATTCCTCTTAAGTTAATGAGCTATAATCATCTTATACATAAAGACATCAATGGTTATAAACTAATATGTGATTTCAAATCTCTATTATATAGTTAACCCTTATAGGGGATGGTGATGCTCTCATTATTCCTTAAAAAGAGAGAGAAGATGGTTTTAGTGAGTCCCACACAAGTGTTTCAGATATTTTCACCCTCAACTAGGTTGTAATTCTACTACAATATAGGTTAATGTGACCAAGCATTCATAAAGGTAGGGATTGTGTCTTGTGAAATGCATGATTATTTATTTTGTATAGTTTGTATGGATTTGAAAGTAGGGCACATACATATGAGCCTTGTTATAACACCCTTATATTGTATTAATAAAGGCTTGATTTTGTCTTAATGTTATGGAAGTGTGTAATAGTAGTACCTTTATCATGTAACTTGGTTGATAATGGGTGCGAGACTAGTTTTGTTACATTGAGTACATAAGCATGTATAAGTGCGAGAACTAATGGTGATTTTTGTTTCTTGTGATCTATTTGAGAATGGAACCATATTAGGTTGTGTTTTAAGATTGCAAAGTGTGTTAAACATTAGTATAAATGGTTTTTAACTCGCACTAGCGACTCAGGGTTACAAAAATTCCTATAGTCATCACTTGGTAGGATATCTTGAATAATTTGCATTCATTTCAATAGGATGTGAATAAGATTTTTGACTCTGCTCTTTTAGATTAACATACAAGATCAGTTTGGACATGAAATTGGGCATTCTTAAGATGATTTCTTGTTATGAGGAATATGTTCCATTGAGAACTTGCGTGCATCTTTGGTGTTGTAATAACCTTCATGGCTCTTGATTGTAATAAGTTGATATTATGTTTAATGATTAAGGGTAAGTGGGAATTGAATGATAAGTTGTCATCTTTAATCTAATTTATTTTTAAGATCCATGAGATGCTTTCTTAGTCATGTAAGTTTAATATTAGCAAGTCTAATTAAGATTGCATGTTTTGATTTCGAAATGAGTAATGAATTTTTATTATAAAGGTTATGAAATGTTTCCCTCACTATAAGGGATTGAATATAAACCATTCTTCATGAAATAAAATATAATTAAGTAAATAAGGGGCCAAGTTTTAAATAGACTATAATTTTTAACTTTTGTTGAAGTATTCGATAGGAAAATCAGTTATGTTTATAAGTTGGTGTTATTATTACTATTATCTTTGAAAGAACAGAGAAAAAAATTGAAGTTCAATTTAAGGTGGAAATTACATTTTTATCTTGCCACCTAAGAAGTGTTAAAGTTCTTAATCTTTCACCTAAAAGTATTATAGAACTTCTAGTCATGGTTTTTATTATTTATTGACTTATGTTATTTGCTTCTTCTCATTATGTAAATCTACATTGTATTATTTTTTTCTTAAATAATATGTTTAACCATTTGTAAAAACATATTCTTTTCATACATTTTAATTATTTCAATTTCTTATAATTCTAAAATATCAATGATCTAATCAATTATATCTATTTAAGCGTTTGATATTAGTTGTAGTGAATTGTTGGAACAAAATAATGTTATTTGTAGTTAATTGTTAGTGCAAAACCAGTTACCATATCTACCCAATGTAATGTTATTGAAATTAAAATTTAGCATGTATGGACCAAGAAATATGGTTGGTTATGTCGAGGAAGTGTTGCAATCACAATCGCACCTGTCAGCAATGATAGTAATAATCGCTACATATTTGGAAATATTCTTTGCATGGGTATCATCCTTTTTCCACATCAATTTCAGAGTTTTTGTTTTTGTTTTTACGTTCACCAATTTATTAAATATTAAAAGCTGGCTTGAAAGTTCATTCGTATTTGAAATTTGTAAATATTCAGTTAACTAATAATAAAGCTTCTTCCCATGTCTAACTTGTTGCATTTGTCTCCTTATAAATTCAATTTTTAATATTCCAATTATTTAGTTTCTCATTTTTATTTTTCTATTTAAATTTGAAAGCTATTTAGATCCCAATTTCTGGAAACGCATCCTTTTAATATGTATAGGCTAACGAGGAATCTCATTCAAATGTCGTTTTTTATTATTTAAAATATATAATACTAGATGAAGTTGACGCGTGCTAAGTTTTCATGTGAAAAATAAGCATATGCATTTTTAAAAGCTTGGAAGTTTTGTGTCCTAACATTTGGAGGCATTATTTTCAAGGACCTTAATTAATATATTATTACATTTGAATTGATGCGACACACACTAGCCTACATTTTTTAACAACTTTTCAATTAGACATTGTTTGCAGAGTAATGGCATATTGATATACTGCTTTTCTTATACAAAGCTCTCCTAATTGATGTCCCTTTCACATAATTATATCTACTGTTTTCTTCTCTTCTCCGAAATATGCAACAACAATGTAATGTAATCATATTTGAAGATTTATCACAACAACATCAATTATTTAAGGTACATAAGAAATTTCAATAAAGGGTAAAATAAAGTTTTGGAGAGAAAATATAGTTTTATTATAAGGTCAATGATCATCAATAAAAATAATCATCACAATATATGTCCAAACAATAATGTAAAGTCATTATGTCACTTGGTATAAAATATCCAAAATACATTTGATCATGGGATTCATAATATTACACCTTATTTTTAAGGATTTATTATAACGTTTAATCAATATTTGGGCCTTATTTTACATCACTACCCTTATTTATATCAATATACTAGTGTAAAAACATTCAATAAAAATTACCCATGAATGATTACATGTGTTATGTACCACATTATTAAGGTAACCCCTCTATGTGATGGGTAAAGCAAACCCAAAGAAATAGTGGAAATAGAACTAAATTAACTTCTATCAAAAAAACATTATGCTAGAACCGTAGGTGGGTTTCTCGTAGTTGTCAATGAATTTCACAATTAAGGTGAAAACTTTGTGTCTTCTCATGAACTCCAAAAACATTGCTCGATTTTCTTGAATTCACTACATATATATACGTGAAGTTTTCTCATTCCTAAGAACCCTTATGTCACCGCAACACCTTGCAAACTTTCTTAAAAAGAGAGAGTTATTAAGGGCATGTGTTATAATTTAGGCTCCATTATTACCAAATCCCATATATTTCCTACAATCTTAAAGAAAAACACCATGTATATAATAAATTTTAACAAGCAATTTATTATAATGTCATTGTCCCAATCCTTATCACTTTGAATGCTTTAATCAATGTAAGGTAAATGTTATATGTTCATATCTAAATGCTTGATATTTTCTTTTAGCATGGGGATGCTTATATGATTAATGAATTGCTTACTTTTACGAATCATCATTTCTTGTCTATCTATATATTATAAACAATCCAATCCACTAAGATATTTGTATAGTTATTGAATTCTAATTAGGACCTTGTTAGCACATATGTCCACACACAAGCATGAAAGGGTGAAAAGAAGTTATAATAACCTAAAAGTACCTAGAAAGAGTAAAAATACACACATTAAATATGAGCCAAAATCATAGTATACTTATTGTCATTGTAAGGACTATACTACATTTTCGGTAATGAGGCCACAAACTCAAGGAAATAAGGGAAAGGAGAGAAAAAATAGGAAGGACAAGAAAAAATGTGAAAGATGAAGGAAATAAGGCCCATGATATTTTATAACATAAAAAAATCAAAGACAATAAAATACATTAGCAAGAGGCAAATTTAGCCCAATAATAGATAAACATGTGCAAAAACACTCGAACAAAAATAAATGACTAGTCAAGTACCAAAATTAGGCCTCTGCATAACATACCACTTTGATATGTGTGTATTTTTTCATATATATCATAAACAGATAGACAAGTGGATACATAAGAAGTTCCCTACATTGTATGCAACTCTATTGTGAGTTCCCAAAGTTAGTATTTATACTTACCTAAATAATCACAAATGACATTATAAAATTAATCTTTTACATTTATCTCATCTTGTTAATCATTGTACATTTAAATACCTAATTTATAAACACATTTTACTCAATTAGCATTTTTGGCCTATTATTCACAATTGTTACTCATCATTAACAAGTCAAAATATTAGTCAAAAGTGTACTCTATGAATATATAACATGTATATTTGGACAACTAGACATTATCTCTAACCGAAAAAATGTAATTTACACCTCACCAAGATAGGTTTCCACATATCCAATAAACAACAAACAAAAAAGCATCGATACGCCAATAGCCACATTTTCAAAATAGAAAGTTGGATCGATGCCAAAACAAGTCGCTTGAAGATAAATTAGGAACTCGATCTCTTGTCATGCCTTTTGGTAAGTATTCATGCCAAAAATAGTCTCCAATCTGCCATGCCAATGAAACAGGTTGATGCTAAAGAATGTTGATTAACTAAAATTTGAAATATGTGCGATTAATCTAACTAGGAACTTGATAAATAACATTACTAAAATGATGTAAATAACAGCTAAATAAATAAAAAAGTGACCCAAGCAACTAGGCTAATGAAAATAGAAACCCTAATATGAAAAGAGGGGTTGGAAGGAGCTTAGCTAATTCGTAGACTGATCGGGCTTTGTCCTAAAATAGACTGAATATTGTGGAAGCATGAAAAAACATGCAGAGGTCCCAAAAAGACCAGATCTGAATTGTTTGGGCTGGGTGAGGTGCCTAGGAGAGGATCAAGGTACCTTTGGGTGCCCTAGTTTGTGTTATGGGCAACTTGATGCGTGCATGCGGTCCATAAACCATCTTTGCGAGGGTTGGATAATGATGTGAATCCTCGCTACCTTTCACGTATAAATCATTTCTCCGTGTCGAATGTCTCCAATGATTAGTGATGAAGAATATACCGAAAGACCCCAAAATAAGCAACAAACCCTAAAAAATAAAGATGCATATGAAGGGTTCAGACTATCCTCCTACGGTTGCCACAATGTTGGACTTAATAATTGAACGTTACACTACATCTCAGACCTGATGTAGTTCTATGTGCAAGTGTGTGCAATCATGCCCTAGGTGCTCTTGTGTTAGTCACACTTTATGAAAGTAGCGAGCAATAACTATGTGTAGAAAAACGTAATAGAATGTTGGATCAATAGAATAAACTTTCCTCATATACGAGTGTGATGCAGATGAACCATCCTTGTGCCTTGTGATGGAGCTAGATGGATGTAAATGGAGCCTTTGATGGATGCAACCTTAGGTGATGATAGTAGTTCTTAGTGTTTTGTCCTTCATTATGGTCACATTTTATATTTATATGGTTCTCTTGTTCTAATTTCATAATTAACCCGAAAAGGCCAACCACAAGAAAGATAAAGTGTTCAAATGGCTAGAAAGTTCCCAAAAAGTGGTGAGAAAGTGGGAAAAGGATTAAAGCACCTCAACTGGGACTAGGGTGCCCGTTGGTGCCCTAGTACTAGCCTCGGGGCGCCCTTGTTGAGGCTAAAATGATGGGAAATGATGAAAACAAAGTGGGAAAGTATGAGTGAAGGTCGAAATGATGATAGAAAAAAAAGTAAAATGGACAAAAGATGGGGGTTAATTAGTACTTTCTTTACTCAAAAACCATATGAATAGTAGTATGATTTTGTGTTTACATTTGCCCCCACTTTATGTTGGTGAGCGTAAATCTCGGTGACATAAAGTAGATAGATATGCATACCGATGTCCATGAATATTGTAGTAGAAAATGCGTTGAAGAACTAGTCAAAGCGTGGAATGAAAAAAAGATGATGGAGCTTGGAAACTAAAGATGAAAAAGTGTAAAAAAGTGATGAGAGTGAACTTAGGCGAAAACGCTTTTGTGTAGTTATCGCATAGTGTGGTATACCTACATGAAAATGTGATGTGTGTGCTACAGTGTGTTGCCACATAGTGTTATTGTCATTTTGTTTCCCTATTGTTGTAGTTTTTGTTATTGACTACTTGTTTCTCATACGGTTAGACCTGCAAGGAGAAGACGATCAAGAAGTTAAATATGCATGTATATATGTAAAAGACACATGTATATGTATGTAAAAGTATGTAAATGTAAAATATGCAAATGAAAAATGGAACATGTACACCTAATGCATGTCGAGAGAAAAGGGTGTAAAAAGAGGATATCTTGTCTGGGGTTTTGAGTGTTTTGAAGTCATAGGCTAAAGAAGTGTATGGAGAAAGATGCATTATTCTCTAACTTATAACTAATTCCCTAAATATGTGAAGAGGTATTTTTATTGCCTAGTTTTTGGGTGATTTGACACCACTAGCTGAAGTAGTGTAGGGAGACACACCCACTGTAACCTCCAAGCCTCTAAATGCTTCCCATATTGCTTAAGTACACCATGTCCTATGAAATTTTTGTGTATGAGGTTCATAAACTGGTCTCGATCCCACTCAATGTATAATCCCACAATTCCAAGGGAGGAAAATAAACTAAATTTTACCCATAATGCCAAGTATGGAAACTAAATTGACTATACCCACAATGCCAAGGGCATAAACTGAACTGATTGTACCCATAATGCCGAGGAAGAAAGCTGAAATGACTGTATTGGTGTAGAAGCATTGTGTAGTATGTAAAACCCCAAATGATGCCCCCTCTTTGGGGAGCATGCAACGTCACTGATAGGAGAATGTTGCCCCAAATGAGCACCATCCGCATGAAATCTATAACACTGCCTTATAAGGGGAAAGAAAAGGGCTTAATAGAAACCAAGGCGTGCAAAAACAATAGGCTAGTTAAAGACAAGTGTTAATATGAACAAACATACGGTGTAAGCTATGCAAGCAAAGTGAATAAGCTACCAAGCAATGTAGTAATGTAAACATGTAATAAGACAAAGTAAGACACACAAAGAGAGATACAAATATGGGACATCACTCACGATGTCGTAAGACACACAAGGCCATCATGGTTGTATATAAAAACAAGTGTGCATACCAAACAAAGGGCAAGGCTCACATATAATAACAATCAATAGACAAACAAGTAAAAAAATAGATAGCCATGGAAGTGAATAATCCTACAAAAAAAATTTCACATGAAGAACCCATTATCATGTTAGAAATATAACACATATGTCAAAAGCGTGTATAAGTATGTAAGATAGAATGTTAAGTACAAAATGAAATAATAACACCTGTGAGAGATGAATGTGGATGCCCCAAGCAACCAATGTAGGATGGGTAGAAGGCGAGCATCATGTACCGCATGTAAGAGACCGTATCTGCGATCACCTATAAGAAAAGAAGTGAACACTCATGTGTGTATGGTATAAAAAATGGCATATAAGATAAATAAAAAGCATGTGTAATAAAGCGACCATATACAAGCAAATGAAAGAAAGAGTAAAAGAAACTAAGATATGTAACATGTGGTGGATGGATGGGATGGAATGTAAGATGAATGATAAGAGCCGTGTGCCCCCTAAGTGAATGGAAGTGTATGCAGTGAGGTTCATTTGGTTTTCCCCCTCAATAGTCAAGAATGAACTATTAACAAGAGTGTGTTATCGGGAAATGGTCAAAGTATGTGTTGTGTTTAACACGTTGTGATGAATGTGTATGTATATTCATGAGATGCGACCTAAAAATGATTTGTGCGTGAACCTTATATCCAAAGTGTATATCACATCAAGATGAACGTAAGAGTGATGATGTATCATAAAGCGTATACCACTACTAGATGAATAGATAGAATGGTGATGTAGCATAAAGCGTATACCACTACATGACGAAGGAATAGGTGACCATGTAGCCTAAAGCATATGTCACTAACTAGGAATGTCGCATGAAGATGAACGTATATAATGAGGATAAGGTCCATTTGATTTGTAAACCCTCGAAGTCGAGTATGTATCTAAGAACTAAAGTATGTCATAGGGTAGTGAGTGCATCACGTAGATGACAAAATAGATGGCCATATGATGTGTAGGATGTTTTATATGAAATGTATGGGATGTAATGGAAAAATGTATAGATAGACTAATAGTGTGAAATTCACATTATGTGATGTGTATGATGAGTAGTATGTAGTGCTAGATGCAATGTGACACATGTATGATGAATACTAGCATAGTGTACTGAGATAATGTGTGGTGTATAAATGTGCAATGCAAGTATGTAATGTAGACTACAAGTGTAAAGTGCGCGTGATGTGGTATGTAAGATGAGGAGCATATAGTGTAGACCCTAAAAGTGTGATACATGTATAATGATGACTAGTATGATGTGTGATGTGTAGATGCACAAATGATATAGAATAAATGTAGAATGTATGATGTAAGATGCATGATGTGTGAATAGATGTAGTGTGTAGTAACTAATGTGCAATGTGTGGGGTTCATGTGTAGTATGCCCTCAATAGTCAAGTGTGAACCAAATCACAAGAGTGTGTCATCGGGTAATGAAAATGCTAGTATAAGTGTGATGAATATGTCAAACCTAGGATATTGATTATATGATAATGTAAATATGAGAGATAGGTTAATGCTAACATGGTGGGGGGTATTGGATTCTATGCCCCCCAAGTGTACATGAATGCATGAACTATTTAATGAAAGTGAAGGACAAAGGTCCTCCATCCAATGCATGTGGTGCCAAAAGTGTATGACCCTATTCTAATAGTGGTGGTATATGAGATAGACGTTGTGTTGGTGAATGAATTCTATGTGCATGCGATGGGTGAATATATGATGAAGACCATGGTAGAGAAAAATTTGTTGGTGATGGAGATCTGCATGATGTCGAGTGTGAAGGTGATGGACACCCACATGGAATAAACCAAGGTGGTGATCTACGCCAAGATGTAGTAATATTCCTAAAATTGGTGATGCATATTGTTTATGGTGAATCACAACACCCCGAATGTTCACACGGCTCGATGGGTTGAGACTCTCAGTGTGATTGCATAACATGGAGCTTTTCCCAAGTGTGGGACCTTGTGAATTGGAAAAGCTCTCCGGATGAAGGCCAGTTCCTATTCCTCTGTTCAGATGCACACATAAAAATGCAGAGGATTTACTCAAAAACCTAATCTAACTTTCCAAGGAGACAGGGTAAGAAGATGCATAAAAATAAACCTAAACTAACAAAGGTGATGCACCGAGGAATGAAGAACACCTATCTTGCCAATAAACACAAACCATAAAAATGCAATGCAAGATCATGCACAGATAACCAAATTTGCAGTGAAAGATTAGGAGGATGCAAATGAACACAGAGAGGGTTGAGAATCATCCACATACATGCATTATTTTCTCTAAAGATTGATACAATACACTACAAAATGCCAAGAGGAAAAGTTGCATTATAGTTTTAGATGGGAGGTTTGAACTCCACAAATTCACCTACCAAAGAGAAGAAGGGGGGAAAAAAAGAATGTCCAACCTTTAGAAAGAAGCCCCTCCTTACAATTTATAGGAAGAATGAGAGAGAAAAGAGAGAGGAATTCCAAATCTACCCCAACCACCTCCAAGTTGCATTTAATTCATCTCATTATGGCGGTAGGTGAGGACCTTAGCAAACCCAAAAATGGCGAATTGTATTTTGAATTTTTGAAGAACTGTTTCTCACCCAATTAAAGGACAGAGGACCTTGTAAGATTTATGAAAAGTCCAACCTTGCGTGAATCTGAGCTCCCTGTGAAAAGTTATGGCCATCTGAATATCTGCGCTGGGTTTGCTTCCTGTCGGGGTGTCAATGCTCAAAATTTTGTGCCTCCTAAAGATGCACCTCGGCACATCCATCCTTATGTCAACATACTCTTACGTGCGCCATAGGTACTGAAAATTCCATGTCGACACTTTGTGCTTTGCGCCTCCAACCTGCGCCATGGCGCGAATTTTTGTATGTCAACATCTTCTTACCTGCGCCATGGGCGCATCCATTTTCATGTCGACATCCTTTTTCCTGTGCCCTTAACCTGCACCAGGGCACATCCATTTTCATTTTGACATCCTTTTTCTGCACCCTTAACCTGCGGGTGATGCAATAAATGTCGGGGTCTGAGTTTCTTTGATTTTCATATTCTTCTGTTTGTCTATATCTACCCGGGGGAAGATATATACAACACATATGTGTAGAACTAGAAGAGCGGTGAGGTCATGTAAACAATGTGTAAGTAGGAAAACTAGGAGTAGATTGTGCTTTGAGTAATATGGAATGTAATGTGATAGATGATGCGGGTGGTGTGCTAACCGATGTACAAGGAGATGGCGACCATGGAGAACATGGAGGAACACCATAAATAGAAATAACCTAATTGTTATGGATGAATTTAACTCTCAAATGATTCATAGAGATAATAGATTAAGACCGACGAATCCAGTTAAGACCAAGAAGCATGTCACACCCATTGACCGTGTGTTTCTAATGAGGACAGGAACAAACATAGTAAGAGGACCAAGTGTAACATAGAGTTGGAAAAAACCAAAGGGTTTTTCAAATGGTATTCAATTTACGATGGAGGTGTTATCAATGAATCAGAGCACCTCTCGATTTCTTAGCATGTGAATTTGTTAAGGCACGTTGTGTGATTGTGTAACATGGGTACCATCTCTCAAGTTGTGGGACTTGCTACTTGATATGGACTTCAGAGAAGGTTGGTTCCTCTTCCTAATCTAATGCAATAGCTAACTCTAGTGAAGGGAAATATACTAACTACTCCTAACCTATGAATTCTAAGGGACCATGCAAGATAAATAACATGAAATGAAATAAATCTACACTAAAAGAGGTGATGCACCAAGAGAAGGGTGTGGGAAAGCTCTCCAATGTGTGAAAATGAAGGAAAATGTAAAACAAAGGGTAAAATAATACCAAAATCCAACCACAACATCCAAAAAAACACTTTCATAGAAGCACAATAGTAATAGACCCTACAAGAAGCATAAAATAGACACAAAACACTTACAACTGAAATAGAGAGGCAAGAGAATGCAAAAAACACAAAAAGGGAAGGAAATATCCACGAATCTCGAGTCTATTGCTTCATTAATATGCACAGTTCATTTCATTACAAGAGAAAGGACTAAATCATCATGCAAGAAGTCCAAAATGAAGGCATGCAACACATTGGTGTTCCAAAACTATTTTGACAAAGTTTTGTTATAAGAAAAATCTCCCTTTCAAATGAGAGGGCACATAAATTTATAGAAAAAGAGGGAGAAGAGAGAGAAGTTGTAAAACTCATATTTCCCCTTCCACATACTTGCAAAGTACCAAAAGTGGGTGAAAATCATGATGGGTAACCTACAAGAGTCACATCCCATGTTATCTTGTAACTTGTAGCAAAATAAAATGGTTGCTCATTCTTATTAAATGCCATTTCAACCACCTTGAAGTCATTATTTCAAATTGGGCTCATTTTCTCGTGATTTTCACCATAAAAACTTCATCAATACTTCAATTTTTTTATCTTTGAGTGTAGATCTAGGATCTAAGATTCTAAAGAGTGGAATTTTACGTAATTTCATTAAGAAATGTAAAAGTTATGGCCTTTCGAGTGTGATAAGCTATTTATGTTTTCATGGGCTTACCTTCCTTCTTATAAGATTGCGCATTTAAAGAAAAGTGGTTGGGAGCAATAATTTTAAATTTGTCCCCCTTTCCAATGTTTTTTGCATATTTTAACAACTAGGGTACTTTAAAATTATGGTGGGACCCACCGATTTACGTATGTTTATTAGAGGAGGAGGTTGAGTGTTTTAATTTTTTTGTTTGGGACTAGTTGGGTCGCCGAGCTAACACCCCCTTTTGACCACCGAGCTCCCTCTTCTAACTCCCGAGCTCCATGTCCTAGTATTACCCGCCAAATCAATGTTCACATCTGCATTAACCACTAACTTCATCATGGAGACCCCACTTTAATGCCATGCGAATATCCTTGTGTTCATGGGAACTCACTATTGTCACGCAATAGCTCCATAAGGGTCAAGTTCTTTCGACCGGCCTATTGACCGCATTAACTTTACGCTGGCCCAAATGCCCTGGTGAGCTCGGGATCTCGCCTCTAACTCAACACTTCCCCGTAGCACACTAACTCTCATTCCCTCCAAAGTTCATTCATGCTTTTCTCAACCGATGCACCCACTTTGGGTGCTTTCTACCCTCCCCTCTCCCCATGGATCCATAGTTTTCTATGAGCCCTCAAATCATCCCGCATTGAGGCCTTTCACAACCTCACCTCTGGGCCCTCAACTTGACCCATATTCACACTCTTCACATTTAGGGAAAAAGTGGGGATTTGGAGAACCCAAGGCCCAAGTTTGCCTGCAATGTGTATGTGCCGATTTCTAGACCTTTCCACCGAGCTCCTTGTAGTGTGGGGTTCGTGATATTTTGAGGCACACTCGGCCAACGTTTATGTGGGCCTATTGGGACCCGATATTATGACTTTTCCATCGATGTGTCCTCGTTGTGAACTCTCGGGGCTCATCAAGTTGGCTTGGCGAGCTAGTGCCATTTCTTCACCAATTTTCACAAATTTTTCCCCATGTGCATTGTGTTCATTGCATCAACATGCATGGATTTCCCAAACCGATCTCGACCTCCATGCAATAAAAATGACTCAGCCTTCTCACTACACACACTAATCATGGTGTCAAGCTTGCCATTTTTGTGAAGAGCTAAGCTACCATAACATGATGCACTAGCTAAGTACACTTTGCAATGGTTCGCCATAAATCTCTAAATAACTCGACGTTCATGCATGAGCTTGATCTTACAATGCACCAAATCAATCACCCAAAGAATGTATCGAGACATCTTCCTAATATCTTAGCCTTCCTGTAACATCTCGGTGGCCATTATAATGTAGAACTAGACCGACCCTACAATTTGTAGTTTGGTGAACTTGGTAACAACTCACCTTTACTGTCTAGACCCGATCTCAATTCAGTGGTGCAACTACCTCGATCCCCTTGCTATCTCACTAGGGGTGTTCTTCTATCATATTTTTCTATCTAATAATCAGCTCACTCACCATGATTAATGTCAAACTAGCTCGGTCCTCATAACTTAGCTCACCAAGTTAGGGCAACTCACCCGCTAGCTCGGTGATCTTGCTTAGGGGCCAAAGGGAAATATTTTGATTTTTCCACTTCTTCCATATTTTTGGATTTCTGGTGCCCCAAGGCTATGTGAAGATTTTTAGAGTGCTCATGTGCTAGTTATCTTATTTTTTCAAATTTTTGTTGCATTCAAGCCCTAGTGCTCTCTTCCTCAACCCGAATAAAACTCAAACTTCATGAAAACCTAGAAGAGAAAAAATCCTTTGATGGCTTCCAACCTTCCTAAATATCTTTTTGATTCCCCAAAATAATGAAACATGCCTGCATGCTCCGGATTAACCAAAGTGGGCCCCCAACAATTAGTTCAATGCAATACTCCCCAAGTTGTCCATTTTCACCTAGAGGTGAAAATGTATAACAATTTTCTCGACTCATAGGGCCATCTTCCTGTTAGATGGTCTTTGACTAGTGACCTGCATGCTTATCCATTAGGCAAGGAGTCTCTCTTGATCATCCCAAGCTGATTTGAACTGAAAAACTCTACCCCTAAGAAACTTGAACTCTACATGAGGCTTGCACTGCTATTTACGTTTCCAGTCCATAGTAAAAATATTCAAATAATAATAATTTTATGATGAGTTGAAAATTGTGTCAAAATCAAAATTTCACCTCTTCCCGTAGGTATAATTCTTCACACCGAAAAGGGAATTTGGGGTTCTCTAAAAATTGATTTCTTGCCAATATTTGAAGCACAAGTTATTGATAGTTCCTTGGAAAACATGAAGCATTGCAACTTCGGAGCACACGTTGACTTGGAGACATACTAGAACTACTTAAAATATGATTTTACCTTATTATGGGCTACTTAAACACCGCTTTGAAAGGCTAGAGCTATTCACACACTTTGGTTAGGATTCTTGCAAACTCATAACACTTCCATCTCTACCACACCACACCACAATTTGCCCCAAAAATTATTTTTCTAATTCAAGGAGGGGCATGAGAAACTCATCTACTAATCTCAAGGAGTGAAGGAAAGAAAACATAGAAATATGCTCCTTATCCTGATTTTAGTTGCTTTTTCTTGAGGATAACATCTCATTACTTGAAACTATGAGCTTCTTACTATAATTTTATCTTTCCGAAGCATAGTAAACTGTACAAAGAGAACACTAGAAGCAATAGAACATGTGCCCAAGGCACTTATGGAAATTGAAACCTACTCTAACAACAAGACAATGTGCACAAGCACTTAAAGGAATGAAAATCCTAAACTAATATGTACAAGGGTGAGAATTATTTCTTTCAATAACAACACTTGAGGTGGATCCCATTGACTAGAATATGTAGTTCTTCACCATCCAACTTGGCTAGTCAGAGATCATTGCTACTCTTGCACTCTGTGATCATGTAGGGACCACTCTATATAGCATAAAATTTGAAATGCTTTCCCGGTTCCTCCCTATCTAAATTCCATTTTAGCACCAAGTCTCCTTCTTGGAATATTTTGGCCTTATATTTCTTGTCAAATCTCCTCTTGATCAATGCTTGATCTTTCTCCATGGTTTGCATTGCATGCTCTCTTAGCTCTTCTAACTCCATGAGCTTTGCATACCTGACTTCCATAGGCTCAAACTTTGATAATTCTAACTACTTGAGAAGCTTCAATGCTGGAAATTCAAGTGATATAGGAAGCCTTACCTCCCTTTCGTAGACTAGCTTGTATGTATAACTACCTTTGGACCTCTTTGGTGTTATCTTATTAGTCTATAAAGATGATTTGAGATTTGTGTGCTAGGTCCTATGGTTTTCATCAAGAGTCCTTCTTATGATTCTCAAGAAGTTCTTGTTTGTGGACTCTGCTTGCCCATTACCCTAGGGGTAATAGTTAGATGAAGTGCTGAGATATATTCCATTTCTAACAACCCACTTAGTGATCTTTGTGCCAAGAAATTCCAGAGAATTGTCTAATATAGTAGTAGCGGGACACCAAATCTAGTCACTATCCCCTCATAGAAGTCTAAGATGTTAAACTCATTTTCCTCTTTGAGTGCTACTACTTCGGTCTACTTGGTGAAGTAATCTATTTCTGTTAGGATCCACTTGTGACCTTGGCTTGAGTTTGGATTGATGACCCCAATGAATTCTAATCCCCACTATATGAATGGTTGATCAACTGAAATTGGGTGGAGTGGTAGTGCTGCTAGCTTTTCCTTGCATGTGAAGAATGAACATTTCTTGCACTTCTTGATCCATGTATAATAGTCACTAAACATTGTGGGCCAATAGTAACTAACTTTCATGATCTTGAGAGATGTTACTCATGGAGAAAAGTGGCTCCCGCTTTTCCATCATGGACCTCATGCAACACCTTTTCAATCTGATCTATTGGAACACATATTAGGAGAGCTTTTTTCACATCCTTATTAAAAAAGATGCTATCAATGAGAGAGTAGAGAATGGATTGGAGTTTAAAATACCTTCTCTTTGCTTTTCTCAACTCTGGAGGGAATAGACCCATTTGTAGGAAGTGTGTTATATCTTGGGTCTAATATGTGGTAGGTACATCATTAGTTGGCTGCTCTTGATTGTTTTGTAGCACTAAGACAACTTCTCCTTCATTATTTAAATCAGCATGTTGATTGGATGCTAGCTTCTCACATAAACCTTTTCCATGAACCGACTTGGTCACCTTGATTTCAATATCATATTCCATCACACGAGTGATCCAACCTACCCTTTTCTCATTCAAATATTTTTTAGTAGGAAATCTTTGACCCCGACATGAGACACTAATAGCTAAATCTTATTGTTTGAGACCAAATGTCTGAACTTCTTCAAGCTTCTTATAACAGCAAGGACATGCTTCACAATGAAGGAATACCTCACTTTGTAGTATTTCAAGATTTGACTGAAGAATGCTATGAGCTGCTATTATCCCTCTTTATTCAGTTGTACAAAAATGGTTGAGATTTTATCTAAACCACCAAAGGCATAGAGGATGAAATCTTTCAAAAAATATGGGTTTATGAGAGTTGGAGCTTGAGATATTGCATGTTTGATAGCCTCAAAACTCTCTTTTCCTCTATTATCCATTTGAATGTCATAATATTCCTTAACATCATTGTTAATGGCTTATAAGAGTTGAAAAATTAGGGACAAACATGTGGAAAAAATTGATCCTAAAAAGTTCAAGAGCCTTCTTGTGACTAGGAAAAAGGAAGTTCTGGATAGGTTCAAATCTTTTAGTATCAATGGTTAGTCCTTATTTTGAAACAATGTGGCCAAATATTTTTCCTTCGTGTGCCAAAATATAATTTTTTTGGGATTTAAGGATACTTCAAACTTTGCACCTTTAGAAAACTTTCCGAGGTGATAAAGGTGATTTTCTACATTCTTTGAAAACACGGTGATGTCATCAAGATAAATAAGAACCATCTTGTTAATTATTCCTTTGAATTCCATATCCTTTTCTCTTTGGAAAGTAGCTCTGGCATTTGATAGTCCAAAAATAATCTTCTTATAAGCATATGTGCCCCATTTTGAGGTGAAGGTTGTTTTGAATTGATCATCCTCTTTCACCATTATATGATTATAGCTTGAGTAGCCATCTAACAATGAAAATATCTCCGAACTAGCTACTACTTGCAATATTTTCTCCATGGAAGGAAGTGGGTAATGATCTTTGAGAGAAGCTCTATTTAGATCCCAGAAATCCACACACAATCTAATTTCTCCGTTTCTCTTTCTATACTGGCACCAAATTTTCTACCCAACTTGAGTGTTTGATAGGAAAGATGATGTTATCCTCTATGAGTTTATTCAATTCCTTCCTATGAGAGGCTCAATATGAGAATATACCGATCTTTGCTTCTGTCTAATGGGCTTGGATTTTGGATCCATCTCGATGGTATGATGTGCCAATCTTGGATCAAATCAAATCCTTATAACTCCATGCAAAGATATCTGGAAATTCTTGGCAAAGTTGGATAAAATCATATTTCTCTTGTTGAGTACTCACCTTGCCAACTGGAGAAATTTTTCTTTCCAATTGTAATTACTTCCAAATCTTCACCCTTGACTTGAATATTTGATTTCTCTTTTCGAATTGGTCATTGGGGTTGAAGATTGACTCCAAATTTTCTAAGCCTTTTAGGAGTTTGTTTGTCCTCAATTGAACCACTTGATCACCATATTGTTGCTCCAATCTATCTTGATTTATAGAAGAGAACTCGGATTCTTCTTACAATAAATTGATGATTTGTTTATTTTTTCAAAACTTACTTACTAGCTGGTGTTGTTTTCCAAAACAACAAGTCTTAAAACCACTTTGATATGAGGTTGAGTTCTATCTCTTTTAATATTATCAACAATGTCAAACGATGCCCCAATTACTACAAGATTATCTCGTAAAATCATTCTTCTTCCTTGGGATGGAATTAATGTTGAATGCCTCAAAGTCTTCGATGAGATCCCATACCCAGTTCTTTTAGCTCCTTAGAAGATTATTCTTAGTAGTGTTGATCCCTCTAACTTGATTTACAACCAACTTACTATCTTTAAACACTTGTAAGTTCTTAATACCCTTTTTCCTTTCCCAATGAAATCCATGGATCAATGCCTCATACTCGGTTGAATTGTTTGAACAATGAATTAAAAGTGAAAAAATGAGTAGTATTTTATACCTTGTGGTGACATAATCATTGATCCTCCTCCAACACTATTCTACTCCTTGAACCATCAAATAATAGTTGTCATATTGTTTTTTCGTCTTTATCATCCACTTGGTGATGCTAGGGAGAGGTATATCCTCTTCATGCAAGAAATATATTCCCAACTCAACTTCTTCCATTTCCTTGTAAGGATAAAAATCATGTTATTTTTTCCCATTCATCAAGAGTTAAATTTGGAATGCATCCAACCTTGGTATTTGTCTCTGGGGTGCTTGGGAAGTCTTCTTGATCAAAACTTGAGCAATTGGAATTGATTGGGCTTGGTACATATGGCTTAATATGGAAGTTTGCAATAGGTTCAAATATGATTGTAGCCTTAGCTTTGTACCTTGTTCTGAAGAGCATATGTGACCAATAAGCGGACAAGTAGCCTCCAATTTTAGTGGTGAAGTCCCTTGACATGCACTGAGTAAAGAGTGGTGGCAAGTCAATTTTTGATACATCTTGTAAGACTATGACATTTGGGCATGCATACAGTGTAAGTTTAAATCCTTTGATTACTACTCGACTATTCCCATTTTTGTCCCATCAAGTTGCACTACGTTTTTTAACACAGCTCATACTTAATAGCCAATTGACTAACTCTTTTTGTGCATCACAGAACTACTTGCTCCTGAATCAATCATGCAATTGTGTACAAGATTGATCCCAATAATTAGAGATATATATAATGGAGGAGGATTTATATTTTTACCTTTTTGACTTCCTTTACCTCCCTCTTGTTTAGAAACATTGGTGATCACCTTCTCTTGATCTTTAGATGGATCATTTGATATGGACCAATTTTCCATGGCTACTTGTAATAGATCTCTTTGTCTTAAGATAGCTACGACTCCCACATTGAGATGTTTAAATTTGTTTTCTTCATTTGATCTATGATATTGAAAGGATATGAACTATGTTTTTGTTGTCACTTTCTTGGCACAACTTTCTCTTGCACATGGGTTGCTACAATTTGTACATGCGGCTGGTCTAGAATGTGGTTTGGGTTAATTCTACACATTTAGAGTTGCACTTGGATTGCTAACCACTTGTAGAGTGAAAAAAGATGAGAAGTACTTATATTGGATGATTATCCTTCCTCTAAATTCCTCTTTTTAGACCTTTAGTTAGTTGCCACACCTTGAAAAGGATCTTGATTTATGCCACAAAAATCATCTTTCCAATTCACAAGCATAGTTTCACTTGGAGTTGCTTCTTGAGTAGTTGATTTCTGCTAATTTTATTCTTGATTTGTTTCTTGAGGCACACCCACTTTTCTCACCATCAATGCTTGATTCAGAGAACCATTGAAACATGTTTCCTAATTGTGAGGTTGATTACATGGGAAGCACCATTCATACTCTTGTGCCATGTTGTTTTGAGTTAGAACCAAGGCCCTAGATGTAGAGGTAGTATTAGGATTATAAGGCTGAAATGACATGTTAGTAGGAGGTTGTCCTTGGTTCTAGTTAGTATATTGGGCATGTGGTCTATTAAGTTGATATGAAGGTCTATTGGGTCGGGCTTGAGGTTGATATGATCTGCAAGTTTGATCTTTTTACCTCCCGATTGTTACCAATTCATTGCCTAAGTTTTACAATTGTTTCATGACCTCTTGGAGCTCATTTGAGGTGCTAGGAGAAGAAGTAGAAGCTTCATTATAATTCTAATTTTTTGGGGTAGGAATGGGAGCTAATGTAGGTTCCTAACTAGAACTTGGATTCCCATTTCCGATAAAGAGCTATAAGTGGCCTAGGTGCAAGTTTACTGGATTGAATTAAACAATTATTTTCTCTAATAGCTATGACATAAGTTGCGGGTAATGTTGTACCCCCATGGGCTGTATCATCATAGCTATATTAGAATTTAGGAAATAGAGAAAAACACCTTAGTTATTAGCCATGATGATAATTGGAATCCTATCCCATGTCCTTTGCAATCGAAGTTGAAATTAGCCATTTACTCATTTGGTGCCCTCTTGATTGTAGTTAATTGCTCTAACAGAGATAAGTTGTCTGCTTTTTCCCAAACTGGCCACAAAGAGTTGTGCACAATTGATCCTACCCTAGGCTTCTAAACCATTGCAAAGCTTTTCCTTTGAAAGAAGAAGCCAACAGTTTCACTACTACATCCATTTTAGTAACCTCATGTATAACACAAACATTTTCAATGTCTTGAATGTGATCAATCGAGAGTTGTGTGGTTTTTCCAGTGAAATGTGGGATGTTCTTCAATGTTTCCATGGGAATTGGGTTTTGTGCATTGAGAGAAAGTGGGTTGCTTCCCGTAAAATTGACAAAAGGATTTTGTGGTGGTTGATGAGCCATTTTGATTGGTCTGAGAACTCTAGTTGATTGAATAAATGGCCTACCAGGTGGAGGTGTTGACAATGTTCTATTTAGTGGAGATGGAGATCTTTGAAATCTTCTTCCTCTTCTTTCTCTTCCTAGAGATAACTATAAGTATTCAAAAATTCCTTCTTCTTGTTTTTGACTTGGTTTGGAATCTTCTCATGAACTTGAACCACTAATACTTCTAAAACCATTGAAATCTACCCCTTAGAGTCACCAAATGTGTTGCTACAAAGCATCTAAAGGCTGGAATTTACAACAAGAGAACACCAATCTTGCTGCAATAAAAATAAATCTTTCCTTGTTTTCCCACAAGGCGTGCTAGAACTGTTATCACCAAATCATATTACCCTCTGATTGATTAGCATGTGAGTTATGGGACTTGCTAATGTGAGATGGACCTTCGAGAGAAGGTTGGTTCCTCTTCCTAATCTAATGCAAAAACTAACTCTAGTGAAGGGAAATATACTAACTAATCCTAACCTATGAATTCCAAGGGACCAGGGAGAGATAAATAGCATGAAAATGAAATAAATCTACACTAAAAGAGGTGATGCACCAAGAGAAGGGTGTGGGAAATCTCTCCAATGTGTGAAAATGAAAGAAAATGTAGAACAAAAAGGGTAAAACAATACCACAGTCCAACCACAACATCCAAACCAAAAATTTCATGGAAGAACATCAATAATAGACCCCTGTAAGAAACATCAAATAGACACAAAAACCTTACTTGACTGAAATAGAGAGGCAAGAGAATGCAACACACACAAACAAGGGAAGGAAACATCCACAAATATGAGTCTATTTCTTCATTAATATGCATAGTTCATTTCATTACAAGAGAAATGTCTATATCATCATGCAAGAAGTCCAAAATGAAGGCTTGCAGCATATTGGCATTCCAAAATTGTTTTGATAGAATTTTGTTACAAGACCAATCCCTCCTCTCAAATGAGAGGGCACTTAAATTTATAGAAAAAGAGGGAGAAGAGAGAGAAGTTTTCAAACTCGGATTTCCCCTTCCACCTACTTGAAAAGTACCAAAATTGGGTGAAAATCATGATGGGAAACCTAAAAGATCCATCCCATGTTGTCTTGTAACTTGCAACAAAAAGAAAATGGTTGCCCATGTTTATTAAATGCCATTTCAACCGCCTAGAAGTCATTGTTTCAAACTACGCTCACTTTCTACAATTTTCACCATCAAAACTCCATTGATCATTCATTTTTTTAATTTTTAAGTGTATATCTTAGATCCACAATTCCAACAAGTCCAATTTTGTTCGATTTTGTTAAGAAATGTAAAAGTTATAGCTTTCGAGTGTGATAAGCTATTTATGTTTTCACTAGTTTTCCTTCTTTCTTATGGGACTATGCATTTAAAAAAAGTGGTGGGAGCAATAATTTTAATTTTTCCCCATTCCAATGTTTTTTACATCTTTTAATAACCAAGTCATTATAAAATTATGGTGGGACCCATTTATTTCTACATGTTTATTGGAGGAGGAGGTTGAGTGTTTTAATTTTTTGTGTTTAGGGCTAGCTCGCCAATTGGCTCACCGAGTGGCACACCCTTTTACCACCCAAGCTCCCTCTTCTAACTCTTGAGCTCCATGTCTTGGTCTTACCCACCAAATTAATGTTCACATCGACATTGACCGTTGTATTCTTCACCAAGACCTTGCTTCAATGCCATGTAGATATCCTTGTATTGTGGGGAATTTGTTATCATTGTGTATTAAATCCATAAGGGTTTGGTTCTTCCGGTGGGCCTATTGATCGCATTAAATTTGAGTTGGCCCAAATACCCTGGTGAGCTCATAATCTCCACCTCTAACTCAACACTTCCCGTAACACACTAAATATCCTACCGCCAAAGTTCTGTCATCATTTTTCGGTCGATGCGGTCGTTTTGAGTGCTTTATACACCCTTGAAAATATTTCGGGTTCCATGAGCCCTCAAATTTCCTACATCAAGGCATTCAAAACCTTACCCCAGGACCACAACTCAATCCATCTCTGCACTCTTTTCATTTTGGAAAATGCGGGATTTGGCAAACCCGAGGCCCGAGTTCACACGGACCGTGTGTGTGTGCGATTTTCAACCTTACCACCAAGCTCCTTGTAGTGCGGGGTTTGCGGTATTTCAAGGAACACTCAGCCCAATTTCATGTGGGTCTATTAGGACCTGATCTTATGAATTTTCCACTGATGCATCCACGTTATGAACTCACTAGGGATCAGTGAGCCATTGCCATTTCTCCACTAATTTTTGCTAAGTTTTACCCATGTGCATTGTGTTCATTGCATCAACATTCCCGCATCTCCTGAACTAAGATTGACCTCTGTGTAATGAAAATGACTTGGCCTTCCCACCGCACACACCGATCATGGTGTTGAGCTTTCCATTTTCATGAGGAGCCGAGCTACCATAGCCCGATGCACTAGCCAAGTTCCCTTTGTAATGGTTCACCATGAATATCCAAACAATTCCTCATGCACGAGATCAATCCTACAACGCACCGAATCACCCACCCATAAATGTGTGAGTCATCCACCTACTATCTCATCCTTGATGTAATATCTTGGTGGCCATTGCAATGCAAAACTAGATCGGCCCTACAATTTGTAGTTTGGTGAACTCGAAACAACCCGCCCTTAGTGTCTATACCCGAGCTCAATTCGGTGGTGCAACTACCTCGATCATCTCCTTACTAGCTCGCCATGGGTGTTCTTCCATCAACTTATTCTATCCGATAATCATCTCGCTCACTATGATTGACGTCAAACCAGCTCAGTTCCCATAACTCATCTCGTCGAGCTAGGGAAACTTACCCGCTAGCTCGGTGAGCTCACCAGGGGCCAAAGGAAACCTTTTGATTTTTTCCACTTCCTCCATATTTTTTACAAATATTTTGGATTCCCTAGTGCCCCAAGGCTATGCGAGGATGTTCAGTGCTCCTCTGCCAGTTATCATATTTTTTTAGTTTTTTGTTGCATGTGGCCCCAATGCTCTCTTCCTCAACCCGAATAAAATTCAAATTTCATGAAAACCTAGAAGAGTAATAAAATCCTCTAATGGCTTCTAACCTTCCTAAAGACCTTGTTGATCCCCCAAAACACTTAAAAATGCATGCATGCTCCAGATTAACAAAGTGGGCTCCCTATAATTAGTTCAATACAAGACTCCCCAAGTTGTCCATTTTTTCTTGGGGGTGAAAATGGATAACAAGAGGATAACTGATAGCCTTAAGGAGTGACATGTAACATGAACTAATGGGCCATGATGGATCAACCTTAGTGTTATTGATAGGAGGAACTGAATCAATGCATGCCTTAATATGTAAGTGATTAGATGTGAAATTTGCATGATAATCATGGTTAAAGAAAGAGATGAGTGGTGGTGAAGCGTTAGTATGTGCAACTAAGAATTCAAGAGCCCCGATGAAGGAGAGGGAATTACGTGATATACGTGATTATCTCATGAGTTATTTACATTTATATCATGATTGGGTAGTGGGTTATTAAATATTTTGAGCTTATGATTCTAATTGATAGGTGGAAATTTGTAGATTCTGGAAGCTCAATTTGAACCTTGTTAATCAAACCTTGGATGAGAAATCATAGTCAAAAGAAATGATCGAAATCATAGTCAAAAGAAATGATCGGTGGAATATTTGACACATTGATGATAGTCACAATGGTAATTTTCATCAAAGTTACGTCCTTTTGGTTGAGATGGATCAACTTCAGAGGGGCGGGTAATGTAATGAGGTTACTATCAACTAGTTGTGGCAACAAAATTTGTGGAGGGATGCTAAACCTAGAGAATCTACGCCTAAATGGTTGTGATTGTAGTTTTCACTGGTGGTAGAGCTGTGTTGAAAGTGATCTTTGTATCAAAGGATTTAGTTGCAGATGGTTTGAATGTTGATTTACCTTGATGTATATTACGATGTGTGATCTTGATACTTAAGCTTACCTATAGCTAAGAGTTTGGTTTCACGCAGCTTGAGAGTATGAAAAATTTGATCAAACGAAGGAGAGGTATCAAAAATAACACTCTCCTAGAGAGGTGGAAAGAGACTTTGAATGAATAAATCTTGGAGTTCAGCATCCACAAGTATATTAGACATCTTAGCTAAGTTGTTTTTATAATGCAAGACATAATCCGACAAGTGTTCGTTAGATCCTTGTTTAAGTTGTGTAAGTTGAGCATAGGATATCTTAGAGCCAATGTTAATAGAGAAGTGAGTGAGGAAAGCATTATCCAAATGCGTGAAAGAGACTACCGAATGGACAACATAAAACCAACGCATTGCATAATCTTGTAAACTATGAGGAAAAATATTAGTGAGTATAGTGTGATCATTTGCATAGTCGAGACATGCTACATGGAAAGCTTAGAGATGCTCTTATGGGTCATCATGGCCTTTAAAAATGGGTAATTTGGGAGAGATGAAGTTAGGTGGAAATGGATAGGTAGATATAGTTGGTGCAAAAGGGGTATGTAGTAATGAAGTAGAGTCTAAATATGGGGATGCACGAGAAGTAGCGAATTAGAGCTAGTGAATTTGATTTTGTAAATCTTGATATAAATATCTTAAATCAGGAGCATTCAAGGAAGAACCAAATTACATATTAGGCATGTCAGGGTGAGTGATGGGAGTGGTAGTTGTAATAATAGGATCAAAAACATAAGTGGGCGGAGTGGAGACCATGGGAGCCAAAGAATGAGTAGGCACCAAGGTTGAAGATTCACAAGTTTTCTTAGAATTGGTTAGAGCATGTAAGACATGAGGGAGATGAGTAGGATTTTCACACAAAGATTTTCAAAAGTTGGTAATAGTGTTGAGTTGATCTTAGTCAACATTGGTTTCTTCATCATAAGACTTCTCACTATCGGACACTTCTATTTTGTGGAGAGGGACATTATGCGAATTATCCAAAGGATGGTCGATGAGCATATATAGAAGTAGGGATATCATCCATTGGTTTGAAAACCCTATGAGTGAATGAAGAAAGCTCAATATTTCCAGGACCCAAAATGACCACTACGAATGATGGGCATACGAAGAAAGGGCCTAAGGAGAAATAGTACTCAAAGTATGGATTCAATGAAATGATTAACTACAATGTGGAATATGTGTAATTAATATAACTAGGAACAATGTAAATAACAATACTAAAATGATGTAAATAACAACAAAAAAAATATAAAAATGACCCAAACAAGTAGGCTAATGAAAGTAGAAACCCTAATATAAAAAGAGGGGTTAGAAGGAGTTTAGTTGATTCGTAGACTGATTTGGATTGTGTCGTAAAATAGACGAAATATTGTGGAAGAAGGAATGAACATGCAGATGTCCCGAAAATACTAGATCTGAACTATTTGGTTGGAATGGGGTGTCTAGGAGAGGATCAGTGTGCCTGTGGGTGCCCTAGTCTACGTTCTAGATGCCCTAGTCTGTGTAGTAGTTCCAAAAAATAGCTTTATAGGGTTACATGATGATGTGAAGCCCTCTCTTCCTATCACGTATAACTCACTTCTCGTGTCAAATTTTTCACCAATGATCGGTGATGAAGAATAGACCTGCAAGACCCCAAAAAAACATCAAACCCTAAAAAAATAAAATTCAAATGAAGGGGTCGATTGGTGTCCTCGGCTACCACAATGGTGGACTTACTAATTGAGCTTTGCACTACATCTCATACCCAATTTATTTCTATGTGCAAGTGTGTGCAATCATGCCCTATGTGCTCTTGTGCTAGTCACACTTTGTAAAAGTAGTGAGTAATAACTATGTGTAGAAAAATGTAATAGAATTGAGGATGAAATAGAATAAACTTCCCTCATATGCAATGTGATGTAGATGAACCAACCTTGTGCCTTGTGATGGAGCTAGATGGATGTAAATGAATCCTTTGATGGATGCAACATTAGGTGATGCTAGTAGTTCTTAGTGCTTGGTCCTTCATTATGGTTACATAACTTTATATTTATATGGATCTATTGTTCTAATTTTATAATTAACCTCGAAAAGGCTTAACACAAGAAAGATAAAGTGTTCAAATGGTTAGAAAGTGGCCAAAAGTGGTCGGAAAGTGGGAAAAGGATCAGGGTGCCCCAATCGGGACTAGGGTGCCAGTTGACACCCCAGTACTCACCTGAGCACCCTTGTCAAGGCTAAAATGATAGGAATCGATGAAAACAGAGTGGGTAAGTATGATTTGAAGGTCGCAAATGATGACTGAAAGAAAAGTACAATGGCCAAAAGATAGGGGTTAATTTGTAATTTCTTTACTCAAAACCATATGAATAGTAGTATGAGACCGAGACTAAACAATGTCTAAAGTGCATGATTTTGTGTCTACAAATGTTTTTCTTTCGTTTCCTACACACACATGCCCGATTTTTTCCACGTAGGGTCTTCGCCAAAGCAATCACTAAATAAGAAGATGCCAAACCAAAATAGCAAACACCAATACGCAAAATACCAAACAAGATATGTGAAATGCTCTAATACCAATGAAGAATAGAGAGAGAGAGAGAGAGAGTAAATTAGATTATCTTTATTCAAGCCAAGTAGGCCAATATATACAAGAAGAAAATGGTTCCATTGAAGAAGAGGAACTGAAAAATAATTGGAGGATATGGCATGAAGGCATAACCGACAAGGTTGGTTAAACAATGTAATAAATTGATCTAACATAATCATCAACTGCATTTTCACGAACCCTAATGTATCCATCTGGGAACCCTAATAAAATCTATGTGAAACCTAATATTTTTGCTAAGCATGTGGACAATGATGAATATCCTACCAAGGAGGAAGCAGAAACCCTCGGGTTACACAGAGGAAAGGGTGTTGTAGATTTTTGGCCACATCAACTCCCATCCAGGGGAAACATGAGAAGATTGACAAATCTGGAAAAAATGACATTGTTGATGTGCATGCCATCTTACAAGGTGTTGGGAGCTGCAATTAGGTGAAATAAGGATGCATGACAAATGGGTAGGGGTCTAGAGGATCTACCAAATCCTTTGTTACCGTTGTCTCCAAAAAAGTTAGAGGATAGCGAAAGGATTGTAGACAAGCCTTTAAAAACCTCATAGAAGACTCTGGTGTTGAAGATAGAGGAGGATCTTCTACAAAGGTTCTCAAGGAGGAGGAGAATCTCTCCCAGCTTGGCCTCATCTACAGATTTCACAAGTTTTGGCCTAAGCTATCTTAGCTCCATGACTAGATTTCTCTAAGATGGAGGGAAAATATTAAGGGTAAGATTGAGCTTTACCCCTGTGCTAAAGCTTATTTCATTGTTGTCTTTGAAACCCCTGAAGATAAGGATTTAATTTATAACCAATATTGGGTTTGGGGTGAACATCATGTTCAATCCATGGTATCCATATTTTTATCCTCTAAAAGACTCCTTTAATGCCTACCTTATTTGGGTTTTCTTTCTAGGACTCCCACTTCAGCTCTGGAACTATTAACATATATTACATTGTTTTGTCGACAATTTATGATCAGTTGCCTCCACGTAGGTAGGCATGCATTTTTATTCCACATAGGTAGGTATTCGTGTGGTCAGAATCGTTATTTAACTATATCTATTTTCCTCCTTGTTAAATAGATCATCCAACATTTTGCAATTGATATCTCGGTCAACATTTCGTAATTGATCTATGTTCCATTATTGGTATCAAGACACGGTTTGGTGTTTTCCATTTTCCCTTTCCTTTGGCATTTGGATATTCTTGAATTTATCAAGAGTGTACAATGGAAGGAGACAAATGTGATGAACCATGTAGTATACCATCCCCATTTTCCTTTGGGTGTTCCAACTTCCCAAAGTAGTAGTGGTGAGTTTTACATACGGGGATTGAATGTAACAATGTGTGGAGACATTTATACTCTTTTCTAACTAATCCACCACCATTCAATCCACGACGATTTGGAAACTTGTGAATAAAAAGGACCTATGTGGATAGGTTTTGTATTTTACATACATGGCTCAATTATTTGATATTTTATTATTTTTGGCATTGACATGTATTCAAGCGTATGAGAGGCATGTGCTTGAATGTCCAATACCTATTTTCTTTGACAAATTTCTCACGTATGGGGTAGAATTCATTTGGCTCTCAACATCGTTGTGTCAATCAATTTGGTGTGGCATCTAGCATATGAATGCACCCAAATCAACTCCATCTATCTCAATTGTGCCACCAACATGATAAATATTAAGACACGTGTGAGCATTTCATCAAAAACATCATTTAGAGATATGAGTTGAAGGCTTGCCTAGCTAAAGAGCCTAAAAGATTTATTGAAAATTCCCTACAAAAATTAAATTTTTGAGAAGAAGGTAGGTGAATATGAAAATGTGAACAACAAAGTGTTGAAACCAAGTTCTTCCGAAAATTAGATAAACACAAAATTCATCAGACAATCTAAAATAACAAGCCCTAGGTGCATTGGAATCAAAGTTGTCTTTGACCTGTTACACATGCATTAATAAGGCCCGATTTCATTCCTTCACCACAAATTGACCGTATAGACCACGTGGAGATGATAATTTTTATGGATCGTATGCAACCTTCCTTACAAATATTTTCACCCAGCAGAGTGTACAAAAGAGCAAGATACATGTAGAATTATTTTGAATCAATCAAACAAAATGAGCCTCAAAGACATACCGTTAATTAAGTAGAAACATCTTTGGAGGATGGAGGATACATGAAGGTTGGAGAACAATTGACATCCTCTCGTCACCACCTACGACGGGGTCGTATCATTGCTTTGGTGACATTTTTGTTAGTGTTTGTTTTTGTTGTGCATTGTGTTGTGTGTTGTGTGTTTTTCAATAAAATGTAGAGCTTTTTCCAGTTTGGTACCTCCTAAATGAAGAACATTGTGAGGAGAAAAAACAATAAAGTAGAGCTTGGTTCTTGTGTAAAGGGTTTTTGGAAATACAAGAAACTACCGAAGTGTATAGTTCATACATCATGTCACATTCAAGTTCGTGGTGAACCTGTAGTCAAAAAACCATAGGGGTTTGTTGTAATCTAGGGAAACTAGAAGCCACCGATGTGTTCTCATAAAGATGTACTGATGTAACTTCTAGGTTTGTGGTAATCCTGTAGGGAAAAAATAAGGTGTCACCAAGACCAAGAATCCACAAAGATGGCATGCCACCTCAAAGGTGAGTAGGTTACACAGAAAGTGTATAAACTTTTTATTATGTTTGTAATAGGGGGTCCACTATCTGGAAATATGATGTTTGTAAAAACAATGTATTAAGGGGGAATATTATCATATATTACATTTTTGTCGTAATTTCATGATCAATTACTTACATGTAGGTAGGCATGTAGTTTTGCTTCCACGTAGGTAGGTATTCGAGTGGTTGTAACAATCGGTTAACTGTATATATTTACCTCCTCCTCATTGAATAGATCATTCAAAATTTATGTAATTGATCTATGTTCCATCAGCAACAAGTCATGCCTTATTGCTATAGGTGATACTCTAGGATCCTCTATGAAAGTAGATGATAAAACCTCTATTCAGACCCATACAACTTTTTCTAGAATCTTGGTAGATGTTGATACCTCTCAAGCCATTCCTTCAATTAGAAATTAACCTACAAATCAGTGATAGATGTCCGGGAGTAAGATAGACTATGAGGGTTAACCTTCATATGTCGGTGATGCTATAAAAAAACCATCTTTGGGATGAATGTAAGCATGCTAGACATAAGGTAAAACCAGTGTAGTGGAAGGAATCTCTTCCAAAACATCTCACAATCAGTCCCCCATTTAGACCCCGTTAAGGAATCATTAAACCCCTCAAGAATAGACACTCCCCCTGCCAAGGAAGGACTTTCAAACCCTCCAAAGAATGAACCACATAACTTTAATCCTCTCATCTCTACTGGGGCAGCACAAGATTATTCTACCCAAGAGGACATTACTAAATCTACAATGGATTGTGCCCGTTGCCCCTTGTTGAGGGTCACATTCCTATTAAGACACTTAAATTTGTTCTTCCGATCTTCATGAAGAAGGTAAAGAGGATTAGACAATGCTAGATAGGAGAAATAAAGGACATGTCAAACCTAAATCCACCATCATTTCAGAAAAGGTATGAGTATTGTCCTATTTTTTGTTTTTATTTATATATCCGGGCTAGAAGCCTACTCTTTTTGGTATGTTTTATACCGATATATAGTTGTTGGTTGGTTGTGGGCCTACTGCGTGTTCTTGTTTGTTTCTATTGGGAAGTTTGGATACTACTTTTCTTGGTGATGCATTGTTTATCTTGGTTCTTAGACCCTCTTCCTTATGCATTGTTTAGTTGTATTTGGGTTATGACCCTTTTGATATATTGGGGTATGGACCCCATCAAAAAACCATTTACCAATAAAAAAATCATCAATTGCATTACACATATCAAAAATAAATAATAGAAGGAGACATAAACCTTTATTTCCTTCCTAAGAATTCACCCAACTATCTTCAAACAATCATGCTTAGTTATCACATAATCAATATATTTTTCATATATATCAACATCAGTAACCCAAAAATCACCCTAAACGAAATCAAACACATACAAAATGAAAATGGACATTTGCACATTTTGAAACGATATTTAACTATTCTTAAATGGAAAACAAATGTACAACAATAATCCCATAACTCCCAATAGCTATTTTCCCAAGTTTTAAACCCACATAAAAATAGAGTAAATTAACTCCAATACGTCCATGAGAGAGAGGATTCCATGAAACAACAACCAATCCAAACATTTGAAAAACCAGACTTTCCCAAAACCAAATTTGGTTTTTAAATAACAACCAAAAATCCATTTAATCCCCACACTCAAGCAGGTTTCTCCTCCACCATTTATTCATATTAAAATAAAGAATGATAACAACAATGCTCTAAGGAGTCTGTAAAACTAATCAAGTTTTTTTATTTCACACTAACTCCTTATTTCATTTTCCAGATCTCTCATAATAATCCAAAACCCAAAACATATTCATTTCATTTTCTAGATCTCACATAATAATCCAAAACCAAAACATATTCATTTCATTTTCCAGATCTCACATAATAATCCAAGACCCAAAACATATTTAGTTACATCATTAAAATAACAACAAAGAATAAGAGTAGAAAAACCCATGCCTGTGTATTTTTCCTCCAAACTTCTCTGCAATTTTCCAAGTTGAAAACTTCAAAACAATGTGTTTTCCATTAAATCTTTCAACAACATATTTAAACAATTAAAAATGCCATAATATCCGGAGATAACAACAATGAAATCTCCATGCAACAATCACTAATCAAGTAGAGTTGCTTCCAGTTTGTTGTTGTGTTGTTGTCAGGAAGATGTTTTCTTGTTGTTTTGATGTTGCTTTGTCTCTGTTTTGCTCCTTTTTATAGTTCTCGGTTAAACTATAGTTGGTCCTCATGTTCTTCATGGATTTTGATCCATTTTTGTTGTTTTTACTATTGTATCTGGCTTTTGAGCCTCATTGTAAAGGGATTTAGTCCCTTTTATCTTTGGACTGTTTTTACTGCTATCTCTGGCTTTTGAGCCTTTTTTGTAAACAGGGTATAGTCCCTTAAAAAATATTTATCCTTAATAAAAAAATAGTCATCAAACAACTATTCTCCTAAAAACTCCATGCACAACCCTCAAATAGAACTCCAAAACAACCAAATGAAAATGAAACAATTACTTACATGACCTAGCTTCTCAAGGAAGCTAATGTTTCCCAAGGCGCCCCCGGTGTATCGCATTAAATTTGCACCAAAATTCCTAAAATGCCATGCCACTTTGTGGCTTATCACAGTCAAAAAATCGTTAAACCATAAAACTCATCCGTTACAAATATGCCATGCAACTTAGGTTTTAACCTAAGTTCAATAAAATTTAAAACCACACAGTTCACATGGTGGGTTGGAACGAATCTCCACCTCAATAAATTAACCAATTAATAGTGTCATGTAACAACCAAGTAAACTTCATAAACGCATAACATAATATGCCAACAATTCCAAAAAACACACGCACACATGCACACGCGCGCACGCGCATACACACACACACACACACACACACCAACAACAACAACAACACCAACAATAATGACGATCTTAATAATTCAATAAATGAATTTAATTAAATTAGGGATGTTACATTATCCTTTGGAAATGAAAAATGTGGCTTCATTCTTATGCTAATAAAAAAACTTGCATTCAAAGCCTAATTGCTCTCACTCTCTCCCTCCCCTCCCCCACTCTCTCTCTAGCTTACTCATCTTGGAAAATTACTTTGGCTTCCATCCAAAGAATATTAATTAACTAAAGTAGTAATTCAACCCTAAAAATCATTCCAAAGCTTTATCTTTTTGCATCACTATCTTCATGGGAAAAACCATACAACTCAAGTCTATAATGAGCTATGGTCTGGACCATTCCATCCAATGACTCTTTTTATATTTTGAATATCTTATGTGTGTCGTTTCATCTTCTTAGGTCAGCCTTAACATGAATTATTAACCTATAAAAGAATATATAAGAAAGCAAAATGCACTTGATAACTCCCCGACACCCTCATAAGATCATATTACAAATATCACCACCGAAGCACTAAAGTCTCTCTAAAAACTCCCAAAGTAGTTGCATATCATTTAGAGTAGCCACTATATTAGGTCTAAAGCACTCAACTACATCAAATATTTAATCTTTATCCACTTCAAAGATTTCAAAGGTCCTAGAGCCACGTCTTAGCAAGAACAATTCATTGCAAGCATTACCAAAGGTCTCAAGGGAACAAAGGGTTGTGTATAGTAGATGAAGCACACCACATCACACTACTAATGTGTTGGTTCTCTACTCTATAGTTAGGTCACTATCTTTGTGTCAAGAGACATGAGGGCACACATAATAGGTTGACTTAGATTGTATACACTACTCACACCTACACTAGAATAGGTACTTAAATCTTGATCTCAATCAAGGGTATACAATACAACATTTGGTTTGGTTCATCCATGATTGACCAATAAGGGTAGTCCAACCTCACCCACATATTGATTTCTCCATTTTCTATTTAATGCTTTGTTAAAGGGTATTGCAGGTATCTAGGGTTTCCACTTATTATAGGTCATAACATGTTGTATAAAGGTTGTGTATGAGCTTGAGTGATATACAATGAAACACATTTCAAGGAAAATGAGGGCATGACAAGTTACAAAACCCCACTTGATATTGGTCAAAAATTGTACGAGAATATCCCCACGTCCTAGGTAGAGTTATACAATCTTGGACCAAAATAATTTTCAATGGTAGTTTCATCGACAAAACAATTTCAGGTTCATAATAACTCATCCATCGATTATAGACACTTAGATCCTCCACGTACCTACCACTCTGCACGACTAAGTATTTGTCTCTTATTATGTGATTTTACCTATCATTATATAATTTTAGCATAGTTGCAAGTATTAATGTGTTATTCTGAATGTGCATGGTTAATGTTAATATATTCATTCAAAATAATCCACTATAACAAACCCTTACATCATATATTGCTTATGTTGCACTTAGAATTGTGAGGTTGTTAATGTCACTAACGTGTATACATATATTAAACATTCATGATAGTAGAAGGGACCATTAGGAAATTAAACCACTTTGGATTCGATGTATATGACTCTTCATCTTTGGATTGTTATGTAGCTTGTCTTCTAAATGTGTAATATGTTAATAGATTACTTGACATAATGCAGCTCTAGAAGTTCCATTTGGCATAACACAATGTGTTGCAGAGTGCCCCTGTGGCTAGGGGTTTGGAAGATCCTTTGCTAAAGTTGGATTATATGAGATGCTTGTAAGGTGTCACAAGTGTTGCAATCTATCAGCAATGAGCACTACGTAGTTATAAAAGAGGTTGTGAAATTATGCTAGTGTTATATGATAATGTGAGGTGTTTTGTGGTACTACAAGGTTTTCCAAGAAGTTGTGGAGGTTGTGAAAATATACAAGGTTTTCAAAAATTTGGCACAAGGTGTTGCCATGTGAAAAGGGTCGTACCACTCAACCCCACAACATATAATCCTTTGAAAAATATGTGCTCAACACCTATTTAATAATGTGTGTGATGTATTCTAAGTTGTTTTGCATGTTATGTGCAATTTTGTAGAAGGCGTGTGGTGTAAAGGGTTGTGAGGTGATGTTCAATGTATAAATGTCGTGCAATATGTTCCCGAATGCCACATGAGAGGTGCATGATGCAATGTTTGGAAGATAATGCACACATGACCACAAAACTCAAGACAAGAGTGTGAGGTTGTGTTGCTATGCCTAAATCAATAGAATTTGTAACCTCTTAGAATGGTAGGGAATACACGAGAGGAGAAAAAACCACATGGACAATAGAGAAATAAAGATAAATAAGGAAAAAGAAAAATTTATAAAATTTAATAAGAAAGAAAATAAATATAAAGGCCGAATATAAAATTAAAAATGTTAAAATCACACAAAATACAAAAAAGTAAAATTTAAAATTTAAAAAATTCAAGAAGAAAATTATTTGAACATAAAAACCCAAAAAAACTTGGAAAAGATTCTTACATATGTAGTTAATGAGTCCCCTAAATCCCATATAAATTAATAATTTCAAAATATTACAAATTTCCTATTTTGTCCTACCTTGTCTAAGAAAATTAAAAGTCTATAATTTTCACAAAAATACTTGTTTAGGAATAATTAAAGACTTTTTTTGAGTTATGATCGAAGAAAAATAAATTAGAGCTTTGCCCAGTGCCCACTATTTTGGAAGAAAAGGGCAAAAAAAGATTCTCATTATTGAGAAAATTGCTTTGAATGTAACGTACTTGGAGACGGATCCTTTTGGCATCTACAAAACTTGTAACGGCCGGCAGGTACCGATGGCTCCGTCAAAGCTTTTCTTTAATAATATTTGATCTTGAATAAATTGAGCATTGGCCAAGCGAGGTACATGAAACCCTTTTGCACGCATAGTTACTATTTAGTATATATAATCGAGTGTCCCTCTGGTGCATGGTTGCCCGCTGCAATGGATTCTGGACTGGAACTAACGAATAAAGGTTACTCATGTTTTCCTTTCTAAATTTTAATGTTTTATATATAGCTGAATCATGGTTATTAGAAGGGCTGAAACACAAAAATTTTGTTTCAGGCAATGGAGAAATAACTGAATATTCGAAGTCAACAAACATGGAAGTGGATTATCAGTCTCCGATTGAAGAAGTGGCACTCACAGTGGCTACAACTGACGATCCAAAACTACCCGTGTTAACATTTCGAGTGTGGGTACTCGGAATTGTAGCGTGCGGATTGGTGTCATTTCTGAATCAATTTGTTTCCTACAGAGAGAATCCCATTAGTATTACGGCCGTGTCGGCTCAGATTGTAGTTCTACCAGTGGGTCGTTTCATGGCAGCCACATTACCCACCAAAATCTTCCGTTTTCCGCTAACGAGTTGGCATTTTTCACTCAACCCAGGACCCTTTAATACCAAAGAGCATGTTCTCATTACAATTTTCGCAAGCGTAGGGTCCAGCGGAGTTTACGCCGTCAACATTCTTACTATAATCAAGGCCTTTTATGGAAAGAGGATGAATCCTGTAGCAGCATGGCTCTTAGCGCTCACCACACAGGTAACGCAACGCAGGTCTATCCGAATTATTTGGGTATATAATTCATTGACGTGCCTCTAATTTCTAACATATATGCAGATGCTTGGCTTTGGATGGGCCGGCGTATTCCGAAAGTTCCTGGTGGAGTCTTCTTACATGTGGTGGCCTGCAACGCTTGTTCAAGTTTCAATTTTTAGGTTGGCTGGTTCAAGAATTCTGTTTTTCTTCGCCTAAAAATCAAATGACAGAACAAATTAAATAGGAATTGTTATAAATTCTTCAGTTGTGATTTGAGGGGTCCTTCTGTTTTAGTGTTATCATTACTGAATTTGAATAAAACATGATGTTGCATATTCATGGCGATACAGCGCACTCCATGATGAGGACAAGAGGCCAAAGCGAGGGTTGACAAGGTTGCAGTTCTTCATCATAGTGTTGACGTGCAGTTTTGCATATTACATAGTACCCAGTTTCTTTTTCCCATCAATATCAGCCATGTCCATAGCCTGTTGGATATGGAAAGATTCGGTTACAGCCCAACAGATAGGGTCGGGATTGTATGGGCTGGGGATTGGATCCTTCGGTTTGGACTGGGCAACAGTTGCAGGGTTTCTGGGCAGTCCACTTGCCACGCCATGGTTCGCCATAGCCAACACTTTGGTGGGCTACATCATTGTAGTTTACATGGTCCTCCCCATCGCATACTGGACAAACGTTTATAACGCCAAAAATTTCCCATTGATTTCTTCCCATGTTTTCACAGACAACGGTGAGCCCTACAACACCACCAGAGTGTTGAAGAGCGACTTCACATTCGACAAAGATGCTTATAATCAATACAGCCAACTCAACTTGACCGCATTCTTCGCCATCACATATGGTTTAAGCTTTGCAACGCTCTCTGCAACTCTCTCCCATGTCCTCCTTTTTCATGGAAAGTAAGTATAATATTGGCTGGCACATCTCTGATTGGATTTTAGTAGGGTATTGAGTTTGGGCGTGACGTGTGCAGGAGCATGTGGCAGCAGTCGAAAGCAGCACTCACAGATTCACGAATTGACGTGCACACGAGGTTGATGAAGAAAAACTACAAGTCTGTTCCACAGTACTGGTTTCTGATTCTGTTAGCAGTGACCATGGCATTGGCACTCGCAGCTTGCGAAGGTTACAACAAATATCTGCAGCTGCGATATTGGGGACTGCTTCTTGCTTGTGGGATTGCCTTTGCATTCACCTTGCCTATAGGTATCATTCAAGCTACTACCAATCAGGTATAATCTTCATAATGAAATCAATTTCTACTTCACTCTGGGCTGTAAAATATCAGATCTCAGAATATGTTTGTGTTTTTTGTTGGATTGGTGCAAACAGCAACCTGGATTGAATGTGATAACGGAGTACATAATTGGGTATTTAGACCCGGGGAGACCAGTGGCTAATGTAGCATTCAAGACATATGGGTACATCAGCATGGTTCAGGCTCTTGCATTTCTTCAGGATTTCAAGGTTGGGCATTACATGAAAATTCCTCCCAGATCCATGTTCCTAGTTCAGGTGGGTGTTTATTTGTACATAGCTGATTTCATGAATATACAGAAAAAGTTTAATCTGCAAGTTTAAAAATCTCATGTCCAAATCCACAGGTGGTGGGCACTGTAGTTGCGACAGCTGTCTATTTTGGAACAGCTTGGTGGTTGCTAGAGACAGTAGACTACATCTGCCACCCAGATAAATTGCCTACAGGAAGTCCATGGACATGCCCTGGTGACGATGTGTTCTACAATGCATCCATTATATGGGGAGTAGTTGGTCCCCAGAGGATTTTTGGCAACCTTGGTTTGTATGCGAAACAGAATTGGTTCTTCTTGGTAGGTGCAATTGCACCTATACCTGTCTGGTTTCTATCAAAAAAGTTTCCCGAACAAAAATGGATTCCGTACGTCAACATGCCTGTTATTATATCAGGAACCGGTGCTATGCCACCTGCAAGATCTGTAAATTACATCACCTGGTTTGCAGTGGGCTTTGTTTTTAACTTCATAATTTTCCGAAGGCATAAACAGTGGTGGAGCAGATATAACTACATCATATCAGGGGCACTGGATGCAGGATTGGCATTCATGGCTTTTGTTTGTTATTTTGCACTGCAGTCAACACAGGGGGTACAAGGTGTGGGGTGGTGGGGTAATGAAGCAGATGATCATTGTGCTCTTGGAGCATGCCCAACAGCCCCTGGCGTCCATGTCGAAGGTTGTCCACCATTCATCTGACCTAATGCCCCATCACTTGCTGTGTCTTTGCTATGGAATTATCACTTCCAATATTTGCAAGGGTAGGGTATACATCCCTCGTATTTCAAATCCAATTAGTGGGTTTTTTTCTTTGTTCACACTTCCTCGCTTGTTTTTTTATTAGATGTTGGAAGTTATGGTGTAAATTGGTTTGGATATTTTCAATACATTATTCTAAAGTACAACAATTATTTATACTTAATATTTTCAAGTTATATATATATATATATATATCATTTTTTAACAGATGTCAAATTTAATGTTTGAATAAAAGTAAACACACTTACAAACATTATAACTTATTATCAATCTATAGACTTCATTTTATACCTCTCAAAGCATAAATAGAGACTCGTATTATAACTAGTCAATGTATACAAACAACACTTTCAATCAAAAATTCTCAAATTAAATTTTATTAGGAGGTGTAAATTAGGAATGGTCTATGGGGTGTCCTTTCTAAACTGGGATACAATAGAAGACTATTATTTAGCCATCATATAAATAAAGATTCAATACACAAAGTGGTTTGAGATTGTAATTGAGAGTTGTGCGTAAAATAGGTTCCAATGGATCTAAAAAGGGTAATCTCCACTCAATTGATAATCACTAAGGATATGAGATATAGTGCCTTACAAGATCCTAAGAATGACCAAAGACACACCGAGAGCTATATAACTAATGGTTGTAAGGGTGGTCTCTACTCTAAAGGAGAAGTTATAATAAAGAAAATTATATTATAAAAGATAAGAATATGTTACACTAGCCTATCTAGTACATGATACATGTGAACAATCATCAACCAACTAAAGGAGAGAGAATATGGATAATGATGCTTACTTTGAGAGACTTGTCAACATATTAATCTTTATACTTGGTTTGTAGCACCATAAGAGACATTTTGAGGGTGAAGGATAGGAAGAAGACCAAAGTAGATTAAAATTGGGGACTTTAAAGACTAATGAAAACCTTATTGAATTAGTTCCTTTTCTTGATTCTCCAATGACCTTAATGCTTTAATGATGTTCCCTAATTGTAAAATATACTAAACACTAATAAATATTAACCTTCTAAGTTAGAGATATGTTAGATCACATAAAGTGAATTGCCCCATATATGATATTGAGAAACTAAAAGTGAGAACCATACTTAGAGCTAGGACAATCTTCATTTCACTCATAACAAGTATTTGTAAATTGGTAGCAATGATGTTGTTGAAAGAGGAAGAGAGAAAGAATTCGTAGAAGAAAAATTGGAGAAGATGGAAAGGAGATCAAAAGGGAGTCTAAGGTGGTTACATGGTGGTGTAAGGACACGATAATATCTCATGACGTGTTATAAGTTTTCCCACCCAAATCTTGATTATGCTCCTTAAGACATGTACTAATAGAGATTAATGAAATGACATCATGTAAAAAAATTATTAGTAAGTGAAAATATGTTGTATACATATTCCCCACCTAAAACTCATCACTTGTCACAATTGTGTAATGTAGGATTGTCCTTTACGAAAATAAAATATCATACCAAAATCATAGGATGTGACCGTAATAGATGTAACTAAAGAGTTGAAATAAACATACCTTGACTTATCTTTCTGCAAAAGGGAACACATGCTTAATGTCTCATCTTGAAAGTGGTTATAGACACTAAATCACACACTTCGGATATTTATCTAATCTTGATCACATACTATAATTCATATGATTCCTAAGGAAGAAAATTACTAATCGACCACTTTATCTTGGCGTCTTCGCTTTCTTTTTATTTTCCTTCTTGGTCTCACACACCTTCTTTCCTAGTTTGTCTTTTCATACTTCATAATTTCCAACTCTAGACACCGATTGCCTAGCCACGCCGAGTGCCCAAGTGCCCTCATCCCCTCTGGGTGCCCCCGACCTCTTTGTACTTTTCTTGCATCTTTTGGGTCTCTTCTAGCCATTTGGGCATATTTCTTTTTACTAGTTGGCCTTTTAGTGGTTAATTACAAAATTGGAGCAAAGGAATCATATAAATATAAAACTATGTGGCAATAATAAAGGACCAAGCACTAAGAATCTACTACCACCACCTAAGGTTGCATCTAAAGGCATTATCAAGAGCATTCAAGCATCCATCTAAGCATCCACACAAGGGCAAGGGACTGCATTTTTCTACATACACTTCATAAGAGGGGAAGTTCATTCTTTCATACACACGTCTATTTACATCTTTTACATTTAGCTACTTGTTCACTATCAAGTGCGACATGCACAAGAGCCACCCAGGGCACGATTTTGACACACACACACAAACACACACATAACTATATTGGGTCTGAGATGTAGTGCAATGCTCAGTCGTAATTTCACTTGTTTGACAGGAGAGGACACTCCAACCCCTCATTTTTCATCTTTCTTTTTAGGATTTGATGTAGTTTGAGGGTTTTGTAGGTGCTAACTATTATAAGTCATGAGCCTGTTGTATTATATGAAACTACAAAAGCCTCGATGTAAGGTTAGCGGATGGTAACTATTATAAGTCATGATCCTGTTGTATTAAATTAAAAATAAAAACTAACAATAAATCCTTGCAATAGCAAGTTTGAAGTGCAAACCGCGTACTTTCAAATGTCAAGCCTTGCATTGTCAAATTTGTAGATTCACACTTTAAAAGTTGTGAAAAATATGAGACTCACACTTTCAAAGTGCAAGGAAAAAATTTCAGAGTTACGAGCCTCGCACTTAGTGCTTATTTATGAGCCCCACACTCTAAAAGTGTGAACCTCGCACTCTGAAAGTGCGAGCCTCGAATTCTGAAAGTGCAAGCCTCGCACTTTGAAAGTGTGAGCCTCCCACTTTGAAAGGGCGGGGTTTGCACTTTCAAAGTTTGAGGCTTGCAAATTTGAAAGTGCCTCGCAACTTTACATTGCGAGCCTCTCATCGCACTTTCAAAGTGCAAGGTTTGCAATTTCAATGTTTATTATGTGCATCCTTAAATTTGACATTGGCCTTAAATGCTAGTGGTGTTATTTTGATTTTTGGTGGAACTTATAATAAAATTATGTTCTCACCCCGAAATATACCTTGTAACAACTCAAGTATTTTTTATTATATTGTACACGACATTAAGTTCACTATTGTTTGTTGTTATAAACTATATCTCTGAGTAATCATTAAAAGAAAACAACATAGTTAGGAATTTATGTATATCAAAAATTCTATTATTGAAAGATAGTAGAATTTATGCTTGTAAATTGTTCCATTCTCCATATAAATGATGAGTCACTTCCATGAGAAAGAAAATGAAATAATCCTTAACACAATGCAAGAAAAATGTTTGTGAGAAATACAGTCGTACACCCTCATAGATACATTGAACCAATATTTTATATTTTATATCAATCAAAAGACTCATTGTGCCACAATTGTATTCTTTGTGAATCAATAAATGCCAACACTATTTCCCCAATGTTGGTCCATGTGAATGAGCTACATTCATATCACACCCCTTAATGTGGTATAGTGCTTTTCTAATATTTGTTTTCACAAGTCTCCCTCTTGTATCCCATTCTCTTAGCCTTGTAAAAGTGTCAAGCCCTTGTTGTTCTTGAGGACTTTGATTGGAATATCATTTTCAAAGATTCTAAAATCCAAATCAATGATGCATGTTTGGAAAATGAGTAAATATGAAAATATTTTGTAGGTTCAAACTAGAGGTATATACACTTGCTCCATGTCTCCTTTCTCTTCACTGAGCACGTAGGTTTGGAGAATGAATGATTGCCTATGCCTACGAACTCAAAGTATATCCCATCATGCTCTGAGTTTTGTGATGATAGATGTAGCTCAGAATAACACAACGATTTGTCATCATCTTTACATTGAAAGGTTCTATCTATACATTTCAAATTTGTTACAAATTCATACATATACATTTGCAAATCTTATATGAGGAGTGGTTTCCTTTTGTGGACAATTTTATTTGCACAAAACATGAATACATTTGCTACCTCTTGAATGGGACTGTTGCTTTGGATACAAGTAGTGTTGAGTAAAGTAGCAATGGAGGTGCTATCAAAGTAGAAACTTGTAGTTATGAGTAGGCAGTAGCAAAAGAGTGTACTACTACTAGTATCAGAAGTGGATTGATTTAGATATGATGAAAACAATCCTATTGGGCAAGTGGAAAAGGAAAAATTCCCAAAAACCCAATTTTCCCCTTCAAAAAAAAATTTGGACACACTTTTATCTATTTTAAGGGTTCGAGTGGTCTAAATTATTATGGAAAAAAATCTAGGTTGTTACAAAGGAAAAATTGGTCATTGTTTACTTGAAAATCAGCTCATCCATTGAGAAAAGAAGACCTCGGGATAGAGAGGACTCTTGGGGATGTTTTTTTTTCATCACAACACCATCCAAGTCTCATTCTAGTCAAAATTTTTTTGTGAAATCACCTCACTAAATATCACAAATAAATGCCTATCGAAGCACTTCTTGTACTTCTTGTAACATCTCTGTGCTTACCATCTTCATATCCATCCAAATACCTCATGTAATTATTGCTAGGGTTGAGTTGGTTGGTTCGTATACTAGGAAATTGTGTAGGCGTGGGAGCGACGACATTGGATTTAGAACTCGGCAACATCATGCATGGTGAGTCTATCGAGGATTATTTCTTAGTGCAAATCAAGGCCAATTGGATTTTTTTCTCACAATCCCAAGACTCTTGTAGGTTTCGCAACTTCTGTATCAACAGTTTCCATGCCTTTGTTGTTTTATGCTTTTGATAGAATTTGGGTTCACTTGCCAATGTCAAAGACAACTCCATCCACATTTGATTGCTCCATGCTCTAGACAAAAAACCTTAAAAATACTTGAACAATGTATAGTGTAAGCTCGAATGAAAATTAACAAACAAAAATCTTACCAACTTTGGCAGATTTGAGTTATTGTCCACAACTTCCTTCCATTAACAACTCCAAAAGAGCAATTTCGTAACTGTATACATCATATTTCTCATTAAGCCTTGATGTTCTTGCATATTCGGGTCAATGTAACCAATGGTACCCATAACATAGGTAGAGGTGTGGTTTTTGGCCAAGGAAATGCACTTGGAAATGCCAAAGTCTGACAAATGTGCATCAAAATTATAATCTAAAAGAATGTTAGAAGTCTTCACATCCTGTGAACAATTCGTAGAGTTACTGATGATGATGAAGATATGGTTATCCTTCATCAGCACCATGTAAAATCTTTATCCGAGTGTCCTAGTCTAGATTAATATTCTTTGATGATCCTATACAAAAATAAATAAATAAAACACTTGTTATATTTTCCAACAATCCATTTTAATATGAAGGTTAGAGATTGATTAGATGCTTCTATTTCAAAATATAAATCTATAATGTACAGATCCATTTTTCTTCATAACATAATCATTTTACTCACCATGTATGATGTCCCACAAACTTCCGTTTACCATGTAATCATAAAACAACATGTTTCCAAGTGGAGAAAGTGAATATCCATGCTAGACTCTCAAGATTCGATGCTTGATGCTTCCAACTATTTCTAGCTCAGTTTCAAATTCAAGAAATATTTGTGGGTATAGACTATACAATCTCTTTATAACAATTGGCTTAGAATTCTTTAGATCACATTTATAAATAGTGTTTGTAGCACCATAACCAATTACATATTTATAGTTTAGATTTTCTGTGATTGTCATTATGTCTTCATACATGTGAAGAGCCATGTTCATGTGCAATATGACCAACCTTGGAGAACCTAAATGTAATAAATAGATGTGTCAATAAAGAAATTGTAATAAGATATTGCTTTTTGATTTGTTGTCGATAATCTATACAATATGAAATCATGTCTAGCCATGTTAGTTTTAACACCTTGCTCTATTTTGTTTGCAGAGCCTTTTGTAAATGTGTTTGGATGATTTGAACGATACAAATCTATAATTATGCACAATAGTATTATTGAACCCAAACAAATGCAAACAATTTCTAGTTTTGAGATGGATGTTGTTCATTGCATTGGGCCACAATTTTGTTACACAACATTATACATATCCAAGTTTCCCATTTTTTTATAACAATAGAAGAAAGTATTTGGAACCTGAGTTATTTAAAAGACAACTACTATTAAGAAACATAACTTAATTAGTCTACGAGAGAGAAGTTATGGTTATATCTACACTTGTCAGAGGAAAAATTGAAAAGTATTTAATGATAGGAATTTCCCTAGTCAAATTGTTGTAGGAGAGGTTTTGTAAAAGAAATAGAGCCATTTATAGTATCTTCTATTATTAGGGAAAGAGAATTAAATTTACAAATCATATATTTCAAAACTTCACAAAGAAACATGTGGAAAAAGGAATCCTCACAATGTATCATGGCTGAAATAGTTGACTAACTACAATGGCACTTCCCCTGATAAATTGTTATTTTTAGTATCCTGCATATGATTCATTTCCAATATTATTTGAACATCAACACAAGCCTACCAAAAATTTACATTTAAGGTATAGATGAAAGGAACATATAGTGAGACTAAGTTTTGTAACTACCCAAGCTCTTGAGGAATAGGACATGTTAATCGATTGACACAAAGATCTCTACATTGAAAAAAAGCACACTAAGTTACTGATTTCCCTTGAAATGAAAATACATAGCATATAGATCCAAAAACATGACCTTGGGAGTTAAATAATCATATTTTTAGTATGAAGAACTTACATATCCACTATACTCCTCATATTTCCAAACTCCTATGATAGAAACCCATTCAGTCTATTTCTGTTCAAATTCCTTGAATTTATAATTGAGATGAATCATCAAGTCAATATAATGTTCATTCATAGAAGTTGGAATTCTTGTTTATGCTCTATAAAATCCTATAAGGACATGACTTACAATTTCAGAAGATGTTTCAAATCCCCCATAGATCCTGGAATGGGTCCAGAAAGTTTATTATCAAAGAGGTCCCTAGGATTTCATGCCAGGCCATAGATCAACAAAAAAATTGGAAGTATTTCACAACTATCATCTAGACAGTAAATTTCACTCCAAATGCAATTCTTAATAAAGCCTATTGGAAGTATAACAAAAAAATAAAAATAACCGAACTCACAATGTGACCTCCATAAGCTTGACTGTTATAAGATTACAAACTACAAATAATGTCCATGTTTCACCATTTTCTTTACGTTATTGGGATGAAACAAATAAAGGTTATGGGTGAGGAGGAATACCTATTGTGTTGGTTTGGAGGTTGATGCACGCGTTCTAAATTCTCGATTTGATGTTGACTGTGAGAGCTTCCTTTTGGCTAGGAGGAACTACCTGAAATAGAAAACAAGACCACCAAAGAAGAGTTAAACAATATATGATAGTGGACTGCCAAGCGTATGCTAGATCCGGGAAGTGTGATACTCCTAGAAGGTGTCAATCCACTATTTTTATAAAACAAATATGAAATAACTGAAATGCATACATAAATGAATCTAGTGCTAGTATTTTGATTTGGGTACCTCAGATCACTATTAGCATCGATCCAATTAAATACTAAAACTATTCAGGTCAAGGTCTTCAGGTCAGGTTGTAGGTTAGTCAGGTGGTCTACGGAGTCACAGAGACAAGGTCTTAGCAGGGTTGGGTGAGGTGTTTGGGTTTTTGTTTATAGGTGGGTGGTTGTTGGTTTTACAAGTATTGGAAAACATAGAGACCGACGTTAGTTGAGGTATGACCGATCACGGTTAGGAAGAACCGACGATGGTTATGGGTAACCAGTGTCGGTAGAGGTGGACTAATAAGATTCAATAAGATTTGCTAATATGGCTTGAGCGAGGTCGGGCAGAGGGATAGAGGGCATAATGAGGTATATAGGGATCTTAGGAACACTCAGAAATATGTAGAGGTCGGGTATGGGTGGTTTATGGTGTGGGTGGAGGAATGGTTGAGTTTATAGGAGAGTAAATGGTAGGGGAATGAGGGTGCAAGTGGAAACTAATAACAACAATAGAAGAACCCAATAGACTGAAGTGGAAATAGATGATGCGGTAAAAAGTGTACTTACTGGTGTTGCAAGTCTAATGGCTATGTGGTGGTGATGATTGGTTGGTGGGATGGATCTTGGTGTAGTAGTGATGCTTCCCAGAATGTCACTATGAGTGCAATACTTTTGGATCTGTCCTGGTGCTGGCTATGGATGTCTGTAGGTATGAAAAGGCTTTGGTTCTACTTGCATGTAGTTCTCTCCTTGTCTCCTTGATCTCAGAATGTGCCAACCCACAAACAAGGTTTCTAAGGTGAATAAATGGTAACCAACGATGGTTCTGGTTGATCGATGTCGGTTTTCGAGATGACCAACGTCAATTAAGGCGGGATTCCCTAGGTTTACTAAAAATGGAAAATCTCACATCATTTGGGTCAAGTCCGTTCATTTATTCATAGATTAGAATAGATGTTATGTTTTTATGAGCGAGAAGGTGGTTAGAGGAATAATAGGCTTTTGATTTTTAGGGTTGAACTAAGTCTTATTCATTTATGGAAAATATGCTATGAATAGGTCTATGGTTAGGTGTGTACGTGAGGTGTGCATCCATTTAATTAAAGTAATTAAATTAATAATGGGGTGAGGATGGGTATTAATTTAATTGTAAATAATTAAATTAATATTAATGTGGGGTATAAAGGTCATGGTTAGGTGAATGTGTGTAAGTTGGTTATTCGAAAGGGGACCAAGGGGAGTGTGACCCAATTTTGGTGTCTACATTTTGCCCCTTTTTATCACGTGGCTTGTATTGGTAAGTGATGTTGACAAAAATAGGAAATGGTTGTGTCGAGTGTGAGTGAGGGTGGTGTTTCCCGAGCGTGGGTGAAGGTAACCCCCTCAAACTAGGAATAGATGAGGTGAGAGACAGAAGTCGTGAGTGGTTTGATAAAATTAGGAGGTGGGAAAATCGAGATCATTGGGTGCATTGGGTAAAGATAAAAGGTTGAATCGGGTAAACAGGTAAATGGGCCAAGGTCGAAGGTAGTGGCAATTGAACTTATGCACACATTGGAAACTACGTGACAAGGTACTAGGTTGAGAAGTTTTCAAACTCTATGTCGGCTAAGGTCGATAGGTCTATCCAAATAGGGTTGAAGTGATTCGGTATCCAAAGTATAGGATATGGTGCGGAAACACAACAGAGGTCAAGTGCGGGAATATTTAGGTATGTTCCAGTACACCAAAGGTCAGGTCAGGATAAACAACACGACAATAGGAAAGGTAAGGTTGGTAGGCCAAACATACGAGTAACCATGTCACAAGGTACAATGAGCACGGAGGGTCAAAGGTCACAAAAATTGGTTCAAGTCAAGGTATATAGGTAACGGCATGGGTAATGCCAAGGTATAGGGAAAATAACAACCCCTAAGATGCAACAAAGGAAAGGTAAGGGTAGGTTGGGTTTGTAGGTATGGTTTAATGGGTGTCTGGATGAAAAAAGGGATGTGGGCATGAATGGTTGCAGGAAAAGGGAAGTTTGAGAAAAACCAAACAATTATAAGGTTTGACCGGTTTCGGTGATAGGGTGACCGATGTCGATTGGTTAGGGGACAACTAGGACCGACGTCGGTCAGGTCTGGGTGGGTTTATAAAAAAAATATTATATTTTACATAATCATTATTGTATTGTACCGTTGGAGAAAATGACAGAGCTATTTGAATTTTGGTGCTTTTCGAGAGGAAAGGATAGGGCATTATACCCGAGCTAAGGTGGAGAGATCTGGATGGTGAGAGAAGCGAGGTAGATGGGTCCACGAGATTAGGTGGACTGAGTTGATTGGTGGAGATATTTGAGGTAGATTTTAGCATGGATGAGGTGGGAGAAGGTTTGGGTAGGCCACCACATAGCGTAGCGTGGACAGACATGCCCCCATGGAGATGAGAATCATGATGAGGTAAGATTCGATCCCATTCCTCATTTGTTAGGTAGATTTGTTTATAGAAATTGGGTTAGGGTAAAATAGGTGTTGGGGGAAATAAATTTTGAATTTGGGAAGAAAATGGGTGAAATATGAATGTAGGAAGGTGTAGTTAGGTGAATGAGGGTGGGGGAGGGGTTGAGGGGAGATTTGGGTAGGAATGGGTGGGTAGTTAGGGAGAAATGGGGAATTTGGAGAGAAATAGGGCAGTGGTTTTCATGGATTTTCACTGTGATGGTGGATGTCGAATCAAGGTTAGCCAACGTCGGTGAGAGTTAGCTAGAATTGGTCACGAGATGGGGTGACCAATGCCGGTTTTGGGAGACCGGTGTCAGCTATGAAGAATCGATGCCAATCGTCATTGAGAGAAAAATGGGCTAGGAGATGAGTAAGGGTGGTTGGGTGAGATAGGAAGGTAATGTTGAACTAACATAGGCAGGGGGTAATAGTAATATGTTGGGGTTAAGGGTGAATGCGGGTATGGTCAAGGTTTAATAATGTGATGGTTTGTTGGATGCCGATGACACCCTATTAGTAGTAGTATGGTATGAGGAGAATGACAACAGGAGGAGTGGTAGCATGTGGCCGAGGTGGGCCGATTGGGGATAGACACTCACCGGCATGTAGTCTAAGAGATGAGTTTGATGATCTCCCTCATTGAAATATGGGATTCAGTGACCAACACATTTTGTTTTCTGACAAGTGAGATGACCATCACCTTAGAGGATGTGTACAGGATCTGCGAGCCGCCAATAGTAGGGATGCAGGTGTATTCAATTTCTTCATAGGCATTCGAGGAGTTGATGTTGACAGTGTTTGGTGAGGGGTTGGAGGATTTTAGGTTCCATAGTGCCAGCATGAGTTATGGAGATATGTACTGAGCCCATCCAGAGGAGATGAGGTTAGTAGTTCGATGATGGGAGGGTGTGTTGTTTTCACTACCAGATGAGAGGTGGGAGATTCCCATGATCATTGATGGGGTTACTGACTTGCATGATATGATGGAGAACGGGACTCGGTTTGCAGGGCACCATCCTTCTTGGTGCAAACAGGCACAGAGAGTTGTGGGCCTATGGGTGATTGCGGCGGTTCAGCCTATGTTGCACCTTCCTACTACACTATTGGGCGTATGAGCACATCGTGTGTGTGCATCCAGTGGGCATGCCCTGACTTGATGCATTCAAGCCAAGTTTTGTGTGGGTGGGCTATAGGTGATGGGTACCTGCGATTGGAGAGCACCGAGCTGCTAGGGCTACACATGATGTAGCCTATTACAGGAATTTACTAGAGGGTTTTCCGGTGTGGACATCATTTAGAGGCCATATGTTAGCTTCCCTTCGTATGCAAGCAGATGGCCACGGAGCTAGATGGATTACAACTGGTGAGATGGATAGAGGGACATCGTGCTGCTAAGCATGAGATGATCCCCATTGACAAGGTTAGGTGATAGTTGGGATTTCCCTAGGATATACCACCACCATTTCCACAATATAGGAGGGATGACGTGGAGTGTCCTATGCCTCTACCATAGCATGAGACGGTGTGCATGGATGATGTACTTCTAGTAAATGCCCGTAATAAACGATGATATTTCTAGCATAGATGATGTACTTGTTTTTAATTTTCATTGCTATTTGTATGTAGGTGAAAACCAAGTGGATTAGGCATGATAGAGTTAGGTCGGTTTAGGCATGATGGAGTGAGGTCAAATAGGCATGATTGAGTCAGTCAATGTAGGCATGGTGGAGTCGGGTCAATTTAGGCATGGTGGAGTCGAGGTTGTTTTAAGCACGATTGAGTTAAGGTGTATAGGCATGATGGAGTCAGGTTGGTTTAGGCATGATTGAGTTAGGTTGATTTAGGTGTGGTGGAGTCAGGTTGGTTTAGGCATGGTGGAGTCAGGTTGTTTTAGGCATGATTGAGTTAGGTTGATTTAGGCATGGTGGAGTCAGGTTTAGGCATGATTGAGTTAGGTTGCTTTAATTCGATTTAATGTCCAAGTTGTTGGTAGCATGGGAGACAAATGGTGATGTATATACTGTTATGGCTTAAATTCCCAAATATTTTCTATATGTGGAAATATGAAATGATAAATTGGTGATTTGATGATGTGGTAAAAATGTGTATTAATTGATGCTTGTTTGGTTTAATTTCCAATTATTAATATAAAATGGAAACTAAATAAGGTAGAATACTGAATAGGAAAGTGGAAAGGGGAATTGGCTAGGGTAAAGAGTGGCCGAGCTAACCTCCAAGGGCCCCATGCCCTCAAAGTGTTGCCTACATAGCCCCGAAAAGGGGCCTCAAGCCGATGTAGTTCTCCCATAAGCTAGGGAAGATTATGATGAATTAGAGGAATGGGTTGGTAGGTTTGAGGTGTGAGTGAATGTAGGTCATAGGCATGGTTAAGTTTAGGTCATAGGCATGGTTGGTCATAAGCATGGTTGAGTTGTTTTTAAATATAGGTGTTGATTATCTAGTCTCGGTATATGATAATCAATAAGTAATGAGGAAAATGAATAGTAAGAGGTGGTAAAAGAGCTGCTTAATTGATAAGAACCCTAATGAGTCTACCATACCCAAGATGGGCTTATGAACGTAAGACCCTAAAGGCATTGCATAGTGGACTATTCTAAGGGTGAAGAAAGTCACATAATCATGAAATGTCATGGTTGTGGAAAGTCCCTTGAGTAGAGAGGAAATTAGTATGAAAAGGAAATGAGGTGAGAGTGGGTGGTTTAGCGTAACTTAGTGTACGACAACATGTTTTTCTTAGCAAGAAACCTAGGATCAAAAATAGGCAAGTCCATGACAAAAATTTCATCTTTTCTTCATTTTATTTGTATTTTTAATAGACTGATCAATGTGGGAAGTCTATATGGGATGAGTATATTATCTCCTTGAGGTCTTCATGAAGTTGATCGATGCGGGAAGCTTCTGGATATTTTTATCGTTTTTTTTTTGAAATGACTTTATATAGTTGTCCTTCAAGGGAGCATTCTATTTATAGTGGTGGAAATAGAGTGAAGAGATGTCCCTTTTGAGGGAGTCATCTTTTCTAGAAGTTTGACTCAAGGAGTTGTATCCCTTTTTGTTTTTGGACATTTAAGTCATGGACAAGACTATAGAGGAATATTAGGTTCTTGTTTAGAAGAAAAGACCATAGCACACAGAGGTTAATTATGAAAGAGGTGGTTTTGAGTGATGAATGACCATGGGATTCCACCTTGGAGAAGATGAAAAGTATCCATGAGAATCATGCTATGAGTAGAGCCATGGTACTCATATTGAAGACAAGGATAAAAGGTGATGGGTAATCACATGATTCTTGTTTAGTCATGGATCCTCAAAATGGGTAATATGGAAGGTGAACAATGCTCAAGGGACAAGTGATCAACTGACATAAAGTGATATAGAACTTGATGTCAACAATAAAATGGTCGAAGATGCAAGGAATTGAGGGGATCAGGTTTAGGTTTACCTTCGAGTGAAGAAAAATGATAAGCACCTGATCCATAGGCATGGGTAACGATATAGGGTCCAAGCCAATTAGGAGCAAATTTTCCCACTTACTTTTCTCTTCTTTGGTTACATGTTGATTTTCTTTTCAGGATGAGGTCACGACCTGAAAGGTTCATTCATGAACACATTTTTCATAGGCATGTTTGATACATTTTTGGTAGATTTGGAGATGGTCAAGAGCATTGAGATGACATTCATCTAATAACTCAAGTTACGCCAAACGATCTTGGTGAAAGTCATCATCGTTGAGCATGTCTTATAGTGAGATGTGGAGAGATGGAATTTGGACTTCGAGAGGTAAGAAAACCTTGGTACCATAGACCAGAGAAAAAGGTGTGGTAGTAGTTGAAGTGTGAATACTAGTGTGATAAGCCCACAAGGTGAAAGGAATGTGTGTATGCCAATCCTTGCTAGTATCATTGACTACTTTCATAAGAATTTTGTTCAAGGTTTTATTGGTTGATTCGGCTTGGCCATTGGTTTGTGGGTAATAAGGTGATGAGAAACTGAGTTGGATGCCAAAATCATCACATAGCTTATGTAGGGTTTTGTTTTTGAATTTCTTTCCATTATCAGTGATGAGGCAATGAGGAACACCAAAGCGAAAAATGATGTGATGGTTGATGAATTCACATATATTTTCTTGGCTTTTGTAGAAATGAGGGGAATGGATTCTACCCATTTAGTGTAATATTAGTAGTGGTTATGATCCATTGGTGGCATTGTGAAGAATGGGGATTGATCTCACCAACAAGATCTAAACCCCATTGAGAGAAAGGCCAAAGGTCTCGTGCGACTGTAAGGCATGACTAGGTGTGTGATGGAGATTAGCATGTTGTTAAAATTTCACACAATGTTTGACATAATCACAACAATCATGGTTTAAGGTTGGCCAATAATAGCCAAGGTAAAGAATGCATTTTGTGATAGCTAAACCACTAAAGTGACCACCACAAATTCCATCATGGACTTCCTTAATGGTGTAGGGAATTTTAGACTTCGTATAAGGCATCGTAAGAGAATACCATTGAAGCCACACTTATAAAGGAGACCACCCATGATGACATAATGAGAGACACTTTTAAGAAAGGCCGTTGTCCATTACAAGTGAGATCAATGGGTAAAATGGAAAGGGAAAGATAGTTTGAAAATTTCTTATACCAAAGGTCATGTGGGTTAGGTGCAATGGTTTGATGGAGTAGACTTCATGAGGTAAATAAGAGGGTGATTGTAGCCTTTGTATTGTGACAAAGATTTTAGAGTTAGTAGGTGAAGTGAAGAAGGTATTTGAGAAGCCAAGCAGGCCATGGTATCGTAAATTTATTGGTAGAACATGGGGTGGTTTGAAGTTCGTAATGGTCAAAGGTGGTCAAAAGTATATCTACGTGATGTTTATACTTTTGAAGTATCTCATTATGACACTGGTATATACCATTGACTTGGTTTATGACCAGCTAGGAATCACCAAAGATATTGATGGACTTAACATCTAAGGCATAAGTAATCCTGAGGCCCAATACGAGTGCTTTGTATTTGGAAATATTGTTTATACAATAAAAATCAAGTTTGAAAGACAAAGGCATAGGTTCACCATCAAGAGGAATGAGGATGACACCATCCCCACCCCCACGCTGACACTTGGAGCCATCAAAGAAGAGTGTCATTTGGTAAGTGGGTTCATCTAAGGAGAGGGTAGCTATGGATTCATCTAGGAAATCAAAGTTAGAGAGGTTGATTCCTAGAAAGGGTGCATCTTCTAGTTGGTCAGTGATAGCTTGGCCCTTGATGGAATTTTGATGAATGAATTGAGGTCGAGGTTGGAAAGAAGCATAAGCTAACATGAACGTTGATGTTGATAGGGTTTGGCATACATATAGTGTAAGGGGTCAGTATTAGTAATAACAAAGGTTTTGTGGTTGAGTAGGTAATGATAGAGTTTGGTGGCAATGAAAACTAAGGCTAGGTAGATTTTTTTGGCATGGGTATATCTAGTTTTGTAGTCTAGAAGGGTATGACTTATGTAATAAAACTTCTTGTTATCATTGTTGTCATCATCATGATGAGTGAGCATGGCACCTAAAGAATGGTCAGTGGTAGAAATATATAGAAAAAGGTTGGTCATCTTTAGGAGGAATGAGCACTGGTGGTTGAAGAAGGTATTGTTTTAAGGCTTTGAAGGATTTATGGCATTCATCATCCCATTTGAATGACACGTCTTTCTTGAGAAGATGATGAAATGGTTGACAAATGGTCGAAGAGATGTGAGATAAAATGATGAATGGATTACAACTTTCATTATAGGCTTCAAAGTTGAAAAAGATTAGTAGGTGGAGGAATTTCCAAAATAGCCTTGACTTTAGTAGGATCGAATTCTATGCCACGCAAAGAAATGATGAAACCCAAGAGTTTTCCTAAAAGTACCGAAAAGATGCACTTCTTTGGTTGAAGATGAACACAATACTTGATGAGGTGGTCAAAGATGACCTTAAGGACGGGTAGGTGTTGTTGGTTCGATGTTTAGATTTGGAAAGAAGATCATCTACATAATCTTCCAATATGTGATGCATGATGTCATGAAAGATGTAAGTCATGGCTTGTTGGTATGTAGCACCCGGCATTTTTAAGGCCAAAAGGCATGACTCGATAAAAAAAATTCCCCAAGGGGTGATGAAGGAAGTCTTGTGTTGATCTTCGGAGCTAGTAATATTTGATTATAACCCGAGAAACCATCCATGAGCGATAGCATTTCATGGCCATGGTGAGATCAACTAGTTGGTCAATGCCTGGTAGGGGAAAAGTCATCTTTGGGACAAGCTAGGTTGAGGTCATGGAAGTCCATGCAAATGCAAGAGTCCCCTATCACCTTTGTGACAGGAATGATGTTAGAAATCCATTGGGGATAGTCAATGGGTAGGATGAAGGAAACTAAGAGAAGGCATTGAAGCTCTTCTTTGACTAGAAGAGCAATGCGAGGATGCATTTTCCGTAGCTTTTGTTTGATGGGTTTGGCATCAAGAATGGTTATGATATTGTGTACCATGATTTTTGGGTCAATACGGGCATATCGGCATAGGACTAGGAAAAAGCATTGCTATGGTCCCGAAGGAAAGAAGTAAAATCTTCTGTTTAGTAGCATCTAAAGATTGGCCTATCTTTAGAATGTGGGTCATCCTGAGTGTTAATGTTGATTTTAATGGTAGATTCATTTAACATGGTTTACATCTTAGAAGGTAATGACTAGTGAATATAAGAATCTTCCACACCTAGGTAGGTGAGGATGGACTCATCATCCTGACATTGAATGACATTAATAGAAGGTGTATCATCATGATCATGTCAGGATACAGAATGGGAGAGAAGAGGGAGCCTCCGCCATGCATTGATAGGTAGAGGTCCCAGAGAAATGGTGTTTATGAAAAAAAAGTTAGGAGGAATAGATTCAGGATCTATGGACTCCGTGGGTGAAGATGGTGACATGGGTGAATGAGGTGGGGAAGGTTTTTCTTCCTGAATGAGGTCGATGTGAGCCTTCTTGGGAGGTGGTGCATCAAAACCAATGCCACTATGGTCATTGTGTTTACAGGTGGTATAGGAGATGATAGTGTGGTGGCCTTTTCATAAAATCTAAAGCCAAATCCTTTCCACGTGCACCGTGAAGGAAAGTGTGAGTGAAGCGGCGGTTAGTGAGGGAGTGTAGGTCGGATGAAAATGGTTGTGTTTGGGATGGAGGTTGGGTTTATAAGTGGAAATATCAAGTCCCCCATATGTTAGATTAGTGTGAAGGTGGGGAGGACCATAAGGAAAACCTCACCTACGTGGTAGTCATAACTAGGGTGTTGATGTAGGTTTCCATACTCTTACGGAGTGAGGAACGTGTCGATGTTGTATAGGTGGTACTCCCCAGAGTGAGGGGTTGAAAAGACACCCTCTAAGGGATCAATGGTCGATATGTGGGTAGTGAGGATAGACAACTTGCTAGATGATGGGGAAGCAAGTGAGTTAGCGGTAGAGGTTATGGCGGTGGTAGGGATAACAGGGTTAGATGTGTGAGAGGTGGTGGTAGTCTTGGTGGATGGGCTTGTGGATGAAGGTGAAGTAGGGGTAATGACAGATGCCTTGACTAGGACAAGTACATCGTTGGGCGGTATAACATGTTACAGGTCTTGAAAGGTGATGGGTTGCCGAAATGGTGTAGTTATGTCCTCGTGTTCAAATTTGAGGTAGTGGTGTAAAGTCGAAGGGACACAACCCATGGCATGGATCCAAGGTGGCTAAGTAATAAGTTATACTGGAACTCTCCTTCTAGGACATAGAATAGTTTCGAGATAGTGTGGGGACCTACACGCGGACATGGAGAATGATGGTACCTAGGGTAGAGGTCATGGCATGTCATTAAAGGAGCACAACATAACTGGGTTACCATGCATGTAATTGGTAGGTATGCACATTTGGTTGTATGCATGGGAAGAGATGATGTTAATACTAGCACCACCATCGATCATAACGCATGTCATATGCATATATTATGATATGGATGGAGATGAAAAGAGTGGGATTGGGGTCCTCAGACTGGAAGGGAGTGATCTCTTCATCTAAAAAATGAGGGTGGCTACTTGGTGAGTAGGTGGAGGTGTAGAGGAAGGTGACAACTTAGTGAGAGAGGCTATGTGATGAGGGGTAATGATGGAGGCTATGGGTGTGGGGTCATTTGGTAAAACCTCGATAGATTGAAGGATCTCCATGAGGGCTTGATGATGTGACTCAGAGGTTTGGATGAGGTCATATAAAGACATTTTGAGGGAGGATTGGTGTAATTGTTTTAGCATTGTGTGATGTGTGACCCCATCGGAAATAGGATATGCGGGACCTCGAATGGTGACTTTGGGTGTGGGTGCAGATGGTATGTTGGGTATAGGGTTGGTTGATGGGCTAGTTGCCTTTTCTTTTCCCTTGTCTTTCTGAGTACGGGTGGTAATATGGACCATGTTAATTTTGAATTTTAGGGGTGGATAAAAGAGTTGTGGGGGTGGAGATACTAGTCATTGAGCAGGTAATGGACAAAAATTTGGGGAGATTAGTGAAGGTGGAATGGGGTCCTCATCAAAAGATCGTCATCATTGAAATTGTGCTCAGGAGAGGAAAATTTGGATAAGAACGGTCTTCAAGGCCTTACAATTTTCAACATCATGTCCTGAGCACATGATGATAGGCACAAATATTGGTCTCATCAAACCCTTTTGGTTTGGGTTTGAGAGGATCATAAGGTCAAAGCGGTGGTAATGTGATGATGGAAGTCTCTAAGAGATTGGTTAAAATATTAGCGTAGGACCCCGCTAATGGATCACAATGGGAGGTGAGTGTGGGTTTGGGTACATGTGTGGCTGATTGTGGAGGAAGAGGCTTTACAGAGAGGGGAATGGGTTGGTCCACTAGTTTGGTATGTGGAGTGGTCTTAGGTCTTGGTGGGCATCTATTTGGGTAAAGGGCATGGTAGAAGAGCTGGTGATGGAAGGTTTGGTTGGTTTGACTACCTTATCAGAGGGTAGTGGATTCTTAGCTTTAGTTTGCACCTTCTTGGGTAAAGGTGACATGGGGAGTATGGGATGTAGAAGGAAAAGTAGATGGTGGAAGAGGTGGGTTACCCATGGGGAAACCGAATTATGGTGGAGGTGGTTGGTAGAGGTTGGGTAGAAGGTGTGAGTGGAAGGGAAGAGAGTGTCATGGGTAGTGAAGAAGTTATGGAAGGTAGTGGTGGTATGGGTGGTAAGAAGGTCACATGGGTGATGGTGGGGGTTATGTGGATCACTTGGGTAGATTAGAGGGCCGTGATGAGGAGGTGAGCTGTTATGTTCTTGGTTTACTAGTGGAAGTAGGTTGCTTGGAAAGGGTTGAGGGGTGAGGTCCTAGGATTGGATGGAAGGGTGAAGGTGATAATGATGTGGTAGGTGAGGTTGGTGTATGAGGCCTAGAAAGTTGGGGCTTCCTTTTAGGGGCAGGAATAAGTTTAGTGTTGGTCTGGGAAGATGTGGATAAATCTAATTGATGGGTGGGTGAGTAAGGTTTGATGTTGGCATGACCCCTAAGGTAGTGGTGGGTTTAGGTAAGGGAGATGATATAGGCGTGGGTAGGTGTTTGGGTATAGGTGTGTGTTGGGTTGTGGGTGGAAGTGTGTGTTGTTTATGGGAAAGGATATAGAAGGTGTTCCACTAGTCATGGTTGTGTTTGGTTTGACCGCTTGAAACACTTTTGGATAGATTGTGGAGGTGTTGGTGAGTGATAACTACATTTGGGTTGAAGTAAGAAGTAGAAGACGTCCCCAAAGTAAGGCTCTATCAACATAGTCTAGGAAATTGGCCAAGCATGAAAATGGTACTATTGTAGGTGGGGCCGATGTGGATCGAGTAGTAATCCCTATAAAATGTGTTTGAGAAACAAGGAAATGGCTAGCTTTAGACTCTGTGGGTAAGAGAGCCGAAAAGAAGATCAATAGGATCTTGGAGGTCCGATGGAGAATGGTCATCTAAAGGAAATGGTGTTTCTACAAGATCCTCTATGGGTAGAGGAGATGATGGGCCATAGATGAGGTGGACTCTCTCTGTGTGATGGTGTAGGGAGTGGACATGTGTCCCCTATGAGTAGGAGAGGTGCTACTGATGACTTCTTGGTAATTTGAGGGGCCAAAGGTAGAGTGCTAATTATGGGCTCTTCCATGGGTGAAGGAGAAAAAGAAGGGGGTTCCTCTGTGGGTGGAGGAGTAGATGAAGTAGGTTCCTATGTAGGTAGGGGAGCTCGGGCTAAGATTTTGTCTATGGAAGGAATAGGGGGCAATTGGGAAGCAATTGGTATATCATCAAAAATAGCGTGGACCTCCGGACATCGCTATCATTGGTTGAAGTGTCACCAGTTTGGTTGGAAGATGGGGCATGATTAGGAAATGGTTTTTGAAGATATGTAGGTTTTGGTTGGTGGGTGCATTTGGGTTATCCAAGACTAGATCTCCGTTGTCTAACATTTCTTGGATGATATTCTTGAAGGTGATGTAGTTACCATTACTATGACCTTTGACACATGATGATAGTTACAAAATTCATGTTCTTTATACCATGTGGGCATGGGGTGATCAAGGTCAAAACCAAGTGTGTGGTTTTATAGGTGGAAGGGTAATGACAAGCCTTAATAAGCTTTTCCAAAATAGAAGAATAAGGTTCCCTATTGGGGTATACTTTTTCGTTGTTCTCATCTGAACTGGAAAGCTTGGATGGGAGAGAGATTAGAAGAAGGTTTGGCTTGGTTTGATGGGTGAGAGGGTCCAGCCTTGAGAACTATGACGCATTGGAAGATCCTTTGGGTTTTAAATAGTTGTTCTGGGGTTTGAAGATGAAGAAGCATCATTTGATTTGAACGCGATGTTCTTGTTACGTAGCTGAATTTTCTTTTCTTTGATAGCACAAATCTCCAATTTTCATGCCATGGTGAATGCCTCGTCAAAGGTGTGGAAGGTCTGCACCTGTAGGGTTGGTGAAATGTGTCTAGCGCAAGCCTAGGTAAACAACTCTATGAGCTCAGTTTGAGGTAATTGAAATGTGAGTTAGTTAATTAGGTTGCACCAATGAGTGACAAAGTCAACGATAGACTCGTCATCATACTATTGTGTGGAGTAAAGATCAGTCATGGTGACTTTCTTGACAATGTTGATTGAGAAGTGGTCTAAGAAGGCTTGGGCTACTTGATTAAATGAGTAGATGGAATGTCTGGGTAGCCCACTGTACTAGTCTAATGCAGGTCTTGTGAGGGACATCGGGAAGGTTCATAGGAGTAAAGCGTCATCATGGGTGATTAGGTAACACCCATGTTTGAAAGACCACAAATGTTGTTGTGGGTCTTCTTTACTATTAAAGCGGTTGAATTTTGGCATTTCCCAATGTATACAGGGTATGGGCGAATAGGAATGGATGGATGAATGGGCTCATTATAGATTTCATCATAGGTGAGAGAATTGTGTGAGCTAGAAACGATGCTTCTAGTGTCTGCATCCTTTCCATCATTAATTTGATGAGGTCATTGGTAGGTTGTGATGGAAGGGCACCTCCTATGGCGTAAGAGGGTCTGGTATTAAACATGTGATGTGGGTGGAATTCAGTGTATGGTGATGCCGAATAGGAAGGTTGAGAATAGGGGACTAACATAGAGGGCATATATCTAGAATGAATTCTAGATGAGATAGGGGGTTGTTGATAATATGTATATGTAGGTGGGGTGTCTGTAGTGACTCTAGTAGTGATTAGGGGTAGAGACTGCGGGATGGAGAGGAAAGATTCTAGAATGGGTAGGGGTCACCGACACCATGGGTGGTTGTGTTGTAATTGGTATATGTGAGATAATGGGCACATGGATGGGGTTATGCTCTGGGTGGTCAATGAAGGAACAACAAATACTACGGGTGTGATTGATATTGCAGATGCAATGGTCATAGTGGTATGGGGCCTAGCTAAAAACCATTGGGGGTAAAGTAGGTGAAGGTAACACCAAACTAGTAGGGGATGATGCAAAAGTGGGGATAAGGGCAAGAGAGATGGATACGGGCATTCCATATATCAATTGACCTGAGGAGTCTCGGGTGGAAGAGTGGGAAAGGTAGAATTGTAAGGCTACGGGATTTTGATCGAGGAGTCGTGTGAACTCCTCATCACTGTAGCAATGGTGGTAGGTAGGGTTGGATCCATGGGTGATAGGATAGAAGGTGGTGAAGGACTAGGTGGGAGTGGTTAATGACTAGTGTGGAATATAAGAGTGTTAGCTTGGTTGCATGAGTCAACACCATGTGAATGAATGTATATCAGGTGATGTTGTATCCTATAGATGATGACATAAAAAAGTAGGAATGAGAAAAATAGGTATTTGTAGGTGGATTTGGGTAATGTATCAGTTGAGAATCAACACAGGTAACCAACTCCAGTTAAGGATGACCGATGATGGTTTAGGGGTAACCGAGGTTGGTTACTATGAGAAAAGAACAATTTTTACCAAACAAGGCAAAAAAATTGATGAATGTCAAGATAGGTAAGTTGTATGATGACTATTTATCAGAATACAGAGAGTATAAAGACTTAGGAAACTCTAAACAATAAAGAAGATGAAATAGGTGTCCTTTGGGAAAGTTAACCAAAAGGATAGAGAACCGATGATGGTTAGGTAAAACCGATGACGGTGAGGTGTAAACCGACGCCGATGGATAAACCGATGTTGGTTACTGTGAAAATTTGAGGAATGCAGGAAAATAGATTGTTGTGAACTGAGATCAGATGAATGATCAACCTAGAAGTCTAGAGATGATATGATGAGGTCCTGACACACTCAGAAGAAGTCAGAATACTCCAACTGTGATTGTGGAGTGTGTAAGGAAAAAGAAAGGAAAATGGAGAAATGTATCCTCACACCTCAAAACGCATGTCAATCAAACACTAAAAACATGTATCCAACAAGTGATTTTAATGTGTTGAGCTTATGCTATTTAGAAGACTAACTCATGAATTTAGAGTAGAGTTTTTGGTGAGGAAGGTTTCCTACGAAGAAGGAGATCTAAAAGGAGAGGTTTCAGGTTATGTTATGGCGGGGTGGGTTGTCCTCTAAGGTAATGACTAGATAGAAGTAACCAATTGGGTGCCCACTGTCAATTCATTGATCGTGTGATCATTGACAACTTCTTCTAGGTGAGATGTTGTTTAAGAAGATGTGTATTTTTCAATTTTGTGTTGTTTGGCTAGAGAGAGAGAGAGAGAGAGAATGTGCTTTTCTACGATTCTTTGTGTCAACCATCAGTTGGGCATGACTTCCAGCATATAGGTTTCCCTCATTTTAATGTGAGCTAAATGCAACATACAAGGATGAAATGCAACTGATTTTAAACCCAAATCGACAAATTACGTTTGATGAAGCAAATGATGAATAGGTAGGAACGTGCTCTTTCACTACTTATGTGAATGCAAGAAAGAAGAAATGGTTCATTTTAAGCACCAGAAAATAGATGTTGTTTTAGACAATTAGAAGAAGAGAGGATTACCAGGGAAAGAGATTTAGTGTGAATACATTTAGAAAATAAAAAAACACACCATCTTTACCTAGGAATGAATAAAAATGCAAGGAACCCCAAATGGGTCCCACTAGGCGTGCCAAAATGTTTCACCATTTTCTTTACGTTATTGGATGAAAATAGATAAGGATTATGGGCTAAGGAGGAATACCTGTTGTGTTGGTTTGGAGGTTGATGTGCGTTCTAACTTCTCGATCCGATGCTGACTGTGAGAGCTTCTTTTTGGCTAGGAGGAACTACCTGAAATAGAAAACAAGACCACCAAAGAAGAGTTAAATAATATATGACAGTGGACTACCAAGCATATGCTAGATCCAAGAAGTGTGATACTCCCTAGAAGGTTGTCAATCCATTGTTTTTATAAAACAAATATGAAATAATTGAAATGCGTACATAAATGAATCTAGTGCTAGTATTCTGATTTGGGTACCTTAGATCACTATCAACTTTGATCTAATTAAATACTAAAACTATGTGGGTCAAGGTCTTGAGTCAGGTTATAGGTTGGTAGGTGGTTGCGAGGTCACATAGACGGGGTTTTAAAGTAGGGTTGGGTGAGGTGTTTGGGTTGTTTTTGATTGGTGGGTGGTTTCTGGTTTACACAGATAGGAAAACACATAGACCGGGCATCGTCGAGGTATGACCAATCATTGTTAGGTGAACCAATGACGGTTATGGGTAACCAGCGTCGGTAGAGGTGGGTCGGTAAGATTCAATAATATTTGTTAATGGGGCTTGAGTGGAGATCAAGAAGAGATGATAGAGGGAATAACGAGGTATATAGGGATGTTAAGAACACTCAAAAATATGTAGAGGTCGGGTATGGGTGGTTCTATGGTGTGGGTGGAGGAATGGTTGAGTTTACGGGTGATTAAATGGTAGGGGAATGAGGGTACAAGTGGAAAATAAAGCAAAAAAAGAAACCAATAAATGAAGTGGAAATAGATGATGTAGGTAAAAAGTGTACTTACTGGTGTTGCAGGTCCAATGGCTATGTGGTGGTGATGATTGGTTGGTGGGATGGAGTTTGGTGCAGTAGTGATGCTTCCCTGGAATGTCACCGTGAGTGTAATACTTTTGGATCTATCCTAGTGTTGGCTATGGATGTCTGTAGGTATGAAAAGGCTCTGGTTCTGCTTACATGTAGTTCTCTCCTCATCTCCTTGATCTTAGAATGTGCCAACCAACAAACAAGGTTTCCAAGGTGAATAAATGGTAACCGGTGACGGTTCTGGTTGTTGACCGGAATCGGAATCGGTTTCGGGATGACCGACATCGGTTAAGGAAGGATTCCCTAGGTTTACTAAAAATGGAAAATCTCGCATCATTTGGATTAGGTCCATTCATTTATTCATGGATCAGAATGGATGTTATGTTTTTATGAGCGGGAAGGTGGTTAGAGGAATAATAGACTTTTGATTTTTAGGGTTGAACTAAGTATTATTCATTTATGGAAACATGTTATGAATAGGTCTATGGTGAGGTGTCCATCCATTTAATTAAAGTAATTAAATTAATAATGGGGTGAGGATGGGTATTAATTTAATTATAAATAATTAAATTAATATTAATGTGGGGTATACAACTCATGCTTAGGTGAATGTGTAAGTTGGTCGAGTCGGCAAAAGCGTTATGTCTGAGAATCGTAATAAAAGAAAAATCACATATTTGTAAGCTAACGAGTCCAAAACTTTGTATGGCTGCCAAAAGGAAAAAATGTCAAAGTTATCCATTTCTCCAAAATGAAAATTTAATAGAGACTTTACCCTCAACCACATGATGTAATTGGGGGAATTGTCGAGCTCCTGGAAGCCCGAAGCCTAATAATGGCGTCTACAAAGCAAAACCACATATTTGCAAGAAAACTAGAGCTCTAAAACTATGTATGGATGTAGAAAGGAAATACTGACAGAGTACCCATTTCCAACAGAGTTTCTTCTTCAGAATCTTCCATAATGCAAATTTATTAGAGACTTGCCTCTTAATCTTCTTATTGCTTATGGGAAAAGAAGGTGAACATCATTAACTTCCTAAGTTTTTTGGTGTTACTATAATCAATTCCATGCTCTTGTGGACCCCCCTGCGTGTGCATGATTTGTGGATACAAAAGATGATATCAAATACATGTAGGAAACTAAAAAGGAATTGAAAGACTCAATCGATTTCCTTCTTACGTGGTGGTTTGGGAATAGATGCACACACTTCATCTATAATAATTTTTTTGGAATTCAATGTTGACACACCCAAGATAAGATTATTTTATCAAAGTTAAAATTAAGAAACATGCAGAGAGATTAATATAATATGGATTTCATGTATTTGATAGTTATTTTTATCATTTATAAGATAAAAAAGTGTTTAGTATAGTGATTGCTAAGCCATTACTTTCAATAAGTAATATAGATTAGAGGTTGTTAAGAATTTTCTTTAATTCGAATCGATGTGTATTACGAAGATCAGATGCATAGATTTTACCCTAGTAGTTTATAAGCTAAGAAAAGAGTGTTAGCAAACAAAAACATAATTGATCTCTAATTCTGGTCGATACAATACAATACTATTATACCAAATCTAGCTTTCCTAAACAAAATTTAATACAACATATATCTACATCATGATGTTATCGAGCACCTTGAAATTTTTTTAATAATCATATTTTTTTACTGACTTGGGAAAACCATCCGTAACATTTTAGAGTATGAAATGTACCTTACACAAATATTTCTATTTGATTCCTAGCGGTGGGTATGAAAACGAATAGATGCAAAGGTGCGAGCCTAGTTGTCGCTAGTACGAAAAAAATGTTTTTATGATGATTCTAGCTAATGGGTATAACAAATAAAATATGTAAAGGTACAAGCGTAGCTGTCACTAATATGAACAAAATGTTTTTACGATGAAAAAAACATAATTGTACTTTAAATTCTTCCTTTAGGACATAATGTTATTATACACCATGTGCAACTTAACCCAACAACATTTAAGACAACATGTCTCTACACTATGATGTTGTATGAGCACCCTGTAAACATTTTTAATAACCATTTTTCTTCCCCACTATGTGAAGACCTCCATAGCTTTCAAAAATAAAAATGTCCATTTCTCACATATTTATCATCAAAATATATTATGGAAAATGCATAGTGACCACATTTTATCCATTCATATGATCTATTTTTGAGCGCTATGTTCTGTAAGTATTCGAGCTTAGTGGTCGCTAAGAATTTTATTTAATACAAAAAAATTTATCTCTATTTTCATAATTAAGAAATAATTTAGCCTAGAGGTCACTAATCTATTCCTTTCTCAATAAACAATAAACAATAAGCCTAGAGCGCTATGTTTTGTAAGTATTCGAGCTTAGCGGTCGCTAAGCATTTTCTTTAATACAATTTTTTTTGATCTCTATTTTTGAAATTAATAAATAATTTATCCTAGAGGTCGCTAATCTATTCATTTCTCAAATACCTCCATAGCTTTCGACAAGTAAAAAATTTTCATATCTCACATATTTATCATCTAAATATATTATGAAAAATGCCTAATGCAGTGATAATATCTATTACTATGATATGTTATTAGAGCGCTATGTTCGAAATAAGATATTGTTTAGCCTAGTTTCCGCCAAATCATTCCTTTCTGTAAGTATTCAAGCTTAGCGGTCACTAAGCATTTTATTTAATACAAATTGTTGTTTGATCTCTATATTCAAAATTAAAATTTAGTTGAGCTTATTGGCCGTTAATCTACCCCTTTTAATAAGAATCAGAATTTAGTAGTCGCTAATATTTTTCATTAATGCCCACCGATGTGTAAAAGAAATAAAAGATGCAAAGGTGTGTGCCTAGCAGTCACTATGATGTTGTATGAGCACCCTATAAACATTTCTAATAACCATGTTTCTTCCCCACTATGAGAAGACCTCCATAGCTTTCGACAATAAAAATGTCCATTTCTCACATATTTATCATCGAAATATATTATGGAAAATGCCTAGTGACCGCATTTTATCCATTCATATGATATTTTTTTCGAGCGCTATGTTATGTAAGTATTCGAGCTTAGCAGTCGCTAAGCATTTTATTTAATACAAACTTTTTTTATCTCTATTTTCAAAATTAAGAAACAGTTTAGCCTAGAGGCCGCTAATCTATTCCTTTCTCAATAAACAATAAACAATAAGCCTAGAGCGCTATGTTTTGTAAGTATTCGAGCTTAGCGATCACTAAGAATTTTCTTTAATATGAACTATTTTTTGATCTCTATTTTGAAATTAATAAACAGTTTAGCCTAGATGTCGTTAATCTATTCCTTTCTCAAAGACCTCTATAGCTTTCAACAATAAAAAAATTTCATTTCTCACATATTTATCATCTAAATATATTATGAAAAATGTCTAAAGAACCGCTAATATCTATTACTATGATATGTTATTAGAGCGTTATGTTTGAAATAAGATATTGTTTATCCTAGTTGCCACCAAATCATTCCTTTATGTAAGTATTCGAGCTTAGCGGTCGTTAATTATTTTATTTAATACTAATTGTTGTTTGATCTCTATATTCAAAATTAAAAATCAGTTGAGCCTAGTGGCCACTAATCTACTCCTTTTAATAACTAGCTAAGCTTAGCAGTCACTAATATTTTTCATTGATGCCCACCAATGTGTAAAACAAAGAAAAGATGCAAAGGTGTGAGCCTAGCAGTCATTATGATGTTATATGAGCACCCTGAAAATATTTTTAATAACCATATTTCTTCCTAATTATGCAAATACCTCCATAGCTTTTGACAATAAAATTTTTCCATATCTCACATATTTGTCATCGAAATATATTATGGAAAATGCCTAGCGACCGCTAATATCTATTACTATGATTTGTTATTCTAGCGCTATGTTCAAAATAAGACATTGTTTAGCTTATTCTCCGCACAATTATTCTTTTATGTAAGTATTTGAGCTTAACTGTCACTAAGCATTTTTTTAATATGAAATGTTTGATTGATCTTGTTAAAGTAATGGAGCTTTATGCAGTGCTAAGTATTTTACTAGATACGAACCAATATAAATTATGTGTTAGACATAAAAAAACTTATGAGTAATATAGAAGTTGTGATATATTTCAAGGGTATGTAGTGTTGCACTTGGTTGTGCAAGGATTGTATAGCCAATAAGATATGATTATAGTTAATGAAAAATACTAGCAATCCAAAACTATAGAGATATTTATTTACATTGTTGGAAAGGAAACCTAGGAGTTGTAGAGGCTAGCGACCGCTAGGCTTCTACTCAACAAATAGATAGACAACATACGACATGCAAAGTTGTTCATTAACACGTACTGAAAAGAATAGCCTAGTCCCCTATAAAATCTAAGTATTTATTATTTTAAATTCGGTGTTGCAAAAATATCATTCTAATGGAGCTTAGTGGTCACTATTTTCTTTCCTATCTATAAGGTACTCTCAAATTCTTGTGAAGCATAAAATTATGTTTTAGTTTTTCTAGAGTAAAGTGTAAATAACACCAAAATATTGACGATCACAAGATATATTAGAAATTTCATGCCATGTGTCAACATTTTAATGGATTATAGTTACAACTTAATATGGCAGATTTTTATAGGTAAAAATTATTTTTTAATTCTATTGCTAATTAAAAATTTCTTAATAATTGTTACAATTATATAATTGTGTAATTAATTGGTTCAAATTTGCAAGATGTCACATTTATTGGATTTTTAAAAAAATTAACGTGCACAATATTTAAAAAATATCAAATTCGCATTCAATAAAAATTAATAATAAATATACTCCATCGTATGTTTTGGAGAAGCGGTGGTGAAATCTAAAGCTTTCTTGGGAAAAATGAATTAATCAGTAGATTCAACAATTTCTGTCCGAGCCTACCCACTCTTCATGATTGGATGATCACCAATGAGGCCCCATCATATAAGGTAGGCTAGACATCTATCCTATTACTCGTGGATTTTTCATAGTAGTATTCACTTTGAAATATTAGATAGATATTTGATCCTTGGAAGAGTAGGATTGTGAATCCCACATGTTAAAGGTGAAACCTTGGTTCCCTCAATTTAATCCAATTTCGGATACATTCCATGCTAATCCGGTTTGGATTCAACTCCCATATTTTCCCCTCTAGTTTTGGATGGATATTTTTTAATGCTATATACAATACTTTAGGGAAATGTCTAGCTACTGACCCTAAGCCTGATGATTATGAGCATACTATGTATGCCAAAATTTTGGTTGATATGGATACTTCTTTAGATTTTCCTACCACTATTAAACTCAAAGTTGAGGATAGGGTTTCCCCTTCGAGTGTAGAACATGCTTTTACTTAGGCCATTTAGCTTCAAATTGTCATATGGAGAGGAAAAATGTTAAAAATAGAATCTCATGGTGGAAGAACTCCAATCCCAATCACTTGTTTGTTAATAATCCATCGATAGTGATTTTGATGCTAAATCAAAGACATCAGTTGATCACGATGAGGATAAGGAGGAAGTGCCTCTTCCTCCTCAAAAGGATCTTGTGCAACTAGAAAGTAAGAAGTATTGAATCCTTTGGATTTGACATAAGGTGCATCAATTTCATCAGGGATGCAAAGATTTGAGGAGCAGATTGAAGTGATGATTTCGAATATCGAAAATGAAAATCCAAACATGGAAAAGGATTGGAAAGTTATGAATCTGAAAAATAAAATGACTATATCACCCCTTAAGATGCAATTGAGGTCCAATGGGAAGGGGTATATGAGTTGAGATAGTTGTTGGTTGGGTATTTTGTTAGTTCTATTTGTTTTGATGTTTATCTCTTTGTTTTTGATGTGTTGTGTCATTGGAAGAGGCGGCCTCTTTTTTCCTAAATTTCATATCTTTGTCTCCACTTTTGTATGGGGTAGGGTCCCCTTAACCCTCTTTTACCCATAATCAATAATAATAATAAATGTGTGTATAGTGCTCTCTTAAACTTTAAACATTTGTTTAGAAACATTCAATCTATTCTCTAAATTGTTTTTTATTATGCTTAAATTAATATTTGTCGTTTTCCTGCGAGTTCACAAAGAAACAATTGTCATTGTCCCACTCATTTCTAAAGTAAAATTAATAAATTTGATTTCCTTGTATCCCACGCTATCCCCGAATTAAATGTAAATATTAATGAGGGGTAAATTCAAAGTTTGATATGCAAAATCCCCCACATTAAATGCAAATATTTGAAATTTCAAAATCCCACACTTTTTCTTTACGAAGGGGAAATTCAAAATTTGAAATTTTCATATTCCTCCTTTTTTCAATTTTTGGAATTTTTTTCATTGAATGTATTGGGAAAAATTAAATACCCGGAGAAATATATATTAGGGTTTCTTTTTTATTTTGAAATCACAGTAAAATCAGCTCTTAAAATCATAATACAACATGTGCAAGAACTAATTTATTGGTCCGAGAGCTCGATTCTGGCCATTTTAGAGAATGGAAAGCTAAAGAAGTGATTAGAATCTAGTTTGGGGGTGCACAAATGAGACAAAAATAGTTATTGTGGATAGATCATGGGTACGAGTGCAAGATCAAGAGGCCCACAAAGGATGGAATCAAAAGAGACAAGAAAAACAAGTTGTGGATAGAATCTCATAGATAGTTTGTTTAAGAGAGAATATGGAGCTTTAACAAACATTATCAAGCACGTAAAAATTTTAGATACTACTAAAATAGGTATTTATCAAAAGCATCTATGTTATTTTATGTGTACCTTAGTTGATGGCAAGTGTAGTCACAAAATCATGCACTTTAGACATTTTATTTATCCCGGTCTCATACTACTATTTAGAAGGTTCTTGAGTAAATAAAGTACTAATTAACCTCTCCCTTTGGCCATCTTGTTTATTTTATTTTGTAATTTACAACCTATTGCACCCATATGCCCAAAGTGATTTTCGGACATCCCATGTTGCTTTAGCTTCGGTTGGGGTGCCCATATTTAGTACTAGGTGACCGATGGGCTCCTCTGGTCCCACCTGGTGGTGCCATGATCCTTCTAGCACTTTCCTGCCATTTTTACGCCTCTTCTAGCCCTTTTTCACATTTATCTTTCTTGGGGTTGAACTTTTGGGGTTAATTATGAAATTAGAGAAAGAGAACCCTATAAATATAAAGTTATGAGACCATAATTAGGGACCTAACATCATGCACTACTATTAATCCATCTAGTGTTGCACCCATCTCATTGCATTGGCATTCACATAGCTCCATCATCACCAAGGCGTGAAGCTAAGACATATTCATCACACTTCATAGGGTGAGGGATTCTATTCTATTCCATACACACATTCTACTAAATTTTCTACATTTAGTTATTGCTCGTTACTTCACAAAGTGTGACTAACACAAGAGAACATAGGGCGAGACACACACACATGCACACACACACACGCGCGCGTCGCGCACACACACACACACACACGAAAACTACATCCGGGTCTGAAAATGTAGTGCAACACTCAGTTAGTAATCCCATTATTGTGGCAGCTAAGGTCAGTCTGACCCATTCATTCTACATATTTATTTTTTAGGGATTTGATACTTCCTTTTTTTCTTTTATGGGTTATTTCTTCCTCTTGGAATATTTGGGGAATTTGGCACAGTACAGAAAAATTAATATGACATGCGATTAGAGTTTCAAATCACCGTTTGACCCTTTGAACACTAGTTCTAGAAAATTTTTCCACACAGAGGCACCCAGATCCCTAGCTAGAGCACACATGGGCACCCCGGTCCTCTTACAAGCGCGCCCAATCCAAGCATGACATCAAGATCTATCCTTTTCGGCACTCCTACAAAGTCATTTCTACATTCTGATTTTATGTACATCGGTGTGACATAGTCTCGACAATCATCCATTATCAACCGAGTTCTCTCCTTTCCCTTCTTTGTGCATTAGGTTTTTTAATTTCATTAGTTTATTTACTTATCTCATTTATATGTTGTCTTAGTACATTTACTTACTACATTATATGTCCTCATAGATTAGATTAACTATCTTTTACTACATTGGTTTAGTTAAAAAAATTAATCATTTTGGTGAACTCATCTTTTAGAATAGTTTTCCTTAGGATCCACTACAAACCCTCATGGCTAAAGATAATTCTTCTCTATCTCCAATCATTCTGCAATTTCATAGTTTTTTCGTGCCTTTGTTAACACTCTAGTTGATTCTTTTGGTTATCGACCTTTCCTTCTCTTATTCATTTTCCATATTTTGACATAGATCATGAAGATCTAGGTGACACTATTGTTTCTTATATGTGTACCATCAATCCTACTTGTTTTAACACAAGTCCTAGATGAGGCTACACAAGCACAAGTTACTCAAGTTGATCACATAGTTACATCTCCAACTCCTATTGAATTTCCAGATGCTTCTCATTCAGCCTCACCTAATAGTTCTCTGGCATTGCATGTTGATGATCCTCTCGATGCAATATTTGTTCCTACATCTTTATCTGATACTGTAGAGCCACAAGCTACTAACGCTTCACTTTCTTCTCATCTAGATGATAGAGGACTTTCTCCTCCACTTTCATCTCCACATGATATTTTTACTAGACTGTCCATGACTCACCCCCATCTATCAATTCTTCTTCTCCTACTATTTCATCTCCTCTCATTCCATCATTCATGCCTATTAGTTCATCTTCTCCCATAGTTATATCTCCATCAGCCACCTCATCACCTAAAGATTTTTTTGATCTTAATCCTACCATTCTATGGATATTCCACCTACATCATTTACTATAGCTTCTTGGAACCTACTCCCAGTGTGCCTTTAACATCAGAATCTCCTCTATCATCTCTTGACATCCCTATGATCACTCACCATGAGAAGTTGCAACCTCTTAATACATTATTACGATCTTCCACTATTCCTTCATAAGATATTATCCCTCTCATGCATGTCATAGGTCATTCACAATCTCAGGTCCAATATCTTACTCTAGCAAGTGTGGTTTACTATGCTTCTATTGACAATAACTCATTACATGGTAACCCTATTCCTAAGAAGATTCATAATTTGGAATTTCCTAAATTCACTTTCTTTGATAGTATTGGCGATCCTCATTCCCCTCTTGTACATTTTTGTATGGCTATGACCTCTTATCCTAAATATATATTATTTTTCAAGGCCTTTCAACATAGTATTCCCATTGAGGCATTGCACTATTACAATCATCTCTCCTTTGGGTCCATCATACTTAATCGACATGAAATATGTTTTCCTTCATCGTTTCATCCTCAATGGCCCTCGAATTACTTATGCCCGCCTACCTACTTTACATCGTGGGTTTTATCAAATTCACTACACAACATTCTATTGCATGCCCATCTCCAAATGATACATCTAAATGGGCTCCAAAGACTACTCCTTCTGCATCTATTGAGCATCATGCCACTATTTCTAGTGTGCCTTCTTTGGCTAGTAAATATCCTCTTAAGCAACCAAGAACTTCTTTGAGCACATCACATTCTATGTTTCTCAAAGAAAAATATACCCCTAGCTCACCTACTTGAGCATCGACTATGTGACCACATCGTTTGACTAGTCCTACACATCGGTATAGGCCTATTCCTTGGATAGTTACTGCATCTTGGCATAGATCACCACATCATTTTATTCCACACGGATCTTCTTCATCACCACATTCTACATCAAATCGATCCCATTACCGATGCATTTTGTGATGTTGTAAAAATTTTCATATAGTCATCCCTTGCATGCACATATACTTCATTCACCACCACAGTGCCTATCTACTATACCACCATTATTAGAGTATATTCATACACTTTTACTTCCTACAAGTAGATGAAGGAACTTTTCCTTCATAGTCATTAGATAGTTCATTCATTCACACACCCTTGGGGGCATAACACTTCACATCCCCCCACCTCGTCTTAGAATAGTCACACTCATCATCCTTTACACATTTATACATTCACATTGTCACATTAGGCATACTTATCATAAATTCTAGTGACCATCACTCGATGACACACTCCTATGCTTCATTTCACACTTAACTATTGAGGGATTACTACTACACTGAACCTGACATGCTACACCATAGGCATTACAAATTACACTTCATCACACATTACACATTATACATTATAGAACATTTGGCCATTTTTGTATCTTCACATCATACATCAAGGTAGTTGCATACATATATATACCATACATACTACATCACGTGTTTCACACATATTATACTAGTCTTCATCATATAGGAGTCTAGCATTACATTCCTATTTTATCTACATACATTACATGTCACTTTCTACATTACACTTTACACATCCTACACATTGCATTTAAATTTTACATATATCACATCTACACATTCTATGCATTACATCCTTACATATACCACTCATCATATGGTCAGTTTTTATCCCTACATATACTACATTATATTCTATGCATTGCATTCATTACCCGATGACACACTTTAGTTCTTCGGTCCATACTCGAATGCCGAGGGTTTACAAATCAAATGGACCCTACACTCACCACACATTTACTATTCCACCTTTCATCATGCAACATTACTAGCTTAGTGACATATACTTTAGGCTAAATCGTCACCTATTATATCATCCTATAGTGGTATACACCTTAGGTTACATCACCACTCCCTACTATTCATCTTGTAGTGACATACGCTTTAGGATAAATTGTCACCTATTCTATCATTTTGTAGTGGTATACACCTTAGGTTACATCACCACACCCTCCTTACACCTTATAGTGATATACACTTAGTGATAAATCATCACTCATCCATTCATCATGTAGTGTTATATCTTTGAGTGCTACATCATCACTCATCCATTCATCCCTGTAGTGATATACACTTAGGGCTAAATCATCACTCCACATTTCATCCCATCATGGTATAGGATTAGCATATAAGGTCTATGCACATCTCTTCTACATGTCACATATCTCCACCACTATGCATATACACATTCATCACAACGTACTAGACAAAATACACACTACTCGACCATTTCTCGATGACGCACTCTCATTTACGGTTCATTCTTGACTACTGAGGGGGAAAAAATGAACCTCAATGCATACATTTCCATCCACTGAGGGGCACACTGCTCATATCACTCCATATTTCATTCCATTACATCCATCCACAACATATTGCATACTATGGTTACTTATATTATTTCTTAATTTTACTTGTTCATGGTCACTTTATTACACATGCTAGTTTGATTACTTATATTTCATTTATCTATATCATACACACATGCACATTCATGCCTTATTCTAGTTTTGATCATAGATATAGGTCTCTTACACAGTGGCATGGATGCTCACCTTCTACCCTTCCTATATGGGTTGTTGGGGGCATCCACACATTCATCTCTTCTAGGTGTTATTGTTTCACGTTGTACTTATCACTTTACATTACTTGCTTATACAAACTTTTGACATACTATCTATCTTTCTAACATGCTGATGGGTGCTTCATATGCATCATTTGTTATGCAGGGATATTGGTTTTCCATACATTTTTTGTTACATTGTCTACTATTATTTGTGGGACTTGCCCTATGTTTGGTGTGCACACTTGTTTGTTTTTTGTGGCCATGATGGCCTTGTGTGTCTTATGACATCATGAGTGATGTCCCATGTTTTTCAACCCACTTTGTGTGACATACTTATCTTCTTGCATGTTTACATTACTTTTCTTGGTAGGTTTTGTCTTGTTTGCGTAGCTTATAGATTGTTTTCTTCATGCATGTGTGTTTAAACTTGTCTTGGTTAGCCTTATTGTTTGTGCATGTATTAGTTTATACCAATCACTTTTCAACGTACATGTGGTTGGCCCTTTTTTGGGTTGCATGTCTCCTATCAACGATGTCACATGCGCCCTCAAAGAGGGGGCATCATTTGGGGGTTTACATACTAACACAAAGATTCTACACCATTTTGGTTTAGTTATATTCAATGAGTGGGTTCAGAACAGTCTATGAACCCCATACACAATGGATTTTATAGGACATGGTGTCCTTTATCATTTCTTGAAGTATTTATCTCCCAAAAAAACCAAGACAGTATAGAGATATCTACACACATTCAGGGAAGAAGTTAGAGCTTGGAGGAAACAAACCATTTCCTCCCTACACTTCTTTGGCCTATGGCATGGGATTGCCCAAAAAAGTCGCACTACATGATATCATTCTACACTTTCTCTCTCAAAATGGATCAGGTGCACATGTTCCATTTACATTTACATTTACATTTACGTTTCCCATTTACATTTACATAATTCACATTTACATACACATGCATATTTTAAATATCCTTTTTACACTTACATACATATATATTTGAATAATTGATCATTTTTTCCTTGTAGGTTCGGACATATGAGAAACAAGTAGTCAAATGGGGGCAACAACAACAAAAACGATGAAAACAAAACTATACAATAGCACACTATAGCACACACATCACACTTTTATGTATGTACACTACACTATGCGAAGCTACATACACACATTTCTCCCTAGGTTTACTCTCATCACTTTTTCTTTGCGCATTTTTCATCTATAGTTTCCACGCTCCTCCATCTTTTTATCATTCCATGCTTTTTTCTAGTCCTTGAGCACACTTCTACTACACTCTTAATGGACATTAGATATGATCTCTATCTCGCTTTATGTTTCCAAGCTTTCCACTCACCAATATAAAGTGGGGGAAAATGTAGTCACAAAATCATGGACTTTAGACATTTTATTTATCCCGGTCTCATAATACTATTTAGAAGGTTCTTGAATAAAGAAAGTACTAATTAACCCCCTTCCTTTGGCCATCTTGTTTATTTTATTTCATAATTTATGACCTATTGCACCCATATGCCCAGCCATTTCTAGACATCCCACATTATTTTAGCCTTAGCTAGGGAACCCAGATTTAGTACTGGGGCCCCCATGGGAACCCTAGTCTCACCTCGGGCACCCTGATCCTTCTAGAAATTTCCAGCCATTTTTGGGCCTCTTCTAGCCATTTTTCATATTTATATTTCTTAGGGTCGGCCTTTTTAGGGTTAATTACAAAATTAGAGCAAGAGAACCCTATAAATATAAAGTTATGAGACCATAATGAGGGACCTAGCATCATACACTACTATCACTCCATCTAGAGTTGCATCCATCTATTGCATTGGCATCCACATAGCTCCATCATCAAGGCACAAGCTAGGACATCTGCATCACACTTCATAGGGGGAGGGATTCTATTCTATTCCATGCACACATTCTACTACATTTTCTACATTTAGCTATTGTTTGCTACTTCACAAAGTGCGACTAGCACAAGAGCACCTAGGGCACGACATGCACACACACACCGAACTACATCCAGGTCTGAAATGTAGTGCAACACTTAGTTAGTAAGACCATTTTTGTGGTAGCTGAGGTTAGTTTGACCCATTTATTCTCTGTATCTTTTTTTTTAGGGTTTTGATACTTCCTTTTGGTCTTTTATAGGTTATTTCTTCCTCTTGGAATATTTGGGCTATTTGGTGTAATACAAAAAAATTAATGTGATAAGAATTTAGAGTTTCATATCACCTTCTGACCCTGTGAGCACTAGTCCCAAATTTTTTTCCAAACCGGGGTGACCATATCCCTTGTCGAGCACCCATGGGCGCCCATTTCCTCTTCCAGTGCTCCACTCTCAGGTAAGACATCCATATCTTTCCTTTTCGGTAATCTGCGCATGATTGTTCCTACGTTCGATTTTATGTACATCACTTCGACATAGTTCGACAATCATCCATTATCAACTGAGTTCTTTCCTTTCCATTCTTGTACATTAGGGTTTTTAATTTCATTAGTTTATTTACTTATCTCATTTACATGTTGTCTTAGTACATTTACTTACTATGTTATATGTCCTCCTAGATTAGATTAATTATATTTTACTACATTAATTTAGTCAATTTTAGTTAATCAACATGAAATTTCATTCACTGTATTCACCTAGTTTATTTGTTTTGCACCGCATTTTTTCCTTCTCGCCTTTATGGTTTTGCTTTATCTCCTCACAAAATATGTTTCTCTATCTCGAAACCACATTTTTTTGTCTTTCCCTAACCGAAGAAATTGTAATCCCTTTTACAGTATTTATTCTTTTAGAAAACCCTTTTTTATGTTCTATCGTAGCTCTTGTATTCATGTCTATTAAATGGGTTCCCTATTTATCCCTTCTATGTGTCTCTCTAGTTAATTTTTTGTGGATTTTTCATTCTCCTTCCTGCATTTATTATTTTCCATAAGTGGTGGCATCGATCCCTAGTTGCAAAACATGAGTCGCATATTCATTGTTTTAAAAAATTGTAATGGTTTGATTTAGAATAGTTTAGGTAATCATTTTGAACTCCTTTAATGATTTTTTTAATATGAAAGAAATAGTCGTGACTAATTATTTCAATGTTCATTATTTACATGATTTTTGCGTTGATATATATATTTAATTATATTCGTTTTCCCACGTAGAAATAGTCAAATGTAATGTCTTTAACAAGCTCTTTATGTGTAATGAAACATAATAATACTATATTATATTTACAAACTCTTATTTCCTTTTGACGACCTTATGTTATGCCATATATTTTTATTATGCTACATATCATTGGTTGAGTTTATATATTTTTTGAAATATATTAATATAAGATTGTACTCGTATATTTATGTATCTTTTTGTAAAGTCAATCAATAAAAATGTTGTGTAGCCTAGCTACAATGAGGTATAATTCTTCTTTGTCGAAAACATTCGTGTAGAAAACAATTAGTAATGACTTACTTGATAACTGAGCCAACCTAAAGTAACAATTTTTAAATTCTCCAATACCATATTCCAAGACTAGTGGCCACTAAGCTGGATGTTTATGACATTGCTTAGCTATTACAAGAAAACACAAGGAAACAAATATTCCAAGACAAGACAAATATTAAATATTTTCCTAAATACATTTATTCAAACAAGAATGGAGATTAGTGGCCACTAAGATATTGGTTGACTCACATATGATACAACTAGTAATGACTCGCTTGAAAACCAAGCTAAGCACTAATTATTATATTTAGATTTTCGTATTATGATATCTGAAGCCTAACATGATATTTGAAGCCTAACATTGCTAATGTCAAAGATTATTAAATATAATTGGTGTAACATAACAAATAATTGAGATTAACAGCCGCTAGGGTAGTTGTTGCCTTGCATACATGACAATTAGTAACTACTTGAATGAAAAAGCTAAGCAAGCTCCGTTATTATATTTCTATTTTACAATACAATATTCTAAGACTAGCGACCACTAGGTTGGATGTTTACTTTATTTATTTGATGTTCCAAGACAACAAATATTACAAGACAACACAAATTTTAATGATTTTCCTGAATACACATATTCCAAAACAAAATTTCAGCCTAGCGGCCATTGAGTTCAATATGTTATTCGAGTCTATCACATGATATTAAAATCCTAGTGGCCGCTAAGGTCATAGATTATTCCATTGCATTGGTGTAACATAAAAATACTCGAGAGTAGCAGTTACTAGGATAATTCTTGTCTTGCATTCAAGATAATGAGTAATGAATTGACTGAAAACTAAACTAAGCTCCAACATAAAATTTTTAGCCTAGCATCCTCTAAGTACAACATGTTATTCAAATTTTATTACATGATATTCCTAGCCTAACACAATATTTGAATCCTAGCATCCAATAAGGATGAAGATAATTACATAGCACTAGTGGAAAATCACAAAGACTTGAGGTTAGCAGCCACTAGGATATTTGCTATCTTGCATATAGGAAAAGTAGTAATGACTTGAATGAAAAACTAACTATGCTCCATTACTATATTTAAATTTTACAAGACTATCTTGAGGTTAGCGGCCACTAGGATATTTTTGTCTTGCATACAGGACAAGTAGTAATGAATCGAATGAAAAAATAACTATGCTCCATTACTATATTTAAATTTTACAAGACTATATTGAGGTTAATAGACGTGATGTAGCCTAGACTTCACTATGAATAACCCAAGGCACGTTGGCACATGATTCAACCAAAACTAAGCACTCACCCAAAGTGCACAAGGGTACCATGTCCCTCTTTAGAATTGTTTGTTCAAAATGTTAGCATGATTACATATGTATATATCTAGATTTATAACAGATAATTAAGTAAACCATAGTGCATGAACCAGATCTAGATCTAAGCCATATGGAAGATTGAATAAATAATTATCATACTCGATTTACCATGTAAGAACCATATTGAGTCACATCTAGCACAATATCCAGCTAATATGTTTCATTATATTAAATACTAATAAACATAGAAGCTTCATACATTCAAGATCTAGTTTGCATGGCTATACGTGCTAATAAATCTGCAACATAACTCTATAATAATTGGTGTCTCAAAACCGTGCAAATAAATACATATATATATAGGGGTGGGGACTTTCCCTTCACCGCCTATGCACCTTCCAAAAATAAGCTACATGATAAAAATACCCATGCGTCTTTAAAAGGAATAAAAACATGCAATTTCTCTAACAATAGACTTCCTATAGTTAACTCGAGTAGAAATCCTATTATTAGATGTAACTATGCATGTCACTCAAACTGCTGCAAATCCCAAAATAACCTTGCGTGAGCTGCAAGTCTTTATGTTATCACGTGCTTAGCACTCCATCTCCAAAATATCCTTTACCCACAAAAAGTGGCTAAGGATTAAATTCAAACTATTCTGGTGCGCTTATGTTCCTCTATGATTTTGCACCTTCCTATGTGCCTGGTCCATGTGCGCCCAATCCTTATGCACTTTCATAGTTGAGCTATATTCCATGTGCTCAACATTACCCCACACTAACTGCATTGTCGTCCCCGACAATGGGAAATCCCACTTATATCTCTAAAGAAAAGAATAATGAATGAAATAATAAATACTTTTTCAACAAAAAGAATGAGACATCACTCAGACGCTTTCCTCCTCAACTGGTAGTATTAACTCCGGATACTCATTCTTAATTTCTACCTCCAATGTCTGTCTAGTCACTCAACACCTCACCTATCTTATCTGGGATGTCTATCATAATGGCATCTAGTTCATCTTGAGTCATATTTTCTTTCTCATTTTTCAGAACCCTAATAATGTTATCCATGCTTGACATTATTCCCCCATGGAGTCCATTTTTTGTGCAATAAGCTTCCCAATTTTGTCTATTTTGTCCCTGTGTAGATCTTGGGCTGTTGTAAGGGCTTTGTGCTTTTCTTTTACTAGATCAAGTCTATTTGCATGCCCAAGTGTCTCATCCTTCATGGCCTTCAAGACTTCATTATCTTCTTCAAGAGTCCTTATTCTAATTATCACATTTGGAGTTGCGCACATGTTCAGAGCTTGATTTCCTTCTTAAGTTTTTCCTCTAAGGCTTGCCTGCAACAAATATTCATAACTTGTAATTTTTCTGGAAATGGTGGCCTTGGCTCTTGTTGCTTCCTCTGCAGGATGTTTTGGCATGGGCATACACACGGGTGCTTCATCTATGACCAGTTTAACCAATTTCCGGACATATTACATTATAGAAGGAAATTTTGAGGGAGTTGAGACCGTATTTCATCCCCAATTTCTCAACTATATTGATCAATGCCTCATTATTTTCCTCTTCCCATTCCTTTTCTTCTTTCAGGAGCTCTATTTCTCCATCCTTCTCCTTAATGTATTCAATTAATGCTCTTATGGTTTCCACTTTATCAACATTCCTACGCGTAACCTCTGCAGATGCCTTTACTAAGGCATTGTTTACCTGCTCATCCGACATGGCCATGGGCTTAATATTCATGTGTCAGAGATGTGGAGACTTTTTCATCCAGCGTGATATGCAAGATTCTTTGCATACATCAAAATATAGCTCATCCATGTGATTTTGCATGGACCAAGATAGTTTCTTCTTGGTTCATGCATTGGCCATATCTACATCCATTAACTCCCAACCATATAGATCCTTTTTCTCTATAGTGCTCTAAAATCGGGCGTGTATGATTTTACTTATATCATTTACATAGCCTAGCACAGTAAGGCACGTAATCTTCACCCATTTTTCCTTATTTTCCCATGTCTTTGGGAACACAGAACTGAGTCCATTCGGGACTTTACCTTTTGTGTATCATCGGAAATCCAAAGGCTTTCCCTTATATGATTATGCACCCATCTCATTATTCCCTTATTCATCATTCTTCATACCTTCATCACGAGGCTCTTCTATGTCCTTGGGCTTAACTAGTGTGTTAGGCACAATTTCATCGGACTCATCCTCCTCCTCATCCTTCATTCTCAGCTTGTGCCTTCTCTTCTTCTCAAGTTCTACTTTAGGCGGTGAAGTCCTAGGTGATCTCCTTAGTGGTTATGACGTCCCCGTGCTCGAGTCCTTTTCCTCCTAAACACCCTTTTGAACTGTGGATCTTCTGGAGTCTTCTCTATGTCTATCTTCACCATGCTTGACTCCTCATGTTCCTACAAAGTGAGGGACTCGATTCGTGCTCCCTTTTCTTTTCAATAGCGGGATGCTTCCTTCCCTTGTTCTCTAGACCCACCTCGTCTTCATCGCAGTTCCTCTTCCTCTCCTTCTTATTCTTCATCCACAAGTGGGAAGAACATTCTCTTCCTCCTCTAAGGTACCCATCATGTGCTTCCCTTTAGGTGGCCCAGTAACTTGAACTCATTTTCCAAGTACTTGTCATTTTTTAGTTTAGGCTTCAAGTACACATACACCAAAGATGTGCCCAACTAGCCAATGAAAAAGATTACAACCTTTATATTAATTTCTTTTGATATTAAATGTTCAATGTATGGTGGATATAGGTTTTCCTCAGTGTATGGTAGTCACAATCTACCTTATTTGCATTGAATATCAAGCGCACGCATTGAAAAATATTTGAACAAATGCCCGGAATTATTACACGGTAAAATAATAAGGCGGTTTGCACCATGGGCTCCATTTCCCATCTTTCATTGCGAAGCGCCCAATGCAATAGTGTTGGTATATTGCCAGTTGTACCTGTTTACCCACAACTAAAGGTAAATCCTTGGGGATCCTCCATTCTTCCTCAAATGTGGCACACAACCACTCATACCATATTTATGCCCTTTGTTTGAAGGGTCCGCTCATTGAACCATCACAAGTGTAATCTACAAATCTCTCTGCCAAAGAATTCTCTTCTTGAGGGAACATCCATATATTGTCCTTTGGCCCATCAGGCACACCAATTTCCACAAAAACTAAGGATAAAAGGATAGTGCCAAAACTTATATTTTCACCTTCCTTCGCCTCCTCAATGATGGTATCAACAATAAATTTGGAGATGTTGTAGACAACCCCCTCTATCATTATGCACATGACATGAAGCCATGCCCTATTAAATTGAGACCATCATTCTTGATTATTGAGATTTGTTATCGATGATGTTTCCATTTGCTTTGATGACGAGGTACTTCTATAACTTGGGGATATCTATCCCGTACCCACCTTTAGTGTAACCCACTCCTTCCTTTTTTTCTATGACCTCCTTATTAGTGAGGTCATTATTTATCTCTATGCCCGAGCTCCTCAACCCTGTCAATATGGAAATCAATGGTGTTGTAATCCTCATTCGACACCCAATGAAGTAAAATAAATCTTCATGCACTCGGCTCATGATCCATTGGTATAGTTTTTTAGGTTTTCCGAAGTATGGGAGCTCATACAATTGTAATACTCCTACTTTGGCCAACAATTTCTCACCTACATCATCATAAATTGACATGTCATCTGTTGTCCTCTTCATCATCTTCACTACGAGAAACTTTTCCAAATCCTCCTTTCAGGTCCTTGGTTCTGTGGTTGTAATCGCTGAATTTGTAGTGATGAACATGTGAATCCTAGTCACACCCCATAAGAACACCCTCTAGGTATTTCATTTCTGAAAACCTACCTTGGGGCATCTTCTACTTTGACTTTGACCTCCACCTTATTCTTCCCCTTTTTCCCCACTCTAGGTGCTCTCCTTGGTGCCATAGTAATTAAAAAGGTGTGCTTTTACCTTTGTCAAGTTGTGTGACTCAAACTTTTATGCCCTAGCCCGAAAACACGTGCCCTAGCTCCAATTCAAACCCTAGTACTTGATTTATCCTCCCCACACGCCTCTTCTTCACTTAAACCCTTCTCTAATGGGAGCGCAAGTCAATCCCATGCACAAATCTGATCACAACACCTAGTTTCTCATCTCTCTACACTTCAACAACGTCTTTCTAGCTCATTTGTAAATAACTCACTCAAAAATATGTAATTGCAAAGGTAAAAATGAATCTACATTCCATCCTTATATAGATTTTAAAAATTTGTTGCATTTATTGCTCCTTTACCTACCACCAATCCTAGCATTAATACATCATTTGACAATGTTTCTATGCTTCTCATTTCTACACCACAGTCATAAAATTCTAATGTGCCTCCTACTTCTTAGGTGCAAACCTCCTCTCGTATGCTCATATGTGCCAAAATACTTCACCACTGCACCTTGTTCCAAGTAGTTTCTACTATTATAACCTACCTTGCATTATACTGTGTGTCCATTCTTCCATTTGTGGTAATAATGTTTTTCTATATGCACCCTTTCCAAAAATCACCTAGACAAAAATTTCCTTATATGAACCCATTTTCAAATGATAATCAACTATATTCAACTTGGTAATGAACTTTGTATGTAAACCACCCCACACTAAGGGTATGATGAAAACACTTAAATTGTAATCATCTTTCTCGCTTGCAAGCATGCTTATTACAAAAAACACTCAAATAAATTGAAAAATCATAGAAACAATGAAGGAAATGCATATAAAGGAACTGCATTAAGGGAAACCTAGGCTAAATGGAAATATTGCCTTATTAAAAACACCAAGAAGACTTATTTATAGTAGGGATTCAACCTACTTGTTAAAGCAACCGGGAAACCATGTTCCATCGAGCGCCTCTAACTTGCAAGCACCTAGATCAAGTATATGATTGATAACATATTGTCCCAACCAATGCACTTTCATCTTTCTATGATGGCGTAAAAATTTGAATCATACGAAAGCACCATTTTCCCAACCTAAAGCTTCTTAGCTTTAATGTACCTATCATGTCATGCCTTACGCCTAGATTTTTCTTGATTCTAACTCCATCATGTTATGGCGTGCCTTTCATCTAGTTGCATGCACTTGTCAATTAGTTCTTCAGGTGCTTTCTCATCAGCTATACCTCCTACATGTGCAATACACAAGGAAGGTAACGTGAATTCCATGGGAAGAACTAATTTCTCGCGCCAAACACCAGTTGAAATGGTGTTGCTTTATTTAGCCTCTTGTAGGTTGTTCAATATGCCCAAAGTACTTGCGAAACCTTGTCATCCTAATCTCACCTTCCAACATCACAAATTTTTGTCAAAGTATGGATCAACATCTTGTTGAAGGCCTCAATGTGTCTATTTTCCGAGGTTGATAGGGGTTATCCTATGGTGTGAAACCATGAATTGTTCTAATAATATTCTCGATAGTCTCATTAAGGAAATGAGTACTCCTAACCCTTGTCAAACTTAAAGGATAACCATACATGCTAATAATATTTTCACACAGAAACCTTGCTATGGTAACTATTGTACAATCCTTTGTAGGCACCACTTCTACCCACCTTGTAAGATAACTGTCATACAGGTTATAATATAGTGTAATCCTATCCTACGTGTGGTTGGGGAAATAGGGCCCACAAAGTCAATTTCCCACTTCTCAAAAGTTTATGCACTAGTAATAGGCCTCAAAGGCATTTCATCTCATTTTCCAAGATTTCTAAGGTGTTGACAATGGTCACACACCTTACAATATGATTTGCAATCCTTGTACAATGTTTCCCACCATATTCCAACTAGTATAATCTTGTGTGTGGTGGCATCATTTGCATAATGTCCACTGCAATACGGCCATGAGCCTCTGCCATAATTACGTCATGCTCATGCTCAAGCACACACCAATGTAAAACTTCATCACAACCTAATTTTTACAAGTCTCCACTAATCAACATGTAAGGCGTGATGCGAATAGAAAGTTTTTTCTTTTCTAAATCCTTCATTCCTTGGGTGCCACACTTGTGTGTAAAAAGACAACAATATCTTCCAAGTCCAAGGGCACATGGTTCAACCTAAATAATTGTGCATCTAACATTGTGTCCTCAATACTCTACGCATCCTCTCCTGATTGAATCCTTGATAAATGGTTTGGACCAGAAGTTCTCTTCGGGATTAACTACCACCATAAAATTGAACTCCTGAAATAACATTAACCAACAACATATGCACCTGTAAACATGCTTGTTCACCAAGTACTTCAATGCCATGTGGTCTGTATAAAATATGAAAGGTGTAGCTAGAAAATATTTTCAAAACTTATGAAGTGAGTAGATCGTAGATGAGGCCTCACACTCTATCGTTGTATAATTCTTTTCTATTGGAGTCAACTTCCTGCTAGTAAAGCAAATAGGATGAGCAACAATCCCTTCTCCAAGATGAAATAATATGGTGCTAATGGCCATGCCAGAGGCATCTATATGAACATGATAATGTTTAGACCATGAAGGAAAGCATAAAATAGGCGTTGTAGTAAGCCTTTCCTTCAATGTGTCAAACACACATTGTTATGCCTCACCCTAATAGAACTTTCCTTTTCCCTTGAGTAATTCTTCTAAGGGCATGGTGATCTTAGCATATCCCTTAATGAAATTTTTGTAATAACCTATGTGCCCCAATAATCCACACACCTTGCTTTGGCTAGTAGGCTCTTCTAAGCCCAAAATCACAATTACCTTACCAAGATCCACTAGCAAGCCTTCTTTACAGATGATGTTCCCTACCGAAATTCCAAAGGGTGTGGAAAATATATAATTCTTAATGTTCAAGGAGATGTTCAACTACCTACATCTCTCAAACATCAACCTCAAATTATCATAGTGATCTTTCACGAGCCCATAGATTGTCCAATCATCTAGATACACTTAAGAACTTGTGAATAAAATCCTGGAATGTTTGTACCACTATGCGTGAAAATACTACAGGTACATTCTTTAATCCAAAGGGCATAACTATGTATGCAAAAATTCCCCACTCGGTGGTGAAATTCATCTTCTCTTGATCCTCAATAGCTATCCTCACCTGATGATATCCAGAGAATCCATTAGTGAAGGAGTAGATTTCACGTCCCTACAACGCCTTCTAAGATTTCCTCAGTAAAGGGTGTGGGAAAGGGATCAATCACACATGTAGCATTTAACTCCTTGTAATCCACACAAATCCTAATTCTAGCATCTTTCTTGATGTTGATCACCATAGGAATTACCCATTCTGACTCCTCAATTGGCACAATAATTCCAGAAATTAACATTTTGTCAATTTCTTCCTTTACCTTGATGCGTAAGTTTGGATTCATCCTGTAAGGCCTCTTCCCAGATAGGTGTGCACCTTCTTTCAAATTTATCTTCATCTCTCCCAATGATTCATGTACACCTTTCAATTCATGATAGCCTCTAGGGAACAAGTCTTGAAATTCACACAGTAGCTCAATGATCTTAACAACCTCAGAGTCAGACCAGTAATCTCCTATAATAGCCTCCTTAGGTTTAGTGTTCATGCCAATGTTCACTTTCATGGTCTTTATAGGCTCATTGTAGGCACATGCATTCTCATCTACATTGTCTAAGACTTCACGCATACCCTTTGTGTGCTTAATATTTAGGTTCTCTACCTCTTCGTCATCAACCATATAAATCATCTTACCCTTTTCTCTTTCTAGGCAAACCAACTCAAACTGTTTCAAGTATCTAATTCTTCCTCTTCAAAATGCACCACCAGGTCTGATTATCCTAATAAATCCTAAAGTAACTCTTTGGCCTTTGCATTGTCTTCCATAGTTAAGCACTTCATAACCTACAGTACCTCATTTACCAAAGGTTTAGAATAAAAGTAATCAAATGTATGAGTCACACCTTCAACAAGTTCTTTCCAATTTCTATGTAGACATATCATGCGTGGTGCGGTGACCTCACAAGGTGAAATAAAACTTGTGCACCCACAATGAAGGTGGTAAAGCTTTCTTCCCCACCATCAAAATTATCTCACACTATTAAACATGGTGTTGAACAAGATCATTACCATGAAATGCACATATCTGAGTAGGCACATTACTTCTTAGAAATTGAGTAGATAAAGCAATCCTTACTTCTCTCCACTCCAAAATATTATCCTTGTGAACCATCCACCATCGCACTATCATCCCACACAAATTATATACTAACATGTTCCTTCTTTCCACTGAAATTCCCATTGAACTTCCATAACAAGCAAGAATATTTTTGGATTCTCCTCACCAGTATACTTTGGTACGACTCTACCGCTTAAACACACGATCTTGTGTGGTTTCTTGATGCACACATATGCACTTCGTACTTTGGGCCGAACCATTTCACAATTTTAGTGTGCCCAATTATCACATGCAACACTTGTAGTATCCCTCATTTACTGTGCATCATCCCATTGGAGAAATCCTTCTTTTGATGGCTCAAGCACTTTTGGATCTCAAATGGCACACATAAATTTGGTTAGAGTCTTCTTCGCTTAAGGGCTCCACATAAGGCATAAATTTCCCATCTGTTAGAGGTATATTGACTCGATCCTCCTTTTTCTCAAAACTAATATACCCCTTGTTGAAATGTAAGTCATTTTTGTTTTCATAGCACCAAGGGCACCCAAGTAATGTGAGAAAATTATCTTCTTCTACAAGTGCTAAGACCTCAAATTCCCTAGTGAACTTGGCCCCTATATAGTAATGGATATATCTTTTAAAACTCCAATGGGCATTTCCTTAGTCGGTTTGCTATGAATAACACATTAGAAGATGGTTGTAATGGAGGTCTTCCCATCTGAACCCACGCATCCAAAGTGAGTACATTTACTTCGCGCTGTGTCAATCAAGATGTTACTCAAGAGCCAACCATCAACAACAACATTTAGAGTAATCTCCTTGTCATAATCCAAACTATCCAGAGGAATATTAGCATTGAAGAGTTTCCTCTCATGTTCAGTCCCAGTATATGGAGTATTTTCCTTCAACTAGCTCCCAAAAAAGGAATAATGTTCTCTTGGCATAGCATCTTGCAAAATTCTTTCAAATCATCAACATATGTCTGATGGAGATCAGTTACTTTATTTTGTTCCAACTTCCATGAATGTTCCTTCAAACACTTGTATCTCATCCTGTAAATTCTGAATTACCTCCATGGTTTCTTGATAAACCTCCTTTTGATGCATAGGGTCTAGATACTTAGCATGCAAGACTTTTCCTTATTAATAGGTGGATTCTATTACTGATTCTCCTGGTGCATGCTACCTCAACACGTGTAGTAATCTTCACAGGTACCAACTCAAGATCCGGTGCTAACTTTTACATCCATTGGTCTTCCATGACACGCTATAATTTAACCATTTCTACACCCTTATTTTCCTATTTATGTTTCTTTCTTAACTATTCATAGAAGTCGGGGCACTCTTCATAACTATGATTATTTCCACAAAAATAACATACAATTTTTGGACATTCGTTCTGTAGTGGTTAGGAGATACACTCGTAAAACAAGTCCTACGAGGGAAATCAATCCTTCCTCCCCTACGAACTTGTCCTATGAATCCACCTCTATAACCTTGACCTCTACCATGACCGCCATCAGAACGCCCCTCACTGTGATCATAGTCATGATGCTCACCCTTTTCCTTGGAATTATTTGCAACACCAGTCTATCGTACGCCAATATCAATGACATCATGGATCTCGATTGATCAACATGTAATCTTTAGTACCATGAGTCAAGGACCTGAAAATCTTCCAATTACTAGACACATTCTTTCTTATCTCGCACCATAATAATAGACACCGGCTTGAACTGTGGTCCAAGTGACATATTTCACAATCCAGTAACAAGGAGCACACTCGATTTTTAAGGGAAACTATGCTTAGTATGCCCATCTACTTCGTAATTTGTACACCAAATCCCATTGTGTATCTCATGTGCTTGATTAATAGATAATTTCTCCAACTATTTCACCATTACTATTATTTGTGCTTCCAAGAATGGGCTCACTCATGTTCCACACTTCCTACCACCTTAACACACTGAGAGCTGATTCAAGTGCTTTACATAGATCTATATAAGTCTTGTGTAAAATCACCCTCCTAAAAAGTGTGATCAGTCCTCCAACGAACCACTGTGCATGTTGGCTCACATGTATGTCATAAGATAACTTAGACAAAAGAGTCTTGAACCAAGCATCATATTCCCAAACACTTTCAGTAGTGCCATGCTTAATGTATTTGAGTGCACTTATGCTTTTCTTCTTAAACTCAGGGATATAAAATTCTTTTAAGAAATCATCTCGCATCGCCGTATAGTCCACACAATTCTAATCAGGATCAAATGTTCTATACCAACTATGTGCGCGCCCCTACAATGTAGTTATAAACTGACTTGCCTTAAGTTTTGGAGCTTTAATCCCCTTCACGCATCATATTATCTTACACATATTCACTTTATCAGCTGCATATTCAATGCCTTTATACTTTGGGAGACAGAGAGACATCTCCATGTAAATTTTTTGAGGTTGGTGCAGACCTTTCCCACTAAATTTAGAGAATGTATTTCCTCTTGTATTTCCACCGCCTCCAAATCCACTAGATCCTCCAGCACCCATACCACTTGATCCTCTTGATCCACCCCCTCCAGTAGGTAATGGATTGAAAGGTACACTTCCCTATGTTCTGATGGTTGTGCTAAACTGAACACCCATAGTCTGTGAAGTTGCACTACTTCCAGATGTGATGCCTAGGTTCTACATGCCTACATTCTGTGCCGATGATGTGACATAAAATATACATCCAACTGGTCCTCCAAATAAAGTAGATGAATATTACACCATAGATGAATAAGCTCCCTAATTAACTCCTGAACTTGACTACAAATTAACTCTATCTACTGCAACTCTATTGCTCACACTAGCTTGTTGTTTACTGACTATCGTAGAAATTAGAAAACCAAGCACAAGGGCTAGGTCACTAGGTAGATTCAAATGCACACCCATGGCCCATGTCATCTCTACTGATGCACTCTCATCTAAGGTTAAAGAGGGTTCCCTACCATGCTTTCCCAAATGGGGGAGATCCAAATGCTTTGGCTCCATGTCTTCTACATGAGCTCTAAATAACTCACGACCCATATCTCTCCACAACACCATCTGCTCTCTACAACTTCTCGTTGCTTCTTTGAATCCCTCTCACACACCTCATTAAACTTAAGCTGCCTTTCTTCCCTCTATCTTTCTACCGCTAGGTCTACCATCCTTACCAAACTTGCTCCTTCCCTCACACATGGTGGGTTTTAGTTAGCAATTAGCTTCTTTTCCAAATCCAGGGTTACATTTAGGATCTTGATCACCAATAGAAAACCGCACAAATACGATCCCTAGGGTTCACACAAGAAATGAAACTCAGTAACCTCTAGGAAAGATAAATTCAAAACCGTGTACTCCAATATATACTGTTTCAAAACACCACGAACTGACATCCATAAGGAGCGCGTCCAAATCAGATCTACATCATACAAGGAATGTAATTCTTCCTACATCAAAATAATTTTTTGAAAACTTCAATTCATCTTAGACACATAAGAAACCATTCACTCGTATAGTTCTATCGGGAAGATCGCAAAAAATCTCTCATATAAGAAGTCATACAAATTCTTCTTGACCCATGCGCGTGCATTAAAATCAGGTCCAGTGCTGAATCTACGAGCATACTCTTCTTCCATATCTACTAACAACTCCTCAATACTATCCAAGGTCAATCGGTATGTTTTCATCACGCAAAATCTGAAAAAAAAGGCGAGAAAGAGGTCCTAACAACAGAACCAATGATGTAGCCTAGAATTTACTGCAAATAACCCAAGGCACATTGGCACATCACTCACCTGAATTAAATGCTCACCCAAAGCATGACAAGGGTATGAAGTCCCTCTTTATATTTTCTTGTCAAAATGTTAGCATGATTGCATATGTATATATCCATATTTATAATAAATAATTAAGTAAACCACAGTGCATGAACTAGATCTAGATCTAAACCATATGAAAGATTGACTAAACAATGATCATAATAAGATTTACCATGTAAGAACCATATTTAATCACATCTAACACCAATATCCAGCCAATATGTTCCATTATATTAAATATTGCAAAACATAGAAGCTTCATACATTCAAGATCTAGTTTCCATGGTTATGCGTGCTAACAAATCCACAACATAACTCTACAATAATCAGTCTCTCAAAACCATGAAAATCAATACATATATATAGGGGTGGGGACTTTCCCTTCACCGCCTATGTACATTCCAAAAATAGGCTACATGCTAATAATAGCCATGTGCCTTTACAAAGGAATACAAAACATGCAAGTGCTCTAACAATAGACTTCCTATAGTTAACTCGAGTAGAAATCCTATTATTAGATCATAACTATGCATGGTGCTCAAACTACTACAAATCCCAAAATAGCCTTGCATTGTCTGCAAGTCTTCATGTTATCACGTGCTCAACACTCCATCTCCAAAAATAGCCTTGACCCACAAAAAGTGGCTAAGGCCTGAATTCAAACTATTCTGGTGCACTCATGTTCCTCTATGATTTCACGCCTTCCTACACACCCAATCCTTATGCGCTTTCATAGTTAAGGTATATTCCATGTGCTCAACAAGCCACTAGGATATTCTTTATCTTACATACAGGACAAGTAGTAACAACTTGACTAAAAAACTAACTATGCTCCAAAATTTTATTTAAATTTTACAAGAATATCTTCAAAGACTAGTGGCCACTAGGGTAGATTCTTTGATGTTCCAAGACAAGAGAAGACAATAAATATTCCAAGACTAGACAAATATTTATGAATTTCTTGAATACACATAATTCAAAACGTAATATCATATTGAACTCAAATGATCGCTATGCTTAAAATTACATGTATTCAGGAAATTCGTAAGGAAAATGTCTTTATAGTTCTCATAAGATATATTGTGTATATCACATAATTTAAATCGGCTAGTATAAAGGAAAATTCCTAGTGGCCACTAGGCTCAATTACTAATTGTAAGTAATGGTTTCCGATCTCAAGCCTCAACAATTTCTTATTTTCAAATTAGCGATCGAATAAAATTAAAAACATGGACTACCCTGGCATATGCTAGGATCCTAGTGACCGCTAACCTCAAGTCAATGTTCAACCATTATCACCCATGTTGGATTCTAGGTTTCCACCATGATGTAGTGTAACTCAATTTTTTTTTTTACAGTGATGGGAAGATATCCATCAATCCACTATTAGCTCCTCTATCCTAAATCTATACAAATTGTTTTTACATTGATGGAAATATATCCTAGAATATATAGATGTTAGTGGCCGCTATTCTTCACTTCTACCAAAAAATTGACAACTTCAAACAAACCAAATTTAATAGCAATTAATTGTTTAAATTGTTAAGTGTAATCTTTGTTGTCCACTCAAAATTCCACTGCTTTCGATAAAAGTAAAATTTCAAAATTTTGAGTTATGAGTGTTTTCTCTAAAGTGCCTAAGTCATGAAAATTGAGAAAATCTATGTTTCGGGTCATTTTGTATGTATTTCGGGCCTGTCGGACATTTTTGTCCCAACTGTCCCAAGTACGAAAGTGCATTCTGTTCCCCGATCGGCCGAAATCCCGAAGTTGTCCCATTTTCGGGCCCGTCGGAAGTTTTTGTCCCAAGTGTCCCGAAGTTATTGTGCGAGATGTTCCAATTTCGGCCGAACCGCCCGAACCGCGTACTTCGCACTTTCTTGTCCCAAATGTCCCAATTTCAAAAGTGCGCTCTGTTCCAATTTCACCCGAACCGGCCGAGTCGCGTACTCCGGAACTTTTTGTCCCAAATGTCCCAAGTTCAAACGGGCCTTTTGTTCCACTTTCGGCCGATCCGCCCGAACCGCGTACTTCGCGCTTTCCTGTCCCATCTGTCCCGAAGCCAAAAGTGCAAGTTGTTCCAATTATCGGCCGAAGCACCCGAATCGCGTCCTTCGCATATTTTCGTCCCGAATGTCCCAAAGTCAAATCGGGCAAGCTGTCCCATTTTCGGCCGAAACTCCCGAACCGCGTACTTCGCACATTTCTGTCCCAAATGTCCCAAAATACATTTGTGCGTCTTCTCCTTATTTCGTCCGAACCGGCCGAGCCGCGTGTTTCGCGCATTCGCGTCTCACATGTCCCTAGTGAACCAAAAGCCATTCATACTTGGTTTTTCCCGCTCTACCCGAATATGTTGTTTTTTCAAACTGGTATGAAGATCAAGTTTCAGGAACAGGAACAAATTTCACCGCTCGAGTCTGCCATTGAAGAAGCCAATAATGATTATCATACTCACGTCGAGTTTGATAAAGAGATAGAGGAACGTCTTGGATTTTGGACGCAGCCTTCGGCCAGCACGTCAGACCTCGTGGCAGGGACATAGCTGAGGCGTTAGAGAGATTCTGACAGCGGTTTCTGAAGTCAGTGGGTCCCTCTCAAATGCCGACTGGCCACTGTCTTCTTCTCCTTGTTCTTTTCTCCTCTTCCCTTTCTTTTCCGTTTTCTTTGTAATAGGTTGAGGTATTGCGGTTGGCAGTCCTTAACGGTTCTTGATTAAAGAAACGGTTACGAAGGGTAACCGAATTGTAAGCTATATAATGGCCTTCTTTGCACCATTTTGAAGGAGGAAGAACTTGGCATATTTTCTGAAAGTGTAAATAGATCTTAAAGAAATCAATACAAAAGGGCTTTCTATTCATTGTCTATCTAATCTCTGCTATTTCTGTGTTTTCCATTTAATATTGTGAAGATCATTTTGTCTCTAATTTGTTAGTCTCTCTGATTGCATACTGTCCGGTTTTGCAAATACAGCGATCTTGTATAACCAAGAAGGAACTTTGTGTCCTTGATTAATGAATCTGAAGAAGGTTATTTACAGAACTTTGTGTCTTTAAATTTAATCCTATTCAGCCAATGCAAATGATCTTGTCTTAAATTCCTTGAAACTTCGCATACATAAAGAATTATTCTGCTATCTATAATTCTGAATGTTGCTATTCTGCTCATCCTCTTATTCCCTTTCCTCAGTCCTTTTGTAACTGATGATCCTTGTGGAAAACACTTTCGTAATATCCAAGTTCAACCATAAAATAATATTTTGTACATTTGTAAATACGTTCGTTTCTGAATAAGGGAACCTCTCCCATTAAAGAGGAGGGACTTCTTGTCCCCTGACTGTTGCTCTTCTAAAAAGTCCTATTTGAAAACCAACAAATGCATAACATAAAATTCTATTGATGATTTCTTGTTTTTTATAATTAAATGATGGTTGAAGGGTACCTTTCCCTTTACATTATAGATATAATGAGAGGATTATTCTAAAAACCCAAACAATCCAAAGCAATACTTTGCTGAAAAATACAATGGCCTATGCCAAAAACACAAGTGTTTGGGATTACAAAAATCCCTGCAACGAGTAAGACAAACATGATTATTTGATAACAATGGACCTAGCAACTCTATATAGCAATAAAAAAAGATATAGACTAGCAGATTTTAGAAGAGCTTATTTATCTAAATCAAATGACATCTTCGTAACCTCGACCTTAATGGGCTTAAAAATGGTTTTCATAGGTGGTTCCATAAAAATATACTCTTTTCTAGCAGCAACATGACTCTTTAACTAGTTTTACACCTCATGACATTTCCCAAATAATATCCCAACATGTCGGTTTAGTTGCAATGGAGAAATCATAGCATCCATTTCGGGCAAATGGAGTGAACCAGGTCCCACCATCAATCTTTTGCCCTATTTGGACACACCATACATGAAATACATTAGGACGTCAAAATATTTATACAAATCTAAACAATGCCTGCGTCCTACAAACCTTCTTGTTTATAATGAGAATAAAAAATCAAGGGCCATAACAAACTCGAGGTTTTGTCCATTTCTTCTTCCATGCTAACCCTATAAGCTGACTTGATCCAGTGACAACCCATCGCCAAATCCCAATCCTTCACTGGATGGATGATAATAAGATGACAAACAAAGGTCGCAATAACTTTCGCATTCACCCTCACACGTCCCTCCATAGGAATATAATCATCTCTAAGAACTCCCTTAATAGAAACCATGTCTTGCTCTGAATCTATTCAAAAAATGAATTTCAAAAGACGACGTGAAATTTTGGTAGTAAATCTCATTTCACACACTGACGCGGAGATTTGCATGAAAGGAAAAATTGGTCCGACCATGACAGACTAAATGAAAGCTCATGAAAGAAACCCAAAAGGTGTGAAAATAAGGGAGAATGCATAGATAAATATATGGAGTGACTATGCCATCGCATGCTTGTAATTAATACAAGCTTGCTAGGGGATTTAATATCAACCTTTATTGGAAAAGGTGATGAGTCTGGAAAATCAACATATTTATTACCAATCTTATCATAAAATGTTTGGTCAGTCCCTTGATTTTCTATAAAATCTTCCTATTTAGTACCTTCACAATAGATAAGATTTAAGGTCCAATCTGGAGTTAATGAAAGCATACAAAGGGAATTTTATTCACACAAGATTGATTTTCCCTAGAAAAGGTATTCTTTTTTATGGCAGCATTAGCAATAATATGGGAGTCTCCTACAATAATTAATTCATTACTATTCGATTCATTATCGAGGGACCAAAAATGTTCCAACACTTTGACTTATTGATTTATACATTTATTAATTTACTAAATTTCTAGTCATTAGTCAAGCTATTAATTATGAGAATAGCCTCTGGAAGAGGCTCACCCATTATTTTTTCATGACCACCTTACCATACAAACTTGAGGATTGGAGAGAGGCTGCAACACACATTTAGCACTTAGACCCAAATTTTTTATTTTTCGTAGTTCAAAATCCCCGCTACCCCATAATATTTAGGAAGTGAAACGTAGACCCATTTAACAATAGGTATTTTCTTCGTGTTGTGGTTTCCTTGTCAGAGATAGGTTAGCAAAATTTAATTGATTTTATCAAACACACAATTGGGGATCGTCAAAATAGAAAGCATATAAATGGAAATAAAACAATAGCATATCAACAAGATTAGATCAATGCAATAGAATTTTGTCATTTAATCCTGAGTGAGAATCCTATTCACCTTCGCCTGCATATTTGATAGATCATTTAGGTATATTTTCTTTGAAGGATGATTTTAAGAAAATATGCAAGGCCAAGATGAAAAGGATACTTCTTCAGGTTCAAATGATGTACTTATGCTACTATGATCTAACCTTTCATAACTATGTGGCTATGTTTATTACCAGAAATTGTTAATCTTAGCACTAACAAAGCCTTCTGTTTCATTAACTAACAACACTTATTAGTTGCAAAGCATTTTTTTAAATGAAAAGATATGAATTACGTTTTATGCACAATATATCAAATGAGAACTACATAAGGTATCAACCTTCTCGAAGGTATGTATTCAAGGACTTGGCTCTGCTTAGGGATAGTCCAATGAATATAATATAATTATAAATAATGACAAAAAACTTGTTGAGATTGTTTTTGCATTGTTAAAATGGATTCATCGACAATATAGAGGCTAGATGCCACTATCCTTCTCATCAAAGAATAATTGGTAAACATAAAACATGCATTTCTCTTCATGGACTCGGATCATTTATTCCTGAGCAAGATTTGTGTTCATCTTCGCCCTCGATTTTTAGTAAATTATTTAGGATTTTTATTTAACGGATAATTTATGGAAATATACAGGGCCAAGATGATCATGATATGTCTTCATGTTTGACATATGTACTTTTATTAGTATTGTGTATCTCTTATATTTGTCGTTAAGGTAGACAATGAATTTTTATTAGGTCGATATTTTTGAAAACCAGAAACAATAGAACCTAGTGAGCGCTAAGCCACTCCTTTCAATAAGTAATGGAGCTTAGCGGTCGCTAAGCATTTTCCTTGATATGAATTAAATGATATGATAATATATCATATGAGTAATACATAAGGATTCATCCTTCGATTGTTATTCTCAAAGTTAAAATGGATTCGACAAAATATAGAGGAAACTACCAAAGGGAAGTCATGGAGCTTAGTGGTCGCCAAGCATTTTCCTTGATAAGAAAAGATATGGATTATGTTTTATACACAATATATCTTATGGAAACACGCATAAGGTGTGTATCTCTCTAGTGTATGTAGTGCATCATAATGACCATTTGAGATAGGCAACCTTTACACTAGTTTTTACATTAGAGAGAAAACAATTAGAAATGATTTTCTGAAAACTTTCCGACTGTATGTATTTTTGCTAATTTGATATTATTAATTCTTCGCATCACTATTTTTTCCCACAATATCTCATAGTTAATTACCACATGAATATTTTTACTTCTACCATGGAAAATACTAAACCATTTAGATATGAAAAATATAGACGATGAATGGTTTGTAGAAATGCATTCTTCGGGAAATTATCACAGATTATTTGTAGTTATTTTTTGTTGTTGAAGACATTGTCAATGAATTTGGTATGGTTCTAACTTCAGAAGTTATTGATCAGTAAACATTATGTATTTAGGTTGAATGCATTGACATTGAAATGAATAAGTTCCTTATTCTTGACATGGAGTTGGAAGTTTCCTTGTTCAAGAAACAGGAAATGAAGGCTTCTATAGAAAGTAGGATGTGTTCTTGTTCTAAATATGGTTGGAATTTGGGGATGTTCATACACTCAGAAAAAAATAGGCTATGAAAATTCCTTGAAATTCATAATAACATGAATTTGGTATTCAAAAAATTGTATAGAATCGATAATACCTCTTTTATTTGTCATTATTTGAATAGAAAATGTTTGATTTCTCCACCAAAACATGTAAATCTATGGAAACCGCTAAGGCAATTTTATTTTTCTAAATTAGAGATAGATTCCTCTAAGTCAAAGTTTCAAGGGCTTAAAAAGAATAACAAATCAGTTGTATTGTTGAAGAAAGTGACAAGTATATTTGAGAAAGCAAAATCTTCAACCGTTGAACAATTAAAATTGTTTTTGTTCAATGGTGATGTTTTTCCAATTGAAGTTTCTAGGTGCCATGTGGCACCTCTAGAATATCAATACCATCATGTGCATGATGAGAATGTTGACCTTCTTGTCCATTCAATGTTGATTAATGTTATTCCTACACAAAGGGATGTAATTCTTCTTCCCTTTTTACATTCTACAAAGGAACTTGTGTAACTAGAGGATCCAAATGACCTGAAAAGGGATGATGTGTAATTCTACATTCTTGATGACCAACATACCATTTGTGCTTTAAAAAAATAGCTGAAATCAAATACAAGTCATTACATATTATGCTGCAATTTAGAAAGGCTCGCATTATGTCTTCAAAAGCACCTAACAAAGACATTATTGATATTTTCAAGAAGAAAAATGAGGTAAAAAAATTGGATTGAAACCAATTTTATTGATGTACTCTATAAGGCTCGAACGATTTAGAGATCCCTAGGATGTCCTCGGAGGCTCGAGTTGGAAATGTAAAGACAGGTTGAGTTGATGGTACTTTGAAACTTAATTTTAATGCATTTGTACTTAAAATTTAATTTTTGTAATATGTAAAAAGTAAATATATTATTTCCTCTTTCAATGCAGCATTTTGAGAAGCAATGTCTTGCTATTTTCAAAGTGGCTAAGACAAAGAGTCTTTCTAAAAAATGGAAATTTCTATTGTTGCCTGAGGACATATGGAAAAAATGGATAATAACCTTTCGAGTTGTTTAAATCAAGTGGACTTTCTTGCTCTCTTTTAAGGATAACTTACCTAAATTTCAGCCAAATTCATTGGCAAGGTTCACAACAAATTCCTTGAGGTGCTGAGAGGAATGACCATCAATCGATAGCTATCATTACTAGTAGATAAAGTGTAATTAGGGAATGTATGGCTAATTGGCTCTATTTAAGCGAAATCATAAAAAATAATTTGTAATCTTACTACCAAAGAGTAAAAGATGATAAGAATGAGAGGAAAAGTTCTAAAATATTTGAAAAGTAAATATCCATGTAATATTGTATTGGCTAGAATGCACTGAATAGAATATTATTGAAAAATTTGGTCTACATGAATCTCACTACCACCAGTTGTGTGTACTCTTGGGAGAAGAGAATAAAGGAAAAGAAAATTTGATTCTGGAGGAATTGAAAAATCAACAAAAATAAAAATTGATGTTGGAGTGGAAGAGTTTCTCCCAGCGACAACTCAAATAATTATAGACAACTACATGATTTCAATGGAAGAGAAAATACTAGCAAGGATAGAATACATCGAAGAGTTTACTGTTAATGTGTATATCCCTTCCATCTCCAGCCAACAATAACATCTATTCCATCGACTAATTCATTCAATGCAGAATGTGTGATCGCATAGATTTGTAATTTTTCTAGTGTAATAACTTCTGATGTAATAATGGACTTGTTTACAATTTTCAAATCTAGTCTACTAAATTTTATTATTATTGTGCTCTTACCTATTGCTTCTTCAAAAATGTTAAGAGAGACGGTAAAAAATACATGCAAAAAGTTAAAGAAAAGGGGGAATCAATTGTGGAAGGTTGTTACATATTTTATGAAAATAATGGAAAATTTAAGATCTTATGTCTTATGTACACAATAAATGATGTGCATAATTGTGATGTTGATGATGGGGATAGAGAAGAAATCACCATGGATTGGATGGACAAACTTCCACAACAATTTGTGACTGCAAGAGAAATTGGCCTACAAGGAAAGACACATCCTTTTCTTTATGAGATATCTTATGAGTTTTTGTCTCATATGTTCACTTAACTTGCTTCCAAAAATTCTCCGGTAATAGTGTTTTACGGTGGTAGTGTTACATTGCATGCTTTCATTGACTCAGGTTTGTCTATAATTTTTATTGTTGAATTGCATGATCAAGAAATGTTTTTAAAAAATTACTATTCTCATTTGAAAAAAGATACGTATATTAAGATCACTTAAAAAAATTTAATTAGTTTAATGCATTTGAACTAATACATACAATATTTATGTAGACAACCAACCAATAGAGAGGAGACATTGTATCTTCCTCTCCACATACAAACAAAGGAGACGATGTTGTTCTTAACATTTCACAACCCATTCAACTTGTTGCCCCAAATGTCGTTGACCATCCATCTAATGAATCTATAAAAGGTGAGTGGGAAATACTCGTTTTCTAAATTTATCACTACAAGAAATTCTTGATTGTCATTATTTACATATTTTTAATAAAAATCAATTTTTTTCAGATTTGATGCCAAATGGGAATGTTATTGGCACGTCACGCATGAACTCGTAGATAGAAAATGGTATGATAGTCGTGTACAATTATAAAAACCATTTATAAGCCCCTCATAATTGTAGGAACCTATAACAAAGTAGTTTATTTTTATATGTATTACCCTAACTATCGCTAACATACATCTTTTAATTTGATTTATTTTGAATTGAGTAAATTTTTGTTTTATTGGTTAATATTATATTACGAACAATTGAAAAAAAAAATTTGTATAGTTGGATATTTGTGGCCACTAAGCTAATCAAAGAGTGGAAAGCCATCGGTTGCGAATATAAATCAATATCTATGTAATATTATCCATCAAAGGTTTTTCATTGAATAGAAGAAAGTTATATCACAAATTTAATTACATCGACATGGTATTTATTTTCAATTGAGTAATGTTCATTATTTTTTAATTGGTTAATAATAAACTGCCGAGAATTGAAAAAACAAATACTTATGCTCACCTATTCATTAGCATTCGCTAATCTTGTCAAATCTCATCAACCCAAAACAGTCCACGCATAAATGGATTAAGCCTAGTGGTCATTAATATACAACTACATCTATGCAATATTGTCCAACAAAGAGTAGAACATTGTATAAAAGCAAGTTGTATCATGTATTTTTTTACTTCAACTTAAAATTTATTTTGAATTGATTACTACCTTTTTTTTAAATGTGTATCACAAGAACTGCATAGGGGAATACGAGGTAATCAAATCTGGAATCTCAATCAGTAATTGTTAACCTACTGAAATTCTAATTATTTGAATTGGTTCATATCAAATTGCAGACAATTGAGAAAAAATTACTTCTGTGCAGTTGGCCAAAATGATTATTTAATTATTTTATATTTGGAGGGTTTTCTCTATGATAAAAACCAATCCCATAAGGAGTTGGAAATCAAGTTCGGTAAGGAGACTATCAACTTGTGAGGTGGGCTCAAGGAATTTTTAAAGCTACTAGTAGCAAAATGTGAAGTGGGATTTTGGTCTAGCTATCTCTCTTCTACCAAAGTTGAAAATTTGATTAAGGATTTGAAAAAAAATTAGTGGTTGAATTGAAACCAGTTCTTTTTTTGGGTAAAGAACATTGTTGTGTAGAAGATGAAATTGTAGTAAAATATCTCCAAAATATTTGGAGTAGAGAGGATATTTTTTCGGCCCTATAGACACATTATGTATTACAATAGGCCCAAAGGGAAACCCTCGGAAAATTTATGGTGGGGAGGAAATCCAATGAAGAAAATTGTTTCAAATATATGTGGTTGATGACCAATTTGTACACAAACATATCACAAATATTGTCTCAGGGTTTGAGTGTTACTAGAGGGCATCAAAAAATGCAAAAAAAATAATTATATAACTATTAATTATTTCAAAATGTTTTTACAATGATATTCATTCATACATTCATATGGTCACTCTTTATTTTATATGTTGAGATTACAAATTTAAAAGTTGGTAATATTTATATCTTCACTTGTGATTAAGTTGATATTATAGTTTTATAATTTGTTTATGTGAATTACCCAAATAAAATATTATCACAATAATATGTTGACTGTTTTTAATCACTTTTGGAAGCTTACATTAATTTTGAGTTTTTATAGATCTAATTGGGAAGCCTCAGAAATTACTAGTTTTGGGAGTTAAAGGTTTGTTGTTTGGAATTTTATGGTATTGGCGACAAAATACCTTGTAATATGGTTCCAAATTTTAGATCCGGGAATATTGAATACTTTGAATGAGTATTTAGTGTTGAATTGATAAGTACTACATCAAATTATTTTTACATTTCCTTATGGTCTTCATTTATGGATTCAACAATGGTGAAGTACATTTTCATAAAAACATTTAGTTGGCTACAAGATACCCACTTCAGGTTCATTTGGGGATGCCACCAATGTAAGCTCAAAACAAATACCAATCAACAAATAGTAGACATTTTTGGTAATGTCTATGGTGAAAACAATATACTTTTGATTGATGACACGAGATTCTTGTCGCACGAAGTCAAAGAAGAAATTACTCTCAAAACCCCAACATACTGGAGATTTGATGGAAACTATAAAATATTCATTTAAAAATTTACACTAAATTATGTACATGGTTGAAACATGTAGGAGAACACAAGAACGTGTGTAGATCATTGAAAAATTTCAAACACACCATTGGAGTTTAAATTAGATATTTTTCTTCCAAATCCAACAATGTGTTGTGTATTTATATGTAATAAAATAAATACCTTAAGGTTCTTAAAGATTCGCAGTGCGCAATCATTTTTTGGATTCTTTTTTGCAAGAAAAACATTTTTATAAGGGTGAAGAGAGAATTGTGGAACATGGATGAATAAAAGAATGAGTTTTCCTAGATCTACATAGTTTAAACTTAAACACATTTTAAAACTGGAAAGAACCTTATTCCAAATCAAAAATTAATCCTAGCGAGCACTAGCATGCAAAAAAAAGAAACATATAATGTTTATTGTTTTGCAGATCGATGTTGGCTTCCCTGAAATCAAAAATGATTTTTTCCCAGTTATGCATGGTTTAATCTTAAATATATTTTGAAAATGATAAGAACCTTATTACAAAGCCAAAAATAATCCTAGTGGTGGACCGTATAAAATAATCTAGGAATCCCAACATATTTCTCAAAAATCTTAGCACCATTTAGAGCAAGTGTAATGCATATTACAATTGTAAAAATACACCTATTGAAGGATGAATTGTGGCCTATAATGCATATTACAATTCTACTTGAAATATGAATTGTGGCCTATATTGCAACTATTAAAGGATGTGGAGGACAATATGGAGATGTGTGCAATGTCATTAAATCAATAACCCAATTATAATTATGTAATGTGTCCCTAAATTTATTTGAGAACACCTTTTTGTATAATGTGTGTGACTATCTTTAGTAATGTTATTTTGTATAATGTGTGTTTACCAATCGTTGGAAGCCTTCTTGATCGTGTGGTGCAATTGAAGACTATTTCTGGAATTTCCTTCTCCTTTTCCAATTAATTTTTTGCCTGTGAAATAAAAACTAGGCCCACCCACAAAATAAAAAATAATACAAATGTAATTTTACTTGTTGAACTTACACAAATACAAATGTAATTTAATTTTACCATGTAATTACCTATGATTATTATTTTAGTGTGATTGTAAATTTAATATTATCATAAAATATAGTATTTTTATCTTATAAATTTTACCATTGGCTTCTTAAGCATTATTATTGGGTGAAAAACTAATCTTGATTATTATTTACAATGACCCAATATAATTATATATAGATGTAGGTAAATTTTATCTAAATCTAGACAATATAATGTATATAATTTATTATGAAATAAAAAATTGGTGCCCATTCACAAATATATGTATATACACACACACACACACACACACACAATTTATTAGAGTTAAGAAATTAGATGTATAACTAATTTAATGATAACCCTATATAATCAAATTTAGATGTAGATAAAATTGAGGTAAATCTAGATATTTAATATGTATAATTAAATTATAACAAAATATAATTAATTAGAAATAGTAAATTAAATTTATAATAATTTTAAGATAATATTTTTGCTTATGATCCCTAGGGAGAAGGCCCTAGCCTAAAAAAGCTTCCCGCACCAGTCCATGATATATACAATCATCAATGGACTCACAGAAAAGTGAAAGGCACTTTATCGTGCATCAAAATACAAAAAAGAATATATATATATATATATATATATATATATCTATAGACTACATAATATTGGATATCCTCTTTACAAAAAAACTAGAAACTAGAACCCAACAAACATATCCAACTGAAAAAGCCCCACCAAGCTACAATAACAGATACCACTCAAGATCACACCTCCATGCCCGAAGCAAATGACTTCTCGGCTAGAATTTTCACCTCTTAGTCACTCGAGGCTATGAAGAGGAGGCGAGTGATCCACACATCATTTGAGCAACGAAACTTTGGCCTTTTTAGGAAGCCGAAAGCCTTGATTCTCAGTGATAACCTCCAAACCATGTGAAAGGGCATGTATCCCATGAGCCATTACGTGAATGTGATACTGCATATTCACCAACCTCTCCTCCAAATCCTTCAGCTCCTTATGCGGGATGAACTATCACGATGAGTTCGAGATTATATTTACAACTACCAATCCCTAAGCCACATCAGAGATGTTTCACCTCCCCATAGATTGGTGAGGGTCTAGTATAAGCTTCCTCATTTTTTCTGAGATGATCACCTCTTCTTCTTTTGTGCCTACACTCTCCGCCACCATCTAGACTTGCTCCAGCCAGCCACACATCACCAAATTATTAATTCTCCCACTCAACTAGTTTGCTGAAAGGATTCCCTCAAAGATTCCCCAATTTGGGCCTTACATCACTTTCGATTAGACCCCTCCATCAAACCTTCATTCGATGCCATGCAGATTGAGGCAGGGGAAGAGCTAAGAAAAATGAGAAGAAAACATAGCAAAAATAGTTAGATAAAATCATAAGGGATGTACATCCCTCACACCGACCCTCCTTTAATACACTCGCCACCACCCAAACCAATAAATGCTACACGCACGTCGGATCTCGAAATCTCTACCCAAATCTTTCACTTCAATCGACATCATACAATGGGTAGAGGAAATGAATAGAAGGTGGCCTTTATAATCATTAGCAATCACCAATTGATGTCATTCGTGTGTCCCCTACTAAAAGATCCTGGATATCATTGGGGAAGCCCGCCTCCCAAGAAAGGGAGGTTAAATGAAGATTATCCCATAAACCAACCCCTCTATTTGCTAAACAATCCACCACCTTATTGTCATCTCTCAGAGTATGAGAGAAATTCACTTCTGAAAAGGACGGAAAAATATACATGATATTCGAGCAAATGGATTTCAATTGCCATGCCTTAGGGGGCCTTCCTTGAACCATATTTATTATAGCCAAAGAGTCCCCTTCAATCCATATATGAAGCCAATTCTTACACTTTTCTTCCAATAAGCCAAAGAGAAGAGCCATACCCTTCAAAGTTATTAGAAGAAACTCCACAATCCAAAGCCATAGCCAAAAGAGGCTAGCAATCTACACTCTGAACACACATCCACACCCTGCATTACCAAGATTTCCTTTTGAGGCACTATCAAAATTTAACTTAATCCACCCCTCAGGAGAATGCCTCCAATTAACCACAATTTTTCCTTACACCCCTTATCAAGAGCTAAAGTGGTTAAGTTTACCTTTCGTGGTAGTGTCGGGACATGCCTCATCACATTGAACATAGGATTCATGCTTGCACCCTACATCCTTTGCATTGAACACCAAGCTGACTTGGCACCACACCGAGATCCACCTTTACTACCAAAGTAGCTAACCCGCCTAGCATTTCCTAGCCAAGTAACAATAATCTATAGAGGTGGTTGTACGCACCCAAATTTGCACATGCTACATTGTCGGAAATGGTTAAAAGTCCCAAATGATGATTCATGTATTTTCCAAAGGTGTTTGAACTCCTTAACCTCTTTGCAGCTTATATTTGTAGCCTAGTTTACCTTATCCATTTCCTAATTTTTTTCGACTTCCCATGTTGTTTTTCCTTCGATTATAGCCTCCGATTTAAAAGCGCCACCCTGCGCATTGCGGTGGTCTTGAACCACCACCCTACATAGGCATCGGTCATGAACGCCACCTTACGTAAGGCAATGATTATGTGAAAAATTTCCATAACTCTTCATGCATGAATTACAAGCGTGTTGTTTCACTTCAGTTCACTTTTAGAGCATGTTTCTCAATCAATTTAGCTAAATTTAGGCTTGATTGACTATGTAACATCTTTGGAAAACTGATAGCTTTCTCCTCCTTACACTTCAAGTGTTGATATGTGATTTGTCCTAAGAAGGTGTATTCTTTTGACTGTTGGGAATCATGCTTGCAAAGGGATAAAGTATTGTTGTTCATGGATTCATTTTTGCTATGTTGTTGTTGCTTGGAAATGAAATTATCCTTCCTTGGGATCTGTAAAAGTTTGAACCAAAATTTTTGTGTGCATACTTATTTATAGTAACAACAAAACCTTGGATCAATGGAATTAATCCAAGGTATGCTTCAGTTTCTTACTTGTTCAGTTTTTTAAGTCGGCATTCTAGAATGGAAGGTATTAAGAGAATCATGTCTTTGTATGTTTAAAAAAAAATAGACCCTTCTTTTGAGGTCCTTGTTTTACATTTTCTATGAAATACAAAGTTAGATCCTCTAGTTAATTTCTTATGATGTTGGTTGGTGTAAGAAGGAAAAAGACTTACTTCGGGACTATTAAGGTAAAACCTTAGTCCTAGATTGTTAGGATCTATCCTAACTGGATTCTAACCTAAGGTAAACTAGACCTACCTTAGATCTATGTCTACACTAATCCTATTGCATCCTAATCTAAGTTGTATGTTTTACAAGTGTGGGATTTGGAAATAACCTAAGGTAATGAGAGGTCTATCTCTAACCTATTACCTAATACTAAACTACTATGGGGTATGGCTTATCCTATGATGGAAAACTTAACTAAGGAAATGTTTAATGACCTAAGGTAAATGATTTTTATCTAACCTAAGGTTGGATCCTAAACTAATGTTTATCTAACCTAAACTAATGTTAAATGAAAGGGGACCTAAGGGGTCACATGGAAAATGGGAGGTGGTGGTGATGGTTTCAATGGCATTAAAGAGATTTTATTTTTGAATTTATGGGACATGGTACTACCAGTTATGGCAGAGGCATGAAGTTAGATGGAATGTCTAGTTGGCATCATCACTAAAGTTAGAGATGCATGCTTTAGTTAAGTTTGAGTTTGCTAGTTTTAGATGGCAATGGCGTGGAGATTTAGGTAGGAAAGTGGAATTCAATGGCATTAATGATCATTGGTTTTGGTGAGCAAACCGCCTTGGAAACCATGCAAGCGGAATTCTTGGAGGTTGTTTGGTCTTTCATTCATTTCAATTTTTGCTCTGCATGGAGATATCTAGTTCTTTGAACCAGTAATTCAATTTTCAATTTGTTTCTATTTTTGGCTCCTTTGGACTATTTTCGATCCAATGGAGGTATAAGAGGCATATGAGAAAGAAGTTTTGGGTTGTTGACTTTGTTTGGAGAAGAAGGAATTATGGAGGCTCGGCTGGAAATCTTCTTCAAATCAATAGAAGCACTATCAAGCATGATAGGCTCTATCCATTAAGTTGTTCTTCTTTTCTCTAAACATCTTCATTAAAAAAATTTCTCTTGTGATCAATGGGTTTTTATTTATGATGAATACCTTGCTTTCTTGCTTGAAATATCTCTGTATTTTTCTGATAATGAGTCTTTGTTAGATAATATGGAAAATGGGTCATTTTTTGTTTAAGTTAATAGTGAATCGTACCTTGATATTTGGTTGAGTCTCGAATAATGTCAATCTGTTTGAACCCCTGCCTTTCTATTAAAAATGGTTTATGGAAATATGTTGTTCTTTAAGTCTTAGAGCTAGGTTTGTTTATTATGTTTGATTGAAGGTAAGAAATGTGTCCTTCTCTGTCACATCTTTGATTGGTTGAAGTATTGTTACTTCTGTTGGAATTGTTTATATATACGGATGCTTGGTTCAATGTTGTGTGAACTCAAACTCGTATGGGAAACAATAACGAATGAGTGACTTCTTCTTGAACTTTACTATGTAAAATTTCATTTCTTTTTGAACCTGGTATTTCAATGGAAGTTGGACTGATAATGGGTGTTTGGATTTTTGTATTTGTGGATTCAAACTTGTGTGGAAACAAGAATGAATGTTTTATTTATTCTCTTACCCCTTTTAGTTAAAACTTAGTTGTTCAAATCTTGTTCCTTTATGGAAACTATGTGGTAATGGTTTCTTGGATACTTAGATTTTGGAATTATCTTGTTGAATATAACAGTGTGCGAAGTTCCTCTTTCTAAACTTTAAATGTTGTTGGGTTTTCATTGAATCTTTGGAAGACTGAACTAAAAGTTGGATAGATGAGGTTTTGTTATATTTAAGGAATTTTCAAATTGATTTGGTTTGAGATAATATTTAGTTCTATTCACGTTAGCTCTTCTCGAGCTTGTAAGATGTCGATCTCATTGTTCTTCTTCACTTTCAAGTTAGATAATGATTGTTTAGTCTTACTTGTTCTTGATCTGGGTAAACCTCTTAAGCTAACTTGCTAGTGTAAGTTTGTTGAAACCTTACTGTTGTGGTTTCATGAGGATTTATTGAATGTATATTCAGATTTTTTGTTGACATACGTGACCTGGAACTAACCACTCAGTTCAGTATAAAGGGTTTTCTAGATTCATCAGTTTCTAGGATCTCTGGGTATGTCGAAGGAATTAATGTCTTGTCAGCATAGTATTTTTGTGCAATTGAGTTTGTCCATAGGGATGGGGTGATTAGATTTCAGTTTATCTATCATCTCTTAAGTTGACTTGTGCACCTGTAGCTAAGTCATGTCATTCTTTGTGTTGCATCTTCTTTGAAATTGAATTCGGATGGATATTTCTCTGTCCATTCAAAATATGTTTTCTCTCACCTCTGTGAGGATGCGAATGTGAGTCTTTCTTACCGATTATTTCACTATCATCCTGAAGGAATGAATAGACTATGGTTCCTTGACTGAAACTTTAATGATTTGGAATGACTATTGAAGGCTATTATTTTCCTGTAAGATGTTTAGCAATTCTTGTTATTTCATCCCCTTCTTGATAAGGATAATGTAGTACTAACGATCTTTGTAATCGTGTCATGATGGGGAGCCTTATTTTGAGAACTAACTTGTATACTTTAGTCGTATATTCGGTTTAGTCTCTTCTAATGCATGATTTCTATTTTTAAAATAGTTAAAGGATGTTGTGATTGGGTGCATGCTGTCCCTTTATGACCTTCTTTACTTGGGATATAATGTTGGAATCCTCATCTAAACATGATTGATTGACTTCTTTCTCTTCTATTCTCTGAGGTTAAGTTTCCATCAATGTCTCCTTTGGAAACTGTAAGAGATTATGTGTTGCATTCTCTTTTCTGAGTTGTGAATTGATATTTGGTTTAACCGAATTGGAAGGGAAGTTCTAATTTTTTTATCTCAGTTCATCCTTCCCTCTTCTATGTAAATCTTGTTTATAGATTTAATAGGTTTAGTTGCATTACTTTCATGAATGCATTTGAGTAGTCGTTGATACTTCTTACTTATTCACTTGACTTATATTAAAGAAATTAATATTTTGATAGTTGATTAATGTGAAATGTTATTTGTTGAGTGAATACTTTCCTAATTCTAATGTGTGGCCTAACTTGAGAACTTAGGTTATATCTTGGACTTTAAATTAGGATGTAGCTTTTGAAATAGGAATTTCTTATTTTATGTTGTAGATGATTCATTCGAAGATGGAATTAGCTTGGTTGTAAGATGCCTTTTATGAAAATTAGTAATATTGAGTTTGATAGTACTTGTTTCTTAGAGTAACTCTATTTTTGGAAAAATAATGGAGTTAGTTTATGTATTTCTAATTCAGATTGAATTATATAGGAAATAATTAGTAAGTACCTTTATTAAAAGGAGATAAGTAATTTGGTTGAAACATTACTTATATGATATAATGTTGTAGGGTGCATACTATATCATGATCTTTTCTTAATGTTAATTCAGGTTGATTAATTGTTCTTCTTTTATGGTTGTTATTACTTTTGACTTATTTATTAGCTTGGCCCTACTATTTCATAAAAGAAGAGTGGGTTTTATGAAATAGTTAGTTGATGGCACGTCGTTTTAATGCTTAGTGCTTATCATGCTCGGTTAAACAAACTAACCCATGCTAATAATTTTGCGAGATGGACTTCATAAGTGAAAAGGAAGGCAATAGATTATATGATGTATTGGTTGCTTAAAGTATGGATATTTTATAAAGAAATATGATTCGTTATTAAAAAGTATTGAAAGAAGAAAATTTGTATTCTTTAATGATCTTGATGTTGTTTGACATGAAATATGTCTGAAATGCATGGTCTTGTAAAATATGTATTTTACCATGATGAATTGAAAAATATTGAGAGTTACTTATACTTGTTATGATATTTTCCTGGTGAATCATATGAAGGAAATTTGTAATATTATTTGCATTATTTTCATTCTTATATGAATGGATCCTTATTTTTGTTGTAACTAAATGGGTTGGATGGATGGGAATTAGTTACAATATCCCTTATTTGAATGAAACTTATTAAGTTGGCATGCATTGATGTTCTTTTATCTAATCATGCATGGTTTATTGAAAATATGATAATAGAAGTATAACTTAACTACCATGACTCATGTAATGAAAAAGGGTATAACAAACCCTATCACTTAACTAGAAAAAGGAAGGTTCACTCCCTCTAGAGTAATACCTTGATAGGTTTCAAAAAAAATGTTTGGTATATGAGATCGTTAATCAATTAGACTTCATCTCTATGAATTCTACTATAATGGAACTTGTTTTGGATCTTAAATAGGATATGAATGGTTGAGTTATATTAAGTAAATCTTATGATGGATGATGTTTCTTTTCGATTAAATGCATGCTAAGTAAAAAGTTAATGAACATAAAATTAATCATAAGTTTATGAAGTTTTGTATTACATTAACAACTCAAATAAGGATGAAAAACTTAAGGGTTGTTGGAAGTAGGGTTCAGCGGGGTTGTTGTAATTTGAATCTTAATTAAGAAATAAATGGGTGTAAATGACCTCTTCTTGAGGTGTGTACATCAAGATGGGTAGTTCTATCGGATGTTGGCACACACCAATTGCTGAATTGCACCTTCATGAAGACTAGGGTCTTCACGGGGATACAATGTTGCAGTTGACATGTTGCAACACCCCTCAGCATTAGTTCATCTAGATCTAATCAAATCTGGACTTGAACTTAGTTTCTCTCTAGGTCAGATTAGGGATATGATTTAGCATAGGAAGTGACTCACAATGACTTAGGGTAACTAGGCACATCCAATTGACTTAGGTTGATTGAGTATGTCTATAAACCCTAGGTCATCGTGAGTGGTTCCCTATACTAAATTATGTCACTAACATGGGTTAGGGTCAAACCTTGAACAAGTGAACTGACAGAAGTCAGTGAAGACCATTCTAGATAACAGATGAGTGGGGTGAAGGACGTATTTCATTAGATGAATATTCCATCTAGGAATAGTAACATGAATAGTATGTTGGAAATCTCTGGCCAAAGTATCGCAAGTTCTTGGTTGGGTTGCCCTACGTCACCTAGTTTAAGAAATGTGATTTTAGATGAATATTGGTTACAAATATTCAGATAGGTTTCTTATACATAACACTTAATACCCAGAACAGGGTAATAGAACCAAGTAGACTTAGTATACACTTAGTATTCAATACCTTAAGTTAACATGAGAGATTGGTTAGAAACCAAGTCATGCGATGAGAGATCGGTAGTTCACCGAGTCATTTACAACTACGTATGGTTATTTGTTATGAGATTGATTGGCATGGAATGTGTGTTCTAAATTATGATTATTTAAAATAGAGAACATTATTTATATAAAAAAATTCCCTTGTTTCTAAAGTCTTAAAATGGGAATGTTATAATTTGGGCGGCAATTTTGCAATCACCCACCCACACGGTGCATCGGTCTGAACCGCCACCTACGTAAGGCAATGATTATGTGAAAATTTTCCATAACTCTTCATGTGTGAATTACATGCTTGTTGTTTCACTTCGGTTCACTTTTAGAGCATGTTTCTCAATCAATTTATCTAAATTTAGGATTATTTGATTTGTACTAAAATCCTCTTCCACTTGTAATTGCTAATTGACTACTTATATACCCCTTCATGTTGTGACGTGGCACCCTATTGCTCCTAAGTGTGATAGTGTCTGCCCATCCAACCTTCTATAAAACCATCACTTCTTCTGAACCAAATGGCCAGAGATTATTTATGTATCTTGCTTAGTTGAGCTACCACAATCTTGCTAGAAATTACACATCCATTCTCTATTCTCTTGTAATTTATTTCTTCTTCCTATATTATAACCAGGCTTCCATCAAGCTACCATTCTCCATCACATCTTCTTGTTGCTTCCTCTACATTCCCAGTTCCTTGGACTCACGTGGACACAAAATATTGGTAAAGACAACTAAGGGGACAAAGTGATACCATAACTAGCATTTCCTCTACACTGTAATTCCAAGTTGGGGGTTGTTATTGAGTTTCTTCATTTCTTCATTTATTTTTGAACGTATGCACACTTATCAACTAGAGTAGAAGAAATAATTTTATTTATTATAAATAGTTAGATCAGTTTCTTATGAAAATGGTTTTTAGGATAGATAAATTCCTTGCCTATATCTGTAGATTTGTAAAGGAAGTGATTCTGGAAGAAGCTTTTACATAGTTTTAAGCATTCAAAATTTGATTCAAATTAGTCTCTGTTAAATCCCTCTTAAATTCCACTGGGGAAGTTTCAGGGGAAGAAAATATTCTGAGAAGCTTCTAATTCTTCCCATGACTCTGAGGTGTGTTTAAGGATTTAATCCACAATTATTAATTGGAAAAAGCTTCATTTAGATTAGAATAGATTTAGTATATTGTTACACAGATAAATAGCTACATCCAAATATTTATTTGTATAGGATTTGTTAACTAGGATTAGAAGCAATTTATTTCTTCATTTATTAGTACGCACTATTATTCCAGAAAATACAAAAAGATTAGTTTAAATTAGATTAGATTAGTTAGTTTGCTTTTATTTGTTTATTCTCGTTATCTAATTAATATCCTTTCAGGTAGATAAATCAAACAAATAATAGGTAACTTATGCTACCTGTACTTATCCTCTAATTCCCTTTTGACCAATTCAACTACTAGGAAGTCACAAGTACCTAATCTTAGCCCATGATTCTCCTATAGTTGAATTAGTCCCACACGACCTCGAGAGGTTGAGTGTGAGTGAAGGTCACATGTTGATTTTCAGTCATATAGTGGCCAACACTGGGATTTGACCCGAGACATCCCACATATAACACACATTCCTCACCGTTAGGAGTAAAGTGAAGAGCAGAGGCTTAAATTTGAGATAATATAGATACATTATTTTAGATAATAAGAATTATTGAGAACAAAACCTATCGACTTCCTTTACATAGATTTATCTAAGATAGGTATGCTATAGTAGATATGTTAATATATAAAAAAGTGTACATAATATTTTTATTTTTGGTGAATTCTAATTTGATTAATGTTAATTTACCTAGATAAGCTACACTGGCATTACCTAGCGACCGTTAAGTTTTAACTCTCTTACTTTTATTTTTTAAAGTCATATTATCCTCTCAACTTCAAACTGTCCATTGCACAAATTGTTCACATCAGTTTAAGGAATTTAAGGAATTGAAAAATTCTCAACCACCTCAACAATCAATGTGTTCATAGGTATCATGTAAACAATTTTATTTTTCTATGATTTATTCTATGAATTTGGGATCCCAACATGACGAATAGTTTTACAATGAAATTAAAATAATTCTTAAAATGATTTACCATAATTCTACCTTTAGAAAAGGAGTTTTAATTTATTTCATATCTATATTTAAATACGAAAAGATATCCTCCTAATAAGGGGAGTAAGGAGAATTTTAATTATCATTTAAAGTTTTAGATGTGGGAGGAAAATTTCCTGGTTATTTCATGTCCCTTCTTTCAAGGGACACAAGGATGGTGGAAGGTGATGCAGGGGGTTAATGATGAATTTCATCACACATTTATAAATATTAAGGGGATGTTAATGTTTTGTAAGGGGATATCCTCTCTTGGAATATGGGTTTTACCTTGTGCCCTTACACACTTGAGAATTGAATTGCGGTGGGGTGTTATAAGTGGTGTTAAAAAGGGTATTACGTCACCTCTATAAGTATATTTTGGGAAAGTTTAAGTGGTAGGGATCGAGAGCTCACGAAAGGTGGTTTTCAGTTTGAAAGTATGATGAATGTGGATGGATCGGAAGTTGGTCCAAGCCGTAAAAGGAAAAGATCCTTAACTGGAGAAGCGACTAGAGTTTTGTTCTCTCTACGGATGGATGGTAAAATTAAGAATGCCACCATGAGGGGTTGGTTGGAGAAAGTGTGGTCTATTGTAGAAATATTTGAAGAGGATGAAGAGGTGGACATATGTGAAAGCATGAGGAAACTGATGATTGACCCAAATCAATCAATTGGCAAAATGATTGTGTTCAATATTGCCCAAGGACTTTATGTGGCCAATATCGTATCTATTTCTTCCGGCGAGTTTATTCGCGCACAAAGAACATGAAGGATTGGAGGAGCAATTGGTTAGCATGTAATTTCATATCCATGCTCTGGCTAGAGGTGTGCATGTGGCTAGAAGATTTGGTAAAGAATTAGGGGGTGATGCTTTCGGAGAGCACCAAGGTAGAAATGCTTGAATGTTGCGTGGATTTGTCTTCTTATTCTACATAAAATCAAGATAATTCGGATGTGGAAAGTATTACTGATATGTCTTTGGGTGGGATAATGGAATATTTGGAGAAATATGTGTCCTATCTCAGAAGATATCTACAAGTTTTTGAGCTGGTTGCATAAGGTTTGAAGCTACTTATAGTATATGGCATATAATTCTAGAGAATTTATATTTTGTATTTAGGAAATAGAATAGGTATGGGGATGTCAAAATGTTTACAGATCTCCCCCATGAATTTCGTATGTAATTTACATGATAATATATATAGAATGGTTTTAGTTAATTTGTTATATATATATATATATATATAACTATGGCATTATATCTGGAATAGATTTACATTTAATTATATTCTCATAGTTTGGATCGTCGCCCTCTACTAGTTTCTTTGGAATGTTTTCAGTAATTTTATAATTATGTTGAGGTTCAATCACATCATATTAAATGAACCTAGAAGTGTCTCACACATCTTTAAAATTTATTAGCTTATTGGCCGATAGCCCTTATAAAAATAAACATGATCGGTTTATTGTTTTACAAACCAATGTCGGCTTCCATGAAATCATTAAAATATTTTCCCAAGATCTACATAGTTTAATGTTAATGAAAATTTAAAACTGATAAGAACCCTATTCCAAAGCAGAAGTTAAAGCCTAGTGGTCGCTAGCCCTTATAAAATAGAAACATGTTATGTTTATTGTTTTGCAGATCAATGTTGGATTCCTTGAAATCATTAAAATATCTTCCCAAGATCTACATAGTTTAATCTTAAGGACATTTTAAAATTGATAAGAAACTTATTCCCAAATAAAAATTAAGCCTAACGACCACTTGCTCGTATCAAAAGGAAACATGATCAATTTATTGTTTTGTAGACCAATGTTGGATTCCATGAAATCATTAAAAGATTTTCTCAAGATCTGCATAGTTTAATATTAATGACATGTTAAAATTGATAAGAACCTTATTCCAAAGAAAAAATTAAATCCTAGTGGCTGTTAGCCCGTATAAAATAGAAACATGTTATATTTATGGTTTTGCAGATCAATGTTGGATTCCTTGAAATCATTAAATGTTGTTTTCCAACAACTGCATAGTTTAAATTTTAAAACTGATAAGAACCTTTATTCCAAAGGAAAAATTAAATCCTAGTGGTCGTTATCCCGTACATAACAAAAACATGTTTTGTTTATTATTTTGCAAATCAATTTTAGATTCCAATATTTTGATTTTTAGATTCCAGTATATGTGAATTTGGAGTACAATAAATTCTAATATATGTGATTTTGGATTCAATATAGGTGATTCTAGATTCCAATATATGTGATTTTGGATTCCAATATGTGAGATTTTGGAGTCCAGATAATTCCAATATTTAACATTTTAGAATCCAAAACTAGTAATTTTGGATTCCAATATTGGCTATATTTTTAGTTATTTAGAATGGAATAAGTTAGATATAGTGAAATAATCATTAAGGCCTTAAAACTATATAAATACTTGTACCATATTAGGTTTGGATAGATATAAATAGAGACTAAATCATGATAAATAGAATGAAAGAGATATATAAGGTACATAACATGGGTGATTCACTTAGGTATATGATATCATAAAAGTGTGTGTGAAGAGTATTGGATAATACCCATGTTATTTATTCTCTACCACCGTACCCTCAATTTTCAAAACCAATCCTAGTATATAGGTCCATTAAATAACCCCTTAACATTAGGTATGATCCATGTACAATCTTGCAACCTTTATTGCATATACTCATAAGTATGCAAACCTCCTCAATCTTTTTTTGGAACTTAGAATTCATCTCGTAAAAAAGTAAAACCTAACTCTAGTTTTTGGTGACCTTTCAATTTTTCATAGACTTGCTAACAAATTTTTTTTTTTTTATGTTTCTTGGCTTACCTTTGTAGAACCGTATGTCTAGTCCTCAACCTCATGACATTACAAATACTTATACCATTCCATGTAGCGTTATTAAATTTTGAAGCTTGACCAACACTTAACATTATTCATTGTGTCTTGCGCAGAACATTGATTATTTTCTCTACATAATCACTTGAGTCTCACATTTACACTTAACCACCCATGCAATCCCTCATGGTGCATACATGTGCTCCTGACAATATGATTCTTGTAGTCTCACACTAGAAACTTGCAACCTTTATAGCTTCCACAATCTTTTCAATCCCTTCCATGTTACATTTATATCTTTTCCATTGTCATGCAATCCAATTGCAGCTACATTATGTATAATTACACTTGAACCTTACTTCCTTGCATGAAATTTTGTCAATTTTTATCTTTACAGACCATTACATCTCTTTATTATCTCATTAGCATATTTTTACCAAGTGGTATATAGGATAACATGTTTAACACCTGTAGACACCCTTAAAATACATGTTTAGTTCCATTTTATCCTTATCTATTCAAATCCCCAATACAATTAATTAATTCATACTTTGAATATTTATCCCTTTTAGATTTAATTCAATTAAATCTATCATATTCCTTTAGAATTAATCAAATTAATTCTATTATCTTTACATCCCTTTTAGAATTAATTAAATTAATTCTAATTACACTTAAGCTATACTCCTACCCCCTTTAGCTAATTTAATTAAACATTTATTTAATTAAATGTTTAATTATCCTCTCACAACTCATAACTAATTAAATTAGTTATTTAAATAATCCTATTTATCTACTCACACTCCACTCAACTCTACTTCTAGAACCCTACAATGGTGGGGGCAACAAAGTTGCATGTACAACCATCTTCCTGCACAAAATCCAAACATCCATTTCCTTGCAAAGCTATGCAACTACGAGACCAAATCCAATGGCTATTTCAAGAAATTACAATTATAAACCTATAACCCATTTAAACCTTGATCCAATATTCATGGCCTCACCCTCATCTATAAAATATATGCAATCCTTTGTAAATCATCCTTGGAATCTTTGTGTAATTACAACCAATGTTTTCCAAAATTACCATCTACATATATTCTTTTTGTAATCTATGTCCTATGTCATTCCTTGAAAATTAGGTCTTTCCACTCACGATGTTAGTCCATCATCCCTCTCACTCCATGCATATGATGTTTCATTCCGCCCATGTGTAGGTCACAATATTCTTCCTATTACTGTAAGACCAAAACCCTCAACACCATTATCTTTGTCATTGATTTTCGAGTCTCATATAATTGTTTACTTGGTAGACCATGGCTCCATGTCATGCAAGCTGTTGCTTCTTCCGTACGTCATTGTGTAAAATTTATACATGAAGGTATTGAATATATTGTACTTCATAACCGCGATGAATTCCACTATTTTAACAGAGATCCTAATACTACCCTTCATATTCCATGCATTGATACTATAGATGAACCTCAACCAATGGATGAACTACCTCATTTTACACCACTTGAAGGTGCGATTTGTGTGATATATGTAGTCTCTTCTATGCCACATACTAATACTTCTGCTATGATTCTTTATTAGGGGCTTGCCCATTCTATAGATGTTGCTCTATCACCTACAACTTCACATGTACCACCTCCGCTAGCACACCAACCATTTACTTCCATTATTTTCATGAATGATTCATATTGGGAACATATTCCATTTTATCCTACTTTTGATGACACCATTTTCTCACACGATGGTCTAGCTCAACTTGGTTTCACTTTTGAGGACCTCTATCCTCCTACTCATGCTCCTCATCTATACTATGGCATTATCACTATTATTAAGTTTATTGCTTGTGTGTCTTCCATCTTAAAGTCTATGTATAACGTATTCCTCACTCTTCTCCACTCACATTATGGTAATAATGGCTTGATTACATTGGGGGAAATCTAGATCCTTACCATACAGAGATATCTTTTCCCATGCCCTTTAGCTCGTGTATTTATTTACAATAGTTATTTTCTTGGATATTCACAAAATCTCACTCATTGGTATGCGCATGGTTTTCCACTTCCTCCATTCACTAATGAGGAATATGCCATGGGTATGTATAATTTGTGCCTCAATGGTTCATTACATGATCAACCAAACATTATTTCTTATCAGGTATTTAATGCTTATCCATATGAATTTGACCCTGAAACTAACAATCTCTTAAATGATATTACATGATTGATTCTTCATCTTCCACACTTGTGGAAATATCATTCAAACACCCCCATCCTATAATCACCACATATACCATACTTTTATTTACACACATCCGCATTCTAGAACTTGCATAGTCATCTATATTACATTGTTATTTACACATCACCATTACCCGATGACACACTCTTATGCTTTGGTTCACACTTGACTGTTGAGGGAATACTACACATAAACCCCACACAATGCATACTATATACAACAAATTGCGACCCTTCATACATCTCGCATCATATGTCTTACATCTTACATCATACACTCTACATTTAATCTACATCAGTTCACCATTTGTGTGTTTATACATCATGCATATGTCACACTACTATCATGTAAGAATATTGAATCACATAATCCTCCTTCTACATAATACATAGAATTATTACAGTACATAGTATACATCACACATTACACATCATATGGTTGTCTCTAATCATCACACATCCTACATCTTCTTCTATGCGCTGCACTCACTACCCTATGACGCACTCTAGTTCCTCGGTCCATACTTGACTGTTGAGGGTTTATCAATCAAATGGACCTTAACATACACCTAGGTTCATCACTTAACCTTTTATCATGCAAAATTATTAGGTCATTGACATACGCTATAGGATAAATAGTCACATATTCCTTCATCCTATAGTGATATACACTTTAGGCTAAATCATCACTCTTTCAATCATCTTGTCGTGATATATGCTTTGGCTATAGGATCATGCACAAATTTATATCCAGGCCATATATCATCATCACTACATATACACACTCATCACAAGGTGCATTGTAAACCACACACTATTTGACCATTTCTTAATGACACACTCTCATTTTTGGTTCATTCTTGACTATTGAGGGGGCATACTAAATGAACCTCATTACATATAATTCCATTCACTTGGCGGGCACACATGCTCCTATAATCCATTTTGCATTTCATTTCATCCATCCATAGCATATTTCATATCTTGATTTCTTTTACTCTTGCTTACATTTGCTTTTTCATGTTCTCTTTATTACACATGCTAGATAGATTTCTTAGATGTCAATATATTTACTCAAAGCACTTTGTATTACCCGCTTATACATGCTTTTGACATATGAGTTATCTTTCTAACATGATAATGGGTGTTTCATGTGTATCATTCATTTGTAGGGTTATTTGCTTACATGTTTAATTTTTGTTTATACTTGCTTGTCTTTTATTGCTATTGTATGCAGGCCTTTCATTTTGTTTGGTGTGCACACTTGTTTATTGTATGTGGATGTAGAGGCCTTGAGTGTCTTCCAACATCATAAGTGATGTCCCATGTTTTTAATGTGCTTTTCCAGTCTATGGTTGTATTCTTGCATGTTTAATTTCATTTTATCCTATACATTGTTTGCATAGCATACACTTACCTTATATATGTATGATTTTCATACTAACAATTGTTTTCTAGCCATTTATTTACATGCACCTTGGTTTCTACCAAGAAAATTCCCTTCCCCCTGTAGGGCATAGTTTATGTGATTGGTCCTCTTTAGGGGCCGCATTCTCCTATCAGTGACGTCACATGTGACCCCAAAGAGGGGGGAATCATTTAGGGTTTTACACATTAAACAACACTCTCTACTAGTACTTTTTGTTTAGTTTTCCATCCTTGACATTGTGGGTTATATAGTGAGTGGTTTCGGACTAAGTAATCGAGCCCTATACACAACGTATTTTACAGGACATGGTTGTCCTTAGCATTTTGGGGAAAAGTTATAGGTTAGAGGATACAATGGATTTCCTCTCTACACTACTTTAGCCAAAGTGGCTTTGAATCGCCCAAAAAACCAGGAAGTACATATATCTCTTCATACATCAGGGAAATAGTTACAGGTTGGAGAATAATTCAAATTTCTCCCTACACTTCTTTGGCCAGGGTGGCATGAGATCACCCAAAAAACTCGCAGTACAAGATATCCTTTCTACACCCTTTCTTTCATCATGGATAAGTTTCACATGTTCCTTTTACATTTTTCATTTATATTACATGGTTTTTACTATATGCATGCATTTTTAGATACGATTATTTGACTACTTTATCATCTTCTCCTTGCAATTCCAATTGTATGAGAAGTAAGCAGTCAATAACTACAATAAAGGTATCAAGAACAAGGAAAAAATTATGTGGAAGTACACACCTTATACTAACATGCATGTACATCACACACATTGGCATATACACACGCGTTTTCACCCCAGGTTCACTCTCACCACTTTTTTCACTTTTACATCTTCAGTCTCCACTATCCATATTTTTTGTCACTCCATGCTTTGTCTATTCCTTTAGCACATTTCTACATCACTCTACATGGATTATTAGGTACGCATCTCTATCTAATTTAGGTTAAGTAGATTTCGGTCACCAACATAAAGTGGGAGAAAATGTAGTAAAAATCACTCACTTTAGACATTATTTAGTCTCGGCATCATACTACTATTCATATGGTTTTAGTGAAGAAAGTACTAATTAACTAACGTCCTTTGGCCATTTTAGTTTTCTTGTTTTCGTCACTTCTAACCTCCCGCATCTACTCGCCTAGTCAATTCTACAATTTGGCATCATTTTATCTTTGACTAGGGCATTGGGACCTCGTACTTAGGGTGCGCCAGAGCCCTAGTCCCATTTAACACATCCCGAATATTTTTACACTTTCCGCCACTTTTTGCACTTTCTATCTGTTTGATATTTTTATCTTTTTTTGGTCATCCTTCTCGAGGTTAATTACAAAATTAGAACAAGAGAACCATATAAATATAAAGTTATGAGACCAAAATGAGGGACCAAACACTAAGCACTACTATCATCACCTAAGGTTACATCCATCAAAGGATCCAGTTTCATCCATCTAGCTCCATCAGAAGGCACAAGGTTGGTTCATCTACATCACACTTCATAGGAGGGAAATTTATTCTATTCCATCCACCATTTTATTACAATTCTACAAATAGTTGTTACTTGCTATTTTCACAAAGTGTGATTGGCACAAGAGCACCTAGGACATGATTTCATAAACACACACACATAAAACTAAATTTGGTCTAACATGTTATGCAACACTCGTTAGTAACTCCACCATTATGGCACGAGGATAGTCTAACCCCTTCGTATGCACATTTTTTGAGGGGTTTGATGTTTGTCTTGGGGTTTTGCGGATATCTACTTCATCACTAATTTCAAAGCAACATATTGAGTAGTCTAGCGAAGATAGTGCAATAGGAAGTGAAGGTAGGAAATCACTCAGTGACACCTTAAAGGAAGTTTGTAGAGATTTTTCACAAACCAGGGTGCCCAGTTCTCAAACCATGGCACCCACAGGTTCCCTTGTCCCTATCCAAGTGCTCCAATCCATCCTAATATTTTAGATCTATTTTTTATGGAGTTTCTGTGTGGTCGTTATGACATTTCTTTCATCTAATCTACATTGAAACACAGTCCAACACCTTCATTAAATCAACTAAGATTTATGTAACCCATCTTGCACTTTAGGGTTTCTTATTTTCATAGCTTAGATTGCTCGAGTCATTTTCTTTATGCAATTATATTTTATTTAATGTTTTTCTTTATATTAGATTAACCAATAATAATTCCACATTTTAGCTAATCAAAAACCTGATAATTGGTAAAAATGTGGATATATGTGTGTGGAAGTGACTTAAGTAGTTTCAAGCTAAATGGAATAGGTTTGATAGGTCAAAATTGGAGAACTTAGTTTGTTTGTAATGAATCATGATTTAACGAGTTTAGTCAAAAAAACTAAATAAATACTAAAGACCAGTCTTTTATACTTGTTGAAACTTATTTATGGTGAATATGGAGACTTGATTGGGGTGGAAAAAAGGGTGGAAAGAAATATTCGTAACGTATTGGGTAGAAACTTGGAAAATACGGTCCTCATACCATGTTTTCTTGATAGCAAGAGTATGGTTGGTGAAGAAAAAGTAAGGGGTATCTTATAATAGTTGTGGGAAATTATAAGGTTGACATAGGTATATAAAATGTGAGGACATCTTGAAAGGAAGAAACCACAAGTTTTAGAACCAAGAATCTAGAAAACACAAGTCAAAATCTTACTAAAATAATGGAAAAGGATGAAAAGAATGTAGAAATGTTATGTTTTGGGACAAAGTACAAATTTGATTCCTAACATAGATCTATGTGAGGTGTTATGAATGGTTTAAGGAGGTTAGAGAAGTCTCTAACCCAGGTAAAGACATACAAACCTTGAAAACTCAGTCTAATACTTAAAAAAACTAAAAGAGACATAACTCAAATGGTACCGAACATTTGGAACACTTAGCTTATAATTTGGAGCCTAAGACCTTGTGAAAATAAATAAATAAATAAAGGGTATCCAAATATATAATTATATTCTCATGGGAGTTAGTGAATCATTCTAAAAATAAGGTTTTCACGAAAACAAGACTATAAGGATTAGGCCTAATAGGAAACATTTTTTTGTGATTTGAGGGGGTTAGCTAGAGGTATATAGTCCTGCAACATTGGGTGTAACAGAAGGGACATAAAATTTTTCCCTAAAGCGTGTTTATATTCTTATGAATCATTATGAATAGTGTGGAACAATAAGATTTGTAAGGTTTTATGGCTAGAAGATCCTATTCTTGAGTTTGAAAGTCTGATTGAACAACTAAAGGAGTTGAATCACTATTGAAATTTCTCATGGGATATTTTAGAAGGGAGTGGAGTGATTGAAAATTTTGAATAGGGAAAACATATATTGAATCAATATTTTCATGATTTTGAACTTTTGGCATGGTATTACCTAGTGGAGTTGAACAAGCATTGCATTGTTAGATGTTCTTGAATCTAATTGTTGGTATGTTGAATTGATTATGTTTATCCTCAACATCAGATATATTACACTTTTAATTTAACTGGGTGGTGGATGTTATTCACATGCATAAATTTATAAGTTGGCACGTGTCTTCAAAAAGTTATTTTATTCAAAAATAGAAGTGATTTTTAGTAATTTCCTAAAATTGTCAAATTTGACAACATCAAGGCTTATATGACTAAATGATATGGTTTTAACCTCAAGGGTAGAACCATACGATTTTGTATAAAATCAACCAAATATAGGATGGCCTTTCCATATGTGTGAAAAAGTGAATGAAATTGGTGTAGAGTTGTACATGAGCATGGTATTTGATTATTCAATAAGTTTACTTGACAATAAATGATATAATACATGTTTTAATTGATTTTTGAATGTAGAGATATGTTGTCGTAGCCTCCATATGGATACCCTTCTTGGAATAGATCTAGATGGGGACGGTTTCAATTTATTATACATGGATATTTTGAAACATGTATCAATATTGGGGAGGTTTCCCAAAATATGCACTTAATCAATACATTGTATGAGCCGTGGAATCCAAATACTTGCATGTTAGGGCTCCCATGGGGATATGACTATTACATTACAAGATGTATATTATATTATTATTATCATGATAATAGGAGAGAGGGATTAGATATTAATGACACACATGCCATTTCATATGCGTAGGGAGCATAGATTTTGGTTGAGTATAGGTGGCCTTATAGAGATGACTATTCGGTTGAGTTCCATCGACATAGACGGTGGTTTCGTGATTGCATAATTTTATCATAGTGCTATTAGCATTTTTTTCACATTGGAAATGGTGGTGGGGTATCAAATTCATATAATATGGAGTAGATATGTAAGTATATAGAGGATGAAAACATCAAATATGGATGGGGCTAGTGCATGATAGCCCACTTATATAGAAATTAGGATAGGTTTACTTTGGCGAGTTAAGTAGGTTTCATGAGAGAAATGGTTTTATAATACATATGGTCATATGAGTATATTTTTATAGTGTATATAATTGTATATATTAAGGATGATTGGGCCCATCTAGAGATATTTGCAACATGGTGGGTGGTACCTAAGAGAAAATTCTTAGACACTATATCATATCAGACCATATTATACATTCTAACTCCAAGGGGACAATGGGACCCTATAAATACTTAGGGGATGGGCAGATGATTTCTTATTACTATGATCAATGTAAAAATATGTGGTCGAGGATTGAATATCCCATAGTATGGGAGATTTATCGATATGAACACATTATGCACAGATTTTTATACTATAGAATGTGCCTCTAGTATTATATGTGTGGAGGAGATCAACACATGCATATTTAAGATATGGGATTAACACTAGATTATAAATTTCTAACATCAATAGAAAAGGTAGAAATCGTGGTGATTGTAAGTGTTATGGATGATGGAAGATGGGTTATGGCCTACACATAGTGGTAGATAAATTCCTAATGGGTTTTATTATTTCTATTGTTGTACAAATCCCAAGAGATAGAGAACCACACAAATGAGGAGATGGAGTATATGTGCCCCCAAAACAAGTGAGATAGTGTAGGTGAGGGATATGAAATCATAGAGGATGTCCTATCCATGACCATTTCTTAGAATAATTGTTGTGTGCTTTTTTCCATGGTACCTTATAACAAATTTGATGTAATAAATTTAGAAAAACAGTTGATTGAGGAGTATATAATTTTTAGATGTGTTGTCTTTGCATGTGTAGGTGACATGTAATTAAATATTGACAAGGAACATCCCAAGTGATGTTGTAGTTAGTGGGATTTTAAAAAAGGCTAATGATGTCATAGGGGAACTCAAAAATTTGTTATATGGGAGTCATTTGAGATCTGAAACTAGATATATTTCCCAACCAGAGTATTTGAGGTGAGCTTTGTGGTAGTTGTAAGTGTTATGGTTGTTGTGGGATATATCATGGGTGACACATAGTGGTGGATAGATTCTTGATGGGTTTTATTATTTTATATTGTTGGTTATTTAATCTAAAGGAATTATATATTAATCAAAGATAACACTCCCTTGAAGAGGAGGTAAAATACTTTGAACGAATAAATCTTGCAATTCAGATTCAGCGAGGACATTAGTCATTTTAGCAAGGTTATTCTTATAATGCAAGACATAGTCCATAAGGTGCTCATTGGATCCTTGTTTGATCTTAGCTAATTGAGCATAGGATATTTTGGTGCTGATATTTATAGAAAAATGAGTGAGAAATGCATCGGCTAGAGCTGTAAAAGAATTTATGAAATTGACAGGTAGATCGTAAAACTAATGCATAACATAGGTCGTTAAGCGTAAGGAAATAATTTGGCCAAAATTTTATGGTCATCAACATAGTCTATATATGCAACATGGAATGATCGAATTTTCCCCAAGGGTCATCTTGGCCATTGAAGGTGGGAAGCTAAGGTGCAATGAAGTTAGGAGGTAGTGGTAAGAGGAAATGGCATGTGTAAAAGGGATATGAAGTAGGAGTGAGGAGTCTAGAGATGGAGAGGAATGTGAAGTAGCTAGTTACAATTAGCGAATTTGGGTTTGCAAGTCATTATATAAGGATTTTAGGTCATGAGTTCCCACAGAGGAGCTAGGTTGTGTATGGGAAGTATTGGGAGGAGGGAGGGGAGTGGTAGTTGGAGCAATAGAAATAGGAATAGTGGAGGGTGGTGTGGAGGCCATGGCATTCAAGGAGGAACATAAAAGAGGGGTATAGGCATAATCTCAAGCATGTTTTCCAAGGTGCGGAGATAATTTAGGACATGTGGAATATATGTAGGGTGGTCACGTAAGGCGGAACAAAAGTTAGTGAGCTTGTTAAGTTACTTTTGATAAATATTGGTGTCTTCGTCATATGAGTGTTCACTATTAGAAGCTTCAATGTTTTCAAAGGGAACATGTGTTGAGTTGATCAAAGGATTATCAGAGGTAGCCATTAGTTTAGAAATCCTACAAGCATCCTGGAAGAAGCTCAACATGCGTAAGAGGAATTTTTTTGGGTTCACTAAATGATGTAATCTAAAACAGAATTAAATCCTAATTTTAGAGTAAGGTACCCGTAGCTAATGATATAAAAAAATTAAGTACAGTAGTGCACAAGAAATAAGCATACAATAATATAAAAACCTAAGCAAGAGAGAGGGAGAAGGAAACTTAGCTGATTTCACAAAATTTGGAGATGGTCAGGTAGGATAGTTGTTGAAATAGAGATGTAAGAAGTGTCGTTAAGGATCTTTGAGAGTTTCGGGACTTAGTAATGTGGAGGATAGAAGCTCCCATAGGAGGATGGGAGCGCTTGGGAGCTAGTGACTTATCCGGGCTCTAGTGTCTAGTCGGGTTATCGAGTTTGGTCCTCTTCTGTACACGATGAGATTCATTGTTAGTTTCCTTTTATCACTCTAGTTTCACTCCTAGATCATCAATTATACTTATAACCTGTAAAATAATTTTCTACCTACACATGTCCACAAACCACATCAAATATAATAAAAAAGGATGTACAATATGGATCCGAACTGACCCCAAAGGTCACCCAAAGAGTGAACTTAGTAATGAGTACTACACTACATTTTAGACTCCATGTAGTTTTGTGTGTATGTGTGTGTAATGATTCCCTAGGTTGCCCATGTGCAAGTTGCACTATGATAGTGGCATAGATCTAGATTTATCCAAGTATGCAAATGTGTGGGATAAAATAGAATGAAATTCCCCTCCTATGTTGTGTATGCAGAGTGATGCATCCCTTGTCCCTTGTATGAATGTGCTAGATGGATGCTTTGTAATGCTCTTTGTGCCTTTGGATGCAAGCTTAGGTGATAGTAGATAATGCTTAGTGTTTGGAACTTCATTTGAGAGCTATAACTATGTTTATATATGATACCATTGTTTGAATTTTCTAATTAACAACTAAAAGGATGACCTAAAGTTGTAAAATATGACCCAAAAGTAAAAAGACATAAAAGAGTAAGAATAAAACAAAGAAATTCAGGAGTGCCCGGAAGGTATAGGAGAACTTGGGAACTTCGTCCTAAATGGGAACTAGTACCAATCTCCTAAAATCATGTTGGAAAATCATGGGAACCATTATTCTTAAGCATAGGTAACCTATAGTACAAACATGGGAACCATTAGAAGAGATCCAACAACCATATCACAAGTAGCTTGATTTTATCACACACCATCATACCATATAGAAAGATGTCATACTTCATTAAATTTTGGTGGTTGGGGTGGTTTGTCATTTGGTTCTTAAATAGGCACGGCTTTGAGATGTTCTGTGAAAGTCTACTATTATGATGGCTTCCATGCACTACTTCAACTTCCCATGTTTTTAAATGATAAGTGGGTCCTTTTTTTTTCTTAGTGGTGTTTGAATGTTTCTACTCTCCATCATTAAACTCTCCTTCAATGTCATGGAGGTATAAATCTCCTCTCGCATGACACCATACCCATGGTGATGTTCCTTGTTACACATAACTAACAACCCCGAAATACTATGATTTAGGAAACATGTGGAACACTAGGATAGTATTTCATGATTTCTAACTTTATCCATTTTAAATTTACTTTTATTACCATGCGGATATTATAACTTTGTGCACTACATATTATAACTTAGTGGCTTCATTTATGGTTTTTTGGACTTGAAAACTCTGTGTAACTCTATGTTTTGGAGTTTGTGTGACATTGTGTTTCCATACTTTGAAGTTTTAACTACTTTCTCATTTCCTTGGATTCACATATTTTGTCCTTAGCCAATTTATAATTTCCTCACGAGTAAATAATCCCATGGTGCTTTGACTGCCTTAGACCCGATGGAGTAAATTTATTCTTTGTGAAGGTCGAATAGACCCCGTGGAACACTAACTTTGCTAATTTTTTCCTAAGTCCCAGATTGCTCATTCGTTGTTCTACGGTTTAGGATAACACATGGAACACTTGGCTCTTACATTACATGATTGATTTAATCAATTTCCCATGAATTTTCCCAAGCTAAATATGTTTAAGTACATCTTGATGAATTGTTTAAAATTACATGTGGTGTATTTTTGTACAACATTTTGGTGACCTCTAGTGAAAATCTACCTACTAGATGATGAAGACTAGTATCCTTGAAGTATCCATTAGGAATGGAATCAATAATAACCTTAAAAATTGGTCTCAACTTTTAAAACATGTCTCCTAGATCCATAATAACTTAGCAATGATCTATAAATGTTCGAACTAAGTGATTGTTTTATGAAATTTCTCTAATATGACCTAAAAATGACTGTAAGGGGATTCCAAAACATACATACAAAATGGAAGATCATACATGCTTAAAGTGAAACATGCAGAGACTTCACATCAATTATTACAGACAAATATGATCACCATAAGGACTGAGGAAAAGGCACTCAATCCATTATCAACACACAACAACAAGGAGGGAACCTCCAACAACACATAAAAATAAGTATTTATAAGATGCAATGGAACAACTTAATGGGAATATTTGAGGTAAATCCCATTTCTCGTGACTTGTATTATTTTTCCATCAATGTTGGAAAACTCAAAAGATTTGGCTTCTTTTCAGGTAGTGATGAAGTATGGCCCACTCCAAATAGCATCAAACTTATAGTTTCATCCTGGTTTATCTTTATTTATGTCCCATTTGAGAACTAGATCACCTACATTGAAATTATATCGCTTATATTTCTTGTCAAACCACTATTTATTTGACTTTTGATGATCTTATAGCTTAAACATGGTGGATTTCCTTGGTTATTCAAGTTCAATAAATTCCTCCATTCTAATTTCTCTTTGATCTACACCTTCAATTTCCAACCATTGAGCAGCTATAATGAAGGTAATTCAAATGACAATGGGATACTAGCTTCTCTGTCATAGACAAGGAAAAATGGGGAATTTCTAATTACTTTCTTTAGAGTGATTCTATCATCCCAAAGAGTAATCTTCATTTTAGTATGCCACTACCTTTGATTGACCTCAATATTCCTCTTCATGATCTTGATCAATTTATTTTTGGTGGATTCAACAAGTCGTTACCCTACGGGTAGTAATTGGAGGAAGTCTTCAAATGCAATTTGTATCTAAGATCCCAATCAAATATTTTTGATCCTAAGAATTCCCTAGCATTGTCAAAAATGACATTTTGAGGAACCCCAACCTTGTTGCGGTATCCTCCAGGATGTCAGGATGACTTTCTTAGTATCCTCCTTGAGCGGCGTGGCTTTGGTTTACTGGTGAAGTAGTCGATTGTTTTCAAGACTTAGTTATGTCCCGCACTTTATGGAGGATTAATCATACCTATAAAATCAATACCCCATTGAGAAAATGGTTCATCCTTTTGAATAGGATGAAGGGAAGGTCCATCATCTTTTTATTAATAGTGAAGAAGGAACATTCTTTACATTTTCTAACCCATTAATGTGCATCCACGAATAGTGTAGGCCATAATTATCCTTCTCTCGAGAATTTTCATTCTTTGTATCTTTAGATGAGAAATTTCTGCCATAAAAATCATCATATAAATTCACCAAGACTTTATCTATATTTTCTCCATCAATAAACCTTAGTAGGACACCATCCATATTTTTTTGAAGAGAATCCTCCCAATTAATAAATACACAACTTATTGTAGTTCCTTCTCTTAGCTTTTCTCAAATCAAGAGGATAGATACAACTTGGGATAAATTTTGATATATTTTTATCCAAATTTTGTAGCCATGTCGAGTTCCTTTGTCTCATGGAAACTCTACATCACACATGAAATTTTAGAGTTCTATGTCTCTTTTGGGTTAAGAACATTTCCATCATCTCATGGATTTGTAGAACTAGGTGGATTTTCCTATTAAGGTCCTCTAAATTCTGGTGGATTATCTATGGCTCATCCTTGCTCTTCCTCTATGAATAACTCATCTTCTTGATTATCCAAAGAATCTAAGGCAATCCACTCACATAGTTCTTTACCTCTTACCAAATTTTTGGCCATTATGGTCATGTCAAAGTCCATGATTTTGGTCACCCATCCATCCCTTTTCTCACTAATTTCTACTCTCATGATGAAGTATCTCACACTAGGATGTGAGGCTAGGAATTTTATGTGGTTGGTAGCTAGGATGGGCTTATATTTTTGAGAGCCCATAAGATGGTGAAAACTTGCTTTTCTAAATGACTACACTTGAGCTCAAAATATTTCAAATTTTGGCTGAAAAAAGCCATAGGCTGATCCAAGTCTTCATTTTTTTTCTGAGTGAGGACCGTGGCTACACTAAGATTAGCACCATAATCATAAAAGATGAATTCCTGTAAAAAATATGGGTTAGTGAGTGTTGGCAATTGGGTAATCGTGGTTTTGATTTTGATGAAGAATTCTCTTCCTTACATGATCCATTTGAAAGTTATGTCCTTCCTCACCATCAAAGTGATGGGCATGAAAAATCTTGCAAAGTTACAAATGAACTTCCTAATGAAATTGATCTTACCTAGAAAGGTTTTAAGGGACTTCTTTTGAGTTGGTAATAAAATAGATAGGATGGAAGAGATTCTTTCTAGGTCAATTTCAATTCCATCCTTTGAAACAACATGACATAATAATTTACCATGTGAAACTATAAAAATTCATTTATTAGGGTTTAAGGACACTCTAAATTCTTTGCATCTCTTGAAAATTTTCTCAAAATGCTCCATGTGATGTTGGCTCGCTTTTGAGAAGACTGTGATATTATCTAAATAGATGAGGATGAACTAATTGATGAGTATGTGAAAAGCAATTTCCATTTCCATTTGAAAATCGACACCCATGTTGATAAACCAAAAGGCATTTTCCGGTATGCATATGGTCCCCACTTAGTTGTGAATGTGGTTTTATATTGATCCTCTTCTCTCGATCTTAATCACTGTTTAAAGAATTTGTTCTATGGAGGGAAGAGGATGATGATCCTTTATAGAGGCCTTGTTAAAATCCTTGAAATCCACATAGAGCCTGATTTCTCTATTCTTCTTACACACTAGGACCAAGTTTTCCACCCAGGATGAATACTTAAAAGGGAATATGATTTTTATTCAATGAGTTTAGATAATTCCTTCCTATTAGAGGTTTAATCTTGGGGCTAAGAAGTCTCTTTTTTTGTCTAACTAGCTTAGCCACAGGATCAAGATCAATAGCACGGTGAGAAATGTTAGGGTCCAAACCCATTAGATAATCATAATCCATGAGAATATATCATTATATTCATAACACAATGAAATAAAATCTCTCTTTAGCTTGATCACACACCCTTCCAAGCAGTAGCTCCTTACCTTATGTATTGGTAATCGACTTGCAATCTTCCTGACCGATAGACATGATTTTATTATGCCCTTTAACATCATCATCAGGATTAAATATGTCTTCAAGGGTTACAATCCTTTAGGTATTTTTTTTTCGGAGTTAGATGATTTTATCACCATAACTCTCTTAAAAACTAGATTGCAAGCTAGAAGAGCATTCAACCTCATTGAGAATGAATTGGACTATTTGTTCCTCATTATTAAAAACTTTCCAGTTGACATCATTTTCAAGAATATATGGCCTTACAACCATTATGACATGTTGTTTTCCTTGGACAAGGTTGTCGTGGGAGAAAATTGAGAGCCACTAGTTTTCATTTGATCGGATTCCTTATTGTCTCCATGGCACCACATGAAGGTTGACATATTCAAAACTCACTAAAAGGTCCCAAACTCAGTGTCTATAAGATCTTAACATTTTTTTGTGGAAAATTTATCTCTAACTTGATGGATTACCAATTCAATGTCCCTAAATATCTACAGAGCCTTGATTTGTCTCTTTTTCATAATCAACATACCATGAACCAATGCCTCATATTCCACCACATTGTTTGAACATGCAAATTGTAGCCTATGAGTGAAAAAAAAATTTCTATCAGAGAGACATGGACCATGCCCTACCCGGATCCATTCTTACTTCTTGAGCCATCAAAATACATTTTCCATAAGCCGAAGTGTCATTACCTTCTTTGAATGGTATGGGGTTAGTGAAATTCTCCTCATGGATGTAATAAGTGCCTAGACTAGTTTTTAGAATTGTATCATAGGGGTCAAATTCATAATTCTCTTTGGACCATTTTTCTAACATAATCTTAGGAATTGAAATTGATGAATGCAATATTTCAACGGATTCGGGATCACTTGCTTGTTTCTCCTTGGATCATGTAATTTGCATTAATAGGACTAGGATCATAAACTTCAACATGATAAGTTGAGATAGGTTTACATTTGATTGTAAACTTAGTCCATATATTATTCTCAATAGCATATGAGATCAAACTAAAGAAAGGTATCCACACACTTTTGTTGTGAATTCTCTAAAGAGGAAAATTTAAAAAAGGGTGGCAAGTCAATCAAAAATATGTTTTGTGTTATAGTTAGGCTTAGGAAAGCATATAGAGTCAACTCCAGATCCTTAATTGCACCTAATTATTACATTTTTGATCCATCAAGTTACAAGACACCTTTTGAAGTTGGACTATACTCAATTCTAAAGAAATATACAATTTTCTTTGGCATCACGGAGAGGTACTAGAGATGGAATATATCAATGCGGTTTTGTAAAGGTGCTGTCAACTATAAGAGAAATGTAGAAAGGAGGAGGATTAATAGTTTCACTTACTTGTTCTCCCTTTGGCAAGAAAATGATGACTACAGAATATGCTTTGTGTTTTGTGGATTCTAGAGGTGGAAGTTCCTTTAATAATTCTTGTAAGATATCCTTTTGAGATGGGATACATAGGGAATCCTACATTGTGACATTCAAATTTGTTTTTTTCATTTTTTCCACAATGTGGAGGGGAACACCTGCAACATTTTGAAACGAATGAGTAAGATGTTCTTTGTTTCTCTACTTTATTTGGGGAAGATATTTGGTTAGAATAATTTACGTGACATGCGGGTCCATATTGTTCGTGTATTTTGTATATTCTATGGAACATGTTCATTTTGAGGTGAAAAAAAGGGCCAAAGAGGATGTGATGAAGTTTAATTTCCACCCAAGTCTGTGGACTGACCAAAATTATTCTATAGAGTTGGAGAAACAAGACGATGATACCTTACATCCCCTTGTCTTTTTTGGACCTTGTTTTTCAGCCACATGAAGTTACGGCTCGTCTAATTTTCCCATGGCTTGATTAACCATGAAAAATATTCAATTCCAAAAATTATGAAGTTAGGTTTAGGGGTGATGTCTTTCATCTTATTTGTAATGCTTTCTAATTGACTTGTGGCTTGATCATGTTGATGAAGTGGGTTTTTGTACCATAAGATATTTTTCTTGCAATGATTTCATTCGGATTCACATGCATATTGATTATGAGTTTGATCATAAGGATAACACCATTTTAAACATTGGGCCATGTTATTTTGGACCAGAGGAATGGCTTTGATTTTAAGCTAATGACTAGTAAAGGTTGCATGTTTGAATTTGGAAATCTTCTTTGTATGTGATTTTGTACATATCTCGGCTTGGATATTAATATCCTTTTTGGATAACCCTAAGGAGGGTTAGGATAACTTTTTGGGCTTGATCTTATTGTCTCTTAAGGGAGATAATTTCATTTGTTGATTTTTTAAGTTGAACACTAAGGATTTCAATTTTTATTTCTCTATGGAGGAACCAAATGTGGATGCAGATGATGAAGTAGAAGGTTGAGGAATGGGAGAAATGGAGGGTTGAGTACCCTATGGTAAATCAGGAAAATGGGAATTGGTTATCTAGGGGCTAGCTTACCCACTTGGATCAAACAATTTTCTTCCCTAATTACTATTGCATAAGCATTTGGTAGTTGAATGGAACCCATAGATTGAATCATCACTTCCATATCAATATTAAAATATCTAAGAAATTATTAAAATGCAAATTGAGGGTTGGTCTTAGAATGACTAGAATTATGCCCCATGTTTTCTAAAATCTGAAATTGAAATCCACCATGAGTTCATTTCAAGTTCGCTATATTGTGGTTAGTTGCTCAAGAAGTGAAATGTTGTCTTCCTTCTCATCAAATTTCTTATAGAGAGTGGTCCCAAGTTTATCCCAAGTGCGTAATAAGGTGGTTGATAAGATTAAATACCATTAAAAGGATTCTATTTTAAGAGATGATGCCAATAACCACCCTACAACATCCTCTTCTATCACTTTGCATGTACTAAACAAGATGTTTGAAATGTTTTGAATATTCTCCATAAGTGTGGTAGAGTTTCACCTGTGAAGAAAGGAATACTCTTCAAGGTAGATATTGGGATATCATGTTGCATGGCTAAGAGCAATGGAATTACCCCAATGAATCTTACAAATGGTAAGTTTATTTGATGCACCATGAATGGAATGGGTATGAGACTTCTGATAGGAAGTGGAAATAGTTTACTAAGAGGTGAAGTTGAGAAAATTCTTCTTGAAAATGTCATGGACCTTTGTGGAGATATTTCTGTTCTTCTTTTTTGTAGGGAGAGTTGCACATAATCAAATGTTTTACCTCTTGATATGGTCGACCTTGTTTGCACTCTTCTCATGAAACTAAAACTCTTGAACTAGTTAAAACCAGAAGACTCAATGTTGGGGAGTTGTCAGATGTGTTGAAGAATGCATCCGGAGGTTGAAACTACTAATTCACACACTAAGACTCAATAGTGATGAAGTAAAGCTCGTTTAACATCTCCCACCTGGGAATACCAAAACTAGTGGAGCTCAAAGTATTATACCCTTCTTTGAATCATGGAGGATTTAGAATTTTGAGGCAACATGGGACTATCTCCAAGTGAGGGACATGTGGCTTGAGACAAACCTTTGGAGAAGGTTGTATTCATTAGTTTTGTAGATAAGGATAATCCACGGAAACAACCTACTCTAATGTTAAAACTAATCTTATAGATAATCCTATAATAACATTCTAAGGGACCAGAGAGAGAGATATAAGAAATAAAAAGACTAAGCTAAAAGGGGTAGTGATAACACTAAAAAATATGCAACTCCTCATACTCCTAGTGACACAAATACAATTTTTCATAAAGGAAGATCATGAAGATGTATGCAGGTTTCAATGTAAGAAGATAAAAGAATAAAAAATACACAAGAGGGCATATATATTCATGCCAAACATAGAGTATTTGAAGGAAAGAGAGAAACCAAACTTACATTAATTGATCCTTCATGATTTACATGTAGAGTGAGGAAAGAAAATGTTGTGTTTCGAGTTACAGAGGTCGAATGCATGAAATTTAGAGTTTCACATAGAGAATCCCAAAAATTGCTAAGCAATAAAAATGGGAGAAGAACCCTTAAAATGTGCACAAGAACTTACATTTATACCATTTGTGGAAGGGAGAAGAGGAAGAGAAGAAACAAGAAAGGACTACCGGGTTGGAGTATCGATCTCTTGAAATAATGTTGGACAAGCATGGGAGCCATGATTATTTATAGATTTAACTTATAGTACATACATGGGAACCATTAGAAGAGAGAATACAACCATATCACTATAAATTAATTATATCACATGCCATCAAATTGTTGCAAGGTATACTATGTAAATTCTTATGTTTGTTGTAGGTCATGGGAGTTGTGTTTAATGGGTTTTGAAGTTGTGTTGTGTGAAATTGATCTCTAGACTACGGTGCATCTTTTCCACCCTCTCCTCTCGCTCACCTCTCTCCACTTCGGGCAGCTGATATTGTGACCAGCACTTCCCTTTTCTTGGTGGTATCACCGTGTTAGTGTAGGATTTCCCTCTTTATGCACTTTCTCTCTCATGGTCTCCTTGACATTGTTAGGATAGGTGTAGTTAGACATCATTTTCTGCATTAGGAGTAGTTTAGCATTAAGATTAGGAAGAAGAAGTTAGATTTCTTTGAAGGGCCATCTCAAGTCCGCAGGTCCCACAGCTTGAGAGATGGTCCCATGTTATGAAATCACACCAAATGATTTTGCCTTAGAAAAGTAGACCTATAGAAATCATCTAGGGGTGTTGTGATTTCACACTAATAGTTTTGCACTTTTTGATGGGACAGTCCGAAGCACCTTACCACTTCACTTCATCAAGTTCGATGTGCTCTTGGTGAAGGTTTTAGCCTTTGGAGGCACTTTCAAGCACATCTGGTGACTCCATCTAGTCAATATCCCATCCTCTGAGTTACAGACCTTCTTCCCATCCATTTCCACCCATTATTTCTTCCATCTCTTTCATTATTTTCCATTCCATGAAGTTGTGAAATCATGATTTCATTCCCTTCATGGAACTCACACTTATAAGCAGCAATGCAATCCACCTCCAATGCATTTCCCAACTCCTCCAGATCAGCATTATAATTAGATCTAGGACCATTATGCTTACCCATATGAGTAGTGTCAAAACTAGTTTGACTATGAAGCTTATCAAGGACAAGGGGACGCATATGATGGCGATAGTTATGCAGAGGATGCTAGTCTACTGGAGAAGATTCAAAAAATGGAGGCTAGCATGGTTTAATTTAGGGCAATAACTCAAATGATGGCTTTCAGAATTGGTTACAGGGCACCTTGTCCATGGGAAGGCCCTTTTCCAAGACACTACAGACCCTCAAGAGAAGTTGGACTTCATGATTGGAATGTTGCCCCAACTTGCATAGTGGATTGAGGACATTGGGGCTTATGAGCAAAGTGCGGGACAACCTTGTCAATGGGTAAGTCAATCACCAGCTCCCTATCTTTCATTGTCTCTTCCTCAATCTTTATCATTTCAGCAGAGGCAAGAGTCAAGCCCCTCACTTACTACCCCAAGTGTTAATTTCATTTCTCCATCCCCTAGTCTTCCATCCCACCTCAATTTCTCTACCCTTTTCCCTCCCAAATGCAATCCCCCTCTATAAGAGTCAAAAGCAACACCTTCCCCTACACCAAAAACAATTGCAAATTCTATTGTAAATCAACCCATCCTACCTCCTACTTTCCCAAACCCATGTTGGGAAGAAAACAATAAAAAAACCAGCCAAGGAGAACATCAAATAGAGGAACCGAATAAAGAGAAGAAATGATAGAAATATTTAAGAGTTGGGATGCTAAATTTGAGTTTTCAAAGGTTCCCTTGTTGGTTAAGCCTATGGAGGAGGCTGAGGTCAAGCCGCAAGTGGTGGAAGCTCCAACTACAACATAAGTAGGGGAAGAAGGAGCTACTCCTAATCCAAAAGAAGAGGAGTACATTCCGGCTGTGGAGGAGGACCATACATTTTCAGAGGCTCCAAGTGCAGAGTAGGCCATAGAAGAACCTTCAGTTCTTCCTCCCACTTCATCCCCTTCAAGATCTGATGTTGAGGAAGAGTTTGAGATTTCAAACTTCATGTTTGAGGATGAAGGGAACCATGGTGAGTCAATTGTAGATCAGGAGGACACCATGAAGGAGGTTGAGCACTGCACAGGATAGCAAGGAGGTAGATTACCTGTCTGACTTAGAGGATTGCCTTGATGGAGGGGAACTATACAATGGAAAAGTGACAAGCGAGCGTGGGAATCTACAAGTAACTTTTCCTCACACCCGACCTCTCGAGGTCATGCCGAGATGGCTAGCAGTGGGGATGGAATATGCGTGGGATGCGAGACAAGCTAATTAGGAAATCTGATGTCTTCGACGCGCACTAGTGGAAATTACGAATCTAAGGCAAAGAAGGCCCTCCTAACTCGAATCGGTGTGATAGGTCGATCAGCAAGGATGACTACTCGAAGGCTCCAATAAATATCGAGCTCGTTGTGATTCAATCTATAGGTTGTGGAATACGTGGAAAATGACGGGATAGTTTCGTGTATGTTTCTAGATAAGGTCATAGGGTGGATGGTAACTATATCTGACTTTATGGGTGATTCTCTGGCTTAGTCTAGAATTCTTTAGCTTTGTTAGCTAATATGTCTAGGAAGGATAACTATTCGATGATGATAGGTGGAAGTGGAGTAGATCTCGTATACTAGTGTACGTAGGCCAAAGCATCTATGTCCGATTCACCTATGGGCTCGCTGGGTGTGGGATTTTGGGTCACAACCATAGATTCGTATTTCTTTGTGGTCCTACTATGGTCATGTGTAGAATAAATCCCTAATCCCTAGTATCCAATAGTCATATGCCTTTTCACTTCTATATTCGTAATTAATAATTGTGCGATCTTCTCAGAATATCTTACATGTGTTTTACAACCCGAATTCTCAAGTCGGTATCTATATCTCGTGAGAGTTTCTCCCGCATCTGGCGGTTGTGGGACCAAAGGATCACAACCAAAGGTCTGCTCTCTTTAAACCCTTCTACGAGTCAAGTGGATATGAATCTATGGTAATCAGTAGTTTGGTTGATTTGACCAAAATGTGTGTGCTTGGTCATCTTCTATGTTTAACCGTGTAGTTGGAAACCGATTTGTTGTAAGTTTACCATTGTTTGGAAGACTTAGATCCAATATTATGATCTATATCAGTTATTACTGTGACGAGATTGGATTGGGGCATGATTGGCTCGAATACGTATTCTCCCGGGCTCTCTAGGTCCCATGATTGTCATACAAAAGCAATAATAATACAAACTGAATGTAGCAAAATAAAATTAACTATGCAAAGTATGTCTATAACATATATAACTTCTATATTTTTGTTATTTTCTGATGAATTTTATAAATGAATTTGAAAGAGCAACTATTTTAATATATCTAGAAATTGACAATTAACCTAGTGTCGAATTTAAAAACAAACAAAGTAACCAAGTATAGCTACTTGCCTGTGTAATTGTAAATCTATTCTAAGCAATGAAATAACTGATCTAATCTATTTGCAAGACTCTCGATCCTACCTCAGAAGTGAGAAATGAATCATAGTTTCTCAGAAACTATCAATCCCCACAGCTTCCCTGGCAATATCGAAAGTAAAATTGACTGAAATAAAGTGATTGGCTACTCTATTTGATATGTTTCTAATTAGAACTTTGAAAGCTAGAACCTAGATTCTGCAGAATAGTGGTGAATCCAATGGTGTGTGTGGCTATGTCCCCTTAGTGTGATCTCCTCATTCCTTCGTGTTCACTTGGATCCAGAAAAGCGTGTAATGCTAGCATCAATGAAGTAGATATTGGGACAAAGGCAACTTAGGATACAGACTGAATACAATGCGAGTAGGAGAGAGATAGCGCAAGAGTACAGAGCTTGGCTTATGCAATTCCTAGTGGGATTTATTGCGAGTCATGCAACATAAAACGTCCAGAACCTGAAACTATCCTATTTGAAGAACAAAACCTGCAACTTTAATGGCTTCCTATTGAAAAAACAAACTATTTTACTCCAATGGATTAGATAAAATATCAACAAGATTCGCACAAGATGGATATGTGGCTTCCTAACAACAAAACAACACTAACTAGGCATGTAATGAAAGAAACTAAGAATTCTAAATAAAATGAAAGACTAATCTATTGCAATGAGAAATTCAAAGGCAAATTTGAGGGGCCATTTTCTTGAGCACAAGCCAACTATTTATAGCATTTGCATTTACCCAAGGTAAAAACCAAATAGAACTCTTAAACTATAAACAATGGCAAAACACTATTCCAGGGAACCAGAATCATTAATGCAAGCCTATGGTGGTGAAAAAATTTGGTAAACGTTGAAATTTACATGAGTCGTGTTAAAAGAGCATTCTGGAAAACGCGTAAAGGACCGCCACCCTGAGCAGGCGGTAAGTTAAGACCGCCACCGCCCCCGCTTAGGGTGGCGGTCACGAGACCGCCACCTAGGCAAGGCGGCGGTTTCATAACTGAAGAGCAAAAGGCCAAGAAAAGAAGGGGAAAAGAGGAAAACAAATCATGCGGGGGCTAAGCGGGGCATGCGGGATGTTAACGCATGTTTAGAGGGCTTTTCCGGATCCCGAACACCTTGCGAGGAGACCTATATCATCATTGGGGTACGTGTTACATTGTTTGTTACGGTGCAGTACCCTACAATTTTGGGTACGTACATATTGCCCCCTCGGAGAAGCGTTTTAGCCATGAAGAGGCGTAAAATGGTGGGTCCGAGTATGGCGGTCCCGAAATGGGAAGTTGAAAGTTATACCTGATACATCCGTGTGTCGAAATGACGCCATCCAAAATTCCCGCTCCCTGCAAAATGAAAAGAGAACTCAAGTGCAGATAGACAAGATAGATCGGAAAATAAACACTAAAATAATGGGAAATGAGGATGTACCATTTGTGCAGGGGTAAGAACTTACCTCCATCGGTGCTCCAAACTACAAAAAAACATTCAAAACAAGTCAGGATGCTATATATATGAAAGTGGGCCCATTTTCCTATTCATTTACACGTGTTGATTTGATTGATTCTGAGCTCTGGGACCCACGATGATGGTTTCTTACAAGAGTAGAGTCAAAATGTTCATGGCGAGATAGTGATCATGCCTCCGCGTGCAGATCATCGACCCGCGAGATCACAGGTTAGTTTTCCTCAATTTATCGTTTTTACCCCCTTAATTTTAAAATGTTAAAATCTTTGTCGTGGGGGGGTTATTTTTGAAAATGTTAGGTTTAAAAGGTCCATCTAGGGGGGGCGCCTACTGGGTAGGCCTTGTTTTAGTAAAAATGGTCCTCTTTTGGCATTTTTGGGCTTTTTAAGTTATAAAACCCGCGTGGGTTTTCGGGACACGACCGCCACCCTGCCTAGGGCGGCGGTTACACGACCACCGCCCTGTTCAGGGTGGCGGTTACACGACCACCGCCCTTAAGGCGGCGGTTACAAAACCACCTCCCTGCTCAGGGTGGCGGTTTTACACAGAATGCCAAAAGAACATCTGTTTGAGATTGTTTTTGCATTTTTAGCATTTCTATGTGTTTTCATGATTTTTCTAGTATTACTTGGATGCTAACTTACTTTTTTTGTGTATTTTTTTGGGTGTATGCAAAGAGGAGGAGTATATTCGGTGGAGCCAGAGAGAGAGAGTGTGACTGGCTCCCAACAGTACTAGATGCACTTTCACAGGATGAGGAGGACACTCTTCAGAGGGCCAAGATACTACGTATCTCACATGTTCCACATGTTGCACCATCCAGTCACATTCTTTGTGACTTATTCTCCTATTGGGATGCTGATCGAAACACCTTCCGATTACCAGGGGTCCGAGGTGAGTGGACCATCACATTAGAGGACATTTATCGTATTCTGGGGGTCCCGATCATTGGGAGACGTCTTACCCTTGAGACAACAGGTTCACATGCCCAGATAGCACAGTGGGCCACTTATATGGGAGATGCAGTCATCTCCATGGGTTCAAAGAAGGGGGTCAGAGTTCGATCTATTCCTAGTTTGCCCATCCCCTTGCTTCGCCAGGCCATTATGGGGATCCTTGCCTCGAGACTGATCGGGGACAAGGGAGGAGACACACTGTTATATTACTGGTCCCCCATCATTGCACAGATAGAGGGCCATGGCCGGATTTATGCCTGGGGAGCAGACATACTTGGGACTACCTACCATGACTTGTACAGGGTAGTCTTTGAGCCACCCGACCCTGGTCATGAGTTGGGTTTATGAGCACTTCATTCCTTATGGTAGAGGTGTAGAGGTGACAGATCCGAAGCTATGAGGGCAGCCAGATGGACAGATATGTCGGTGCTTAGAGCACCTCATCAGCCAGTTGCCTCTCTAACCACCGATGACATGGAGGCCACACCATATCAGACCATGGCAGGTATATGGGGCGAGGAGGCTCTTACTTTGATCTCCTACTCCACCACAGGGTAGCTTATTGATAGAGTGGGGCGAGTGGAGATACACCCCTTTGGCCGAGTTCCTCAGCAGTTTGGCCTAACCTACATGGGCATGCTTCCCCCTGTAGCACCAGTATAAAGGTCAGTTTGAAAGGCTGAGGGGGTCCTAGAGGCCGGGGTTGGACAGTTGTTACCCGCATTTCTATTACAGCCAGGAGGGTAATACGTGCCCGAGGGAGAGCCGGTGCCTCGTGCACCCTTTCTTTGATTTCCATGGGTCCTGCCCATAGCAGCGATGACCCCATCGACATAGACTCCAAGTACAATGAGTTTACAGGGGGAGAGATAGAGGAGGAGACTGAGGAGGACAATGATCCTGAGTGGCATGACACTCAAGATATCATGCAGGTAGCGAGGGCTGAGCAGAGTGCAGAGAGAGTTACTCTGGTTTTAGAGGAGCCACTCTCCTAGGGCCATGGTGGGGAGGATGAGTCCGTTGTAGGATGCCACGTTGCTCCAGCCATGGGGGGAGCACCTCAGTCAGTGGCGACATCTGTGGTGCAGTGCTGACCCTAGAGATCCATCCTGGAGGCCTGGTGATCCGAGTAAGTTACCATCCTTCCTTTTAGTGTTTTTTTTTATTAGGATTTCCTTAGTTGCTATCTCTCCTTTTGTTTGCTCTTGTATTTTATCTCTTGTTTTGTTTCTAATTTGTTTTCTCCTTTGTTTGCAGAGACCGCCGATGAGTGGTGGGACTTGATTCGTAGGGTATGCACCGATACCCTGATGATCCCCATGGAGAGGACCCGCGCAGAGTGTCTCGTGGACACTGGGAGCCCTCAAAGCAGCCTGGGTAGACACACACCGACATCTTTGCCCCTGGGCCCGGCATGTGGCTAGGATGGTATCGACTCTCCGTATGGAGCTAGTGGGGTATAGGACAGCCGAGCACCGATGAGGAGACATTCTCGTGGCGAGACTCGCGGCCGCCCTCGAGATCCCGAGCCCTCCGTGCACTCGTGAGTGCCGGCATAGCCAAAGTCCTAGGCACGGTGTACACCTTCGAAGGGGTCTCATAGGGGTTGAGAAGCCACTTTTCTCTCCTAGATTTTGTATGATATATTATTTTGTATATCCCGGGCTCTTTGAGCGTTTTGACCATGCTTAGTACATGATGGCATTGTACAGGAATTTTGATATATATATATATATATATATATTCTTTTTGGATCATACTTTTGGCATTCATGGCTTTGTTTCCTTTTCATTTTCCTCATGTAAATTATGATGTTATGCATGTATGCTCTTTAGAATGTATGCAATGGAGAACAAATGATACAAATGTTTTACTTTCTTTTTGTATTTCATGATGCTGATATATGATAATGTAGATACAATGTGATTTTGAATCTTAGTTTCTGTAAGCAATTTTGGATACTTCATGTTGCTTTGGCAAAGTGGTGAAGACAAGCTGATATGATGAGCAGATAAACCTGCCCCTACTCCTAACCCCACGCAACTAGTAAGATGCGAGGGCTCATCACTGAGAGTTAGAAAGGGCACAAGCTATGAAATGTGTTGAAATGGTAGTGATGAGAGATAGACAAAGCTTTGGGGGAACCAAATTAGGATGCCACAAGCCTACTCCACTCGAGTGACTTCATAGTTTTTGGGATGTAACTTGCTTTTATGGTTTATCTAGACTTAGATCCTTAGATGGCCACATGGTAGACAAAATCTGGGTTTTAGGATTTTTAATTATGTTAGAATTTTGGACATCCGATTCATTTGTTTTTGACTCAAGACTTCAAGATTTGAATTGTTTGTCTATGACCTTTTAAAAAAAAATTCAAGAGGACCCCCTACACCTTGCCCCATGCTACCAGTAAGAAGTATGGGCTTATCACCATAGGAAAGATATAGGTGAGTAAGGGCATTTCCATCCTTTCCCAACCCTACGTCACTAGTAAGAGATGCAAGCTCATCACCGAAGGTTGGTGGGGCAAGGAAATGTGTAAATTTAAAATTTTCTATTTGATTCTATATTTGACTTGTTTACTTGAGCAAAATTTTTGTGTGTTTTTATTTCCAAAGAGATATACGTACGGGATAGATGTGACACCATGAAGCTTCTAGAACAAACCATAGGTAAAACACCTATCCTAAGAAGAAACCAAAAGTGAGAACAAACCTGCAGATCTTGGTATGGTCACCGTTAACACCCTGTCATATCTAGCTTTATTTTGATGAAGTGATTCCGAAATAGTTTGATGATATCATGGAAATAGAGAAGTATGATTAGATCATTTATGCCAACAACATCATGAGTTTGTAATGAATTGCTTTGAGAATAAATTCCTTGATCACAAATTTGTACGAAACAAGGGACAAAATGATCCTAACTATATGAAGATGCAATGTAGATATAATTATAAGTAGTGCTAGTTGCTTACGCGTAGAATCGTTTGAGGTGTAGGGAATTGACTGTTTCACCAAATTCCTCACCTTCTAGCGTACATAAGAGATATGCACCATTTCCATAGTCCTTCATGACTCGATATGGGCCTAATCATTTGGGCCGAAACTTCCTTCCTTCGCCGGTCTTTTTGTCGATCCGATCTGGCTGTCTAGCCTTAGAACTAGATCACCTTCATATATGTCACGTTCATAGACCTTCTTGTTATACTACCAGCACATCCAGTCAGCATAGACTTTGTGCCACTGTTCAGCATCTAACCTAGCTTCATCTAGACTTTCTAGTTGGGAGACGTGCTTCTCTATAAGCATCTTCATCTAGAATCCCTTGTAATGAAATGCGGAGACTGGGTATTTCAACCTCAAGTGGGAGAACTACTTCTGCCCCGAATACTAGCGAGAAAGGAGTCGCTCCTGTTGGTGTTCTTATTGAGGTTCGGTGGGCCCATAAGGCTGGATATAACTTCAAATGCCAATCTCATTTGTTTTCTTTCACCGTTTTAAGGAGAATGGATTTTAATGTTTTGTTTGTCACCTCACCGGTCCATTGGCTCCAGGGTAATACAAGGAGGCAGAGATGGTTTTAAATTTAGAATGAACTTTGTCATTCTTAAAAGAAGTCCCATTATCTAAAATAATGACTTGCGGAACACCGTACCTACAAATGATTTGGTTCAAAATGAACTTGGCGATTATAGAACCCGGTACAGTAGTAAGAGGCATAGCCTCTACCCACTTGGTAAAATATTCGGTGGCCGTGATTATAAAATTATGGCCATTTGTAGATGAGGGAGAGAATTTCCCTATTAAATCTAGGCCCCACGTAGAAAAGGGCCATGGAGTAGCGATTGGTTGTAGAGCTTGTGCCGGCATGTGAATCTTGTGGGAGAATTCTTGACACTTATGACACTCTGCGTACAAACTCTACTGCGTCGTGTTCTAGAGTGGGCCAGAAATAGCCCATTCGATGTATTTTACGAGTGGTGGCATGGCCACGAAGTGACCTCCACACATTCCACTGTGAGATTCGTGGAGAATATTCTTGGATTCTTCTTTGTCGACGCATCTTAGAAGCATTCCATCAAATGCTTTCCAATAGAGGACTTGCTCTATGATGATGTATTTAGCTATGATAATGCGTAACCGCCTTCTTCGTTGTGGTGTAGCACCTTCTGGATATGTACGGTCCATGATATAGTTAATGATATCAGTGTACCAAGGACACTCAGAGATAGGAGGTTGGGTTTCGACGTAGTATGCGCACTCATCTGGAAAGTCTAGATCTACTAGATCGCCTCCGTCTAATGGATTATCAGCTAACCAATCTGCGATGATTTATCCCTTAACCAACTTTTGATTACGAATGTTAATTCAAATTTACCCATTAAGGTTATAAAGCACCCATCCTTTTTAGACAAGGACCCTTGCGTGAGGAAGGTTCGTAAATGTTCTGTTTTTACAATGACCTTCTTTTCTTGATTTAGCATGTAATGTCTTAAGCATTTTGTTACAAAGACTATGGTGAGGCATTCTCATTCCGCTTGTGTGTAGCATGTTTCATAGTCGAGCAATGTCTAGCTAATGAAGTAGATCACACGTTCTCTATTGTCATCATCTTCTTGAGCCAGCATACAGGCTAGCGAGACATTGGTGGCTCGTGAATATAAAATGAACGGGTGATCTGGTTTAGGTGGCATTAGCGTAGGTGGTGATAACAAGAAACAATTAACTGCATTGAAAGCTTCATTGCAATGTTCAATCCAATCAATGTTATAATCTTTCTTGAGTAGATTATTGATTGGATGAATGGCAAAACTTAAGTCCGGGATGAATCTTTGGATCGCACCAAGTTTTCTGAGAAATGATCTGATTCTAGATTCATCCGAAGGTGGGACCATTTTGAGAACAGCCTTAATTTTGGTTGGGTCAAAATCGATCCCACGTGATGATATAATGTAACCTAGGAGCTTCCCTCCTGTCACACCAAAGACACATTTTTTGGATTTAGCATGACTCCGTATTCTATCAAACGTGAAAGAATGATGCGAAGCACTTCCGGATGGTCACAACACTTCTTGGCCTTGGCCAACAAGTCATCTACGTAGGATTCCACAATTTTATGAATAAGATCATGAAATATATACGTCATAGCCCACTGGTATGTAGCACCAGTGTTCTTGAGACCGAATGGCATAACAACATAGCAATAGGTTCCCCAAGGAGTTATAAATGTGGTTTTAGCTTGGTCTTGTTCAGATATTCTGATTTGGTTGTATCCCGAGAATCCATCCATGAGAGACAAAATCTCAAATCCAGCTATTGCATCAACAATGACGTCTATGGATGGTAATGGGAAGTCATCTTTAGGACATGCCTTGTTAATGTCTCAGAAGTCTATGCAGATGCGTATCTTCCCATTCTTTTTTAGAACGGGAACAATATTAGATACCCATTGAGAGTAATCAACTGGTTTGATGAATCCTACTTGGAGGAGCTTTATTACCTCCTCTTTTACCATGAGAGCTACCTTGGGTTTCATTGGTCTTGATTTTTTCTTAACTGGTTTTGCATTTGATTTAGTGATGAGATTGTGTACCGCAATTTGGGGTGCAACTCCTGTCATTTCTTTATAATTAAATGCAAACGCCTTCGATGTTCCTTAAGGATCTGAGTGTGTATTTCTACTTCTAATGGAGTTAACGAGGATCCTAACTTCAATATCCTTGGTTCATATTCCGTTCGATGTTAATATCAATTGTTTCTTTGATTAGAGAAGCGTTACCTTCTTCAAACTCAGGCAGGGCTGGAGGTAGTTCCAGCTCGTCTCCATTCTCGATTGTGTATATGTTGAGTTCCTTTTGTGGGGGAAGCTTTGTCATGGGATTCCCATAATAGGAAGATGAATGCGGGATCAAAGATAAATCTATTACATGATGGGTGAGATGTAATGCCGCATAGGTGTTTAAGAAATCAAGAGTGGTTGTATCACTATCGATGTGGTCTAGGATAGCATATTTGTTTTCATTTCTATTTAAAAGAGGATTTGACATTATTTTTATCAATGGTTCATCACGAAGGGATACCATGAAATGGGTATCCTTTAACTTACTGTTTGGAGTAAAGCGTGATGCTGAGGTTGCTATTGAATCGGTGAGAAGATTTTGTTCTCACGGGATTGCTTCGATTGATATGAAGTCAAACTCTTTGCTTAAATTTAGTACAGCTGTTTTGTAGAGTTGTAAGTGCTCAGCTCTGGTTTCATATACTTTAGAGACTTGATTTGCTACCAATTACGAGTCTCCTAACACTCTGATGTTATCAACACCGATTCTCTTAGCTACGATGAGGCCAAGGAGGAGGGCTTCATACTCAGTGCCATTGTTTGTGCATTCAAAATTTAGTTTGAAGGCAAATGGTAGGACTTTTCCTTCGGGAGAAGTAAGGATTACTCTAGCCCTAGCTCCGTAACGACATTTAGCTCCATCAAAATGGAGATTCCAATACTTAGCTGGGAATATGGGTGCTGGGATATTTGTTGTGTTAACATCTTCTACCTCTACCATGCAGAGATCTACCGCTGGGAGAGAACCGACACCTAGGGTGCACCCCATGCCTACATAATCAAATGGTAGGAACATTGGTAGATCCTGTTCTAGTAATTCAACAATTTTTGCAGTAGTTCCTAATGATACTATTTCTATAGTGTTAGCCTCATCTTTGGGGGCTAGGGTTTCGTGGCTAGGCTCATAGTTTCAAGGTCTGTGGTAGGTACCAAATTTTCTTCTGGTTTCACACCGGTAGGTTTATTAAGTTGATTTTTGGGAGTTCAAACTCCGAGTGAACGCCTGGTCTTCTCTTTAGGTCAGCCAGGTGTACATCGAATGGTTTTGGATCACCTTTGGCTATAAACACCTTTCCTAAATGCAAGAATCTTACTTCTTGGAATAGCGTAGAAGGGATTGCCTTCATACGGTGTATCCATGGTCGGCCGAGAATCATATTATAGTTAGTTTCCGATCTATAATATAAAACTCAGTCAGGATTGTTTTGGGTCCTAAGGTGACCGGTAGTATTATAGTTCCAATTGAGGTGGCTTTAAGGTCATAGCATAGCTCTTAGTGTATTTCGGTCGTGGAACAATTGGTTTCTCCATACCCTAGCTTTTGAAGGAAAGAGAAGGGGACTATATTAACTGCTGCCCCATCGTCAATCATCGCGCATTTCACATAATTGTTATAAACCCACACTTGCAAGTGTAAGGCCGGATCACCTCGGCGTGCAATCTCAAAGATCTATTTGGCATTTTTTTAATTTCGAATATGAATTTTCATTCCTATCCGGCTGCCCCGGAGGATGGATATCAAAGTCTATATGGTTTACCTATGTTTTAGGAGGTGGAGTGATGTTGATTAGATGACCTAAACCCAATGCTTCTAAAAGAGCAGCCCTGTGAGCAGGGGAGTTCTTCAATAAATCCAAAAAGGAGATGTGCGAGAAGGTTTTTGTTAGATCATTAATTAAATCATATGCACCTACGGGTTTTATTAATACTTGTTGGACATCGTCTATTTCTAGTGGGTAGCTTGGACTTGGCTGAGAGGAATACTCTCGTGTCCTTGTTACAACTTCTATGGGTAGTTCGGCATCTAACTCCACTAATCCAACTATCTTAGGTCGTGGCTGACTTCCTAGTTGTGGTGCAACTAATGGATTCAAAGGCGAAGTCAAGCTTCATGATCATTGTTTCCTGCAATCACGCCCTTATTTGTCCCACTTGGATTTAACTTGTTATTGTTGTGATTTGGGAGTGGATCATTGAAGATCTTGAGGGGTGCATTTTGAGGGGAAACTGCCCCTGTAAAAGTATTTGGTGTTGGTGACGTAGGATCTGCCAAGAACATATCTATGAAAAGTTGTCTTTGTTCATCTGGAAAATGTTGCATGAATTTATTGTAGTCACGGCATGTTCTAGTGTCATGGCCCCGAATTTTTTGGAAACCACAATAGGAGTTAGGATTGTAATTCCTAGTTTGTTGGCTTGATGTATATTGTGGCCTAAAACTTTGATCAAACCGTTGCCTATTAAAGTTTTTCATTTGTTGTTGTTTTTGGTTTGAATTCTAGTTTTGATACCTAGTTGAATTTTGATTTGGATCCGTGTAGGGCTTCGCCGTTGTTGTTGTTGTGGATGATTAAAATCCACTATATTGATTGTTGGAGTAAAGTCATTATTTTGTTGATTGTTTGTTTGTGCTGGAGTATTCAAAACATTTTTCTTTCTAGCCTGATCAGTTACTCCATCCGTTATCACTCCACGATTTTTGTTAAGAATTTTAGGTCCTTGATTGACATTCGTGATAGTAGGATAAGTTGTAGTGTTTTGGTTGGAGGTGATTAACCTCCCGTTTGCTCCATATGTCTTGTGACCACTATCAATTGCTGCTTGATCTATTCGGAGAGAACTCTCAAGTACTTCATCGTAAGTTCTTAGTGGGAACTTCTAGACTTCTTCCTTCACCTCTCTACTGAGAGAATGAAGGAATAGATCACATAGTTCCATCTGATCCATGTTTGGAGCACTTGTCAAGAATAGAGAATCGTGCGCCACCTCCTGGATGAAATGGGTGTGATGATTCATTTTGTTCTTTCTTAATGTCTAATAATCCCCGATTCTTGTTCTTAATAGTTTGTTCATGTCAAAGGCCTTGATGAACTCTGACATGAGTTGCTTGAATGAATGGATGGAAGCCTCAGGTATTCTATAATACCAATCGAGAGCGATACCTTCCAAGGTTTTGGGAAATATTTTAGCAACAACCCCATCCCAAGGGAGTAATTCTCGAATGGCCGTAGCGTAAGCTTTGATATGGGCATTTGGATCTCCCTCACCTTTGTATTTGGGAAAATTGGGAAGAGGTCTTGGAAGCATGACGCTTCATATGGTGAAATCTAAGGGCTCTTTCAAGTATTCTGAATATGTCCCTATCGCATAGGTTTCGACCATTGATGGTGCCTGAGGGAGTGGAGGTGGAATGGGTTGTTGATATGGTGTTGCATATGCATTGGTAGGAGCATAAGGGAACCCCTGTGGTTGAGTAAAAATACCGGGGAGGAGAACATATCCCCTTGTGGTGACTTGGAGTACATGTTTAAGTATGAAGGGGTATTGTCCGAGAATGGATTATTTTGTACTAGACCGGAGGGGTCGATCGGTGTTAGAAATGATGGTTCTAGTCAACGTTTGTTGTGAATACCGAGGGTCACACCTAACGTACCTATTCCCGTGAGGAGGTCTTTTTGGCTAGGTTTGGAATTTCCTGCCTGCATGAGTTGAGAATGGTGACTTACCTAGGAAAGTTCTAACCCCCTCACTTTTTCTACTAATGTTGAAATGACTTCATTTGGTGAAGTCACGGTGTTTTGCTTTAGTGGCATCTGTTGTATATCATGGTGTTGTATAGGCATGTGATATCCTACTATGAATTGATCGCTGCCCTGCCAAGTTTCCCCGAGGGTATTTCCTATATGTAGTGGCATGGAGGTATTTCCTTGAAAAGAGACCTCGGGTTGTGTTTGTAAACCTCCTATAGGTGGGTACATACTTCGAGAATGTTGTTCATTCTTGGCATAATGTACCAAATGTTCATCATCCAAACCCAGGTATGAGTCTGATTGTCTACTAATTTGTGGTCTAAGTAGTACCTTAGGAGACAAACTTGATTCTCCTATGAGCTTCATATTATTCGAGCCTGAAGGCTCTATTTGTCATGTTTGAGCGAACTGATCCAACTCCTCTGTTTGGAAATATGAGCTATATCTGATCCTTGGAGATGGAGTTTTTGTTGATAATTGGTTATTTGAGTATTTGTCACCCCATACCGAGAGTGAGGGTGATGATTGTCCATTCAGTTGAGCGAAGTATGCCTCAAGACCTAGGAGAGGCCTACCAAATGCATCGAATCCCAACATATTTTGGGGGTGTATGAATACCCGCAAAATAATGGGAAGGAGTGAAGGTGATGGTGAAAGCTAATGAGGTAGTAAAGATGAAAGAGTCATTTTTAATTTGAAAGAACCAGTAGAAATCTAACTCCAGACCAGAAAGTAGAAAGTTTCACGTCAAGTTCACCAATTTTGTACAATGGAAAAGTGACAAGCGAGCATGGGAATCTACAAGTAACTTTTCCTCGCACCCGACCTCCCGAGGTCGTGCTGAGATAGCTGGTGGGGATGGAATATGCGTGGGATGTAGACAAGATAATTGGGCAATCTGATGTCTTCGACGCGCACTAGTGGAAATTGTGAATCTAAGGCAAAGAAGGCCCTCCTAACTTAAACTGGTGTGATAGATCGATCAGCAAGGATGACTGCTCGAAGGCTCCAATCAATATCAAGCTCTGGCATGATTCAGTTTATAGGTTGTGGAATACGTGGAAAATGACCTGGGATAGTTTCGTGTATGTTTCTAGATAAGGTCATAGGGTGGATGGTAACTATATCTGACTCTATGGGTGATTCTCTGGCTTAGTCTAGAATTATTTATCTTTGTTAGCTAATATGTATAGGAAGGATAACTATTCGATGATGATAGGTGGAAGTGGAGTAGATCTGTATACTAGTGTACGTAGGCCAACATCTATGTCTGATTCACCTATGGGCTTGTTGGAATGTGGGATTTGTGGGTCGTAACCGTAGATTCATATTTGTTGTGGTCCTGCTATGGTCATGTGGAATCAATCCCTAATCCCTAGTATCAATAGTCATATGCCTTTTCAGCTTCTATATTCAGAATTAATAATTGTGCGATCTTCTCATAATATCTTACAGGTGTTTGTGCAACCTGAATTCTCAAGCTGGTATCTATATCTATGAGAGTGTCTCCTACGTCTAGTTGTGGGACCAAAGGATCACAACCAAAGGTCTACTCTCTTTCAAACCCTTCTATAGTCATGTGGATATGAATCTAGGGTAATTTGTAGTTTGGTTGATTTGACCAAAATGTGTGTGCTTGGTTGTCTTCTATGTTTAACCCATGCAGTTGGAAACTGATTTGTTGTAAGCCTACCATTGTTTGGAAGACTTGGATCCTGAGATTCTGATCTATATCAGTTATTGCTATGATGAGATTGGGTTGGGGCACGATTGGCTCGAGTACGTATTCTCTAGGCTCTCTAGGTCTCGTGATTGTCATATAAAAGCAATAATACAAACTGAATGCAGCAAAATAAAATTAACTATGTGAAGTATGTCTATAACATATATAACTTCTATATTTTTGTTATTTTCTAGTGAATTTTATAAATGAATTTGAAAGAGAAGCTATTTTAATATATCTAGAAATTGACAATTAACCTAGTGTCGAATTTAAAAACAAAGTAACCGAGTATAGCTACTTGCCTATGTAATTGTAAATCTATTCTAAGAAATGAAATAACTGATCTAATCTATTTGAAATACTCTCGATCCTACCTCAGAAGTGAGAAATGAATCATAGTTTCTCATAAACTATCAATCCCCATAGCTTCCCTGGCAATATTGAAAGTAAAATTGACTGAAATAAAGTGATTGGCTACTCTATTTGATATGTTTCTAATTATAACTTTGAAAGCTAGAACCTGGATTCTGTAAAAAAGTGGCGAATCCGATGGTGTGTGTGGCTATGTCCCCTTAGTGTGATCTCCTTGTTCCTTCATGTTCACTTGGATCTAGAAAAGTGTGTAATGCTAGCATCAACAGAAGTAGATATTGGGACAAAGGCAACTTAGGATACAGACTGAATATAATGTGAGTAGGAGAGAGATAGCGCAAGAGTACAGAGCTTGGCTTATGTAATTCCTAGCGGGATTTATTGCGAGTCATGCAACATAAAACGTCCAGAACCTGAAACTATCCTATTTGAAGAACAAAACCTGCAACTTTAATGGCTTCCTATTGAAAACAAACTATTTTACTCCAATGGATTGGATAAAATATCAACAGCATTTGCACAAGATGGATATGTGGCTTCCTAACAGAAAAACAACACTAACTAGGCATGCAATGAAAGAAACTAAGAATTCTAAATAAAATGAAAGACTAATCTATTGCAATGAGAAATTCAGAGGAAAATTTGAGGGGCCATTTGCTTGAGCACAAGCCAACTATTTATAGAATTTGCATTTACCTAGAAGGTAAAAACCAAATAGAACTCTTAAACTATAAATGTTGATGCAAAATCACAAAGCACCCACGGACCGATCAAATTTCTAGGTTGATCACTCTAGCATCTAATGTGATTGCACAACATGGAATGCTTTCTCCAAGTGTGGGACTTGTAAAATGTGAAAGGATTGTCAGAGAGAGAAGGTTGGTTCCTATTCCTCCATTCAGATGCACACAAAAAATGCAGAGGGTTTACTCAAAACCTAATCTAACTTGCCAAGGAGACAGGGTAAGAAGATGCATAAAAATAAACCTAAGCTAACAAAGGTGATGCACCGAGGAATGAAGAACATCTATCTTGCCAATAAACACAGACCATTAAAATGTGATGCAAGATCATGCACAAATAACAAAATTTGTAGTGAAAGACCAGGAGGATGCAAATGAACATAGAGAGGGTTGAGAATCATCCATAGACATGCATTACTTGCTCCAAAGATTGATACAATACACTACAAAATGCTAAGAGGTAGAGTCACATTACAGTTTCAAATGGGAGGTTCGAACTCCACAAATTCACACGATAAGAGAAGAAGGGAGGGGCAAAACAAGAATGTTTGACCTTTAGAAAGAAGCCCCTCCTTACAATATATAGGAAGAATGAGAAAGGGAAGAGAGAGGAAAGTCAGATCTACCCCAACCACTTCTAGGTCACATTTAGTTTATCTTATTATGGCAGAAGCGGTGAATCTTGGCAAAACGGTGGACTGTCTAGCAGAAACGGCGGCGGTCTGCTGTTGCATTAAAGCTGGTTGTTGAAATGTCCCTTCTATTTATTATTCGTGCCAGAGGAGTTTCTTGATTTTATCTCTCCAAACTGAACCAAAATTCAAGCTTGACCCCATAATCATGTAGAGAATTTTGCCAGCTTTCCATTGATATAAAGAACGTGAAAATCGAGCTGGATCGAAAGATATGGTGATCTGAAGATTTAGGGCACAAAACAGGCCAAAACGGATTTTTGAATTTTTCCCATGGTATGCCACTTGGACGACACGTGCGGGCTTTGATTGGCTGTGCAAATCTCTCTCCTTCCCTCCCGTTGGTTTCCCTTTGAAATTTTGACATTTTCTTACACTTTGGAAAAAATTCATTTTTTCCCCGCACCCCCACCACTGGGACACGTGGTGGGATCTCGGTGGAGGACGGGGCGCAAGGTCATCCTTTACCTTTTAGTTTTCTGGCCCAACTTTTGCCAAATTTTCCTAAGTCTTTCCCTGGCTCCGAGCTCCCCCGCCTTAGGACACGTGTCCTATTCTGATTCGTTGGCGGCTCCCCCGGCTTTTTGCGTTCTTCGCGTCCCTTTGGCCCCATTGTCTGTCCCCAAATCGCTGGGACAAAAATCTCCGAACCGCCCGATTCAGGCTTCCTTGTCCCTCTTTGCAGTGAAGACACGTGGCGAGATTTGATTAGCTCTCGGCTCTTTCAGCTTTTCATGTCCCACGTGTCCTTTTGGCCCAAATGTCCTGGATGAAAGTCTCTTGTTTTGGCCGAGTCGGCGGTTCGCGCCCTCCGCGCACTTTTGTCCCAACTATCCGGACTCTGCGAAGCAAGACTTAGGAAATTTTCTTTGCTCTTTCAGCCCGATCGGCTTTTCGCGTCCCGATGTCCCAACGGTCCCGGATGCTGCGCAGACCGCCTAGTGGCTTTTCGGCCGATTCACGCCCCGACGTCCCAACTATCCCAAGCATTGATTGGGCTAGGACTTAGCCAATTTTCTTCAATTTTTCTGCCCCAAGCCTAGTTTTCTGCATTTCTTCCATTTTCTCGACCTGTTGGGATTCCTTCTTGGATGGGAGAGTTAGAAAGAAACCGAGGGGACCCCAAAAACATGATTTTAGGCCTTGAATCATTCTACTTGCTCAGGACTGACAATCTGATGCATGTTATCAAAATTACCTTGGGGGAATTTTGACAACAGTTTGGCGACTCAGCGGGATCACCTACTGCTAGGTAGAAGATCAGTGGCCTTTTAACAATCCATTGGGCATGGAGTAATAACCTGAAACCAACCTGATCTCTGATCCCGATCCTAATACCGCAACTCATTCCTCGAGAGCGCTTTGAAATGTATAAATTCAACCGAGAGCAAAAAAAACACGTGCAAAGCACTTAGGAAAAAGAAACCTAACTACAACAAGACAATGTGCATACGCACTTAGAGGAACTGAAATCTAGGCTAATATTTACAAGGTAAACCTTTTCCTTTTTAGTAGCAATGTTTAAGATAGATTCCATTAACTGGAATCGGGAGTTCTTCTCCATCCAATGCAGACAATTGGAAGGCATTACCACTTTTACATCTTGTGACCATGTAGGGGCCGCTCCAAATGGCATCAAACTTGGAATGCCTTCTAGGTTTCACCCAATCTGCATCCCATTTCAGAACTAGGTCCCCCTCCTGGAAGGTCTTTGCTCCTGCCTTCTTGTCAAACCATATTTTTACTAAGGTCTTATCCTTTTCAATCATCAGAACTACATGTTCTCTTATTTCTTCCAATTCCATCAACTCTGCGTACCTGGCTTCCATTGGTTTGAACTTAGACAACTCCAACTGCTTCATGAGCTCCAATGCTGGAAATTCTAATGATATAGGCAATACTGCCTCTTTCCCATAGACCAATTTGTAGGGAGAACTACCTGTAGACCTCTTTGGTGTTATCTTGTCAGCCCATAATGCTGATTTTAGCTTGGTATGCCATGTCCTTTGGTTTTCATCTAGAGTTCTTCTGATGATCCTTAGCAACTTTTTGTTTGTGGACTCTGCCTGTCCATTACCCTGTGGGTAATAATTTGAAGAGGTGCTCAAATAGATTCCATTCTTGACAGCCCATTCTGTAATCTTGGAACCTATGAATGCTAATGCATTATCTGATATGATAGTGGCTGGCACACCGAACCTGGTCACTATTTCTTCATAAAAGTCTAGTATGTTAGACTCACTTGCCTCTTTGAGCGCTACTGCTTTGGTCCACTTGGTGAAATAGTCCGTCGCCATGAGAATCCACTTGTGGCCTTGACTCGAATTGGGATTGATGACTCCAATGAAGTCCAGTCCCCATTGCATGAATGGCTGATCTACTGAAATTGGATGAAGGGGCAGCGCTGCTAACCTTCCTTTCCCTGTGAAGAATGCACATTTCTTGCACTTTCTTATCCATGTCTATGATCACTAAACACTTTGTGGGCCAATAATACTCTGCCTTCATTATCTTGAGAGTCATTACTCGTGGGGCGAAATGTCCTCCGAATATCCATCGTGAAAATATCGTAACACCCTCTCAATTTGACTCCGTCCCAAAGCACCTCAAGTAGAACTCCATTGATGTCTTTCTTAAACAAAACACCATCAACAAGCACATATGGAATGGCTTGTAATATAAAGTACCTCCTCTTTGCTTTGCTCATTTTCGGAGGGCATAGGCCCGTCTCGTAGGAAGTGTATCATATTACGAGTCCAACAGGAGTGGGCACATCATCATTTTCCTACTCTTGACCATCCCGTAGTACCAAGAAATGCCTCTTTTCCATTACCTCGCTTCTAACTTGCCGACTCAAGGCTAGTTGTCGCATAGTCCCTTCCCACGTACTAGTTTGGTGACCTTAACCTTGATGTCATATTCCATGACACGGGTTATCCATCCTACACGTTTCTCATTCAGATCCTTGTTTAGAAGGAATTCCTTGACTCCCGCATGGGAGACCAATAATTGGATCTTGTTGTTTAAGACTAGGTGCTTAAATTTCTTTAAACTCCGATCAATGCAAGTACATGCTTTTCAATGAAAGAGTACCTAGTTCGTATTCCTCCAAGCCTTGATCAAGAAAGCAATGGTTTTTCTAATCCTTCTTTGTTTTGTTGTGTCAGGATTGCATAAATTGTGTCTCCACCACCAAAGGCATATAACATGAAACCCTTGGAAAAGTTTGGATTGACGAGAGTGGGAGCTTGAGATATAGCCTCTTTTATTACCTCAAAGCTTGTCTTTCCTTCTGATGTCCACTTAAATGCCATGCTCTTTTTTAACATCAGCATTATTGGCTTTACGAGAGCTGCAAAGTTTGGAACAAACCTGTGGACAAAATTGATCCTTCCTAAGAAGCTTTGAAGAGCCTTCTTGTGACTTGGCAATGACAACGCTCGAATTGCTTCAACTCTTTCTGGGTCAATCGTCAATCCCTCCTTTGAAACAATATGGCCTAGAAGTTTTCCCTCATGAGCCAAGAATATGCATTTTTTGGGATTCAATGATACCCCAAATCTTCTACACCTCTGAAATACCTACCTCAGATGAAAGAGGTGATCCACTACATTTTTGGAGAATACAGTGATGTCATCAAGATATATCAGAACTATTTTATTGATCAACCCCTTGAATGCCATATCCATTGCCCTTTGGAAAGTGGCTCCAGCATTTGATAGTCCAAATGGCATCTTCTTGTAAGCATACGTGCCCCATTTGGTTGTGAAAGCTGTCTTGAACTGGTCTTCCTCCTTCACCATAATTTGATTGTAGCCTGAGTAGCCATCAAGCAATGAGAACCTTTCTGAACTAGCTACAACCTGTAATATTTGCTCCATGGAAGGGAGTGGGTAATGGTCCTTGAGAGAGGCTCTATTCAAGTCTCTAAAGTCAACACACAATCTGATCTCTCCACTCTTCTTTCTGACTGGAACTAAGTTGGCAACCCAACTAGAATGCTTGATTGGGAATATGATCCTTGACTCAATCAGCTTGTCCAATTCTTTTCTCATGAGAGGCTCCATGTGTGGGTTGACTGGTCTTTGCTTCTTCCTGAACAGGCTTAGTATTCGGATCCAATTCAATGGTATGCTGAGATAAGTTAGGATTAAAACCTTTCAAGTCTTCATAGCTCCAAGCAAACACATCAGGGAACTCTTGGCACAGCTATATGAACTCATACCTTTCTTGTTCGGTTGTCATCCTTCCAATTTGCAATGGTTTGTTTTCTTCTACCAAGATGGATACTGAGTCCTCTCTCTTGACCTGAATGTTTGCTTTCTCCTTTCTAAACTGATCATTGGGATTAAAAATGGACTCCAAAGTGATAAGTCCCTTGGGCAGCTTGTTAGTTCTCAGCTGTACCACTTGGTCACCATATTGTTGTTCCAATTTTTCTTGATTCTTGGCTGAGAACTCAGCTTCTTCTTGCAAGAAATGGATGATTTGCTGGTCATTTTCAAACACTTTCCAACTAACATTGTTATCTGGCACTGAAGGCCTCACAATCACGTGGATGTTTGGTTGTACCTTGTCTTGTTGAATACTTTCCACAATGTCAAAGGCTGCCCCTACTACTGCAAGCCTATCAGCAGCTTGATTCTCTTTCCTAGGAATGGATTTGATGCCAAAACCCTCAAAATATTCCATGAGGTCCCACACCCTGTTCTTGTAGCACTTGAGTAGATCATTCTTGGCAGCATGTTGTCCCTTGACCTGATTTACAATCAATTCACTATCCCCAAAGACTTGCAAGTTCTTTATTTTCTTCTTGATTGCCCAATGCATCCCTTGCACCAAGGCTTCATATTCAGCAGTGTTATTGGAGCATGCAAACTGAAATCTAAAAGCTGAATAGTACTTTACTCCTTGAGGTGAAACAAGCACGGCTCCACCTCCTGCACCTTGTCTACTCCTTGATCCATCAAAAAACAGCTGCCATACCTCATTATCATCCTTGTGGTTTGGCTTGGTGATGCTAGGAATAGGTTGATTTTCTTCGTGTATACAATAGACCCCTAGCTCAGATTCTTCTACTTCTTGATAAGGATCAAAAGCATGTATCTTGTTTGCCCATTCATCAAGAGTTAGATCAGGATGCTTCCAACCTTAGTGTCAGCTTCATCAGTGCTTGGGTGATCTTCTTGATCAAATGTTGAGCAATTGGCATTAATTTGACTTGGAGTGTAAGGCTCAATATGGAAGTTTGCAATAGGTTCAGACCTGATTGTGGCTTTGGTTCCATACCTCGTTCAACAAAGCATGTGTGACCAATTAGTAGACAAATATCCTCCAATCTTGGCTGTGAAGTCCCTTGACAAGCAGAGGGCAAAGAGTGGTGGAAGTTCTATGACTAATACATCTTGTAAAACAACAATGTTTGGACATGCATGCAAGGTAAGACTCAAGTTTTTAATCACTCCAAGCTCGTTGCTTGCTCTTCGCTGTCCCATCTATTTGTACTACCCCTTTGGATATTGTTTCATACTGGAGCCCTAGCTGATCAGCTATTTGTTTAGGCATTACTGAGCTACTTGCCCCAGAGTCTATCATGCAATTGTGCACTAGCTGATTTCCAATAATCAATGAAACATAGAAAGGTGGGGGTTTCAACATTTTACCTTGCTGTCCTCCATGATTTCCCTCAGGCTGGGCAGCATTTGTAAGCACTTTGTTTTGCATCTGAACTTGCTGATTTGAAGTTGGCCAGTCCTTCATGGTAGCTTGCAGCAGATCTCTTTGGCCTGGGATGGATAGGGATTCTCACATTGATATATTAACATTTGTCTTCTTCATCTGATCAATGATACTGAATGGTGATGAAGGATCCCTTTGTTGTCCCTTGGTTTGTACATTCACTCCTTGCACGTGGGCAGCAACAACTAGTATTTGAGTTGGCCTAGGGGCTGTTCTTGGCTGCCCTTGTGCATTTGAAATTGGACTTTGCTTGCCAACCATTTGTGGAACCATGGGAGGTTGTGGATTGGTTGGAGCTAATGGCTGTTCTTCACCCAAATTCCTCCTTTTTGACCTTGTGTTGGCTGCAACACCTTGAGAAACTACCTAGTTCATGCCACAAAAATCCTCTGCTTGCCAATTTACCAATGTGGTGTCATTTGGGGCTGATTGCTGTTGGAATGTTTCTTGTTGTTGGTTGTTTCTTCGATCGCCCTCACCCTCCACACCGGTCGTTGTCACTACATTAATGCTTAATTCAAAGCACCATTGAAGCACATGGATTGGTTATGAGGCTCATTACATGGAAAACACCAATCATACTCCTGGGTAATGTTGTTTTGTGTTGGCACCAATGCCTTAGAGGCAGATATGGCATTTGGATTATAGGGCTGAAATGGTCTATTAGCAGGAGGCCTTGTTTGATTTATATTTGCAACTGGATTAGGTGGCCTTTGTGGTTGGTATGGCTGCTGTTAGGCTAAGTTTGGGGCTGATAAGAAGGTCTAAAACCTTGGGCCTGCTACCTTTTGAGAGTAACCAACTCATTGCCTAGGTTTTGCAATTGCTTCATGACTTCTTGAAGCTCATTTGGGGCACTTGGAGATGAAGTGGAAGCTTCATTTGAACTCTGATTTCTAAGAGTGGGAGAAGGAGCCAAATTAGGTGCTTGATTGGTGTTTGGACTCTCTAAACTTGGAAACAGTGGCATGGGAGGTCTAGGGGCAAGTTTTCCAGCTTGGATCAAATAATTTTCAGCCCTAATGGCAATGCTATAAGCCATAGGGATAGTTATGCCTCCCATGGACTGAATCAACATAGAAATATCAGAATTTAGAGCTTTGAGATAGTAGAGAAAAGCACCTTTCGCGGTTGCTTTGGCCTGACTGCCACTGGAATTCTCTCCCAAGTCTTTTGAAATCTGAAGTTGAAATCGGTCAGCTATTCATTGGGAGCTCTCTTGATGGTTGTCAGCTGCTCCAAAAGAGACAAGTTGTCTCCCTTTCTCCAAATTGCTCATGAAGTGCTATACACAAACTAATTCCAATTTGTGATAGAACCAACTCCAAGGCTCCTAAACCATTGCAATGCTTTACCTTTGAACGAAGATGCCAAAGAACTCGATGACCCACCGCATCTCATCGATTTCATGGATTACACAAAGGTTAGCAATATCTTTAACATGATCACCTGGAGTAGTCTGATTTTCTCCAGTGAAGTATGGAATGTTCTTCAAGGCTGCAATAGGAATTGGATGTTGTGCATTGAGGGCAAGTGGGCTGCTACCTGTGAAGTTGACATAGGGGTTGTTTTGTGCCATTCTAATTGGTCTTAAAACCCTTGTTGACTGAATGAAAGGCCTACTGTGTGGACGAGTTGAGAAAGTTCTGTTTGGTGGAGATGGAGACCTTTGAATCCTTCTTCCTCTTTGCCTTCTTCTTAGAGATAATTGCAGGTATTCAAACAACACTTCTTCTTCTCCAACTCTTGACCTTGTGGTGACTCTTCTCATGAGTTTTCAGGCCTGCACTGCTGAAACCAGTTGATTCTTCCCCTTGGAGTCACAGATATTTAAATAATAGCTCCTTTTAAGCAAGAAAATTACAGCAGATGCACATCAACTTTTCTGCAATAAAAATGAGACCTCTAGTGTCCCACCGGGCGTGCCAAAACTGTTGATGCAAAATCACAGCACCCCTGGATGACGCTGATCATATTTCTAGGTTGATCACTCTAGCATCCAGTGTGATTGCACAACATGGAATCCTTTCTCTAAGTGTGGGACTTGTAAAAATGACAAAAGGATTCTCCAGAGAAGGCTGGTTCCTATTCCTCTGTTCAGATGCACACAAAAATGCAGAGGGTTTACTCAAAATCTAATCTAACTTGCCAAGGAGACAGGGTAAGAAGATGCATAAAAATAAACCTAAGCTAACAGAGGTGATGCACCGAGGAATGAAGAACATCTATCTTTCCAATAAACACTAGACCATTAAAATGTGATGCAAGATCATGCACAGATAACAAAATTTGCAGTGAAAGACCAGGAGGATGCAAATGAACACAGAGAGGGTTGAGAATCATCCACAAACATGCATTACTTGCTCCAAAGATTGATACAATACACTACAAAATGCCAAGAGGCAGAGTCACATTACAGTTTCAAATGGGAGGTTCGAACTCCACAAATTCTCTTGATAAGAGAAGAAGGGAGGGGCAAAACAAGAATGTTCGACCTTTAGAAAGAAGCCCCTCCTTACAATATATAGGAAGAATGAGAGAGGGAAGAGAGAGGAAAGTCAGATCTACCCCAACCACTTCTAGGTCACATTTAGTTTATCTTATTATGGCAGAAGCGGTGAATCCTGGCAAAATGGCGGACTGTCTAGCAGAAACGGTGAACTGTCTGTTGCATTAAAGCTGGTTGTTGAAACGTCGCTTCTGTTTATTATTCGTGCCAGAGGCGTTTCTTAATTTTCTCTCTCCAAAATGAACCAAAATGCAAGCTTGACCCCAGAATCGTGTAGAGAATTTTTCCAGATTTCCATTGATATAAAGAACGTGAAAATTTGAGCTCTGGATCGAAAGATATGGTGATCTGAAGATTTAGGGCACAAAACAGGCCAAAACAGATTTTTGAATTTTTCCCGCGCTCTGCCACTTGGGACGACACGTGCGCAGTGCTCGATTGGCTTGCGCAAATCTCTCTCCTTCCCTCCCATGGGTTTCCCTTTGAAATTTTGACATTTTCTTTCACTTTGGAAAAAAATTCATTTTTTCCCGTGCCCCGCCACTGGGACACGTGGCGGGATCGGTGGAGGACGGGCGCGGGGTCATTCTTTACTTTTTAGTTTTTGGCCCAACTTTTGCCAAATTTTCCTAAGTCTTTCCTCGACTCCGAGCTCCGCCACCTTAGGACACGTGTCCTATTCTGATTCGTTGGCGGCTCCCGGCTTTTCACGTTCTTCGCGTCCCTTTGGCCCGGCTGTCCCAAACCGCTCGGGACAAAAATCTCCGAACCACCCGATTCGGGCTTCCTTGTCCCTCTTTGCAGCAAAGACATGTGGCGAGATTTGATTGGCTCTCGATTTTTCAGCTTTTCACGTCCCACACATCCTTTTGGCCCAAATGTTCTGCATTTAAAGTCTCTTGTTTCGACCGATCGGGCGGGTCGCATCCTCCGCACACTTTTGTCCCAACTGTCTCGGACTCTGCGAAGTAAGACTTAGGCAATTTTCTTTACTCTTTCGGCCGATCGGCTTTTCACGCCCGTGCATCCCGATGTCCCAACTTTCCCTGATCTTGCATGCATCGCTTGGTGGCTTTTCGGCTGATTCGCACCCCGACGTCCCAACTGTCCCAAGCGCTGATTGGGCTAGGACTTAGCCAATTTTCTTCAATTTTTTTGCCCCAAGCCTAGTTTTCTGCATTTCTTCCATGTTCTCGACCTGTTGGGATTCCTTCTTGGATGGGAGAGTTAGAAAGAACCCGAGGGAACCCCAGAAACATGATTTCAAAGCGTTGAATCATTCTACTTGCTCGGGACTGACAATCTGATGCATGTTATCAAAATTACCTTGGGGAATTTTGACAACAATAAACAATGGAAAAACACTATTCCAAGGAACTAGAATCATTAATGCAAGCCTATGGCAGTTGAAAAAGCTGGTAAATGTTGAAATTTACGTGATTCGTGTTAAAAGAGCATTTTGGAAAATGCGTAAAGGATCGCGCTGCCACGAGCAGGTGGCGGTTACAGACCGTCGCCCCGCTTAAGGCGGCAATCATGAAACCACCGCCAGGCAGGTGGCGATTTTGTAATCAAGAGCAAAAGGACAAAAAAGAAGGGAAAAAGAGGAAAACAAATCATGCAGGGGCTAAGCAAGGTATGCGGGATGTTAATGCATGTTTAGAGGGATTTTCTAGATCTCGAACACCTTGCGAGGAGACCTGTATCATCATTGGGGTACGTGTTACGTTGTTCCGATGGTGCAGTACCCTACAATTTTGGGTACGTACATGAACCCATGGAGATCACATCATTTTTCCTCCATCTCTCACATCCTAAGCACATGAGTCTACTGCTATGGGAAAACATTTAGGAACAATAGCCTACACTTCATAAAAGCCCTCTCGAACCAAGATTGGAAGACATGACTCTCCCATGTTCTTCGAGAGGAGAAGGAAGAGAAAAAGTAGGAAGATGTCCCCATCTCTCCCACACCATCCACTCAAGAAGGTCCATAAGAAGACTACATTTTTGGAGTTGAATTTCAGAGAAATGGGCACATCCAAAGGATCGAACTATGTCAAATCAGGTACTTGGATTCATTGGAGCCAAAGGAGAAACCAAAACTACTTATGCCTACTTCAAGGCATGAGGATGAGCATCAAAGTACCTAGGGTCATCATCAACACCTCTAGAAGTCCGATGCAAGTCAGCTTAAGGAGGTATTTTTCATTAAAGCTGATACCTTGATGATTTGGGTGGAGGACCAGCTTATTGTCAATTTTTCACTCATCCAACCAGCCATGTTTAGTGCTAAATCAATTGCATGGCTACTGTTCTTGAGGAAGGGAAGCTATTTCTCTCGCCACTTGCCAGTTGTAGGTTTTGTTTGAGGTCCCTTTGCTCTTGGTTAGAGTAGTGTAGGTAGGTTTTTTCAGCAGAAAAATGCTTTTACACACTCGCATGTTCCATTTTGAGCATGTATGATTTTCAGTTTGTACATAGTTTTTGGTGCTATTGCTTTTGCAAAGTGCATTCGGTTGAATTTTGCTGAAGTCCAACTTCAAGTTTCAGCGGGTTTCCAAGAGGCTCAGAGGTTAGAATTTTAGATTTCATATTAGTTTCATGTTTATCAGGTAGACTCCATGCCCAATGGATAATTTAAGGCCACTAGCCTCTTCATCTCTAGCAGAAGATGTCCCCGTGAGTCACCAAATTGTTATCCCAAATTCACCCCCAGAAAATTTGGTCAAGAAAAACCCCGCACATAGAGAAAATATGAAGGGAAAATGTTTTGGACCTATGAGCTCGCATTCTAGAACGAGGCAAAGGAAAAATTCAAAGTTTGAACCCGAGTCAAAGCCAAAGCAGCGGGAATCGGAGGAAAGGGAAAAAGATAAAGCTGCGGATGCGTAGGCCCAATTTTTGTTCCAATCTGGCTGCCACGTGTCCCATATCAAAAGGGGACCCATTTTTCAATTTGTATTCCCACCCTCCCGTATGGACCCGATAAAAACTTTGAAGGGGCATAAATTTCAACTCGAGCTCGAAATATTGCATATCCGACACCATTAGAAAGATCTTGGCTTCACCTACGCCATGGAGGTCTCGAGACTTTAATTTTTGAGGAGGTTAGGTAAAGGAAAATGGAGGAAACATATTCGGTACTTTAATGCGCAGGTCCATTTGTCTCAACAACTAGATCATATTCGATTTGTTCCCACTGCTTCCTCTTCCTTCAAGGCACTGAACCAAGGATTGATGGAGTAAAGAAAAATTTGGGGGCAGATTTTATCAAAAGCATTAACAAGCAATGATTGAGTTCCAACTTGCTTTTCCTATTTCCCTCTCTCTTTCTTCTCTCTCGATCAAATCTATAAATATGGGGAAGGATTCATTGTAAATGTTGTTGTTCACTCTTCTTCTCTCTGCCTCCCCTCTTCTTTTCTTCCCGGTGGTCGAAAATGGAGTCTCGAACCTCCTTTCGTGGCTTTGTAATGGAATTCTCTTTCCTCTTGCCCACTAACGGTGTAACTGTGTGAACTTTTGGAGCAATAAATTCTATTTTGTGATGCATCTATCCATCCTTTACTTATTTTATTGTCTATCCTATCCTCTTGTCATTGTAGGGTATATTGTGCATATTCGATGTTTATTATCGGTCTTGGGAGTTGTGTTTAATGGGTTTTGAAGTGGTGTTCTATCTGAAATCTATCTCTGGTTTGTGGTGCATCTTGTCCACCCTCTCCTCTTCTCACCTCTCTCTACTTCAGCAGCTGATATTGTGACCAACACTTCCCTTTTCTTAGTGTATCACCTTGTTAGTGTAGGATTCCCGTCTTTATGTAATTTCTCTCTCCCTATCTCCTTGGCATTATTGGAATAGGTGTAGTTAGACATCATTTCTGCATTAGGAGTAGTTTAGCATTAGGATTAGGAAGAAGAAGCTGGATTTCTTCAGAGGGCCATCTCAAGTCCTGCAAGTCCCATAGCTTGAGAGATGGTCCCATGTTATGCAATCACACTAAATGATTCTCGCCTTAGAAAAGTAGACTGTAGAAATCATATAGGGGTGCTTTGATTTCACACTAACACACCCTTGTTACAAGTCCTTTCAATTGTCACACAATTAACTCATACATCCCATGTGCCTAATTGTTGCATGCCACACTATTGGTATCACTCACTGACCGAGCATCTTCAAATTGGATAATTCCCTCCATGGGGTGAATTATCTCAGGGTCTCTGATGGAGCGCACATAGATTCTATCAAGGAATTCTTCTCCCAATGGCTCCGTATAGGGCACTAACTTCCCATCTATCAAAGGTATGATCACCCTTTCTTCCTTATTCTCAAAGCTGATATACCCTTTGTTAAACCTTATGTCTGCATTGTTATTGTAACACCATGGGCACCTAAGCAACGCTAAAAAGTTGTCTGCCTCGGCGAGAGACGGGACTTCAAGTATCTAGTGAACTTTGCCCTTGAATAGTGATAATTACATCCTTCAGAATCCAATGGGCATTTCCTTAGTCTTGTTTGCCATATACAACACATTTGAAGATGGCTACAATGTGGGCCTTCCCATCTGATGTCAGGAATCTAAGGTAAGAACATTCACCTCTGCTCCCATGTCAATGAGCATATTGCTCAGAAGCCACCCATCAACAAATGCATTCAAAGTAATATCCTTGTCATATTCAAGGTTGTGAGGAGGAAGGTTTGCATATGAAACCTATCTTTTGCGCTCTTCGTCGACACGTGGTACCTTCTCCCTCATCCATTCTCCCAAAGAAGCGAATAATATTCTCTTTCCTTAAAATTTTACATACTTCCTTGACCTCATCCAGGTCACTCTCTGGAACCTCATTATCCTTTCGTTGCTCCACCTGCCTCAATTTCTCCTTGAGACATTGGATCTCCCCTTGTAAACTTTAATCACATCCATAGTTTCCTAGTACACTTATTTCTAATGGGCAAGGTCTAGGTACTTTCCATGTACTACCTCCTCTCTTGACACTAGTGTCCTTGGTCTTGGCATCTCCTGGCATGTGTGACCTTTTCTCGCATCATCACCAATATAATTTATAGCTCTTACTCATGCATCACTCTTGGCATCCATTGTGAATCAGCCTTCTTGACACTCACCATAGTAGCACCCTTGTCTTTCCGGTGCTGCTAGTTCATATGCTCATAATTTTTGGAAATTCTTTGTACTTGTGTTTCTTTCTACACCATGAGCATTATAACAAATTAGGACACTCACGTTTATAATGTTCTGTAGATCCACAATTATAACATGTTCCTCACAGAACTCACTCCATCCTCCACCGCTGATTCTTGTGACCACAAAAATCCCCCACAAAAACCTATTCCACGCACCCCTCCATCTGCACGCCCTTCATAATGATGGTTATAGTCCTTAGAAATACTTGCAAGGCTAGTCTAGCATACACCCAAATCAATAGCATCATGGATATAATCAATTAGTCTGTAATCCTTGGTATCATGGGTTGTAGAGGTGCATATCTTGTAGTAGCAAGAAAAATTCTTGCGGATCGTGTGTTGGAGTAGAGGGCATCTACTTGATTCATGATCACCATGGTAGATCTCACAGTTTCGCCATAGTGCACACCGATTTCAAGGGAAACTATCTTTTGCATGTCCCTCCACTTCATAGTCTATACACTAGATCCCACCACAAACCTCATGCACCGAGTTTGGACAACTTCTCCAATTTCTTGACCATTGCAGCAATTTGGTCCTCCAAAAATGGACTAACACCAATATTAACACTCCCAATAGCTTCAGTGTGCAAGGCAACTTCCAATGCCTCACATGGGTTGGTGATAGTATTGTGAAACAGAGCCCTTCGAAATGGTGTTATCAATCCTCTGACAAACCATTGAGTATGTTGAGAAGGATGAATATCATAGGAGATATTTGACAAAAGATTCTTGAAACATGTGTCATACTCCCACACACTCTCTATCATTCCCTGTTGGATCTCCTTCAGAGGGTTGATGCTCTTCTGCTCAAACTCTAAAATATGGAACTTTGTAAGGAAATCATTCAACGCGGTATAGTCTACCACCGTCTAATGGGGGTCATACTTCCTATACTAACTATGTGTGTTCCTTGCAACGTTGTTGCAAAATGGCTTTCCTTCCACTCTAGGGTAGTGATCCCCTTCATGCGCCATAGTAACTCACACTTGTGCACATGCTCTATAGCATCTTCAATACCCCTATATTTTGGTAAGTGTAAAGACATCTTGAAAAACACTTGGGGAGGTGGTTGGGGTCCTTGTCCTCCCGATCTAGAGCCTTGGTTCCCTCGGTGTTTCCTCCTCCACCAGATCCACTAGATCCACCAAGTCCTGTTCCTCCCGACCCACCAGATCCACCTCCTGTATTAAAAAAGGTCCTAAAGTGGTCACATTAAGGTCTCCCAATGTCCCACCGAATCGTGCGCCGATGATATGTGATAATGTCCCACGACCGCTTATGTGCCCCGAGCCACTCCTAGATGTTATACAAAAAGCTTATGTATTTTCACCTTGTCCAAAGATTCCCTAAATACAGAAATGATTGACAACCATGGATGTCCCAAATGAGAAATTATATCTCTTAGGTGCCAATCAATTACTCCCACCAATACCAACTGGGTTAACAATACTCTTCCCTTGATCTGGAAAACCAAGCACTAGGGATTGGTCATCAGGTGGGTTCAAATGCACGCCGACAACTCTTCTTTCTCCATGCAACGAAATATCATCAGAATCTAAAGGGTTTTCTCTCCCACACTTGCCAAGATGGGGTAACACAAACTACTCAGGTTCCACATCCTCTGCATAAACCTCAAATCCTTCCTGCAACATCTACCTCCATAGATCCATCACACTTGCAACCTCACATTGTCTAGTTATCTCCCTTTCACGAGCTTCATTATACTTGAGTTGTATTTCCTCCCTTTCCTTTTCAGCTGCAATGTCCACCATCTTCCTCCACCCTAGCTTCCTCTCCCAAAGTGCTTAGAGAATATTATCTAGCCATGGGGAATGCTTCTAAACTTAAAGTAACAACCAAGATCTTCATAGCCAGAGGAATAACACGTAAAAATGATCCTCTAGGCTTCCTCAAAAACTCAAACTCAGCAACTTATGGGAAAGAATACGTCAAAATAGCATATTCTAAAGTATAACTGGTCAGCACCCTCTTCCACCAATGATCAATAGCATGCATTCAAGTCAAATTTGCATCCTGTAGCCTCTAATAGTCATCTTGGGTCCACATGCACGATCTATAGTACCAGCTTGATATGGATGCATAGGCTGAAAGCCATTCATATAGTTCTACCTTTGGGAAGTAGAAAAATAATGTCTCATATAGCTCATGGTATAGGTTATCTTCCACCCATCTACACGCATTAAACTCAAATCCAGTGTTGAATCTTTGAGAAAACTCATCCTCCGTGCTCTTGAACCATGTTTCATTACTTTCTAAGGTCAGGCGCTCTATCATCACACATTGCAGGGACAAAGATGCATGTAATTTCTCACAACAACTTTGAAAATAGGTCCCGAGTAATGGAATCAAAATGTATTCATTCTTGTACCCTTCACGAAATAGGAAAATCCCATGCACATCGACCTATCACCCGGTGGGCATTGGGAACTCACCTGAGGCACGCATGGGCACTGAGTCTCTCCTTTATGTGAGTTTTGTGATAATGCATCACCTTAGAAAAGATAATCAAATATAGGATAGAAGAGAACTAACCACATTCCTATGAACTTAGGAAGAGTTTTCATCTCATTGTATGCAAGTAAGAGAAATAACAAGCAACACATGGAGATTATTTATACAGAAAGGAAATGCATGAGTATTGAACATAGATGATTTATGATAAAGAATTATATTCATACTATCAAAGTTAATAACCCACATTACATCCCTTGAGGTCATAATAAATCCTCATATAATTATGCAGATCTAGATCATGGATCGAGCTATATTATGCCGATCATATTACAAAGAAGAATGAGAAACCATCCCCTTCTATATGATATTACTCATAAATATATCTTAATCATTAGCCATAACACTCTCCATTTTATTTTCTGCAGGGATTCACCTCTCTTTAACTCTCTCACTCTCTACTTTTCTTCTATCGGGTGCTTGTATATATAGCCTTAGCACCCACCACAATGCCTTCCAGAAGTTCTAGATCAATTACCAAGTGTCGAAGTGGTCCTCCATGGGAGAATTTCTTCACACACTTGAGCTCTCCACTCGCATGATGATGCTCTTCTAGAACCCTCCATCGCATGCTTGGAATATTCCATTCTTGATCTCGTAGTTACAGGTGGCACCTTATCCACAAGGGTCATGTTTTTCGTGTACTTCCTTGATACTTGAATATGGCTAAGTACAAAACATGTTTTACCTTGCGTGTCTATGACTTGCGGGCCCTTCTTTGACTATGTCCCACACGCCCATGTGCCTTCTTGTAGTTAGGTGATATTTTGGGACCCAATACCAAGAATGTTATTCGACCTCTCCAATATAGTGAATCCTATCAAGAGGTGACCTCTTGAGGGTATAAAAACATCAACTAAAGTAAATAATCTAAATTACATTGTTATTGACCAAGAATACTAAAAACATATAGATTAATGTAGTGGATAATCCCGAGATCAAAAATAAGGAGATTTTCATTAGATATAAAATCAATACCAAAAATGCTTCTTTGAAAAATATAGAATTGAGTCATCTTGAATGTCATAACTATGTTGAAATATATCGATAATATTAATTAAAATATCAATATTTAAAATATTCAATTGACACTTTATATATCTCATGCTTTGAATGAAAAAATGCTTTATTAGTAGCTTTGTAAAGTACAATAATAATGTAAAAATTCAAAACATATAGTATATACATTATATAAGTTGTCATTTTGACTAAACATCATAACTTTTTTATCAAATAAAATTTTATTGATGAGAACAAATATCTACAAAATAAAGTTTACTTTCAATGAGATAGAAATTTTCTAGTTATAATACATTATTTAAATCCATCAAGTAATCCAAAAGTAGAAAATATTCCAGAGACATAAACAATTGTAGTTGGTTCAAGTTATAAGATAGAAATATTTCTAGATAATTAATATGATTATATTATACGTAACTTGATATACCTATTCCATTTCATAAATTATGCTTTCAATCTCCAAAAGTGTCGTTGAAGAGGATTGCAAACAAAATTGATCTTTGATAAATGTAATATTGATTTAATTTAAAATGACATATGGCCATACTCTAGAAAAGTACATGTATTTTTTCTCTACTTTTCCATCTCTTCTAAGCCCTTTTATACTTTTTTCATGAAAGTTAGTTTATAGCTAACTTATTTTGAAAATAAATATTCTTTTTTTTAGAAACTAAATTCATAGACTTTATTTTAGGTTATAAATAATCTGAATGAAAAATATTATTAAATGCTAAGATCCTTTTATTTTAGGTTATAAATCTATCACGACACTTATGATTGAGAAAACATAAAAGAGAGTGAGGTGGGGGCTCACATTCATAACAAGACTATAAGGAAAACATAAATTAAACATAATATATAATATTCATAATATGCATAAGAGTACTCTTGATTTCCTTTCCTTTTCACTTCTCAATTTGACATTCTCAGTAAGGAAAAAAACAACAAAGGTACAACCTTCAGAGATATCAAAAAGAGCCTAGAGAATGTCAAAAAGAGTTTTCAGAAGATTTTGAATTAGTTTGGATGGTGTCTCACTTGCTTTTGAAGACTACTAACTTCTTGCTAACTTACAATTGATTTTGGACAGGTTTTCGGTTGACTTCTTTCTACCTCTTCTCGATTGGAGTTGTTAAATTTTTGTTGTCTTTTTACCGATAGGTTGTTATTTTTATGTTTTGTTCTCGATTCTCTCTCCAAACTTGTATTTCTTCGATATTTCATTGTAAATTTGGGCAATGGCCTTCTTTTGTACTTGGGTAGGATCACAAAGAAAAACCCCTTTACCCTTAATAAAAAAATATCCATAAAATGCATCTATGTGAAATAAAATATGTCACCCAAATATCTTAACATTTGAGATATTCAAAAATAATATGAACATCATATCATATAAGCCACCTATGTAATATTAAAAGACTATTTATACCTCAAAATAAGTCAAACAACGTATTATTAAAAAAATCAACTTATCAATATGCATGACATTATACATATTATCATCAAATATCATCATGTCATTAATTTCTCATCATAAGATTCAAAAAACACTACATAATTAAATGCATAAAATCAATAATGTCTAAAAATTTCAATCAATCAAATCCCACAATATCATAGTATGCATCATAAAACATCCCAACACATAAACAACACGAATAGTTGAGATCAAATAATTAATTTTCCTATCAATATCACACTCGTATATACTCATAGGGTACTCTCTATAGATTTGTATGTGAAATTTTACCCACATCATCCTAAATCTCGAGTTTTGTATTATTCATGCCTTAAGTGACATGTGGCATGAATGAAGAGAACCTAACATGCTTAATGAAAGGTTATGTATTATCAAGAGGGTGCTCAGATTTGTGTATGAATGTGAGTATGTGCAAGTAAAATGAGTGTATGGAATGTTGAGGCGTGGAATAGGTAATTTTTAGCACTATGAAATGGAGAGTGTTGACCAAAATGAGCTCACACTTCATTTTTGGAAATTGGTTTTCAATTCCAAACTTGAGAGTTTTTTATAACATAAATTATCAATTTTTGGACAACCTAATGCTTTGAATCTTGTCTAAGTTGTTTGAACATGCTATCTCTAAGTTTTTACAAGTCAAACCTTGAAGAACTTTTCAATTTAGACTTACTTTATTGTTGGTATGGGCAGATGACATCTAAATTGCCTCAACTCCTTAAGAATCAAGACCGTCAATTTTGATTGGGTCATGAAAGGACACTTGGTGGGAACTTGATTTTTCATTTTCAGATGTGAATTAATCCCATATTCAATATTCAAGGATCTTGATCAGGTCTTATAAACAAGGTGATCACCTTAGTTAAGTGTAACAAAAGGCTTCGTGAATCACATTTTTCCTAGGTTTGAAGGTTTGACCGAGTTCAAATGGTGAAGGCATGAGGTTTAGTTTAAGCGAGTTGTTTGTTGAGATCTAAATACATCCAAAGCCTAAGAATGGTAGAAAAGTCCGAGACCAAAAAATTGAGTGATTGGTCCAGTGGACCAATAATGGAAATTTGTGGTCCTAAGAGTTCAAGATCAAGTGGAAGTAAGGCATTATTTTCAAAAAATGGATAAGTTATTGAGAGGGAAAAGGATCTAAAGGGAGATGATGTAGAAATATGGTACAACCCTTGTAGCTCGATTCCTACTGAGAAAATCAGCTCAAATTTTCTAAGGCATAAATCAAGAGCATGAGATCTCAAAATCCTAAGAACACGTTGATCAATCACATAATTTTGTGGTTTGTTTGAACTTACACAATTGTTTAAGAAAAGCTCCCAAAATTCCGAGAGGTCACAGAGTTAACGGTATGATCCCGAGAGGTGCTTTAGGGCTTAGTTTGGATCGAGACTAGTCTCATTCAAAGTGTATTTTCAAGGGGGATCTAAGAAAAACTTCAAGGAGAATGGTGAAGATACTTGGGAGATTTTTTAGAAAAAATTAGGTTTTAAAATCACACCTTCTAACACGGCGTGTGGGGTATTCAATAAACAAGAGGAGGAGGATCAAGAAACAAACATGGGGGTCGAGGGGGTCTAACCCCTGTATAACTCTTTTTCTCAACCCAAATGAATTATGGATTCATCTAGACTTAAGTCCTTATCTTTCAATGATATATTTTTGAGGCATCATATTCTTTCTAGCCAACCAAAATGTATAAGGAGTTGATTGATTTGTTTAACAAGTATGAAGTTGTTGTAGTCACCCTAGTTTATATTCATGGTCATTTTGAACATATGGTAGTTTAATTTCCATCGTCCTTCCTGATTTTTTGGGATCATCATGATCAATGGATAAGGTAGAGTGTTTTCTTGCAAAACAAGGAATCTTTCATAGTTATGAACCTCAATTATAGATGGAATGTGAGGTAGAGAGGATTTTAGGTGCATTTATTCATCCATGACATCTTCTAGAGTTTTCTAATTAGATAAGAATGGAGAAAGGAATATTCATCAAAATATCTCATCCCTTTTCTTCTCTCTTTTTTTCTCCTCAATCTTCTATTGTATATGTGCAATCAAACAAAATTGTAAAACACCCTCTCTTTTGGAGACTAGGTCACTCCGCTCTTTAGAGGACTTGATCTTCTTAAGTGCCTCATACCTTTGGGTTAAACTACATACTTGAATAATAACCTTGGTTGTGTTGATACTAGATCTGTATATATTTTAAGCCCCTTAATATAATTGTGGTTATGACTCACATTTGACCTATGATTTTTGTTAATTAGTATCTTAACTCTCTACGATCCTCCATGCTCTTATGTATGGAGAGTACATATTATTGATTCATTGTGTCCCTTGGTTTAGAGTGAGAATCTTATTGGGTCGTATGTTTTGGTTATGGCTTGTATCTACCCACTATATATGCATCTTGACTTTCCACTTGTTGAATTCATTAGAATGTGATCAAATTATTTCTTAGTGTCATGACCATGTTTTTATGTTTTTCCCCATCCCTTTTCTTTGGAATTTTTGGATTCTTTGTTTAGTGTAGGTTTGGTGTGACATTAGAGTAGAGAGTATAGGAAGTTATCCTTTATCCATAATTATGTCTCATTGATTCAAGTCCCACACTTGAAATGCATTCTCATGTTGTTGTCGATATGCACAAATTCTTCCAACATTGTAGATGTTTCTAAAAGGAACGATAACCAGATCGTACTAAGCCAAAAACATAGATGCTAATCAAACACCATGATCAATAAGATGAAATTAATTTACCGAATAACTTTACATAAACCGTTGCAAACAAATTAGCATCAATATCATATATTATTATGGAACTTAATAAGAAATATGTACATATAGGAGGAGGGAAGTGCAACTACTAACTAAATTGGTGGTGAATAACTCCCACTAACTCGATCATTTGGTAGTTAAGTTAACTCCAGAAGACTAGTAAGCTAACTCCACATAACTGAGAAGCTAACTCAACACAACTAGTAAGCTAACTCCACATAACTAGTACACCTAAGAAAGCTAACCCAACAAGTGTAGGGCTAACACAAGTGTAAGAATTATCCTAATAAATAAATAAAAGGATAAATAATAACCTACACTAACACCCTCCCGTAAGCATAGCTTAGGTGGGAAAAAAATAAGGTGGGTCTCAAAGCAACAAGGCCTGATAAGGTACCCATATACAATAAATAGGAAAATTGGACACTGCAAGGTACCCAAAACCAATAATAACAAAGTAGAGAGAGAAAATTTCCATTGCAAGATATCCTAAGAAGATCGGTTCCAAAAACTTGTACAATGCTAAAGAATTTTGGTGCACATTGTGGTTTAAATCCACTGCTCGATCATAGAACTCAAAAACAACTGACATTGGGCTTCACTAGAATAGCTCCATGCAAGGAGACTATCAATGGAGTGATGTCGAAAGTGTAAAAAAACCAAACATAATTTGATCAATTGCTACAAATAGGTGTGCTACGATCCAAGAACAACCAAGGAAATAAGGCAAGAACACGAGATCCAAATAAATAGGAGTGCCATGATCCAAGAAAATCCAAGGTAACAAGGCAAGGACATAAAATCAAGAAGTAAGATCAACTGCTACAAATAGGTGTGTCACGATCCAAGAACAATAACCAAGGAAACAAGGCAAGGACATGAGATCCAAATAAATATAAGTGCCACAAACCGGTAAAAGCTAAGGTAATAACGTAAGGTCACGAAACCCAAAGAATCGGTATCAACACCACACCCCCTCATACTGTTAAATGAGTAGAGTGATACCACAAATCTGTATGAGTTTCCAAAATTAACTACTCGAACACTGACAAACTAACATTGGGCTTTACCAGAATAGCTCCCCCACAAGAGAGACTGTCAACATGCCAAAAAAGTTTTGAAAACATAAATCTAAAATATCTCAAAAAATAAGAGAGATATAAATGTAGACACCCATAGATACAAGAATGCAACACCCAAAATTTTAGGATGTCGAGCTCAACTAAAATTACGTCCACAAGTGATTACAACACCCTCCCAAATTTGGCACTTTATAATTGATTGCATGTAAATATTAAAATGAGAAACAATACCTTTTAAATTTGAAATATGTGTATAAAAATTTCACCAATGTAGATCTCGAAACAATACACAATTTCAAAAAAACATCACCTTAATCTGAGTTACGGATCAAAAGTTATGAGCTCTAGAAGGTTCTACTATTAAAATAATATTTTAATGCTTGTATTTTTTAAAGGTACACGTGACACCCAAATGTCCAAAGGGTAAAAGAGTTCATCCACACGATACAAGCTTGTGACCAAAGGATAAAAGCTGCGCCCAAAACTTAAATGTCCAGAGGTTAAATCATTGCATTCAAAGGGTACACGTCAATATCCAATGGATAAAATAATGCACCCAGAGGGTACAAATCTGCGTCCAATGGATAAAAGACTACATCCAAAACAAAAATATCCAGAGGGTAAAATAATGCATCTGGAAGGTACATGCTTATATCCAATGGATAAAATAATGCACCTAGAGGGTACAGATATGCGTCTAGTGGATAAAAGACTGCATCCAAAACAAAAATATCCATAGGGTAAAAGAATGCATCCGGAAGGTACACGCTTATATCCAATGGATAAAATAATGCATCCATAGGGTACAGATCTCGAGTCTAGTGGATAAATATTACATCCAAAACAGAAATATCCAGAGGGTACACGCTTATATCTAATGGATAAAATAATTCACCTAAAAAGTACAATTGTTAATATAACCGTTGATTGTAAATATCTCTTTTTTTCGTCACCTATATCAAAAAAAGAGAGAAACCTAAAAATTTTCTCGAAAAACCTAGAAAGATGATATAATTTTTGAGTCAAAAATATGTATGTACATAATTGTACATTTTTGTGAGAAATGTGCCAAAAAAACCCTTTAAACTGTCCATGTTTGAATGTCTCAAAACATGGTCGAGAGTTTGATTGATTCTAGGTTTTGACACCTCCAGATCTAATGGTGCACTTTGTTTTGCATAAAAATACATGTTGCAGAAAAGTGATAAAAATTATGAATACATGAAAATAATAAACCCTTGCTTGCAAAGAAAAACTTACATATGGATGTCTACATCATCTATAGATCTGATACCATGAAAGGAACAATAACCATATCATACCAAGCCGGGAACATAGATGTTAATAAAATACCACGATCAATAAGATGAAATTAATTCGCGAATAACTTTACATAAACCTTTGCAAACAAATTAGTAACAATATCACATTTTATTATGGAACTCGATAATAAATATGTACATATAAGAGGAGGGAAATACAATTACTACATAAATCGGTGGCGAAGAACTCCCACGAACCGATATTGGTAGTTAACTTCGTAAGACTAGTAAGCTAACTCCACATAACTAAGTTAACTAACACAAAGTAAGCTAACTCCACATAACTAATACACCTAAGCAAGCCAACCCAATAAGTGGAAGGCTAACATAAGTGTAATAATTATCCTAATAAATAAATAAAAGTATAAATAATAACCTACACTAATAGTTTCATGGGTGCACATTTCACATGACAACAAAGAGGATTCACTAGAAAACTCTTATGTAACCAAAAGGTTTATAATATCTAAATACATGAAAGAATCTAAATGAGAGTGTACATGAATTGGAGCATTTAGTATTATTAGGAACACGTGTATTAACTTCATGGATGAGAGGAGTAAATTACATATGAGGTTGATCAATAATTATTAGAACCTACCATAATTGAGGTTTTTGTGTATCAAAATGAATTGATATAGGTATACAATGACTATAGAAATGTCTATTTACCCCTTAAAAGGGATGCCCCCTATGAAGTGTGTCAAATATCCTTCAACCCCAATGGGTCAAACATCTAATATTTTTTATTATTTAGGATTTTTAATTTTTTATCATCCTCTATGATATATTTAACCTTGATGGGAACTGTCATGATGCCAACTTAACATACTTAAATTAGTTCAACATATTTAGAAGAGAGTCCCCAAATGACCAAGTTTTAAACTTCATCTCAATAAATAAACATACTATAAGTCGGGCTATGCTATGACTAAAAGTGAAGAATTTTTTTAAAAGATCACATTAAAAATTTCAAATAAACCATATTTTACATCATTAACTCATATCCTTTACTTCCCAAAACTACACTATATTTTATTTTTGATTGCAATTTTTAATTAAAACATAACTTGAAAAACATTTTAATATAAACGTGAAAAAAACCTAACATCATCATTGAATTCCTTAGAAAACTTCAATTTCATTTGTCAACTTCCAAATCTCAAATATGTATTCAACCCAATTTTCAACATGAAAATGAATATCTTTCACTATCATTATCCAACATAGAGTAAAATCCTTGACATTTCTCTTTATTCTATGAAAGTTATAGTACTAAATTAATACAAACAATTTTTATGTGACTAAAACCATATTTTGAATGAAATCCCCTTTTCAAAATAAATGTATTACCTTTATTCTTATGAACAACATATTCATAATCAGAGAGATAAATCATGCTTTTAAGAGAAATATATTGATCGACTCAAGAAAAAAACACAAATTTCGCCAAAAATATATCATCTATGTTAGCTAAAAACAAATCTTTGACATTCTTTCCTCACTAAAAATTCATCATAAGAACAACTTATCTCTTAATATTCTGAAATTTACGCAATGAAAAATAATCATGATGCCTTATGACACCAAATGGTCATTCGAGAGATCAAATTTTCAAGAGAAACACACGAATCAAACCTTAATGTTACAATTATTAATGAAGAGGACATTTACCTAGTTTCCATTCAAAACCATCATCACTTTTAAAACTTCTTGTGTCATCTTCCATAAATCAAGGATAACTATGAAAACCAAACAAAAATTCACTTTTTCAGGTTTTTTCGTCAAATTAGAATATGCCCATCATGAACACTATCCAAAATCCATATTACAAAATATAGAAAAGTATGAAAATGAATCATTTAAGATCCAATATAACGTAAATTGTAGCATTAAATAACAAAACTTATTATATATAAACAAAATGAAGTATCTACAAGACAAAATCATCATATCACCATAATATTGCACTTAGAAAGGAATAAAACTCATTATAGGATCTTATATGCAAGTAAAATTCCCAAATCTTATTTTGTTTCCACAAAATTGACCATAGAATACTAAACTATAGACTATAAAACTAATATATGACATTTCTATCAATGAAAACACCATGAAACTAGTCAATAAATTAAACAAAGATAACCTAGTGCTTCAAAACATAGATTTTGAGCTCCAAACCATAGTATGCAATACCCATTAACAAGAAACAACTCACAAATTTTTGCAAAGACTAAATATTCATGCATGCACATGTTTAAATTGTTTATTTTAGAGAATAAAATTCTACATTAGATCTTCAAATACCCATAAAGAGAAAATAAAAGTGCTCATCTCATAATGCCTTATCCAACTTCTTTCCAAAACCCATTGACTCAAATAAGTTGGATGATGATGATGATGATGATGATGATGATGATGATGATGATGATGATGATGTGTGATGATGATGTGTGTGTGTGTGTGTGTGTGTGTGTGTGTGTGTGTGTGTGTGTGTGTGTGATTTTGATTATGGAAGAATTTATTTTACTTCAACAACATAAAAACCTCCCACAAAACTCCGACTATAATTACAAATAGTGAGTTTTCAAGGGCAATTCTTACAAAAATTGTGCTTCAACTTTATGAAAATATTGAAATAGATCAACATTGATTGAAAGGAAAAAATATTTCATTTTCATCTCAAATTAATTTTAATTCTAACAAATAACAAGTTATACAAGTACCAATCCAAACAATTGATCAAAGATAGCGTAGAAAACTTCCATATTTCATTACTTTATGAAAATACAATCGAGAAAGGTATAACATGCCCGGTAGATTATGAATAATCAACCAAAAACAATATTGAGTGGAAGTAATAATGATTGAACCACGTAGTGATAGATCTAAACAAAAGAAGAAACCAATGAGCCAAAATACTAAGCCCAAAAACATACACCAAAGGTGAAAGATTCAAACAAAACTAAAGGAAACAAACCTAAACACAACCACAAAAATGAAATTAGGTAAATGTTATCCTAAATCAGGCTCATGCCATTTTGGGTGTTTTTACAAGTCATGGGAAAAACCTTCACCTTCTAAAGCACTATTTCTTAACCATTTGAGAAAGGATTTGATCATGTTTTTAGGTAAATCTCGGTGATTTGGGGCAAATATCATGTTTTGGGTATCGTTATCCCTTTTATTGAACATCATGTCCAAGGAGTTAGCCATTTTGAAAGAAACATGGTCAAATTAGGAAAATACATGGAAAATAGGACTTTAGAGGAATAGGGAAATTGTTCCTTGATCCTATTGTTCCCTACATATTCATTAGGACCACCAAGGGTAGAGAATCATTGCATTTGGGTCTTACAAACACCTTTGGAACTATTCCCTAAGTTCTTGGCGATCCTACATCTCTTCCTTCCCGACCCCTTAGCGAAAGCAATGTTAATCAGGTAAGTCAAGAATTCTTAGAACTTGCATATTAGTGTCAACATTCCCTTGGTTCTCCAATCAAATGCCAAAGTTAATCCTAGTCAAAGTCACATATGTCGGGTTTGAGGGGCACAAGTGGAATTGGTCTTCCATTATGTCATTTCCTAAAAGTATGATTTGGTCGTAAACACACATGGTAAGGAAAAGGAAGAGGGAAGCTGTGTTGATAAATTTAGGCACTATTGGAATAGTGGGAACTGTTCACATGTTCTCGAGAGTTCTCCATCCGCCCGCTTCTCAACCCAAAATAACAAAAATTAGGTATATTGGCTTTGCAAACACTAATAGAATTGTTTTCCAATTCCATCGTTCCCCTAAAACCTCGATTCACCGATCCAATGGAAAAATTAATTTAATTTAATTTTTAGGGCCCAAAAGGAATGTTCCACCATTCCACTTGTTCTCTAAAAATATTCTTGGGCCGACTTTGATTTGGTTTTTTTTCCATAACTTCTAAATCAGGGCTCTAAATTACACAAAATTTGTGGCATTAGAACTGTCTCACAAAGGCTTCATTTTGGCATTAATAAATTCATAAAATGATGGAGTTTTGGGGGTTAAAAGTTAAAACATGGGTTTAGAGCTTAAAAATGTAGTTATGATAGTTCAACCATCTAAATTTATAGCTTCATGGTGCCTATACGCACCCAAAATTGTATGTGTTACATTATCATAAAACAATTACAAAAGTACCCAATGATAATTCAAGTCCTTTCAAGAAGATGTTCGAGCTCTAAAACCCATTCGCAGTGTATATTTGTAGCCTAGACATCCTTACTTAGCCTTCTTGCACTTTTTCCAACTTTCGCTTCTTTCGCACATGTTTTTGCCTTTAGTGATAGGACTGCTGCCTTGCTCAGGCGGCGGTTCTAAAAGCGCCACCTAGGCGGTGGCGATCTGACGATTTTTCCAGATTCCGTTATGTGTGTTTTAACATGCGAAGATTCACTTAACTTCACTTTTAGCATGCATCCGTGAGCCAAATTGTCTAAAAATAGTTTTGATTGTTTGGTTCTCCTTCCCTCTTCTATTTTTGCATGTGTTTTAGTTAGTTGGAACTACCTCTTCTTTCCTTGTGCATGAAGGCACATCCCAGCCCCAATTCTTATATATTCCATGTTTGTATTCAAGCAAAAGGGGCCTAATAATTTTTGTGTATCTTGTATTGTATTGATGCCACAATCTTGCTAGGAATTGCATAGCCAAGCTCATATCTCTTGTGTTATCTCTCTTCTATTCACATTGCATCCAAACTACCTTCAAGCTTCCATTGCTGAAGCACCTTCTCCTGTTGTTGTTCTCACATTCCTAATCCATTGGACTCATATGGACACACAGAGAGAGAAAGTAACAAACTGAGGGGGAAAACTACTACACAACTAGATTTACCTTTGTTCTATGAATTCCAAGTTGGATTTTTTGTTTGATTTCCTTCATTCTTGTAATTTATCATTGTTACATCATATCAAATAGAGTAGAAATCAATTTCTTTTCATTTGCAAGTAATTAGTTAATTTCCAAGAGGGTTTGAATATTTCATAGAAACCCTCAATGACGGATCCTCTTCTTCCCATCCTGTGGATCTAAAGGAGAGAATATTTGTAGGAGGTTGTCTACATATCATATATCATTTGGAAAATCTCTTGTTTTAAGTTAGTTTAGATTCAATACACTCAACACAGGTAAATAACCACACTGGGTTATTTCGCTTGTTTAGTTTTAGTGTAGAAGTAGATTTGATCATTTAGAATAGAAGAAAATTGTTGTTTGTAATTGTAATATTTCAATTTTGTGATTTGTTTAGATTAGTTTCCCTTTCAACAGTAGCATAGATTGTTATTTTCATCTTAGTTAATTTAGACAATCAAAATAGTTTAGCATTTAGATCCAAGTTAAACAAACAAATCATAGGAAATTTACACTACCCATTCATAGCCTCTAAATCTCCCTTGCCAATTCAGCTACCAGAAGATCACACTACTAGTTCTTATTAGTGATCCTCCTATAGTTAGTTATCCACACACTCAACATCGTCTGCTCCAGCATGACCTCGAGGGGTCGAGTGCAGTTGAATATTTCATGTCAATTTTCATCCATACAAATTGGTGAACCCAATATGAATCAAATGCATAACCTTTTGATCTTATACGCACACAAAATTACAAGTGCTACATTGTCAGAAAATGGTTACAAAAGTCCCCAATGATGATTCAAGTCCTTTCAAGAAGGTTTTCAAGCTCCAAAACCCATTCACAATGTATATTTTTAGCCTAGACATCCTTACTTAGCCTTCCCACACTTTTTCAATTTTTCTGCTTCTTTTTGTGCATGTTTTGGCCTTTAGTACCAAGACCGCTGCCCAACCTGGCAAAGCGGTCCGACCGATTTTTCTAGATTCCTTCATGTATGTTTTAACATGTGAAGAGTCAATTAATTTCACTTTTATTATGCATTCATGGGACAAATTCTCTAAAAATAGTTTTGATTGCTTGGTTCTCCTTCCCTATTCTATTTTTTCATGTGCTTTAGTTAGTTGGAACTACCTCTTCTTGGCTTATGCATGAAGGCACATCCCAACCCCAATTATTATATATTCCATGATTGTATTCAAGAAAAAGGGGCTTGAGAATTTTTTTATCTTGTATTTTATTAATGCCACAATCTTGCTAGGAATTTCATAGCCAAACTCAGATCTCTTATGCTATCTCGTATTTTACTTGCATTGCATCCGGACTACCTTCAAGTCTGCCATTTCTCAAGTGCCTTCTCCTCTTGTTGTTCTCACATTCCCAATTCCTTAGACTCATATGGACACACAGAGAAAGAAAGTAACAAGCTGATGGAAAAACTACTACATAGTTGGATTTACCTCCATTCTTTGAATTCTAGGTTGGATTTGTTGTTTTATTTCCTTCATTCTTGTAATTTATCATTGCAACGTCATATCAAAAAAGTAGAAATCAATTTATTTTCATTTGTAAGTAATTTGTTAATTTCAAGAGGGTTTGAATCTTTCATAGTAGCCCCAAAGTGATGGATCCTCTTCTTCCCATCCCTATGAATCCGAATGAGAGAATATTTTTAGGAAGTTGTCTACATATCATAGATCATTTGGAAAAGTTCTTGTTTTAAGTTAGTTTAGATTCAATACACTCAACACAAGTGAATAACCACACGGGTTATTTCACTTGTTTATTTTTAGTGTAGAAGTAGATTTGATCATTTAGAATAGAAGCAAATTGTTGTTTGTAATTGCAATATTTTAGTTTTGTGATTTGTTTAGATTAGTTTCCCTTTCAATAGTAGCATAGATTGTTAGTTTCATCTTAGTTAATTTAGACACTTCAAACTAGTTTAGCGCTTAGATCCAAGTTAGGCAAACAAATCATAGGAAAATTACACTACCCAATCATAGCCTCTAAATCTCCCTTGCCAATTCAACTACCAGGAGATCACACTACCAAATCTTAGTCACTAATCCTCCTATAGTTAGCTATCCACACACTCAACATCGGCTGCTCTAGAATGACCTCGGGGGGTCGAGTGCGGTTGAAGGATGCATGCCAATTTTCATTTGTACAAATTGGTGAACCCAATGTGAATCGAACATACAACCTTCTCGATCTTGTACACACCCAAAATTGCATGTGTTACATTGTCAAAAAATGGTTACAAAAGTCCCCAATGATGATTCAAGTCCTTTCAAGGTGTTTGAGCTACAAAACTCATTCGCAATGTATATTTGTATCATAGACATCCTTACTTAGCCTTCCCACATGTTTTCCAACTTTACGCTTCTTCTCCGTGCATGTTTTGGCCTTTAGTGCCATGACCGTTGCCCTACTTGGGTGGCGGTCCTGACCGATTTTTCCAAATTCCTTCATGTGTGTTTTTAACATGTGACAATTCACTTAACTTCACTTTTAACATGCATCTATGGGCCAAATTGTCTAAAAATAGTTTTTATTTCTCAATTCTCCTTCCCTCTTCTATTTTTACATGTGCTTTAGTTAGTTGGAAGTACCGCTTCTTGCCTTGTGTATGAAGGAACATCCTAGCCCCAATTCTTATATATTTCATGCTTTTATTCAAGCAAAAAGGGCCTAAGAATTTTTGTGTATTTTACATAGCATTGTTGCCACAATCCTACTAGGAATTGCATAGCCAAGCTCAGATCTCTTGTGTTATCTCTCTTCTACTTGCATTACAACCAGACTGCCTTCAAGCTACCATTTCTCAAGTGTCTTCTCTTGTTGTTGTTTTTGCATTCCCAATCCCTTGGACTCATATGGACACACAAAGAAAGAAAGGAACAAACTGAAAGGGAAAACTACTACACAACTGGATTTACCTCTGTTATGTGAATTCCAGGTTGGATTTGTTGTTTGATTTCCTTCATTCTTGTAATTTATCATTGTTACATCATATCAAATAGAGTAGAAATCATTTTCTTTTCATTTGCAATTAATTAGCTAATTTCAAGAGGATTTGAATATTTCATATGAACCCTCAGTAATGGATCCTCTTCTTCCCATCCCCGTGGATCTCGAAGGAGAGAAAATATGTAGGAGGTTGTCTACATATCATAGATCATTCGGAAAAGTTCTTGTTTTAAGTTAGTTTAGTTTTCATACACTCAACATAGGTGAACAACCACATCATGTTATCTCACTTGTTTTGTTTTAGTTTAGAAATATTTTAATTATTCAAAATAGAAGCAAATTGTTGTTTGTGATTGTAATATTTCAGTTTTGTCATTTGTTTAGATTATTTTCCTTTCAGTAGTAGCATAGATTGTTAATTTCATTTAGTTCACATGGACACTTCAAACTAGTTTAGAACTTAGATCTAAGTTAGGAAAACAAATTATAGGAAATTTACACTACCCATTCAAAGCCTCTAAATCTCCCCTTGCCAATTCATCTACTAGGAGATCACACTACCAGATCTTAGTCAGCAATCCTCATATAGTTAGCTATCCACACACTTAACATCGTCTACTCTGGCATGACCTCGAGGGGGCGAGTGCGGTTGAAGGTTGCATGTCAATTTTCATCCATACAAATTGGTGAACCCGACATGAAGGATTAATTCCTTCTTGTTTCCTTTTCTTTCATTGTTATTACCTCACCTCTACATTTCTTCCCCTATTTTGGTAGGTATTTTATACTTTCTAAAATATGTCTAGAAGAGAGTTTAGTGGGCCATTTGGCTCTGATAGATATTACACCGGTGTGCAACCATGACAATCCCTTTCTCTTTTGAGGTGGGGTGATAATTACATAAGAAACGTTCAAACCTCCCCTAGTTACACTTCAAACCCCATTAGTTATGTAAGGATGGAGGATGTTGATCAACCATTAAACATGTAATACGGCCAACCCAATGCAAACCACACTTTTATCACAAATGGAACAGGTTCTTACCATAGATTCCTCTCAAGACCTCACATTTCCATGCAATCAACAGAAGATGATATATTTACACGAATAGATAATAATCTTCGTGAGATAGATGATTATTTGGATAGAATGAATGTTACAACCTTTGATATTTTGAATGCCTATCCTAACATTATTACTTCTAAGGAAGACAAGAATTATAACACTGAACAATTAATGACATGATATCATGAGCTTGCTCAATCAAACCCTACACCACAAGCACCCTAACAAAGGACTCAATCCTCTCCCAACGATATCATTTCTAATTTAGTAGGGAGGATTAGAGAACTAGAAATTTCCCAGACTTCACAACAAACACATGTAATAGGGAAAAAACACGGGATATCCTGTTGACAAAGAAAGGATACATCCCTTTCTATGAGCAACCAATGCAATATCATGTACAACAAGGTTATCCAGTTCATTCAAATCCAAGTGATCTTCTCATAGGGTTAGACACACTAGGGATGGGTCCTCATCCTTCTTAAGCTTATCCTACATAAGGGTGGGAAGTGCGTTTAAATTCTACCACAATAGTTAATGTGACATTCCTTGGTTTTACACCCGCTAGTCCATATCGTGGTACTATCCCACCTTACATACACATTTATTCAAAAATCCCCATATGGACCCATACACCATTCTTGGTCCCTAAATGCCACATTAAGGGACCCCATACATTCCCATCAACACTTATAATGTAGTTTATCTAACTCCTCCTCCTCCACCTCCTCATCAAGGATCTTCAATCGTGGAATCTTACGCAATGGGTACATACATTGAATACTTAAAGAAGCCACTTGAATTCACCATACGTGGTGTCATGCTCTATGCCCATAACCGGATCTTCCAAATTTTGAGGGAGAAGGAGACCCGAATGATCATATTAAGGCCTACGCTACCATTACTAGGGAATTTCTTCCTTGGGAAGTTGTAGTGGCTAAGATATTTCCAAATACTCTCAAAGGAATTACACTAGATTGGTATTACCATATTCTGGAAGCTTCTATACATTCCTTCAAACAATGTATTTCTGATTTCATCAAATCATTTGATATGAATAAGTTGTTGCATACAGGGGTTAGGGAGTTCTTGCATATTAGACAAGAACAAAATGAATATGCTTCCCATTTCATCAAGATATGGTTCCAAGTTTTGTATTCATCTACAAGTACACCCAACATGGACCAGATGGAACTTTTTATCTTTTCCTTCACTCGCTCAATTGAGAGACTAGGAAGAAGTCCATAAGTTTCCTTTCGCAAGTTATGAGGAAGTATTGGAAGGTGTGCTTCAAATTGACCAAGCCTCTATAGACGGTGGGTGTAAGATCTATGGTCCTAATGGAAAATTGGTATCCCCAAATCAAAATAACGCAAGTTATCAAAACAATGGTGCCAATAACCAAGGACCTAAGGGTGTGAATCACGATCATGGTGCTACCTCAAATAACACTACTCGATCAAGGAAAGAATGTTGGTTTTTCAAACAATGGCAACAATAACAACAACTCAGGAAATCAAAGAGGCCCCCGACACTATGTATTCTATCAACACAATTGATGTAAATCGTTCACCACAAAAGAAAAATCAAACCCAAGGCCCAAACCAGTACCAAAATTCTAGCCAAGGGGCAACGAACCATGGTTATAACAATCAGTTCCAAAACAAAAATTGAAGTTATAATTAACAACAACAAGACGCTTATCAAAGGCCAAGAGATTACAACCCCAACCTATATCTTGTGGTTTCCATAAAGTTTGAGGTCATGAAGATAGGAATTTTCGTGATTGTAACACGTTTCTACAAATAATTTATGAAAACTAAAGGTAACTCTTTGTAGACATGTTCCTAGAAAATCCTAAAACAAACTCACAATCTAACTATACATGACTTGTAGCTCCTCAAAATGCTAATGTGAGTATCTTTTGAGATCCACTCCCTACACATCCTGAAAATTTCAAGGTGAATTCACAAAACATAAACAAAGGCATTCCTATAGGGAATAACGATCATGAAGCCTTAACTTCCAATAACTCTCAGTCGCTCCTAACCTAGTTCAAATGATAGCACAAAAATCTTAGGATTAGTTGAGCTAGAGATTAAGCATGAAATTAAAGAAACAACTCAAACAAAGGAATATGTTTCACAACCCTTACCCACACTTTCCTTCCCGTAGGATGACATCCCTACAATCACAAAACCAATAGGAGCCTGTGATTTGATATCGATTTGAACAAGACCTTTTCTCACATTTTATTCCTAGATTTGCGAAAGAATTCACCCATGCATCATTCTGCATTGCTCAATACACTAGGTCTTGGTCATCTAATCCATGTTACGCCACCTCCTAGCACTCAAATAAATTATATTGACTTTGACATACATCCTCCGGGACATGATGATAGGGATGTTGGGTTTTTTTTCGATATAGACAATATGTCATCTGATGCTAAAATTACCCAAAGAGGCAATCTTGCCTTATTTTTACAAGTCTAGGTTTATAAAAATTGCATTAAGAGAGCCATGTTTGATGATGGGGCTGTTGTAAATGTGGTCCCATTTTATTTCTTATAGAAGTTGGGATATGGGGAGACAAATTTTTCCTCTACAAGAAACACGTTACGGGGGTACGACAGTCTTAAAGCAACCTCAATTGGAACCATAGTTCTTCCAGTCATGCTTGGTCTAAAAACCATCTTGATGTAGTTTTACATTATCGACAGGGAAAAAGTTATAACATGATCCTTGGGAGACCTTGGATTCATTGAATGAAGGCTATCCCTTCTACCCTATTCCAGGAGATTAGATTCCTCTATTTGGGGAAGGTCTTCATTGCTTAAGGGGGTCCTAAGCCCTTTGATATACACTTAGAAAACCTCAAGAAGAAGAAAGGAGTCCTTACGAAGTATGAACTTTCTGTGAACCAATTAAACAAGCCACCTCCCATAAAAGAGTTAGTCCTGTCACCTTGGACATTCCAAAGTTTGAAGTCGTTGACCCAAAAACATTTGAGGTGGAAAAAATAGATAAGGGTAAATAAATATCTATGAAAACGGTGTCTACTAAGAACACATCAGAAATTATGAAACTCATATATAGTGATGATCTGATCTTCCTCCCATTTGAACCATAGGGGATGGGAAGTCTTCTCGGTTTAACATCTCTTCCTTTCGACGACCTAGGTCTAGGTGTAAACATGATAGAATTAACAAACAAAGAAGGGCAATATGAGATTGAAACGATGCCCATAAAAACCATTTTTGAGCATTGTTCTATTCTAAACCATGATTTCAACCCATGTGTGTCTAAAACTAATCTTACCATATCCATAGGGCAAGGTATCATCATTCAACATGTGTCACAAGTAAACACAACACTCTACATTAGAAACAAGGTTAAGCAACATAATCATGCTCACCCACACATCATGTATCAATAACGTGACAAAGAGGTGCGTGAATGCCTCTTTCAGATAAATGATTTTAATGATTGGACATATACACTTCTCGGCAAGGGTTGTAAGTTTAAGCCTAGAATGGTAGGCCCTTGTCAAGAGAATGAAAATTTTGAGGATCATGGTTCTCCATTGTCTACTTTTAGGAGTGAAGAATTCAATAGTCATCAACTTTCTTCACCTTAGCCATAATGACATGTAGTTTAACTTGCATTTCCATATGTACATTATTACATCTGCATTACACCTTCATCTACCAGTTCATTCTGTAAAATTTGCGATCAAGGGACTTATTCTTATAGAAACTCCTAAAAATTTCTGAAAACAATGGAAAAACATTCAAATCATATCTCTTCAAATTTTCATGGTATCATCAATTGTTTTTAAATCGTTTCATCAATCCAAATAGGATAAGACAAAGTTTTGACTGTAACCATACCAAGGCCTATATACTTTGTTCTACTTTTGGTCTCTTTCTAGATGAGGTGTTTTTACCTATAGTCTTTTCTAGAAGCTTCATGGTGTCACATCTATCATGTATACATCTCTTTGGAAATAAGAATATTCTAAACATTTTTCCTAGATAAGTAAGTCAAATGCAAATCCACGAAATTTTTTATTTTACACATTTCTTTTCCCTACCAACCTTTGGTGTTGAGCTTGCATCTCTTACTGGTGATGTAGGGTTGGGAAAGGAGAGAAATTCCCTTACTTTCCTATGCCTTGTCCATGGTGATAAGCCCATACTTCCTACTGGTAGCATGGGGCAAGGTGTAGGGGGTATCTTTGACAAACTTAAAAGTTAGAAGCAATTCATTCAAATATTGTGAAATCGTAAGTCAAAACAAAGTGAGTTAGATGTCCAAAATTCCAAAAGAGATTAAAACCTCAAAACCAGATTTTGTCAACCAAGTGGCCATCTGTAGATCTAAGTCTAGATAAACTAAAAAGCAATTCACATTCTAAAATATGAAGCAAACTTGAGTAGAGTGAGGTTGTAGTGTCCCAATTTGGTTTTTTCAAAACCTTATCTTTCTCTCATCATTACCATTCAACAAATTTCATAACTTGTGCCCCTTTTAGCTCTTGGTGTTAAGCCCTCACATCTTATTGGTTGTGTGGAGTTAGGAGCAGGGAAAATTCATTCACTTATCATATCATTGTATCACCATGTTTTGCCAAAACAATACGAAGTACCAAAAATTTCTTAGAGAAACTAAAGTTCAACATTATAATGTGTTTTCATTATCATATATCAGCATTACAAAACACACAAAAAAATATCATTTTGTTAGCATTCATATCCATTACATACATTCTGAAAAACATAGAAAAAGGAAGTTCTAAATAGCTAAGAATACACATGTCAATCAAATCATAAATGGAAGTAAACTCTAAGCAAGGAATAACCAAGCCAAAAAGAGATATATTTAAATATCACGGTGTGTCATAGTTTTGTACAATTCCATCACACACTGATGCGGTCAAAACACTCACAATGAGCATGGAATACCAAAACATCATATATGCCTCACAAAATGTAGACTAAGCGATAAAGGTACTCTGCCTATCTGCCTCTTTGAGGCCCCTTATGACCACCCTAGTTATAAATTTCTTAGGAGTTCTTCTCAAAAGTATTCAAATAGCAAAGGGACAAACCTAACGCAAAATATCATTCCCAAATCCGTTCTAGTTCAACCATACTCAAAAATAGAAACCGTCAACATGGGCCCAGAGCTCAAAAATCACCAAGTTGATATGCGTAAATGAATTTGGAAATGAGTTTGTTTAGATATATATGTTGTTATAACTTCATTTTGAGTGCATATGTTCATAGGATTAGAGTGCTGGCGTAGGTATATTTCTACATCACCGCACAGATGGTAATTCCTCTTGTCATTTTAATTTGGTGTTTATTTTTGATATGTTATCTATCTGCACTTGAGTCTTCTTTTCATTTTATAGGTAGCGGGAGCTTGGATGACGAAATTTTGACACATGGGCATGTCAAGTATAGTTTCTAACTCCCCATTTTGGGAACGCCATACTCGTACTCTACATTTTACACCTTTTCATGGTTAAGACACTTCTTCGAGGGAGAAATATGTATGCACCAAAAATTTCATGTGCTACATTGTCGGAAAATGGTTACAAAAGTCCCAACGATGATTCAAGTCCTTTCAAGAAGTTGTTTGAGCTTCAAAACCCATTCACAGTGTATATTTGTAGCCTATACATCCTTATCCTTCCCGCACTTTTTCCAACTCTCTTCTTCTTCGCACATGTTTTGGCTTTTAGTGCGGGATCACCGCCTTGGGTAGGGTGGCAGTCCTGACCGATTTTTCCAGATTCCATCATGCTTGTTTTAACATGTGACGATTCACTTAACTTCACTTTTAGCATGCATCCATGGGCCAAATTATCTAAAAATAGTTTTTATTCCTTGGTTCTCCTTCCCTCTTCTATTTTTGCATGTGTTTTAGTTAGTTAGAACTGCCTCTTCTTGCCTTGTGCATGAAGGCACATCCTAGCCCCAATTCTTATATAATTCATGCTTGTATTCAAAAAAGGGGCCTAAGATTTTTGTGTATCTTGTATTGTATTGATGCCACAATCTTGCTAGCAATTGCATAGCCAAGATCATATCTCTTATGATATCTCTCTTCTACTCACATTGCATCCAGATGCCTTCAAGCTTCCATTGCTCAAGTGCCTTCTCTTGTTGTTCTCACATTCCCGATTCCTTAGACTCATATGGACACACGGAGAAAGAAAGTAACAAAGCGAGAGGGCAAACTACTACACAACCGTATTTACCTCTCATTCAGTAAATTCCAAAGTTGGATTTGTTGTTTGATTTCCTTAATTCTTGTAATTTATCATTGTATACATCATATCAAATAGAGTAGAAAGCAATTTCTTTTCATTTGCAAGTAATTAGTTAATTTCCAAGAGGGTTTGAATCTTTCATAGCAGCCCCGGTGACGGATCCTCTTCTTCCCATCCCTGTGAATCTGAAGGAGAGAATATCTATAAGAGGTTGTCTATATATCATAGATCATTTGGAAAATCTCTTGATTTAAGTTAGTTTAGATTCAATACAATCTAGCACAAGTGAATAACCACACTGGGTTATTTCACTTGTTTAGTTTTAGTGTAGAAGTAGAATTGATCATTTACAATAGAAGCAAATTGTTGTTTGTAATTGGAATATTTCAGTTTTGTGATTTGTTTATATTAGTTTCCCTTTCAACAATAGCATAGATTGTTAGTTTCATCTTAGTTAATTTGGACACTTCAAACTAGTTTAGCACTTATATCCAAGTTAGGAAAACAAATAATAAGAAGTTTACGCTACCCGTTCATAGCCTCTAAATCTCCCTTGCCAATTCAGCTACGAGAAGATCACACTACCAGATCTTAGTTTTTATCCTCCTATAGTTAGCTATCCACACACTCAACATCTCCTGCTCCGGCACGACCTCAAGGGGTCAAGTGTGGTTGAAGGTTGCATGTCAATTTTCATCCATACAGTCCCCATACCTCCTTCTCGTAGGTCGAATGCCATGGAAAGATGGATTTTTCATGCACCCAAATAGTCTTGTAGGAATTTATTGTGTTTGGTGGATAGTTGAGATTTAATTTTCATGCCCTCTCTCTTTCTCTCTCTTTTTCTCCCCCTTTCTCTGTATATTATGAAAATCATTCATTTTAAATGGTTGGACTCTCTTAATTTGCAAGGGCATCATGCCAAAATGTTGTTCCAGGTAGATATGGGTTACATACCTCCATTTTGGGCTTTTGTAATGTGTTCATTTTTATTCTACTTCATATTTAATGGTTTGTGCATACTATTTTGGAAATAAAATTATGTTTTGTGGATATTTATTTTCCCTATCTATGTTTTGTTGCACTCTTACCTCTCCAATATTGTTATAGTGTGTTTTGCATGTATTTTTCCTTTGCACGTTTTATTTTGGAAGTGTTTTGTTTGAGAAAGGATGGTTAAATGCAGTTTTTTTCTATGGCACATGTGTTTTCCCTCTCCTTCTCCATTTCCTTCTCATTTTTCCCTCATGGAGAGTGTCTATACCCCTTTTCTTGGTGTTATCACCTCTTTCTTAGCTTAGGATTTCATTTCCATGCATCTTTCTTATTATGGTCCCTATGAGTGACTAGTTTAGGCTTAGATAGTTGTGTTTTCAATTGTAGGAGTAGTGTTAACATTAGTTTTAAGTAGAGGAACCAACCTTATTTGGAGTTTTGTCTCAAGATGCAAGGTCTCACACTTGGATAAAATCCCATGTTAGCTAAAAGTATTGATCTTCCATAATCAAATCGTAGGGTACTCTACTTTCAAGTGATAGCAATTTTGGCACGCCCAAAGGTGGGACACTTTATTTAGATTTTAATCTTATTTTTTATGTTTTTCATTGAAAATATTTTATCCACCTTAGTTCCTTCACCAATAATAGTTTTGACATGGTCAATGTGACATGATTGACGAGCTCTACAACTTCATACTAGTACAATTGATGTGTTCTTGATGGTATTCAACATTTGGAGGTAGTTCTCAACACATCTGGAAATTCCACTTATCTTAAAACCCATTTTCTCAATCAATATACCACTTTCCATCATTTTAGTACCCTTTTCCATGAAGTTTTGCAATCATGACTTCATTTCCTCTTTGGAATCCTGAGTTTCAGTAGTAATACCATTCAAATCCATATCCTTTTTTCCAAAACCCTCCTCCATTTTAGTTTTATGATCCTTATCATGATGAATCTGCATATAACCCAACTCCCACTTATCCATATAGTTATCCATTTAACTATGATTTTATTCAAGAACATGGTTATGTTGATTATGGGGAAGTTTCATAATTAAATATGATTTACAGGTCAAGATTCAAAGGATGGGGGCAAGCATGTTGTAGATCAAGAATACATGTCAGATGAAGGTGGTTCAAATTGGTTTTAGGTAGCCCTATCCATGGCTTGTTCCTATGAAAAATGGTTCATCCCTTAGCATAAGATAGATTTTATTATGAGTTCTCTCAATAGATATTAGAGTGGATGTTGTTAATGAAGGATCACCAATTTAGTTATAGGTAACTTTGTCAATGGGGAAATCCCTCACTACCATCATATAACCCTCCCATTTCTTCTCTCACACCACAACTAGGACTCTAGCATGGTCTTTTTATGTGTCTCTCTTCTTTTCTTTCAATCTCTCACTCTTCTCGGTGTTTTCACTCTCTCTTCTTCTTATCTCTTTACATGTACCTTTCAATCCCACATTCACAAACTCATAATACACTCTGTTATCCACACACATTACTCATTCCTCATGATCTGATACCAAATGATGTAGAGTACATTGACATTCAATTAACATTCAAACAATCATCAAGATATAGACAACTTCTTTCAAAAATACCCTATTTTTGGAGTCTTGTCTTGTTGGTGTGATTGAATCTTTCATGAAATTTTGACCATTCAAGACATTAACTTATGTTCTTTCCAAGCATGTACCATGTCCTTAATCTCTATTCTACAAGAAATTCAATTAACACCTCATTCCGTCAATGTTGTCATTCACTAGTATTCTAATGATCACACACAAATCTAGACCTTTTGATATTTAAATGATCATGATAATAGGTTTTGTGCCTTTCAATACCTCATTCAACAAAAATTAATCCACTTGGTTGATCAAAATTGAGAAACAACTCCCTTAGATATCCCCTTGTTAAAATTGTCACCAGTGCGCAAGAACAATGGCCATTATTCATTTCATGGTTAGGGAAAACTATGCATGTCTAGAACAAGATAATAACATCTCCAAGAACCAATTTTTACCTAGATGGTGTAGTGTAAATTTTAGGTCCTAACTCTTAACCTTCTCCTTCCAAACTATCTTTCCTTCTTTCTAGATTGTCTAGTTTTACCAACCCCACCTTAATGGTTTCTAAGATTTAACTTCTTACCTTGGAGGTTTCAAAATATTTTCCATAAATTTTTGGGAACCCGTTTCCTTTTTTTTATTGTAGACAAAGTTTCAATATTGTAGTCAAACTCCAAATCCTACTTCCTTAAGAATATGACCTTCTCAATTAGCCCTTTTGACTATGAAAGGGTTCCTATGGAAAATTGTCAAGAAATTCTTAAATATTATCCATCAAACAATTCAAACTCCTCTCAAATCATTTATAAGGGATGGAAATGATTCTATCTACCAATTTTCAATCCAACTTGTAATGATTAGAGGCTTCAAAAACTAAACGTTTACAAAACCCTAATTGTGGTTGTATCTCAAACCCAAGAGGATGAAATGTATATAAAATAATCAATTTTCTTTGTTACAAGGCCAGCCTTTGGTATTCATGACTGTTATAGACCCCTCCTTAATAATTTTCATACATTGAGGTTTAATTAATCAAGAATCAACAAGAACCATGTAAAGATAACTATCATTGGTTTAGGAAATAAGGGTTTCATCTTAATCATATATCAAGAAACAAAGTATTAATAACGGTTCTTCATTTACCTTTTCCTTGGAGCTTGTAACCTTGTGAATTATCCTCATATAGTATTCAAATATACATTCATTTCAAATAAAAACATTTAATCCCTATCTTGCTTCGTGAAACACCTGTCCCAATCCTAGTTTCTTATGTTTTATTTAAGCATGCAAGAGGTTCTTTATGCATTCAAACCTAAGGCTTCCTTTGTTAACACTTCTTACTTAATTTTTTAATCAATGGATTCTATTCAACAAGATTTCAACATGATCATACCTAAACTTTGCAAAGACACGGTCATATTATCATGCACAATCAACATTTCATTCCTCAAGCTAGAAACGGGGCATTATTTCTTTAAAATCAACATCCTTATACTATTATTTCCTACATGTAGAATTATATCATGTTAAAATTCATAAATAATACACTCCTACACATAGGAATGGCCATGCACATCAACGAAAACTCAGAATTGTTTAAGAGGAAGATCCATTCATAGAGAAAAAACAGAGTTTATCATATTAAACTCGCATAATTCATTCCAGATATCTTGCTTCTTTCCTATTTCATATCCTTATACCTCTCTTCTCTTGAGGAATCCATCAGCCACACCTCTTCTCCAAAATTCAATCCATTATGTCTCTTCCCTTTAACCCTAACTAACTTTCATAAGGCTTTCATGCCCATATAAGGCCAATACTTGAATATTACATTATTTTTAGAATTTTAATGAATTATACTTCACCCTAAGACTTATTTCATTCCACCTAAACATGTCCACAAACTTGAAACCCATCAAAACCACATTTTCAAGAATTTTAAAGCCAATTTCCATTTTTTTCAAACTTTTACAAATTCAAATTCTCATTTTGGAGGGAAAATTACAACTTAGAGAAAATTCAAATTTTAAACCTTCTCAACCAACTTAAAATGACTCATATTTTCCCATTAACACCTCCAAGATTCTCAAAAAATCAAGATCATAAAAATTATGGTTATCAATTTGATGTTCTTGATTCTCTGATACTCTTACATCATAAAATGAATGCTTTGATCTATTGTCTAAATCTAGTCACAAAGTTAATTACTTTTGTAAATTTTTGTAGGCACCAACCTACTGGAGACACAAATCCCCAATGACAAGAACCAAATCAACTTATTTGTGAACACCGAATCACTAGAGACACCAATCCACAATGCTAAGCACCAAATCATCCTATTTTTGAGCACCAACTCACTTTGGAGACACCAATCCCCAAATGCACTTCTTCAATAGATGGATTAACCCTTATTCCATAACTCTACTTCTAATGTTGTATCTTTTTTTCTCCTCAAGTTTACTTTCTTCACTCACTCCAACTGTTCACACTCCATTCCTCTCCTGTCACTTCTCACACTTAGATTTATCTTATTCACTCATGCGTTGTTTTATCCTCATTTATTTTCATCAATTTTCCATTTCATGTCACATTCCACCTTTTCGTTTTTAAATTGTTGCAAAATGGTTTTGACATTAAACAAATTTGGAACACGGGGACTAGCTCCAATACGCTTACCTCATATACAATTATACATACGTGTGCATAACTGAAAGGGAATGCAAAATTATGTGTAATTGTATGTGTGGCATCGCTGCGACACTAGGTCATCATGATTTTTCTAGTGTTTAATTTTTTTATTCATTTTATATATTGGTTGCCTTGAAAGTGCAAAACCTTGTTTGTTATTGATGATGGTTTTCGTAACCATCTTGGATGGCTATGTTGCTATGTTGTATAGGTGGAATACTTACCTTTTTATAGATTATGATGATCATTTATTTAATATATGATTATTTTCTTATACGATCACAAAGTGTTTTACTTGGTCGCGTCTTTCATTCTATACAATTGTCACCTTGCTCGTTGTTGATTATTGCCTTTGTAGTAATGGCAATACTATGCTAAGTTAGTGTTATTGTGAATAATATACTTGGTTGATCATTTGTAAGGTCATGGTGCCTTTCGTTTATTCGTTATGGTCACATGTGGTTCCCCTTATGATGGTTACTAATTATTAATGTCTTGGGTTTGGCAAATAAAATGAGGTATTTAACCTTTGGAGATGGAATAAGTTTTGTGTGAATATCGGGACAAACTCTTTTGGCACGAGTATCGTAATTAAAAGTGAAAAGAAGGTTAACAAGGAAGGTTTGGGATTATATATGGAATGATTTCACAGATTGGTCAACCGAACATGTAATAACGTGATTAAACTATAAATTGTATAATAGTCGAATTGACCCATGCAAATAGTAAAAAGGAATTGATTGTTTCTAATATGATTGGTCTATGACCAACTCAACTCCATATAGTTGCTAGTAAGTTTTGATAATTGGTTTGTAAATGGTCAAGTGACTATCCATCAATGTAAATTTAACCAGTGGATTGACCATGCAATAGTTAAGGTTAATTGTTGTTTTTATAACAATATAACTCCAGCTAAAAGTGGAGAAAAAACTTAGTGGTTGGCGGTTGTTGATGGTAAGTTGGCCACAACGTGGCAGGAAGCATTAAGGAATACATTTAATGTATTTACAAAGGAAGCACAGAATTCAAGAAACTCGAAGCTTCCTTGAGAAGCTCCTGAGTTAGCTCGATTGGTATGTCATTTTACTTCTCTTCTATGTGAATTTCAATCTCCCTCTATGGAACCTTGCATACCGATTTTTACGGAAGTCTTGTTAAGCCATTCTTGGACCTGGTAAATTAATTCGGTGACTGGGAGATAGTATAAATTTGTGTGTAGCTGAGAAATTTGGAGTTCCACGTTTGGAGGAAATCTCTTCTGCTGTGCATTGGTTCTTTGACTTGAGGAAAAGATAACGACTATATTCTGATAAAAATCAAGCATGGACGTGCACCTCCTTTGTTTAAATTTTTCATTTCAAATTAATTGAATCGTTTTCTGTATGGGTTTAATGAAGGAGTACTTCAATTTTTTTAAATGTCATTATTTTGGAATTTGCGAATGGGGGAGGAAGTTTATAAACCTAAAAGAAATAATGGGCTTCCATGGGTTGCATGAATCAGGAGAAATATGTTGGGTTTTTTCAATTTTGTAAATTTCGTACTCTTTTTTATTGATGGGAGTAAAAAAATAAGGAATGGGTTTGATGTTGTTGCAACTAGTTTTTCTTAGATTCGATTTCCGGGTGTGTGTATTTATAATGGGAGGTATAATTTGTGAACTGATATGACCTGGCTTGAGGTTCGACTGCCATGAAAATGCATGTTTATTTCTTGGTTGTTGATTTGTTTTCAAAAGATATGAGGGAAGGTTGTATTTTATGATTTTTGAATTTCAAAAAAATGTTAATCTAAATGATTTTGAGGGAGAATATCATTGGGAACTAGTTTTCATTCTTAGCTTGAAATACCCCAAGGCTGGGATTGTAAATTTGGTTGGAAACTATCATGGTTGTAACCTGATTGCTTATCCCGATAAGAGCTCATCATATTGGTTTTGTGAATAAACTTTTATCGGTAAGCCTCCTTCAGAGGTTAAGATGATCAGGTTGAGACTATTGATAAAACTGAACTGATTTTCTCTTCATGCATACCCAAGTTGTGATTTGGTTTCACTTATATTCTTTTATGTTTAAGCAGGGATGTTTTTGTTAAGATAAAAGTTAAGATTATTATTATCATTAGAATCTTCACTTTTGATCATTTTTGGGGGCATACGGGTATTGATCTCCATAGAAATTGACTTTGAAACTCTATTATTTTGTGACTTGACTTGAAAATGTGTAACGGAACTTGCATGGTAAAAGTTGTACGAATAACATATAATCGCCTGTTGGAGAATATAAACGAGCAAGCTTATAAGAGACATTTTAATTAGTTTTATTATAACCCTTGACAACTTAAAATTTTAAAAGATTGGTTTTGTATTTCCTTGATCTAATGCTTGCTGAAATAAAATAGTTTAGATTAAGGTATATATGTGGTGGATAGGCACATTTCTTATATCCTGTAGTAATGAGAATATTGAGGTCCAATTATTTAGTTGAACATGACAAGGTTGTAAACATATATATAGTATTTCATTATAAGGATTGTTGAGTTATAAAATGAAAGTATGAATAAATAATGGCATTGAAAGGAACATGTTAACAATTTTGTAACACTGAGTGTGAATTGATGTCTTTGAAGAAAAGATGCTTATTTGTTATCATTATACAAGACAGATAATATTCAATTACTTTGTATTGAGATAGTTATATTGGGAGTTGTATTTCCATACCAGTTCAATTTGAACTAACCATGTTGAAATTCATCGTTTTGATTTTTAGGGTTATAAAGAATTTGAAATGGAAAAGATTGATCTATGAATCGTTGTGACGAATGTTGATCTATTCCTTGATTGTATTATATGTAATTGTTTCGTTAAAATAGAAAGAGATTAATCATGATGTAATAAAGGTCGTAAAGGCGGTTATATTTGATATTGATTTTCATTATCATTATGTAATTCGATAACGAGGTATTACCTCCAAGTCATGGATATAAATCTTTGCTTTTTTAACAACATACCTTATTTATGCAAAGTGTTATAATGCCTTGAGATTACAACCGATTATAATGTGATAGCATAAGTGTGGTTTGATAATTAAATTTTCTATGATTTAATTATTATCATATGTTTAGAAGAGACATTAATATTACGAAAACCAAAATAATATTGTTATGATTCATTTACATATTTACTTGATAGAAAAACATCTTTAATTAAGAGATATATGTTCATGGATTAATCATATGATTAATGCTTAATCACATAAGCATGATGGAAACCTTATTCTATGTAAATACGAAAGAGATAGTCATGGTAGATGATATATCGTTGATGCATTATGATCTCTTCCAATCACATTTAATTTATTAAGCATACCTTATTTTCATGGATATGTAAGTAATTAATTAAGTTTGTAATTTTTCATCGTAAGGCGTTACGACAATGGCCTAACCAAGTAAACTTGGAATGGTTATGGGAAGGGTGTGGTATGTGTTCGACGCAAGACATCACGCATCTGTAACCTTTTCCATAAGCATTCCAAGAGGGTTCAATCGAGTGTATAGTCGTAGGGCCTAATGAGTAACTTAATTCTTGAACTTGAAATCTGAAGTAGATAACAACCGATAATCTATATCTGTAGCTTGGTGTTTGAACTTAACAGTTAAATATGTGAATGCTTAATATGATTAACAGTAAACCTAATAACTAATCAATGGAATGAATCCTGATGATTATGAATGGAACGATTGTGAGGTGAAGGGAAGATAGGTTTCATAGACATATGTGCAATCTTGGAATCTAGCTTACTAGCGCAACGCCAAATAACTATGGCCATAGTAGTGCATGTAATTGGATGCATTGTCTGTTCACCAAGTCTTTTTCTACAGTGTCGAGATTTGGATAATAGTTACAATAGTAGCTTTCAAAGGACACTAAGAAGCTATCACAAGTTCTCTTAGCTTGTAATAAGGCTTAACCAAATGATACACTGGGTGTATTGGCTCGTAATGAGTGTTTGAGGGGGTCGGGTAGGATCTGTAAACCTTTGCAGTTGTACATGGTTATCATATATTTTCTAATCAGATTATAAAAATCTATTAATGTTGGTTAAAATTTAACTATATTTGTAAATGATGTTTTCATTTTAGCGAAAAAGTCATTAAGATAAGACAATCTCTTATATGTTGTTTAAGTTGTTATGTGTTTAATCCATTAAAGCATTAACTGTGATTAACAAGTTGGAAACAAAAAAAAGCACTAGTTGGATGAAGTAAAAGTGGTGTTACATTTCATTCGATTGAGTTTTCTCTTCCTCCTCTTTAACTATTTCCCATTACTCCCCACTCCAAAATCTACTTGAGACTCAACAAGATGTCTTCATTGGTCACTTCACACTTCTCCTCAACAGTTTGCACTTTCTTATCATCAGCATGGTTTTCTGCTTTTCTCTAATCAAATGCACACATATTATTTCATCTTCATCTTATTTTATACTTGTTTATGCCACTTAAACATTGGGTTCTAAGACTAGATGAATGTCGACCCATGAATTGTGAATAATTATAAAATAGAGTGGGTCATAGTTCTTATAAAATAGATCAATACCAAAATACATAGTGGACCAATATACTTTTATGCTAAGCTTGATTTGGTTAGAATAGAATGTTAATCGCCAAAACAAAGGATAGATCAGCCTACATCTTTACTTCTTTCTAGTTCTTGTCTATGTTCTTTGAATCATCCTACCAGCCTCTATAACATTTTCTTATCAGTTCCCATCATCATGATTTATAGCTTGTGAAAAACAAGCCAAAAATTTTGAATTGATTCCTCTAAAGAACAAACCAAACATACTTTAAGCTCCATGTGACACACATTGGGTTAGAAAATTTATGCCTATCTCGAGCGACCACTAACAATGTAGGTGAGCTCCGGATGAGTCATGGTCTTTGGATCATTTGCACTTTTGGAACCATTTAACTATGATCTTTGAGCCATTTCTACTCCTAGCTCTAGACAATATGCATTCCTATATGTGAGCTCCGGTTCATTACACTTCGAGCCTGGATGAGCTACATTGTCCTTCAAGCTCTAAACAAGATGCACTATAAGCTCTAGATGAGTTACATTGTTACCATACTCTTTTACATCGATCATAATGAATCGATAATATTCCCCTTTTTCATTGATAGTAACCTACCATCTTGCATAGAAATAATCTACAAAACTCTCTCCCCCTTTGACATCAATAGAAAAAAGTACTATCCATGATAATATTTTTTTGAGTTTTCTTTAATTAACTCCCCCTCAATGGATTATTTTGAATTTTCCACAGTGTAATCTTTTTCATGATATTTTCTCACTATACGATTCTTATCTCAAAAAAATTCATTGTTATTTGTTCCATCATAAAAAAATTACTTTACCTCGAGCTCATTTGCAACAAATCATCATGTCGTTAGAATTTTCTCATGTATTACTTTCATCATCATCTGAATTATATTATACTCTTGCTCCTCCTTTTCAATTTTAGTTTACCTCATGTTCTCCATTTCATATTCTAGTTGCTCTATCTTTACACTAGGACATATCCTATTTTTTTCTTTGACCATTTCAACTAATGTTGGTTCTAACTCCTCCACCCCGATTTTGAAGATCTAGTAGCTCTTTTGATCATTCTTAAATAGATGTCAATACAATATGATGATTATTTCCTTGTAGTTCTTTTAATCTGGTCTCATCCACTACTGTTACCTCATGCAAACTACTAAAAATAAGTTGGTTGTTATCAAATGGTGATCATACTAGAGACCTGCATGATAGTATAACAATGTCTCCTTTTCTTTGGGCATGACTTTACTATGGAGCTAGAATATAATATAGTGATTATTTCCCCCTAAGTTTATGTGTTCCTTTAGTGACTAGATGATAATGATATCATACCAAAAAAATTTACGAGATATTCAAATGTTTCTTTTGGAATAGGATTTGTGACCATTTCTGCAATATATGTGTTTTTGGAAACATATTTCATCTTAACATGTTTTTTTATTAGATTAGGTAAAAACAAATTTTGAAGGGATCAGAAACCCTGTACAACCAAAAGATAAGCTTCAAATCCCAAGAGAGAAACAACAACAAACAAGAGCCCACAGGCCTAAAGAGAAAAAAACAGATAAACCAAACCCCATAAACAGGAAAAACACCAAAAGGAGGGAATCACAAGGTAAGTTGGTCAAAGCAACTTGGCCCACAAACCAAGGAACTCAACTACCATGGTCTTTCCCTTTATGAGATCTAAGGCTCATCTTGAGAGGAAAATTTCCATCTTTTCCTCTCTCTTTTTGTTCACCATCTTCCATCCCTCCTGTTATTCTACTACTTGTTCTCTCAAGAAATGATACTTGATGGGATTATTGGTTGTTCTAGAGTGCATAACAAGGTTATTTTATCTATTTATTACACGGTGTTATCACAAAGTATGGATATTATAAATTCAAACTCTACCTTGATTTCCTTAAACATTTTCTTCATCCATAAAACTTGTGTGTAACATGACATTTCTACAATGTAATTTACATTTTTGTAGATAAAGAAATAGAGGCCTGATTTTTACTTAACTAGGATACCAAGATATTTCTCAAAAATAATGTTCCTCCACTTGTATTCTTTCTATCATCAACAAAATCAGCCCAATATGCATATGTATATGCTTTTAGAGTGAAATATTCATCCTTGGGATACCACAAGCCATAATCCAATGTGCCTTTCAAATATTTGAATATTCTTTTGATAGATTTCACATGAGTTTATTTTGGAGCAGCTTGAAAACATGCTACAATACCTACTACTTGCATCACATCTGGTCTTGATGTCGTCACATATAATAAACTACCAATCATTAATCTATAAAGAGTATGATTTTCTTCAGGATACTTGTCATCCTTTCCCAACTTACAGACCTATGACCTTAGGAGTACTAATTGGTTTTCAGTCTTCAATTTTAAACTTCTTCAACATTTCTTTAACATACTTAGTTTGTGAAATAAATATGCCTTTATCTAATTGAGAAATTTGTAAACTAAGAAAGAAAGATAACTCACCAAACATGGACATTTCAAACTCCTTTTTCATTTTAACAACAAAATATTAACACATCTTGTCACACATTCCTTAAAAAAATATATCATCAACATTCACAACAACAATCAGCTAATTCTCACCTTCATTTTTTATGTAAATATTGTTATCAGAAATACCCTTCTTAAGACCTTGTTGTAGATACTTGTCCAGTCTTGAATACTAGGTTCGAGGGGCTTATTTTAGTCCATAAAGACATTTATTCAGATTACATACATATTATTTATCAAATGATAAAATGAATCCTTCTAGTTATTCAATATAAACTTCTTCTTCCAAATTTCCATTTAGAAACATAGATTTAACATCCATCTAATATACTTTAAAAAATTTAAAACAAGAAAATGCCAAAAACATTCTAATGGCTTCTAAACGTGAAACAAGAGAAAATATTTCTTCAAATTCAATACCTTTAACTTGTGCATACCCCTTATAGACTAAATTTTATTTATTTCTTACAATGTTTCCATCTTCATTCATCTTGTTTCTCAAAACCCAATAGGTGCCAATAATTTTTTTATATTTTGGTCTTGGGATGAGTTCCCATGTTTCATTATTCTCAATATGATCTAGATCTTCTTCTATTTCTCTAATCCAATGCTTTTCTTCACTTTCTTCAATAAAATTCTTAGGTTCTATCTTGGATAATAATGACATATTTGCATGTTCAGCTATGTTTTCCAATCTTCTTCTAGGTCTGTACTCCAATGTTTTTGTCACCTATAATCTATTTTTATGAATGGTTCTTTTGGATTGATCTGGATGGTGTTTTTGTATCCTTTATTTTAAGTTCTTCCTTTTCATATTCTTCTTCATTTTCATTGCTTGTTTCCTTTGAATAAACGGTTTCCTTTGATATCATACATTCTTATTATATCCGATATCATCCACTTTCACATTTGCACTTTAAAAAATATTGTGTTTTTTATCATGTAACATCTATACACTTTTATTTTTGAAGATTAACCAAGAAAAAAACCTTCATCGATATGGAATCGAGCATACCCAAGTCTTCATCATCTCTTTTAATATAACATGTGCTTCCAAACACTCTAAAATAATTGAATATTGTTAGTTTTCCCTTCCATAATTCATAAGGTGTCTTGTTGTTGTTTACTCTGATTTTCCCTCTATTCAAAATGTAAATTGTTTTGTTCACCTCTTCTCTCCAAAACATATCAGAAAATTTATAATCATTCAACATTGTTCTTTCCATCTCTTGGATCGTTCTATTCTTTCTATCTACAACACCATTTTTTCGAGGATTCCTTATAGCTGAGTAATTTTTCCTTATTACATGATTCTCAAAAAATTCTTCAAACTCATTTGAAGTAAATGCTCCTCCATGGTCAGATCTCAGGTATTTGATTCTCTTACCAATTTCATTTTCAAACAATTTTTAAACATCTTAAACCTCTCAAATGATTCATATTTTTCTTTTATAAATGTAACCCATGTCATTATAGAATAATCATCAATAAATAACATGAAATAGCTCTCACATTACATGCTTTGAGTCCTTGTAGACCCACAAAATCAGTATGAACAAGTTCCAATAACCTTGTAGTTGAGTACTCCTTTGTCTTGAATGTAACTCTTGTCTACTTCCCATGTTGACATTGCTTACAAAGTGTGTTTACTAGTTTAGTGATCTTTGGCATGTCTCTAACAACTTGTTTGGAACTAATTTTTACTAAATTATCAAAATTTATATGCCCCATTATTCTATGTCATAACTAGCTCTCATTTTCTTTCCCATGTAGCATTTTTCTCCTTTAATCTCACTGAGAATATAAATATTATTATTCTTCCTACAAGCATCAACAATTTGCCTTTCCTAAGTTTTCCTTTCTATCTCACATCCTTCAACATGAAATCTAATCAGTATACCCTTGATCACTCATTTGGCTCACACTCAAAATATTATGCTTCAGTCCTTCAACATACAATACATTTTCAGTTTTTGATTTTCCATTGTTAAGGATAATAGTTCATTTACCTGATATATGTATAGTAGCATGGTCTTCAAAATTCACAATACCTCCATTTACTTCTTTCAAAGTAAGAAACTTAATTTTATCTCCATTCATGTGGCTTGAGAAACCACTATCAATATACCATTGATTTCCTTCATTTTTGCATGAAACATTGTTTAAACAAGCATGTATTTTTATTTATTCTTTTCCCATGAGCTTCTTCTTCCAAACTATTGTTGGTTCATCCTTATGATTATCCATAGTTTCCCGTTCTTATTTTTCCTAGGATATTTCACAAAAAAATCTAAAATATATGATTTTTTTTTTTTATTAGAGGTAAAATTTAGGGTTGAGGGGACCCTACCCCCTTACAAGGAGTTACAACATACTTCCATATTGGCCAAAGTATTTACCTTTAAAGGCCATTCATGTTCCAAAATTCAAAAACAAAGATAACAATATATGATATCCGTTAGATAGCATTTACAATATATAACAGAAGGATGAAACTAACAACATAAAGGTACACAAAAAGCAGATTCCAAACCATTGAATTTCATTAATATTTGACCAAATCTTCCACCGTCTCCATGTAGCTATTCCATTCTTTGACCATAGTTGCTATAGTCTCCTTCCAGTACTTGTATTTAGGTTCTCGATCACCACCTTTGGCCCTATACCATCCTTTTCCTTTTCTTTTGCCAATTCCATGGACTGGATCATTTCAGCCAACAGTTTGAGATGGTAGATAGTACTTTTCACATTAAGGATATGTGCATCTCTGATTTGCATAATAATACCTTTCATTTTCAGCAACTCATTTTCCATTTCCATGCTTCTGGCATTGGTATTTTTGAGGTTTTCACTGAGGATAAGGGAAGACATTTTATCCACTTTGTCATGCAGCTCCTTAAGGTCCATAGTGATCAAGATGATTTTGTGCCTATTGATATCAGTGTTCAGTTTGTAATTTTCAAACTCTCTCATGAAGGCATGGGTTTTAACAGCTGATTCCTAGGCTGAGAAAAGCTCCATCTGATCCATTTTAAGATTATGCAAACTGTGGATAGCTTCCTTAGTGTTCTTGGAATGCTTGTTCTAAAATATATGTTATATACCCATAGTTGTGGCATTTATAACATTTTGCGTTAAAATCCATTAAAGGATAAATTGAGTTATAGTCTCTATTTGAGGATGCATAAGTACTTACATTTGCATTCTTCTTCCTTTTAAAACTTCTTGTATGATTTTTACAATCTATTGCTCTATGACCAAATTGATTACATGAAAAACAATAACCATAAAAATATTTTGAAACCTAGTTATGTAACGTCACCTTGGGGGAAAAGTGATTTTTTTATCTAAGTTGCCTTTGGGAGGAATGCCGGTATTTTCAAGAAAATAACCCACTTTCTTCTTACTTTTTCATTACTTATAAGCGCATATACATAGATTCTTATATTTTCTTCATTTGACACCTTCGGTGGCTCTTTGGAATCAGCTTTAGTAGACTTATGATTTTCTTCATAACCTAGACCAGTTTTGTTAAATGATGACCTCTAACAACTAAACATATCATCTAGTATCTCAGTTCTCTTTTCAAACTTGAGACATTTGTTCAACTCAGTAGTTTTTTTCTCAATCTCCTTTATTAAGGAATAAATTTTATATGCAAGCTTCTCAAAATTTGATTCCTTTTGTTTTAGTTGGGTTCTCACATCCTCATTCATCTTCTTCATCTCTTCAATTTTAGATTTTAGTCCAATGATGATCTTATTAGATTCTTCAATATATTGGGTCAACTTTGATTTTGAGGCACCATATTCTTCTTCATTTTCGAAACTTTTTTTTTTTTTGTTTTATATCCTTTTCCTTTAGTATTTTGATCTTATAAAGGTCACAAATAATCTCTTCTTCAAGACTTACTTCACCTTCAACTTCAACATCTTCTTTGTCTTCGGAAACCATCTCTTCTCCACATATGTTTATCTCAATTACCATGAACAATGATTATCCTTTGTCTTTGGTATTGTTTCTTTCTTCATTTTCTTCAGATAAACTACTTTCCTCCTTGATATAGAGATTTTTCTTGTGCTTGTAGAAGTTCTTTCTTTTCTCAAATTTTCCTTGTTTATAGTTTTTCTTAGATTGATAATACTTGTTTCCTTTATTCATACTATGATTTTCATTTTATCGTTACCCTCATTTTTTATATGGATATTTAGAAGCATAGTGCCCTACTTTACCACAATTAAAACATTTTAAGCGTAACTTACCTTTATATTTTCTGATCCTTTCTTGTTTTTTGATAAAAGGAGATTCTTCCTTGTCTAACTCATTTCGGAGTAGTCATGTTGTTCGGGATTTTTATTTTTCAACTTATTTAAAGCTTTGAATGATGTCACACCCTTTGATTCTTTATCCTTCTTAGTTCTCATCTCATACACAATAAGAATCCCATGCATCTCATCCATTGTTAGGGTTTTTAAGTCCTTCATTTCTTCAATAGTAGATACTTTGGTGCCAAACCTCAAAGGTAGACATCTAAAAACTTTTTGCACAATATTATCATCCTTAATTTATTCTCCAAGCCCTCTAATAGTGTTGAAAATTTCATCCACACAAATAATATAAGTTGTAATGTTTTCATCATTCTTTATTTTCAAACCCTCAAATTGAATTCTATACATATGGAGTTTTGATTTCTTTACTTTATCATCTCCTTTATATAAGTTCTTGAGTTTATCCAATTTTTCTTGTCTAAAACTGATACATCACCTTAAAAAATATTATTCAGACAATCCACACAATATTACATTCATAGCTTTCATAATTCTCTCACTTTCCTTCTTTCCAACTTGATTTTTGGAGGAGTTGTTGGAGCAAAGCATAACCACTTACAAATGATTTCCAAATGTCAAACCCAAGATCCATTAGATAGGTGCGCATCCTTATACTCCAAAAATCATAATTAGTTCCATCAAATAATGGATCCCTATTTGAAGAGAATCCTTCTTTTCCTGTCATGTGTGCTATGGAGATCTACCTTCCAGTGGTCAAATTATTTTGAAGGAACTCACTCTAATACCAATTGAAGAGCACACACTAATATTGAGAGGGTTGAATCAGTATTATACAATATTTTACTTATTTAAAACTTTAACATCCATAATAATATCAATATTATAAGATCCGATAATTATGAAACACATGATTTATGTGCAAACCCTTTCGAGAGAAAACTACAAAGAAAAGGATTATTTGGATCTGTTTTCCAAATCTAGTCAAAAAATTAATTTATTTTACAAATACTTGTAGGTATCAACCTACTAGAGACACCAATCCCCAATGCCAAGCACCAATTCAGCTTATTTGTGAGCACCGACTCACTGGAGACACCAATCCCCAATGTTAAGCACCAACTCAACCTATTTGTGAGAAACATCTCACTAGAGACACCAATCCCCAAATGCACTTCTTCAATAGATGAATTAACCCTTCTTCCTAAACTCTACTTCTAATGTTGTATCTTTTTCTGCTCCTCAAGTTTACTTTCATCACTCACCCCAACTATTCACACTTCATTCCTCTACCCACACTTCTCACACTTCTCTTGCTCTTATTCACTCATGTGTTGTTTGTTCCTCCTTCCTTTTCATCAATTTTCCATTTCAGTCTAATTGAGTTTACTCTTCCTCCTCTTCAACAATTTCCCATTACTCCACACTCATAAATCTACTTAAGACTCAACAAGATATCTCCATTGGTCTCTACACTTCTCCTCGTAGTTCACACTTTCTTCTCCTCATCATCATGGTTGTTTTCTTCAAGAAAACATGCACATGTTACTTCATATTCCATTCCTTTTATACTTGTTTAGGCATCTTAAATATTGGGTACCAAGACTAGATGAAGTTTGGCCCATGAACTATGAATAAATTTGTCGATAGTTACCAAAAACCAAATCAATGTCAAAACACAGAGCAAACCAATATAATTTTTTTATAAGCTTGATTCAACCAAAAATAATGCTAATTTCTAAAAGGAGGGGTTGACCTACATCTTTAACTCTTGTCGGTTCTTGTCTGTATTATCTTAATCATCCTACCAATCTCTACAACATTTTCTTTCCAATTCCCATCATCATGATTTCTATCTTGACCGCAAAACAAGCCACAAAATCCAAAGTATTTCCTCTAAAGAATGAACCAAACATAATTCAATCTCTGGGTGACATAAATTAGGTCAAATGAGATATTCCTAACTCTGGATGACCAACAATGTAGGCAATATCCAGACGAGTTACACTATAAGCTCTGTATGATTTGCACTTTAAGTTCACAAACCATTTATATTATGATCTTGAGCCATTGTTACTCCTAGATCCAAACAATATGAATTCCTATATGTGATCTAAAGACCATTATAATTCTAGCTCTGAATGAGTTACATTTTCCTCGAACTACATTATCCTTTGAGATCGAATAGTCTCCACTATGAGCTCTAGACAAGATACATTGATACTCCTTTGACATCAATGATAATAAATCTAACATCCTCTATGTGTTTCTCAAACTCCCCTTCTAATCACCCTCTCCCACAAGAAAATATTACACCTCTTCCATCATTTAAACCTTTGAAAACTTTGAATCTTCCCCTCACTTCATAAACCCATATTTATATATTCCTAAGCCTCTGAAGAACCAATTTTAAACCATTAAGAATGTAGATTAACCACTAAAATGAGTGCTCAACTACTTGGTTTCCTGATTCATAAACAAGATGATGAACATTTCATAGAAAAAGGGGTTATTCTTCATCCTTCTGGAAAGGAATATGCACTTGTATGCTTATAGGGTCAGGTTGGGAAGGAACCAAACAAAGAAAAATAGATTCAAATTTTCAAGAGTGGTGCCAAGGGTTTGAGGCCAAGGAGGTTCATCATTAAGAAGTTATCAGTCACTCCCCTGCAAATGCATCAAAATTAGTTGAGGTGAGTTCCATTTTTGTTAATCATGATATATATGTTAAAGATTAGACATATTCTAATAGCATAGTATAAGGACTCCCAAAACATTTGAAGAATCTCCTACTATTTTTATTGAGAAATCTACAAGGAAGGATGTTTTTGAGTTTTCAAAATTCTTGTTTGAGGATTTTGAGTTTGAAAAAAAAACCAAACAAAGGACAAGATCAGAAATGAAGACCAACTTGATCTTAGTGTAGAGGAAAAGGATATTCCAAGTTATTAAGATGTTTTGATTGAGTGCAATGATCCTCATTGCTTTATATATTTGGAGCTTATTGCACTTTTGTAAAATTGCAATGATATGACAAGAAGATCCTTAAATGTTGTGATTGATCAGTTGGACCTTCAAGGTGGAGAAGAGGATAAGTTTTATCTATCAAAATTTGTGCTTGGAGATGAGGAAAATGAGAACAAAGGGTGTAAACAAATTTGTTTGCATAAGAGCAAGAAAAATAAAGCACAAATCAGTTTGCAAACATACTTCTTCATGAGGTGGATGGTGAGTTTAAACTTTCACACTATTTATTTAAAGGATAAAATCAGCAGGCAAGTGTGGAATCAAGGAATTTTGTGCAAGGAGAAACAAATCATAGCCTCAAACCAACTTGGAATCATCCAAGAAATTGAGGAAAATCGGCATGCTAGTGTGGAGATGGATGAGAACCCAAAAGAGGAAAAGTTGTTTACACAAGAGCAAGCAGAGAAAAATTCAAACCATGTTATAGACATCTATAATGAGAATGAATGTGTCTCTACCAGGCCCATTTATAGAGTAGAATGAAAAAAACATGGGTAAACCATGAAAATCAGCCAAACTATTCAAAATAATGTATTTCCAATCGATACTTCATTAGTGTACATCCAAAATCAGAGTTGCCACCTTTCATGATTTCTCTAGAGCATGAGGAAGAGCTTCAAAGTGTCAAAGGTCAGCTTCAACACCTCTAAAAACCAAATATAGAGAGACTTAGGGAAGTATTCATTCTCTTTTTAATTGGTAATTTGAGCAATGAGAAGGGAAACCTGTTTCAAGTCATTTTTACACTCTCATTAAGGACCATGTTTTTTGAAAAACTAATCACATGGTCTAATTTTGTAAGGAAGGAAAGTTATTTCTCTAGTTGGAATTTTTAGCTTCATTTACCTTTGGTGAGAGTAGGAGCATATTAGGTTTTTTATTGAAAAACAAGTGTTTTTGCACACTTTTCTTCTCTCCTCTTAGATCATGTATGATTTTCCTTTATTGTGTATTAGGTAAATTTTGGTTCTTTGTTATTATATGTGGAAAGTAGATAAAACTCAAATAAGGTAGGGTTTAGTGATACTTACTGAAAGTCAAAATGTTGGGATGGTCGGATGTAGCAATGGAAAAGTACTCCTCCTTTGCAAGTGAAGATACCTACAATTAGAGACAACTAAACAAGAAATATTAGATAATATGGGTAGATAAGTTGTTTGGAAAAGGCCGATTCTAGGAATCCAATGGGACTTCCTTGAAGGATGTCAGCTTGTTTTTAAACAATCAAGTGAATTGATGATAATGATAAAATGATAGACAATGATAATGATATATAGGAAGCTAGAACTCAAAATCAAAAGGCAAGTCATGTTCTACTTTGTAGGTAGCCCAAGCTAATGTAGCAGCTATTTGTATGGATTTAAAGTAATTATACCAATATTATGTGGTTTCTTGTTGGATATCATGGAGGAACTTGAACTAATATTTTATATCCTCAATGTTAGATGCGAATCGGATGGCACACAACGTGAGCTCATGAAAGATCTCAAATTTATCCCAAAAGAAAGGATAATGGATTATTGTAAGTTCATAAATTATTTTAATGGGGTGTGATTGGCTGAAACATTCATCTAAAGAAAAGACATACTTGGAAGAGAGAAGTTAAATCTCGATATATTGATAAAATTTGACAAAAATGCTACGATTGATTGAAAATATGTTAAAAGACAGGAATCGTTGGCGATCTAGAAAAACCATGGGTGATCTAAGGGAATCATGGGAAATTCAAAGGAATCGTTGATGATTTCTATAAAAAAATTTAATTGCTCAAAACAGAAAGTTTAAGAAAACGACAATCAAAATGATTGATTTTGTGAAAGCTAATGTGATAAAAAAATCAATGATAAAGTAGATAGGAGTACTTGGAGTATTGAAAAGGTAAAGAACACATGCAAATGATGATTTGGGGTTGATATGGTTGGTTTTTGATTGTTGATCCTGGGCGTAAAGAATAAAAAAGGTCTATAGGTTAAAAATAGGTTTTTAGGGGGAACATGCTAAAACTTTGGAATATTATTTCCCACAAAATTTCTTTTGTATACTGCGGGTGGTTCCATTTTTATCTTAATGGGAGCTTTAAGTATGGGTCTTTATGGATCTCATGGACCAACATTTGATTTCGACATATTAGCTAAAAAATGTTATCCGATAACACTCGAAATAGTATTATATTAAGAATATTGTTAGAAACCAAGATGTAGAGATCGGGTGCGTGTAGGCTCTTTGAAGAGGCTCTTGATGTTGTTATTTGGCTTGGAGATCACTGGAGTGACAAAGCTTCACTACTTGATCGAAAAAGGGTAAATATATGAATAATTTATGAAGATCCTTCAAACAGAGTCAAAACTCCGATTTATAATCACTGACAATTTGTTAGAATCGTCGACGATCCAATAATTTTGGGGAAAACATTTAAAAGTGGTTAAAACCACTTCCTAAATGGGATTTTTCAGGTATGGGGATGAGGTAAAATGGTTAGGAAGAGGTTAGGTGAGTTGGGGAGGTTAGGAGGTTGGGATAAAATGGGTTAGGGATGGTTTAGAAATGGTTAGGTGGTTTTAGGGGGTTAAGGTAAGTTTAGATGAGTAAAATGTAATTTACAAGGGGTTAAAGTTGATTTTATGGGTTGAGATGAATGAACTAGGTAATGTTTATATTGAAAGGTTAGGATCAAATGATGTGCGTATGCAAATATTAGGTGGGTGACGAAAACCAAGTGTCTACAATTTCCCCTTTTTATAAAATGGTTTGTGACGGAAAAAATACTCGACAAAAACGGTTTGAGATGGTTTGTTTTGTGTTTGGATGGGTAATCCCCCTCAAACTAGGGGTGATTGTGACAAAGTGCAAGGATCACCAGTTTGATTGAGTTGATTAGATAGATTTGATGTCCATGTTTCATTTTAAGTTTCCCCAAGATGAGGTATAGAAACAAGATGGGTGTCACCATGGAATCAAGTGATAGGGGAACCAAAGGGTTCATTTCCTATAGACATGATTTTTAGGAGGCAATTTTTTTCAAAAAGAGACAAAGGAGCTGAGTGATAGGGTATCCAACTTGCTCATGTCTTATAGATGTATGACTTACCAGTGCTAAGATTTTGTAAAACAAATCCTCGATGGATTCTGGTACCTATTGGATTTTGACCGAGATTGGGCTACATACTCGAGGAAGTCATTAATTTTGTTGATTCATTAATTTTATGAGGGATTTAAATACCTCAAAATGAGGTGCATGCTAGAAATATGTGCCGCTTGGATGAATTTGATAGTTTGATGAGGTCAAGGAACCAAAGATTGATGTTTCCACAAAGGTGGGCTTACGTAGACGAGAATTCAAGTGACAGGGGAACCAAAGAGTTCTCAACCTATAGACGTATGACTTAATGATGGAAAAGGGAAAATAAAAATGACATTTTGATGAGGTGAAAGGAGAAAAAAATTATGTTTCCACAAAGGTAGGCTTACGAGGCTAGGAAATAGGGGAACCAATGGGTTCGTGTCCTATAGAAATATGACTTAACAATGACAAGGTAAGATGAAAATGATGGTTTGACAAGGTCAAGGGATGAAAAAATTTGATGTTGCCACAAAGGCGGTGTTGGAAGAAAAAATGGACTAAGAGGGGGGTGAATCAGTCCTTAAAATATTAGTTTCAATTTCATATTACTTGATTAAACCATTAATCAATTAACCATCCATTAGAGAGTGCAAAACAACATACAACATACATTCAATCAACCATGAACAAGAGAAGTAACACCGTAAAAATATATATAAGTGGGAAAACCTCAAGGGGAAGAAAACCCACTAAAATTTTTGATTATATTACTCAAATAAAAAGTAATTAGTGAAGCACCAACTTCACAAGGAGCACCAATCCCTAGTTTAGTAGAGCACCAACCCTATAAGGAGTATTGACCCCTAGTTTTTTTAAGTACCAACTCCACAAGGAGGATAAAACCCCCAAGATGATAAAGCACCAACTCAACCAACTTTTAATCAAGATCTCTAATGTATTTTTGCTACCATAACTAATTAAGATTCATCTTTCTCTCCTTCAAACCCTAACTTCTCAAACTTTATCTATCTTCCACTTTCTTTAGTTCTCTTTGAATAAAAATCTTGCACACACTCTTCCAAAAATTCCTCAACCTATCAAGCACTCTCTCAAATCTCAACACATGCCTTTGTACCTATAAAACACTCTCAGATAGGTCACAATTTTCATACACACTCAACTAACTCAAAATAACACCCAAAACATCATGTTTATATGCTCTTCATTATTCCATTTAAAACTAATTCAGTTTCCCTCCTTTATTTTGACCAATCAAACTTAAAAAAATCAAAAATGAATCATTAAAACATTCACATATGATCCATTTAGGCCGCCCATGCTCAAAACCTTCATTCTTGTACCAAAATGCCACAAACACCCATCACTAGGATTAGAAAAATATACTAAAATCAAAACCATAATTATTCAAGCTATAAAAATCACCACACATGTGTAATATTATATTTAAACATCATCCATGGTCTCACTTTTACTGGACCAATCAAATATTTGATAACATGGGCAAGCATGGCTCATACCCTTCACCAAGCGATTACATTTCCAACACCTTGATTTCACCTTTGGAGATCAACTCAACTAGTAAATGTGACCACTCTATAGAAATCATAGGACCTTTTGTTATCATGAAAATGTGCAACAGGGAAATTGACAATTTCCAAGCACGACAACTATACCCATGTGCCAAATTTTTCATGTTTAATCATTCGTAGGAACCCTAGGTCAAATTCGTTAGTCTGGTCCCCCATATTTGATGTCAAATTGGTCCCCTAGGTGATTTAGGAAATTAAATTTAATCCCCTAGGTGATTTTACGAAATTCTAAAAAGATGTTATCTTCTGGCAGTATTGGGAAGGGCTATTGTTGGCCTTCCCAGGACTGGATCAACCCTCCGGAGTGGAACGAAAGGGAAAAATTCAACATGGAGGTGAATTGAATACCTTATAACATCATGGAAATTATTTTAGAAGGTTTTGAAGGACTTGGAGCAGTCTGAGTAAAAATAGGGTTCACAAGCCTAGGTAGTACACAGGCCTAAAACAACTATTAGGCTTCAGAAGAAGATTCCAGGAGCTCCAGATGGAGATAGGAGAAAAACAAAACATATCCAGAAATAGGATTCCAATACCTACATGATGGTGAAATAATATTTTTCACAACACCTTGGTGTGTTAGGTATTCAGAAGTTATCATCGTGCACACGTGGAGTACCAAACCAAAATTCTTATTTTTTAAGGATAAAATGGATGAATAAAGACATCATACCCTCACCATTGGATTAAAAATGGAATTTCCATACAGGATCGTATAAACATTCACCAATAAATTCCATCGGGAGCTCAAGTTATCATCATTCCAAGTTACCCTCTTGGAGACTGTTTGTGAGTTAGTCAATTTTCGGGAGGACACATGTCAGCACCAGGAGCATGGTGGGATTTTATGTCCCTAACGTCCCTGAGGTCAGGTACACCAACCTTGGAAAAATGTGCCCAGCCCCCATGTGACCTCTGGGACCCTCATGTGACCTTCAGACTTGACAGTTCAGCCCCAGGGTGCTCGCGGAACTTCAATCCCCTACCGTTGGATCAAGTGCCACATGTTAGGCTGAGGCGCATTGTGCAAAATGATGTCCCTCATGTCCCTTTGAGGTGAAGGACATCAAACCTTGAAAAATGTTCCCAGCCGCTATGGGAGACCCCTGGTCACCCATATGAACAGTTTCTAGCCTCCAGGTGCTTGTCAAGCCTTTTTGCTCAAATCCCTCCCTCGGATTAAGTGTCATGTGTCGTCACCGACGCACCATGAAAATTTATATCCTTCACATCCCTTTGAGGTGAGGGAATTTAGGGACATAAAAATTCACCCAACCCCTCCATGTGCATTTTTTGAAAATTTTAAATCCGACACTTAGCCGTTATTTCCCCATTCCTTCACACATGCCTGACTTCATACCTTACCATGGCTGTTTCATGATTGTCCGACACTGGTCCACCATCGTTACTCTGAACCAGCTCCACCATGTCCAAAAAAACCATCAATTCCATGAAAACACACAGGTCTCAAGGAAATATTGATCTAAAGTGTTAAAGAAATGAAGAACGAGGAGAAAATGAAGATGTTTTTGCAGATAACCATGAAGTCACCCAATCAAAAAATCTTCATATCTTGCGAGATACAAGTCGGATTGAGGTTCTATATTTTGTAGACTTCCACATTTTTCAAGACGATGAAGATGCAACAAACAAGAGGTCAAATGGTGCCCAAAATCATTTGCTCCAACAAAATCCTCACTTCATGCACTAACTCACATTCATCGGATTTCCCATCACTCGGCAATGGAAACAAACTAAAAACTTGCACATGGGGTCCAAATAAAAATCTATCACAATAGAGTTTTTTGTCGCAAATGGAGAAAAAAACCAGACTTGTAAATTTCAAGCTCCATTAATGGTTGTCATGGTAGCTCGTGCAAGCCACTGCTAGGTCAAATTTTCAAAATTTATTTCCAATCATTCTAGTGGGAAAAAATATGTGAAATTCAGAGGGTGTGATCATAATGACAAGATGAGTCCAAAAATTATGTTCTATCACAAATCAAGCACTAGAAACACACTTTCTAAAAATAGTAAGTTTTCCTATATAGACTTGTTATGTTTGGAAAGTCATCATCAAAAGAAGTTGAGACAAAGGTAGTGGGAATGAAGATCACGAGGAAGCCAGAATGAGTGTTCAGAGTAGAAAATAGTGAAAATGACCACTTACTAAAAATAGTAAGTCCCTTATATGGGTGCTTACTAAAAATAGTAAGTCACCCCAAAGAAGCGGTTGAGGCAAGGGTAGTGTGTGCAGGATCAAATGAGGGAGTTCATCACATCACAATGGTCGAGAAGAGGAAAAAATCACCTCTCACTAAAAATAGTATATCATACATAGGCTGGGAGTTACAAGTCATCGCAGAACAATTCACTCAACTTGGAAAGCATTCATGAGCTGATTTGAAGGAGTTTCATAGTGTGCAAGGAGTTCGAAGATTCAATTTCACTGCATTTGGAGCTTTCCATCAACGAGGATCAATAGAATTCATCGGGAATGACATCTCCTCTTCCTCTTATCTATCTCTCTTTCTATCTCATCTTCCCCTAGCTTTCTCTCACTTTCCAATATTCTAATTTTGCATTGGGGTTGCACTTTTTCATATGTCCTAATGTTCCTAATGTAATAAGTCACCTTTATGTTATAAAAAGGGACTTAATATTCTCCTAGGAAGTCGAAAAGTTTTAAGTTGCATAAGGACATATGAAAATCCATTGGGGGGTAGACGATAAGTCACCTCTCATTCTATAAATTGTAACGCCATTCCCATTTCAAAGGGTTGGCAATTGATCTTGTAAACTCAAGAGTGCATTGTACCTAGAGAAAGAAAAGGAGATAGCCATTTTTCTTCTAATTTCTCCACTCTCAAATTTCTTCCATTCTCACACTATGTACAACTTCGTTTAAGCATCAATACAAGAAGAAGAAGTTTCTAGCTTTCTTTGACAAGGGATTTCATGATACTTTGTGTTAATTAAATTCTATTTGGTCTTGTTTCCATTCACAGGGTTGTTTCCTCTTAATTTAATGCATGTGGTGAAGTTTCTAACTAGTGTATGTGCAAGAATATGATTTTCTACCTGCAACATTAGTTCTCCTACCTCTTTCTCACTCCCTTTCCCACTTTCAGAAAAAATCTTCCCTAGCAAGAGATTTCTAGATTTTTCGTGGGTTCATTGGAGTGCCCTTATTGGATCCCCAGTCGAAATACCACCATAGAAATCCACATTTTCTTGTGCATACGTATACGACACCTGCACGATTACGTAGAGGGACTTAGATTCCTAGAGTGTTGGCAAGAAACCCACAAGTTTGTCCACCCGAAAAAAATTTATCTTTAATAATTTTTGACACCCACCGTGGGGAAGACATGGCAGCATCTAAACCCAAAATATGACCGCAAGGTTTGAAAATACAAAAAAAATTATAAAATTAAAAATATATATATATTGAAAAAATAAAATAGAGAATTCATGAAAATCCATTGCTGAAAGATACATTGTTAGTTCCTGCACATGACCTTTCATATTCCACAATGTCTTTTCATATTCCCACTTCAAGAATTTCCAAGATTTGGCTAAAGGAGGATGCACCAGGTTGAACAGGTTGAGAGGCGGTGTTGTTTCTAATTTTTAGGCTTTGCAAAATCAGCAAGAACAAATTAGAGATAATCCATACTTCTTCTCTCAAGCCTCCTCTCCATCCAGTCTTAGAAGTTCTGGAAATCCTATCCAAAGTTCACTTCCCCTTCAAATTCTCCATTTTTCAACCACCATTCAAACTCGTGGAAGAAGAAGAATTTGTAAAAGCAAGAGCTGAAATAGAAACAGAAGAAACACTTAGAAAGACCCTTCAACCCATTCTCCATGGGGAATGGGTTCCTTGAAACCCCTCTTATGATCTACCAATGGGTTCCTAAGAAACTTGCCAAATTTCAAAGGTGAAAAAACACAACATCCATAAGAACACATTGTTGCCTTCATGACATCATATGCAATTCTTGGTGTCCAACATGAAGACATTGTTGTGAGACTATTCGTGGAGTCCCTCTAAGAAAAAGTAGTAGAATGGTTCTACCTCCTGCCTACCCGATCCATCACTGGTTGGGATGACATCAAGACTACCTTCGAAGAGATATTTAAATCAACTAAATACTGTCAGGACCTCTTGGTGCAATTGGCTCAAATAGAGAAAGGAGAAAATGAAACCATGAGAGACTTTGTGACTCGTTTTGAATGGTTATTTTGTAGGATACCTGAAGAGGATTCGCCATCTCAAAACAATGTCAAGAGATTCTTCATCAATTCTCAATCATCAAAAGTAGGATTTTTTTGCGAAGATCCCAACCAAGGAACATTGTAGAAGCACAAAGGATGGCCATTAAACTTGATGATGATATTATCCTCTTTGGAAAGATCAAGAATCCATCAAAGGGAAAGACCCAACATCCTAGAGATGAGAGAACCAATCCATCGCTGCAAAATTTAGAAAATGAGATAGCATCTTTGAAGAGGGAATTATTTGAATGAGTTTCTTCCCAAAGAAGCAACAAAAATCAAATTGTAGGAGCACCTCGAAGGCTTTCCTTGGAGGCCCCACCTGTCAATGCAATTTGTAGGAGTAAGGAAAATGAAGAGGATTTTGAAGAATAAAGTGAAGGTGGTGGTTCCTAAAGTAATGAGTTTGAGAATGATACACAAATCAGATTCTATGAGTATTCTGGAGGTTATGAAGAAGATGAAGAAGATGCACCTAGTTTCTCATGCACGATATTCACTCATTCTCAGTCCGAGAAAAGAGCATCTCCCTCCACTGTTGAAAAAGAAAAGAAGTCGATGATCCTCGGTGGAAAATCCTCAAAACAAAATAATCAGTCGAGGATCCCCACTTCCATCTTCCATGAAGTCTACATTGTTGGAGCCTGATCCCATAGCAAGTAAGAAGGCTCCCGCAATCCCAAGTAATTCTTTTGATGTCTCTTCCAAGTCTAAATCTAAATCTGATCCTATAAAATCTAGTACTTTGAAAGCTCCTAGTGTACCTTTCAAAATACCCTCCATTCCCAAAAATCAAATCCTGCTCCCAAGCCTATCTAGACTCCAAAATTAGTCCCTTCACCCCCTTTTCCACATCTACTCCCTTTGACTTCATAGAATATGCAAACAAAGACAAAGTGCAGATTATCAAACCGAATATTTGCGGACTCATCCTGAAAAATTTGAGAGGTTCGTCTGATATATCAGGAGTGGTAGTCTAACACCCAATGTTGTAACTTCTAGTTCCAAAGGCATGTTTCCAAACCCACCTACACCTCCCTCACAGAACATGCTTTCTTTGAGTGCATCAAAGATTGATAAGGTTGAACCTTTTTATGTCTCCCTTCTTGTTGGAGAATATGTATTGAACAATTGCATAATAGATTCGGGTGCCTTGGATAATGTCATGCCCGTGAAGGTTTCCAAATCTCTCAAACTTACCATGGCTCCACCCAGTGGCTCTTGTTACTCCCTAGAGTCAAAATAAGTCCCACTTGTAGGGAAGATCAAAGATGCATAGGTGGCTCTTGCCATATTTCTAGACAAGAAAGTTTCAATAATGATTTTGGTAATGAGATATCCCAAACCTCATTTGGAATGTTGCTAGGTAGAAGTTTATGCTGAGAATTGGTATGGAAAATTAAGATGAATTGGTCATCCACAACCATACCAGTGAAGGGAGACATGGAGATATTGACTCTCGAGAAGAAGATAAGGTACATGGTACTAAAGTCCAGCTTAGGAAGCTAACATCTTGTATCAAGGTAGAAGGAAGATGAATCACTTTGTGGAAACTAAGGAGGAAGAGGATATCCCCATCTTGATAGGTCTAGACATGCCTTCCTAGAGAGATTTTAACTTTGAAGAAGAATTGAGAAGATTGAGTTATAAGAGGGAAGCCCTGAATTTCTAAATGATGCAAACCATGAGGAAGAGGAGATGGTTCTTGATAATTTTCAAGAAGAAAAATCATCTTATATGCTTATCCAAGATGAGGAGTTATTCTCATTCCTATTTGGGGATGAAGATGATCTTATTCATGCCATCTATGGAGACAAAAATTAGATTTTGATGAGCCCGTGAAAGGTTTGAAATAAATTTCTATACAATAACTAACTCGAAAGTCGCAGAAGAAACCGAGGACCTCGAGCTCGGTCTTGAACTCCCGATACAAGTCACAAATCTACAAGACAAACATGAATCTGATTTGGAAGCCTCAACCAGTGTGAAATTTGGCCATGTTGAAATAAAGCAAGAAGAGGAATCGACGTCTCTCTCGAGCCAACAATTTATGGATATAATGATGAAATAGAGATATTTTCTTTCCCATTTGTAGAAGAATATTCTTTCCATGATGAAGAAATAGAAGCAAGAAGTTTTGAGGAATTTGAAGATGAAGATATTTTTGATGAAGGATTGGTAGAGTGCAGTGATTCCCAAGATGATGAGGTAATCCCTTTAGATAGCTTCCTTGAGCTATAAAATAAAGATTCTTCAAAGGCGTACAAAGAAGAGTTGTAGGAAACGATAAAGTATAACTCCGTGCAAGAAATATTGGATGCAATAGAAGTTGCGGAAGATCCTAAGTTGATTCTTGATCTCTTCACTCGTGCCATGGACATACAAGACAAGTGTGATTTTTCCTTCAATCCTCCTATCAGTACTCAAGTACCTCACAGTGAAGTAAAGGAAAAGGATAAGTTTGAAGTCTCTCATGGAAAAGAGGTCAACGAGCATAAACCGGGGAAAGAAAACAATCCAGAATGTTTAAATAATTTGAATGAAAATCAACTTTGGGGCGGTGATGATATGCTCGATGGAGAATCATCTATGTGGATAAACGTGGAATGTAATTGGCACTATGAAACTAATTTCAAAGAACATGAAGGAAGTGGAATTTCCAAGTGAAGACTTGAGTATCAAGAATATCACATGGAATCACTCCTACAAATTAAAAGGACAATCATGGAAGCACCTAGCTTCCATAAATAATTGAGGAGGGGAGGCTACTTTCTGGAACCCGTCAATGGCTTCACAGAACATCATCATTCGGTGTTGCCTCTTTAGGGGTAAATTTTGAGAAATGAAAAGTGCTTCAGTGAAAGTAAGTTGTCCCCTACCTTGTACCATAGGTGATTTTTAGGTGTGTTTCTCTTTATGTTGTGTGTTTTTCCCTTCCTATTGTGTGTGTCATTTCCTTTTCATGTGCGTGTGTGTTTCCTTCTTCTCTCTTTCTCTCTTGTTATAAGTTGTATGTGACTCCACATGGACTAATGGATAAGGCACTAGTCAATATGTTGTAATTTGAGATTATGGGAGTTCTCATGCCATGTCTTCAATGTGCTCAATCCATGTCGTCTCCCCAAGATAGATCCAGATGTTTTTGTACAAATGTGTAAAAGGAAATTGACAATTTCCAAACATGACAATTATACCCCAGTGTCGAAATTTTCATGTTTTATCATTCCTAGGCACCCCAGGTCAAATTAGTTAGTCTGGTCCCCCCAATTTGATGTCAAATTTATCCCCTATGTGATTTAGGGAAGTCAATTTAATCCCCATATGATTTTAGGAAGTTCTAAAAAGATGTTATCTTTTGAAGTATTGGGAAGGGCTATCGTTGGCCTTCCCAAGACTAGATAAACCCTCCTGGAGTGGAACGGAAGGGCCACATTCAACTTGGAGTTGAATTGAATACCTTATAACATCATAGAAATTATTTTGGAAAGTTTAAAGAATTTTTTTAGGACTTGGAGTAATCGAGTAAAAACAAGGTTCACAAGCTTAGGCAAGTACATAGGCCTAAAACAATTCTTGAGCTTCAAAAGAAGATTCCAAGAGCTCTAGATAGAGTTAGGAGAAAATAAAAACATTTTAGGAAAGAGGATTACAAGCCCTACATTAAGGTGAAATAATAATTTTCACAACACCTTGAAGCATCGTGTATGTAGGAGGTTTTTCTCAGAATGATGGAGTACCAAACAAAAATTCCTATTTTTCAGTGGATCAAATGGATGAATAAAGAAATCATAGCCCCCTATTGTATTCCAAAGGAAATTTTGAGTAAATATCATAAAACATTTCACCAATAAATTCCACCAAGAGCTCAAGTTATCATCATTCCAAGTTACCCTCTTAGAGACTGTTCGGGAGTTAATCAATTTTTGAGGATGACACATGTCAGCACTAAGAGCTCTGGTGGGATTTTATGTCACAAAATTCCCGAGATCAGGTAAACAAACCTTGGAAACATGTCCCCAGCCCCCATGTGACCTCTAGGACCCTCATGTGACCTTTAGACTCGGCAGTTCATCCCTCGTGTGTTTGGAGCTTCAATCCCCTACAATTGGATCAAGTGCCAAGTGTCGGCCGAGGCACATTCAGGCAAACCGATGTCCCTCGTGTCCCTTTGAGGTGAGGGACATAAAACCTTTAAAATGCACCTAGCCCCTATGGGAGACCCCCTGGTCACCCATATGACCAATTTATAGTCCCTGTGTGCTTATCAAGCCTTTTTAATCAAATCCCCTACCGTCGGATTAAGTGCCATGTGTCGTCACTGGCACACCATGAAAATTTATTTCCTTCACATCCCTTTGAGGTGAGGGACTTCATGAACATAAAAATTCACCCATCCCCTCCATTTTCATTTTTTGAAAATTTTAAATCCGGCACTTAGCCATTATTTCCCCCATTCCTTCTACACAGTTTCATACCTTGCCATGGTTATGTTCATGATTGTCCAGAAACCTATTCCACCATCATTGCTCCGAACCAAATCCGTCATGGCCACAAAAAACCATAAATTCCATGAAAACACACAGGTCTTAGGGAAATATTGATCGAAATTTTTGAAGAAATGAAGAACGAGGAGAAAACAAAGATTGTTTTGCAGAGATAACCATGAAGTCGCCCAATCGAAAAATCTTCATATCTTGCAAGATACAAGTTAGATTGAGGTTATATCTTTTCCAAACTTCCACATTTTCAAGATGATCAATATGAAATAAACAAGAGGTCAAATGGTTCCTAGAATCAATTGCTCTAACAAAATCCTTACTTCGTACACCGGCTCACATTCGTTGTATTTCCCATCACTCTAACAATGGAAATGAACTAAAACTTACACATATGCTCCAAATAAAAACCTATCACAATAGAGTTGTTTTCATCATAAACAAAGAAAAAACCAGACCTGTAAATTTCAAGCTCCATTAATGGCTGTCATGGTAGCTTTGTGCCCGAAGCCACTGCCAGGTCAAAATTTCAAAATTTATTTCCAATCATTCTAGTGGGAAAACTATGTGAAATTCATAGGGTGTGACCGTTACGACAAGACGAGTCCAAAAAAGTATGTTTCATCACAAATCGAGCACTGGAAACACACTTTCTAAAAATATTAATTTTTCCTATATAGACTTCCTATGTTTGGAAAGTCATCATCAACAGCAGCTAATACAAAGGCAACGGGCATTGAAGATCACAAGGAAGCTAGAATGAGTGTTCAGAGCATAAAATACTGAAAATGACCACTTAATAAAAATAGTAAGTCACCCCAAAGAAGTGGTTGAGGAAAGGGTAGTGTGTGAAGGATCTAATGAGGGATTTCATCACATCGCGATGGTCGAGAAGAGGCAAAATAACCTCTCACTAAAAAATAGTATATCATACGTAGGATGGGAGTTGCGGTCATCAACAGAATAGTTCACTCAACTTGGAAAGCTTCATGATCTGATTTTAGGGAGTTTCATAGTGTACAAGGAGTTTGAATATTCAGAGTTTCACTGCATATGGAGCTTTCCATCAACGAGGATCAACGGAATTCATCAAGAATGACATCTCCTCTTCTTCTTCTCTCTGTCTCTTTCTCTTTCCCCTTCCCCTAGATTTCTCTCACTTTCCAATATTCCAATTTCATTTTGGGTTTGCACCTTTTCATATGTTCTAATGTACCTAATGTAATAAGTCACCTTTATGTTATAAAAAGGGACTTAATATTCTCTTAGGAAGTCAAAAGTTTTAAGTTACACAAGGACATATGAAAATCCATTGGGGGTAGATGATAAGTCACCTCTCATTCTATAAATTTTAATGTCATTCCCATTTCAAATAGTTGGTGATTGATCTTGTAAACTCAAGAGTGCATTGTAGCTAGAGAAATCAAAGGATGTAACCATTTTTCCTCTACTTTCCTCCACTCTCAAATTTCTTCCGTTCTCACACTATGTACAACTTCTATTTAATCATCAATATAAGAAGAAGTAGTTTCCAGATTTATTTGACCAAGGTATTTCATGATACTTTGTGTTCATCAAATTCTATTTGGTCTTGTTGCCATTTGCAGGGTTGTTTCCTCTTAATTTAATGCATGTGGTGAAGTTTCTAACTAGTGTATGTGCAGGAATATGATTTTCTACCTACAACATTAGTTCTCCTACCTATTTTCTCTCTCTTTCCCACTTTCGAAAAATTCTTCCCTAGCAAGAGATTTCTAGATTTTCACTGAGTCAATGGAGTGCCCCTATTGGATCCCCGGTCAAAATGCCACCACAGAAATCCACATTTTCTCATGTATGTATATATGATAGTGGCACAGGTTAAGTAGAAGGACTTAGATTCCCAAAGCGTGGTGAAAACCCACAAATCTTTCCACCGATAAATTTCTCACCAAAACCTTTATAACAAATCCATGCAATTTATATCTCTTGAAACATCCACAGTCCAAACCACGACTACTTTCCTCTTCACTAAAACATGTTGCCAAGAAACTAATTTTGCAAACTCAAATAGTTTGCACCCTTGTTGTCACTTCCAAGACCTCCAAATTCATTCAATAGGAACAAATTTCATCCCTCTTCACTTTCCAAGTGATATAAATCATAAACTAATTCATCTCATGTTTCATCCAATGCATTTTTAGCTCGAGCAGATTCGGTCTTGAAAACCAAGAAACCTTCTTCTTCACAAATTGACTGGATGACCCATAAAATATCATCATCATGAGACAAAACTTATACCATTGGAAACATACATGAATCCCTTTCCAGTAACATATTGTAACTCCTTACAACTTCAAGTTTAATTAATACCTTCAACCAAACTCATTTCTAGAATCAATTCGGGAACTTTTGAGCAATTTCTTTTCTACCACTTTTGAGCTAGGGTTTCAAGCACACAAAAAGTTATTTACCTTCTTAACATTCATTCATAAAAATGTGACAATTAAATGACCTAATTATTTTTTAAAACCTTATAAACTCAATGTAGAAACATATCTTAAATCCACAAGGTCCCATGCAAATCACACAATTCAAGGTGAGCATTAGAAGGTGCAATTCGAGCTAGAAAACACCCTTTCTTGGACCATGTTTCACCAAAACTGATGTATCTTGCAAAATACTCTTTAGAATGACTCCAAATTTTTCTCACACCTCTAGTACACCTATTTTCATCATCTCTAATAATCATCATGTCTCAAATATTTCTCCACTTCTCATCCCATCTCATTTGCATGACTATCCCTTAGAGTTTTACATGGTTTAGGCTAGGGTCAACTAAAACAACATCATAACTCAGCATGAAACATCTCCAAAATGTCCTAACATACTTGGAATATATTTTATTACATCCCTACATGTACCCATGAGCTCACATATCTCTATATATCAACCTCATGCCTCCTAGCACCTATACCTAGTCTAGATGAACACCTTAAACTTGGTCTTCAACCTACATATGCACCTTGAAATTCATATGAGTGCCTAAGAAATCATCAAAAATTCTCTCCATGATGCTAACATTCTCCTAAAGCTACCAAGAAGCTCCAACCATCATGCACCATCACCTAGGGTAGCTATGTCACCTCACCGGCTTGCAGAAACCAAGTCAATCTCATTGAATCTCCTCAAGCCACCATGACCACAATTGAATCTCCATTTCATCACCATGCTGAAAATCCTATGACTCCACTTCATCATATTCCTTTTCATTAATGGGCTTTTACATCAATGACAACACCTAGAACACAACATGCCAATAATCTCCCCCTTTGTCATTAATGGAAAACCTCTTGAACTTCTCCCCTTTTTTACATTAATGACAAATAATAATTATACTTACATGTTCTTCACCTTTCTCAGATTCATAGGGTCATATTTGGTTGGAAACATCAAAAAAATATTCATTCTAGCTCACAAACTTGAAATTTCTCTCAAAAACTGATTTTTAGCCATTGTCTAAGCATTCTTGATTGTACTCCCCATGGGAAAAGCATATACAACACCTAACCATGACAAAAATGATGATATAGAACTAAAAAAATATTCCTTACCTCTTTCATAGGTGTTAGTGACACACAACCTCCTTTTTAGGCTCAATAACATGATTTTCATGACCTCATACCCTGTTTTGACCTCTTGCAACCTCTAAGAATACTTGTAGCAGACCTTGGAATAGATGCATACACCATATGATCATGCCAAAAATGATAAATAATATCAAATTACCACATTATTTTTATTTTCTTGACTTGACAAGACTCAAACTAGGCTTGTCCTTACCATTTTTGACCTCAAACCTTCTCTCAGACCGAGATCCATGTTCTATCTCTTTAGTGCATTTCAACCAACTTTAGCTTATCCTAGAACACCATAAAATACATGATAAAAATTCTCATTGACTCCCTAGGCTCATGTCATGTAATTCTAGTAGGAAAACACAAAATCAATCATGTTACCTTGTTTGCAAGTCATGAAAGCAACTCAAGCACTTAGACCCATTCCTAAACCTTTTTCTCATTGTTCTAGGTCCATTTTCATCTAATATTGCATACCATATGTCATATTAACTTCTTCATAACCCAATTCACTAGAAATTGGTCTTCATTAGCCTTACTAGGACCTAAAACTTCCTAGACACCATTCATACCATGTTTGTGAGTGAATAATAAATCCCCCGACTTGAAGACATTATCTCGACTGTAGTATACCAACTCCATGCATTCTCAACCCTACAACACCTTTTCAAGAAATCAACTATCACCTAATTAAGTAAAATATCCCTTACAATCTTATTAACTCTATCTTATCATCTTCCTTACCTTGTTTCACATGGTCTTGAGAACAATTTTTTTCTCACCCTACCTATGAGAAGCTTCTCAAGAATGTAGCATGTAACAGTAACCAAGACAACCCCTTGTCCTTTAAAGAAGAGTAAAGATTACTCCATTTATACACTTTCACAACTTGAAATACATTTGATTTGTTCTCAAATCTTTATCTTAGGTCATGGATCCTTGTAGCCATTTTTAACACTTAAGTCACTTAGACCATGTGTATTGTAGATTCCCCTATCTTGAGCAACATTTACAAACCTCGTAGGGTGCTATGTTGAACATCAATCAACACAGATGGCATCATGAGCTTACCTTCATCCTTCTTATCCATTTTCTAACTTCATTTGATCATCCTCGCACTCTATAGACTATCTAATATTCTCAATACCTCATAAAATAACTTGACAATAATTTCATACTGTAGAGACTCAAACTTTGCCTCTTGTACATTCTCTAAACCTATAACATGTTTTATTAACTCTCAAAGCAACAAGTAAACCACACAATTTTCTTCTTTCTTGCACATATTAATGCCTAAAACTCCTTCACACTTACATATACAAGCTCCTTGAATCTTAGACTCATCAAAATGATAGACACATATCCACATACCCGATGAAGCTAAAATTAGTTCCTTATGCATTGTTTAGCTTGTTTCTTCATACTTCTTCACTATGATTCAACATTTTGATGAGATGACACATGTAGTCACCCTTTATTAGGGTGTTATCTCAAATCTTGAGTATCCATGTTCAAGCACGAAGAAATTATAGATCCTATCAAATGGACAACCTAGATAGGTTTGTGGTGAGCCATTCATTCTCAAGAACACTATACATTGTTACCTCAAGAAATAAAACACCACACATCTTGATCTTTCTCTTATTCTTGGATTCATACAGAGATTTCATAACCTTATTCATGCATTGAAATGTTTTCTATAGCACCATGACATCTTCCAAACCATTTTTGCCTCTTCAAGATATACACAGTCTATCATCCCGAATGAGACGAAAACACTTCTATATTTTTATATAGACACCAAAACAGATGGAACTCCCTAATTTGAGCACCCATTTTCCCATATTATCACCTCCATGAACCCTGAAGCATGGCATCAAGAATATTTTCCTAGTTTACAATTCATTCTTTGCCAATTAGGTCTCCTTCATTCTTCATCTGTCAATTCTAAACTTTGTCACATATTCCATACAATTGAGATATTATTAGGTATAAAATTTCTTGAATCATCATTCATACTTATTCTAGATGCTTTGTTTCAAATCTTGTCTTTGGATTCCATCATTTACACCATCAAACTCAGCTTTTCCTTCATACCACTTGATATGAACTATTAGGACCCAGTTTTGGATAAAAACCACTCAAATTGCACAAACTTTGGATTCAAGGTCTCTAATTTTTCCATCACCACTGTATCAACATCTTATAGTTCCATGATAATATTTGAAATGATTAAGAGACATGAACATCACTTACTTGCTTGAATTTTCCCTGGTTTTCCCTCATCAATCTTCAAGAACTTTGCCAAAGATATCCTTAAGAAGATGGTCTGATCAAGTCATCATGTTTGATGACTCATTTCATCTTCAACTCTCCTTTGTGAATAATTATTAAACTTGGCACCGTGATGGGCATAACATAATGATGTATGACTCTGAAATATAGGACTTAAACAACCCTAGATGACCAAGACATACCAATTAATGATCATGTATGCTCAAAGAGACTTTTCACACTTTAACTTTCCTTTTTACCACCTTATAACATCACAAACTTGATACATAATTGACATGATTTGTGTATTCCATAAATCTTATGATAAAACTATTACACTCCAAATTTTGTCTTAGACCAAACAACATGAGGTGTCACAGACCTTTGAATCATTCATCAAATCTAGCCACTGACTCAAACCAAGAAAAGACCATTTACATTGATTCCATGACCTAACATACTTCCATTGAGACAAAAACATGACACTTACCCAAAACATGTCATTTATAAACCGACAACACACTTATGATAGAGAATACACAACCTTAATAACATAGATATACACTTCTAAGAGACAACAAAAAAATACCTTGTCATTCACAACTTTATCTCCTAGATAGAACCTAAAAAAACATTCTTAAAGACTTGAAATAACATACCTTGACACCTTGGAGGATACACTCATCAGCCTAGATAGCTCCCCCTCACTCCAATTCTTCATATGAGCTAATATACCTCTAAGAATCCTAGTAGAGGCATATGAAACCATGAAGAATCTAGAAGAAAGAATTGAATAGGTTCCAAGCCACCTTGGATGCTGGAAATCAACTCCTTTATTTTATTTTTGATTTGAGCTCTAACTCATTCCTTATCTTGTATCAACACTTGTTCTTGATGAGACACTTTTCCCTCCTACACTCTCAAATCCTTCCTTAACAATTATCACGCATTCTTGACATTTGAAATCTCCTTTCATGTACCTTGTGACCTTCAAACCTTTGATATTTCCTTAAGAAATAAAATAAAACTCTCTAGCAACATGACCAACCTCATTGTATCTAAATAGCACAACTGAACTCTTTCTTTTTAGCCCTTACCTTGACTAGGTGGATCATTTGAGCACAAGATAACAACATGACATCTCTCATTACAATTGTATCATACCACACTTCTATCATGCTCACTCATATTTTCCCTCCATAGATGATCATCTCTAAAATACATTTTAAACTCTTTTTCCCTATGACTAAATCCATTACAAGTAAAGAAATAACCATTGAAATATATTTCATACCTTGAGGCATTAGGCTGCCTAATTGAATTTGTCTTCACATTTTCTTTGATGAGTGTCTCCTTATTTTCTTCCTTGATGCTTGGTTCACCTACTTCCTTGCTTGAAACTAGGTCCTCTTGCTTCATTTCCTTTCCTTTGGAATCCTCTTTAAAACCCAAACCATCTTTATCACCTGTTGATCTCTATTTGCCAGAAGATCATTGGAACTTTTCTCAAACTTCTGAAAGGACATAGTTTTCTTACCAACCTCTAACAGCTATGCCCTTAGGAAATCTATATCTTCTTCAAATTTTGAGCACACACTTTCTTTATCCTGTAAAATTGAGACAAGATACTTTACCTTCTCTTCTAATAATTTGATTGACTCATTTTTCTTTCTTGATTCAGACTTATACTTTTCTTCTAGATTATGAATCTTATTTTCATACTCCTTGACCTGAAGACTCAACTTCTTGTTCTCCTCTTTTAGCATGATTTAACTCACTTTAGATGCTCTCAAGATCACCTTTGACATCCTCTTCATCCTCATCAGAGTAGTCATGAACAATACCTAATAAATAAGATCCATCACTAGAAGACCTCATTGCATCATTAGTCATGAAAAATACCTCATTTCCAACATCTTCATGATCATATTTAGACTCAAAACTGAAACACCACTACTAGCATCAGATAAGTCATCATCTCCTTTGAATAAAAGATTCTTTTTCCTTCTTCTTGTAGTCAAATCTCTTAAATTTATTACTTTTTTGAACTTATGATTCTTCTTATTATGATCATCCTCATGATTTTCATCTCCTTATTTTTCATGCCTATGAGGAAACTTAGCAGAAAAATGACCTACTTCACCATAATTAAAACACTTGAATGGAATTTTACCTTTGTACTTACCAGATCCAACATTCAATATTATAGCCACCATTGCAAATATTTATTCATCATCAATTTCAAGAGAAACATCATCATCTTTGGTCTTCTTACATTTGGTATTCATTTCAGACTTGAAATCAACCTCTCTCTTGGCTAGTTTGGAATCACCAATCCTCATTTCATATGCAGTCAAAGTCCCATGTAACTCATCCATTTTAAAGTAGTCAAATCATTTTCCTCTTCAATAGAAAATACTTTAGAATCAAACTTAGAAGTTAGGGATCTCAAAACCTTTTGAACAACTACTTATTCCTTCACATCTTCTCCTAAAATTTCATGTTGTTGACAATCTTGTCAACTCTAAGAAAATATGATGCAATAGATTCATGATCATTCATCTTAAGACTCTCAAATTGATTTCTAAAAGTTTGAATCTTAGCAATTATTACCTTGGAGTCACCTTCATATAGAACTTGAAGTTTCTCCCATGATTCTTTTGTTGACTTGTAGTGCATTACCTTTCCCATATCATATTCTCCTAGACCACACATGATAGCATTAAAATCCTTTGAATTGTCACTACATGCCTTCTTTTCTATAGCAGTAGTTGGTGTAGTGGCAGGAGTAATATATCCATTCTCCATAGCTTCCCAAATATCAAACCCTAGGGACATAATGTGAGTCTTCATCCTCAAAACTCCAAAAATCATAATTCACACCATCAAACAAATGTTCCTTGCTAGTAGAGAAACCACTGCCTATTCTCTTTTTTTGTGTTTTAAAGGATCTCCTTTCAAGTGATCAAACTTCTCCAAAAGGACTGCTATGATACCAATTGTTGGAAGCACAATGGATTGAGAGGAAGGGGTGAACCAGTCCTTATAATCTTAATTTAAATTTTAGATTACTCACTTAAACGATTAATCAATTAACCATCCATTAGAGTGTGTAAAACAACATACACCATACAACATACAATAAAATTTACCATGAAAAAGAGAAGAAACACCATAACACAAGATATAAGTGGGAAACCATAAAAGGGAAGAAAACCCACTAAAAATTATTATTATATTAGTCAAATCAAAAGTTTTTAATGAAGCACTAACCTCATAAGGAGCACCAACCCCTATTTTAGTAGAGAACCAACCCTATAAGGAGCACCAACCCCTAGTTTTTGAAGCACCAACTCCACAAGGAGGCTATAACCCCCTAAGATGATCAAACACCAACTCAGCCACCTTTTTAGGAATATGTCTAATGGATTTTTTCTGCCACAATTGATTGAGATCATTGATTGAGCTTGTTCTCCTTCAAACCCTAACTTCTCAAACTTGCTTTATCTTCCACTTTCTTCTTATTTCACTAAATTGGGACTTATTCCAATCCCAACAGCTAAAAAATATACTCAATATCAGAATCTGATATTGCTATTTTCAGATTCCTAAATGTCAAATATTGGAATTATCTGCACTCCAAAATCACACATATCAGATTCCAAAATCGCACATATCGGATCACATATATTAGAATCTAATATCATATATATTGGAATCTAAAATCACATATATTGGAATCCAAAATCACCTATATTGGAATTATATGTACTCCAAAGTCCCATATATTAGAATCTAGAAAATCAAATATTGGAATCCATTATACGGGCTAGCATCTGCTAGCCATTATTTATGATTTTTATGTACAGAACATGTTTATGTTTTATAAGTGCTAGTGGTCATTGGCCATTATTTATGTTATGTTATGTATAGAACATGTTTCTTTTTTATAAGGGTTAGTGGCCGCTAAGCATTATTTATGGTTTTTCTTAGTGAAGCTCCAAAAAATAAGTTCCCTCGAATTGGTTTTTGATCAAATATCATCCCGAACATCTTCTCTTGTCCTTCAATGGTTGCAACAAAGGCCACAATGTGGTGTTAAATTTGACGCCCGTTTAGATGTTTTTAATCATTTTTATCCGTAAAATAGTTGCAAATCTTTGAAATAACCATCACATATGACTTGCATATTTTAGATATGACCGCCAATTTTTATAGATTATTTATATATTAATTATATTAAAAAATATTTAAAAACAATCAAGTATATATAGTATAATTTAATATTTATTTTATGAACACATTGTAAAAAATACTATTTTACAAATTTTCAAGGGAAAGTTTTTCCGATAATTCACCACAAAAGAAGTTATTCAATCATACTATCATCTTATAATCAGTGAAAATATAAATCCTCCCAACTTATATTTGACAATCTCAACATTATAGAATAGAGTTACACAATACATTCATAATAACATATGAATGTATATATTATTTGCAATGTTAAGCATTACAATCATAACAACATTCTGAAAAGATAAATAGTTATTTAGCATTTTCTTGCTCCAAGTATTTGATGCCCTCTACCACATTCAATTCCGAGACACTATTTGTGATATTTTTTTGTACAAATCGGCCATCAACCATTTATCTTTTGTACAATCTTTGTGTCTACTTTTCATACCCACCATAAAATTTTTAGGAGGGTTTCCCTTTACACCTAATGTAATACACAAAGTATTTTTCAAACTGTATGAAAAATCATTTTTCTACTCCAAACCTTTTCTAGGTCTCTTATTGTTATTCCCTCGACTATATTGCAATGTTCCTTTCCCCAAGTGAGTCTTGGATTCAATACGGTGATATTTTTATTGAAGCCCATTGATATATTTTTAACATCAGCAGAAATGAGAGTGTTGGACCAAAATCCTAGTTCACAATATGGTGATAATAATTTTATAAATTTTGACAGGCCACCTCGCAGTTGACAACTTTCATACCAAACCGAATGACATCTTCCTATTGTATGTTTTGTTTATCCCATATAAAGGTCCTCCATATCCAAAATAAGTAAATAACTCTTATCGCTACCTACAGGGAAGTAAACAAATTTTATTTTCATCACCACATATCAATTACAACCAATTGAAATAAACAACATTTTAGCTTACAACTAATAGTTACCGATTGAGATTTGCGACTTGGATTACCCTTTTACATGTTGTTGGATCCGTTGATGCAAGAGCTATTTCAAATAAACAATCATCAATTCATAATCTATTTCTTCCTATTGAAAATGTGAGCATAATGTATTTGAAATAAACATTAATCAATTCATAATCGATTTCATGTTGTGGAAAACTTAACTGGATAAACATAGTGGTTTATGTGGTGATATGGTAAGTACAATATCAATTATTCTCTATCTTATAATTCAAATTTAGTGGTCGTTAAGCTACGCTTATATTCATGAAACACCCTTGATGGCGGAGAATAGTCCTCACTATTGTTGAGGATTTGTGACCACTAGGCTATGCCATCATTGGCCAAACTACACTTAGCTGGAAAACCTTTAATGAGGCTAGCCAAGTGTTGCTTTACATATGTATGAGTTGGATCAAGTTGTATGTAGTTCTTTTTATGATGATGTTGAAGCCAAAACAATGTTAATTCAATGTAAGTAGTCAGTATGTAGTAGTGAATCGGTGAAACATTGTAGATAGTATGCAGTTGTAAATCAATGAGATATTGATGAATGTAAGGTTTTTAGTCAAACCATTTTGTATTGAACGTGGATGCTTAGAGTCCGCTAAGCTCTATATAGTTCATTTTAAATTGTTATCGTAGCTTACAAATGGATTTCCTTAAACTTTTTCTTCAACCCTAAGCCAAGCATATAAACTAATGTCTGTTAGTTATCATTTCCTATAAATTTGTGGGCCTTATAAATAATTTTTTTGTAAAATACACATGGATATCATATCATTTCCTATAAATTTTGGGCCTTATTGATTTTTACATAATCATTTATTTTCTTATAAATTTGTGGGGCTTATTAGTGGTTTTGTTTGTAAATTCACATGATTAACATACCTAGATCTGATGGCATTTTCATGGCCGTTGTGCCCGCGTCCTCCACATCTATCATCTGAACTATAAAAAACATAACTTTGTTAAAATAATTGAAAACCATGGCAATTGAAGATAGAGCTCATTAAAAACTTATTTATAAAATGATTGAAAGTAAATCACCATGTTGAATTGGTTGTGTAGCATCATGGTGAAATGGTTGTACATCAAATTTTATAGCTTTGTGGTTTTCTGCATAAACAATAATTGTATAAGTAGCATATTTAGGTTAAAATCCATTAAACAAAATCACTTGTTGAATTTTTTTTCAGAGATGAACCTTTCTTCATATGAGAATAGTAATGTTTTAGAAACATCACTTGACTATGTGTCTCAACAATAAAAATGGTAGATAGTTTGGAATCCACCAATGCATGAGAAGACAACTGAAACTATCACCGTAAAGCACTAGTACTAGAGAATTTATGGAACAACATCGAGTGAACATCTCATCCCAGAACTCATATGATATTTCACAAAGAAAAGGATGGATGTTTCCTTGTAGGCCAATTTCACTTGTAATTACCAATTTTTGTGGTAGTTTCTCCATCCAATCCATAGTGACCTCTTCTCTATAATCATCATTATTTTGTGGTTGTGCACACAAGATATTGTGTACATAAGACACAAATTTTGAATATCCATTTTCTATCGTAGAGTCTGTAGCATCCATCCAGAATTGATACTCCAATGTCTTTAACCTTTTCCATGTATCTTTTGTATGGTGTCACTTAACATTTTGAATAACCAAGTTGGTATTAGAACAATAATAATACAATCCAACACACTAGTTTCGATAATTGTTAGAAGCTCCATTATGACATCGAAAGAAATATCACTGGCCAAATTACAAAAAAATCAAGTGATCACACATTCAACATTGAAAGGATTAGTGAAGGAATAGCTGATAAAGTTGATGGAAGATGGAATGGATATGCACATTTACAAGAAAAATTGTCTGAGACTTTCACCCTTGCTGGTATATTTCCTTCCAGTGACATCACATAGTTGTCTAATATTGTCTGAGCCACGATGGGAAGAACTTCTTCCACCTCATGATATTTTTTCCATTTTTCCATTTTTTTCCCCAATATGGGAATCAAATTTTCTTTTTCCATTGCTCTCTTCACCCAATAATATAGAAAACTAGTAGTAGTGTGATTCATGCAATTTAAATTTTTGATTACATTGGATTCACTACACTGTAGGATGTCAATACAATATTATCCGGATGCTTATTTCTCAAATAATGTAGAACTTTTTCTCTCATTTTGTTGTCTCCTTTTATTCTCTGGCAAAGTAAGAATCAAATGTCTCTGCTATTACACTAGCCTCAAAAGACCCAGTTGATTTAGTATTCCTTTTCAACCCATGTAATTTTGATTTAGATGGGTCTATCTCCAATTTAGTCAAATATATTTCACCTTAGCATAGTAAACAACTTGGCATGTTTTGGAGGTGAAAGAAAACCTTTTCTATGCAAGAAATGACAAACAAAAGATGTTTTCTCATTTCTATACAATTTTTTGAATATTGTAAATATACCATTTTGAATGTCTTCTGCATTTGAACATCCATTTTGTCATAATCTATTAGAATCCCCAAATTCCAACCATATTTTGAATAGGAATATGGTCCATTGTTTATGGAGGCATGCATTTCCCATTTCCTAAACAAAGAAACATCCAACTCCATATCCAGAATAAGACACTTATTGTTTTCAAAGTCAAAGCATTCCACCTGGACACGCAGTGTCCCCAAATCAATAACTTTGATGATAGAACAATACCAACTTCCTCGTGATTGTCATCTATAAAAAAAAAAACCATAGGTCGACATGGTAGTTTTTAGGTGAATTAAGTTCCACAAACCATTCCTCATCTCTTTTCTTCCAACAAATACCACTATGATGAATGGAATTTTTCTGAATGGAGCGTGAACAATGGAAGACATTTTACCTATATGTAGAGTAAAATACATCAATAATTAGGTCATTTGAACTTTAAAGTGTTTTTCTCACATTTTCTATTAAGGAATTTAAATAGTACCCTAGCAGACACCAACTTCTAGAGTTCTTTACTATCTATCATAACAAAGTAATTAACTTAATGGTTAATGACCGCTAGGATTCGATAGGACATCTTATGTATCATTCAATTGGTTATAATAATTCATATTTTGTGGATCAAATCAATAATAACAAAATTATTCTAAAATTATGAAATCTAATTATGATGCATTGAAAGATATGAAACCATTTGCACCTTTTGAAAGTATTACATATGAGCCAGACAAGCCATAACATTATATAGATGGCATGATAGGAACGTTAAAAAATACACACTTTAGTGGCAGATAGACTTCTAGTCAACATATAAAAGAACAACCTAAAACAATTTTAAATCCATTTACACCTTTTTAATGATAAACCGTAGAGGACATTAAGATGTAATATTTGGTATTTTGAAGAGAGGTTGTGTAGCTTGGGATTTTTTGTTTTACAAGACTATGTGATTTATGTGTATATCGGTCATACTGTAGTAGTGAGGATTAGATGCCTGTAACAAGACTAATGAGCATGTTTAAAGGATAGTGGTCGAAAGATCTAATGTTTGGTATTTTGAGGAGAGTATTTGAGCAACAAATCACATTAATGGAGTTAGTGATATCTCATCATTTTTGTTATATAAGACAATGTGAAATATATGTTTATCGGACATACTTTATTCATTATGTCTAAATGTCTATAACTACTCTAAGTATGATATTTTAAGTGTAGCACTTGGTGGGAAATTCCACAACAATCTATCAAAAAAAATGGGAAGGATTACACTTTTCCTAAATGTAAGTATGGCCCTCTTACATAGTAGTCATTTTCATGGAAACAATGCTCTCTATAAGGTCATGGTGGGTTAAACCTATTTGAGAAAAGATTTGATTATTAACAATGTTTTTTGAGTACCACTACAACAAGGGTCTATTCTCTCTTACTCTGACTATAAGTTAGATTTAAAATACTAATTGAAGAAATTTATTCCAAATTGTTCAAACTTATGTTAACTTATTTATAGTGCCAGTCTTCTTAGGCTACAAAAATTTATTATCTATACACTTTTGGCTCATATCCATGGTGGAAACAAGTGCTACACTATAAATCCTGAATAGGGATCAAGCCATATGTATTGTCCATAAAATATATTGTTTGTAACATATAATTCACAACCTTTTGTATCGGAAAAATTTTTTTACCTAATGCTTAGTTTCATTCATTATCAAAAGTAATGACACAATGGATGCTAGTTTCAATAGTTTCTTTTATTGGAAATTGTGGTAAAATAATAAATCATGACCTAGTTGAGTGACTACATGAGGCTCCTACCATTACGGTCATTGTAAACACTATATGTACAACTTTGAATCGCTAGTGTTTTTCATTGATTATAATTATATCATGTTGGTTGGAAGGTACTAGGGGAGACAATAGTTACACTGCATACCATATAGAGGGATCAAGCCTTATGTAGTTCCCATAAGGTATATTGTTTGAAACACATAATTCACATCGGATCTTATAGGAGAAAATGCTTAGTGAATGCTAAGCATTTTTTTCCTTATCGAAAGTAAGGGCATAGTGGATGCTAGGTTCAATAGTTTAATAATTTGAAAACAATGATAAAATAAAATATCATGCTCTAGTTTATTAGCTGTTAGGCTCCCACCATTACTACCTAGTCATTATAAATACCATACGTATATAGCTTTGGGTCACTACTATTTTTTCATCTATTTTTTATTAAATATTTAAATGATTTTTACAGGAGCTCAGAACTAGGGATTGGAGGGATCCCACCCAAGTACAACATAGACCATACCATAAACCATCCAACCCAAACCAAAATAAAAAAACACCTGCAAGCATGCAAGGAGACTAGAAGCCCAAACGCCACACCAGAGACCACTAGAAAAAAAAACCTAAGACCAAAACCAGACATAACATAGAAAAATTAAACCTAGAAGAAGTAGGTAGGAAAGGACCAACCACCTTCCTTCCTCCCAAAGTCCCCCTTCATGATCCATCCAAAGGAGGAAGTTGTAGGTAAAACTGAGCTTGTGACGATGAAGCCCCCATGATGCCCATAGACTCTGTGAAGACCGATGCTGAGAGACCTGGGAGATCCAATTTCTCAAGATGTTTCCCTTCAGAGAGCCCTTTCACACATAGAAGCATGCACCTCTTCAAGTGAATTTCATCAAGACCACAATCCTAGCCATGATAGCTCCACTATCACTTTCCATGCCTCCTCCAAAGCTTTTTCCATCCCAACCGAGTCAAGGAAAAGGCTGAGCTCTACCAAATTCCTCTAGCACTTCCACCAAGTTATCTCGTGCATGGGTTTGATGAAATGCATCACTATCACCCTAACCTCCTCAATATTATACCTCACTAACAATAACCATGACATGAACCAAGAAGCCACCTTAGAGTTAACATGAGAATGAGCTCGACTCCACTAGATATTCCCCCCAGAATGTGAGTAATGGCTTCCCTGATAGAATCAGACTAGGCCCAAAAATAATCCACAGGTGAGCCTAAAAACCTCCCCGTGAAAGGCCATCTCCCTCTTCTCTCCATCCAAGAACAATAGCAGAGCCTGAACTCCCATGGAAAACTGGAATGAAACCACCACCATCATGGGCCACCAAGTAGAGATGAGATGGAAACAACCCACACCACCTCAAATTAAAGAGCCTCGGGGCTCCCTTCCCGAGAAATAATTTCTTCCAAATCCTCCCATTCACACACATGCTAGAAATAAGAAACGAAACCCACTATAACCAAATTTGGTGTGCTCATTTTTATTCAATGAAAGACCCATAAATCCTTAAGCCATTTTCCCGATCAAACCTTAAAAAAAACAAATACCCAATACACTAAAACTCAATAAAACATACCCAAAACAAAATCACTTCATTCGATCAATCCTCTGGAATCTCCACCTCTCCTTCATCGATCTCTGATTGTAAATCCTTGGGATCCTTTTCCATCGATAGAGTGCACCCGACAAAAACATGCGTACCCAAAATCTCCTTCACAGTTCCCTGCAAGATGTTTTTCCATGGATCGGGGCTTCGTGACCTTCACAATTTCAATAACATCATCAGATGAGATGTTAGTATGTTTAATGTTTTTCATCTTTTTCCTATCATGTTCAGGTTCCTTCAGGCTTTAATCACCAAGGCAAGTTGCATTGGGAACAATTGTAACTTTGGCTTGATGATTTTTTGTATAACAGTGAGCTTCACGGTAACCCTCAAACCCTTCCAATCTCTTATAGTCTCCTTTGCAATGTCTTCTTCGATTTTTTTTTGGTGAAAGACCCAAAGGAAAATTTTAGGGGCCAATGAAGAGGCCACTCCAACTTCTCTCTCTGTCACATGGATGAACACCTCCACAACTTGAGATGGGTCCAACTTTGGTGGCATTTTTCCTCAACCCTTCGAACCATGCCTCTTCCACAAATCCTCTACAACTCCATGGCCTCTTACTAAAAGGGAAGACTAGGAAAAACCCTACGTCTCTCTATCTACTGTACTTGGACTTAGGGTTTTTCTTTTTTTTTCTTTTTTTAAGTAATATATGTTGTTATTTCTTAGAGTGATTAAGGTACAATATTAATGGTATGTAATGTTTTTTTCCTATTTTTTCCTATGTTGTTATCTCTTAGAGTGATTAAGGTACATGAGGGATCAAGCCTTATGTAGTTCCCATAAGGTATATTGTTTGAAACACATAATTCACATCGGATCTTATGGGAGAAAATGCTTAGTGAATGCTAAGCATTTTTTCCTTATCGAAAGTAAGGGCATAGTGGATGCTAGGTTCAATAGTTTAATAATTTGAAGACAATGATAAAATAAAAGATCATGCTCTAGTTTAGGTTGCTAGGCTCCCACCATTACTACTAGTCATTATAAATACCATACATATATAGCTTTGGGTCACTACTATGTTTTCATCTATTATGTAGTAATCACAAGACTTATTGTTTGTAACATATAATTCACATCTATTTTTATGAGAGAAAAATGCTTAGTGACCGCTAAGTTTTTTTATGTATTGAGTGGAATGCCATAACCTAATGAATTGATTGGTATAGCTTAGTGGTCGCTAGGCTCCTACCTTTACCTCTTATCAATATAAACACTATCTTTAAGGTATATTGTTAGAAACACATAATTCACATCGGATCTTGTGGGAGAAAATGCTTAGTGAATGCTAAGCATTTTTTCCTTATCGAAAGTAAGTGCATAGTGGACGTTAGGTTCAACAATTTAATAATTTGAAAAAATGATAAAATAAAAGATCATGCTCTAGTTTAGTGGTCACTAGGCTTCCACCATTACTACCAAGTCATTATAAATACCATACGTATATAGCTTTGGGTCACTATTGTGTTTTCATCTATTATGTAGTACTCACAAGACTTATTGTTTGTATCATATAATTCACATCTATTATTACCAGAGAAAATGCTTAGTGACCACTAAGATTTTGTATGTATTGAGTGGAATGCCATAACCTATTGAATTGAATGGTATAGCTTAGTGGTTGCTTTAGGCTCCTTACCTTTACCTCATATCAATATATACACTATCTTTATAGTTTTGGATCGCTAGCCTTAATATGTAGTTCCCATAAGATACATAGTTTTCAACTCATATTTTATCTCGTTTACAAAAAAAAAATGCTTAGCGACCGCTAAGATCCTTTACTTATTGATAAAATGACATATCAGACCCTAGGCTCAAAAGTTTCTTATTTTGAAAGTAGACATAAAATAATAAATCATAGTTTAGCTTTAGTAGCCGCTAGTCTCCTACCTTTACCTTTTCTCATTTTAAACACTATCTGTAAAGTTGTGCATCACTAGGCTTAGTATGTAGTTTCCATAAGATACATGGTTTTCAAGACATATTTCACATCATTTCTTAAAAAATAAAAATGCTTAGCACCCGCTATGCTCCTTTACTTATTGACAAAAATGACATATCAGACCCTAGGCTCATACATTTCTTATTTTGAAAATATATCCATACAATAACTCTAATAGCAGTCTTGGATCACTAGCCTTATTATGTATCCCTAATAGCTTGTTTGAACTTTCCATGTGGCACATTCTAATTGGATAATTAATTTATATTAGCTCCCACTATAGCTAACAATGTAGAAATCGATTTTGATAAAGAATGGAACGTAAATGTGTGTATATTATTCTAATAATCTTCAAAACTATGTTTAGGATTTATTTTTTTTTTTTTTATTATTTTATTTTTTTTTTTTTATGTTTGGTTTATTTATATGTTGTATAATATATTTTTTATTATGTTTATATTATTATAGGCTATAGACAATGAAAAATGTTTAGTTTTTAATTTTTAAACCATGGGAAAATAAAAATAGGGAAATATGAATTCCCCCGCATTTTCGGATATTTGAAATTTTAATAGCCCGCCCTTTTTGCTTTTAGAGGGGGAAAGTGAAAATTTCAAATTTTCATATCCCACTCTTTTTCTCTTTTTGAATTTTCTTTCGTGAAATGTGCTAAACAAATTATTAAATACCTCAGAGAAATATTGAGTAGGGTTTTGGATTTTTTTTGATCAATAGAAAAGCATGTCTTCAAAATAAAAAAAAAAATACACGCAGACCGTTGATTGGGGTTGAGTGTTTGAATCTAGTTTTTTTTGCATGTGATTATAATCTTGTTCATAGAGAAAGGCACACAAAAGAAGCACATAGAGAGGATGAACACAGAGGACACACATGAAGGAGGATAGAAAAGAGGTTGCGAAATGGATCATGATGATTGTTTGAATGAGATAGCAGATGGAGGTTTCACAGACAACATAAAGCATGAAATCATTCTAGATATTACTAAACCTAGGTATTTATAGTAAAGGTGTACCTTTTTTTTATTGTGGGATCTATTAGTTTCTTCTGTAGTCGATTGGTTCCTGTGTTTTGCATGACATTCCAATCATGATCCACACAAGCCCTGCTTTGTCCTACTGAATCATGCTCCACAATCAAGCCTTTTCTTGATCTCCATGCCAAATTACCTTGTTCTTCATGAAAACTCACTTTTTTTGTGTGTTAACGAAAAGCAATTTCAATCACTTTTTCTCTAGTATTTATCTATGTTTAAGCTTTCCCATTTCCGCCATTCTATGTCTCTCTTTGGCTATTTTTGTTTTGATTTTTTAGTTGTCATCCCTATGATTTTTTTAGGATAATGATAGCTTCTTGGCACAATAGTCACCTTATTTTTAATTTTATTTTGGTCGGGAGAACCAAAAATAGTTTAATGTTGTTCATCAAGATGATGCAAACAAACCTCGCTAATTAATGCATATTACATTTTTACATGGTTGCCGCTTAGATATTTTAGGAAAATATATGACGTTAAAAAATTAATTCAAAACTATAAAACTATATTAAGAATTCAATTGTATGATAATTATTTAAAACTATATACGTGTTTCCATGTAGAATTAACCAAATGTAATGTCTTCATCATTTTTATGGTATGTACATTGGAAGTTAAACACATTATATATGCAATAATATTATTAAATCTAATTTTAATCAATATGCATTTTATAATTAATATATTCTTCCTTTTGAGCCCGCTAATCTATGCCAAAAATTAACATAGCTTTGAGGCTACCATGATATAATTGGTTGTTTCAACAACATATTGACAAAACCCCAATTCTATTTCAAATTACATATAAGATTTTACACGTATATTTATATATCCATTATATAAATTCTGGATTTATTTGTTATCATTTGTATCTTTTCAATATGATTTATTTTCTATGAATAAACTCTACCATAGGAAAAATTTGTCTACCCTAGCATCCGCTAGGATATAATTCTAATTTGGAAAAAGCATTCATTTTCCTTGGCACCTCATGGATCGTTTTGTTTTATATAGCAACACAACATTTTTTGGTCCTAGTGATCACTTTTGTTCTTTTTCAGTTGTTATATTTGCAGAGATTAACAATTTAGATTTATAAAACAACTTCATTTTGAACATGATATATTTACCTTTAGGAATAGCTTAGTGGTTGCTAGGGTGCAATGAGTAGATCACGTTGTATTTAAAAACTTGTAGTATAACTTCTAGGTCGCTAGTCCAGATTTCTTTTCTTGTCCTAAATGTAAAAATATTCTACCAAAATATTATAGGAAATATAAAACTCTAGATGTATAGTTGTGTAAGTCATGGAAAAACATGATTCTAAATGTACACAACTTGATTATGAACATGATATATTTACCTTTAAGTATAGCTTAGCAGCTTAGGGCACAACGAGTCCAAGTCTATATACGTATACTATTATATAAATTCCTATATTTATATGTTACCATTTATATAAACTACATTTTGAATATGATCTAAATGAAAAATGTTGGCTACTCTAGTGACCACTAGGCTATAATTCTTATTTGGATGAAGTCTTCATTTACCTTTGTGGACTCAAGGATAGGTGGATTTTGATATAGGAAACACACTTTTTTGGGTCAAGCGATCACTTTTTTTTTTCTCTCTTGTTAAATACGCTTGGTTATTTTTAGCAAAAGATTTTTTTTTGGGTCAAGCGATCACTTTGTTTATGACTAAGAATAGCTTAGTGGCCACTAAGATTCATCGAGGATATCACGTTGTATAACATTAAGACCTTATGGTTGTGTTGGATTAAACAAATTAAATTAAAATATTTTGAGATAAGGCGCTAGGTACTTCCACACTATAATATTTGAGCTTAGTGGGCATTATAATCTATCCAGTTACCCAATTATATTTTGAGCTTAGTGGGAATTATAATCTATCTAGTTACCCAATTATATTTTGAGCTTTGTCATCGCTAGCTTATGACACAACATAATATTTGGATCTTAGAAATCTCTAGGTTTCAGTAAAAGAAAGTAAGATATTATAAGCATAGTGGTGGGTAGGTTATGCCAAAACATAATAATATGATCTTAGTGAATATTGGTATTAAGAGCTTAGCTTAGTGACTTACTAGGTTATGCCACAACATATTATTTAGGTATTCAATTCACTAGGTTATGTATCACAAACATGATATGTTATTTTAAATTAAGATATTTGAGCTTAGCGCCCACTAGATTATGCTACCACATAATCATTGGAACCTAGCAGTAGTTATGATTTAGAAACTAAATTGAGGTATTAAGAGCTTAGTGGCTACTAGGTTATGCACACAATATAGTATTTGGGTATTCAATTTCACATAGCATATGTATCACAAACATTATATGTATCAAAATAAGATATATATAAATTAGTTGAATTCATTCTATGATTTTAAGATATTAAACTAGGATATTTTGATGATAAGTCTTCAAAAAAAGTACATGAGGAACCAGTCCATGATAAGTGTTCTTCCAATAAGTGGACTCCCATGATGATTACAAGAAACTTATCTTACTAAATATATGCCAAAATATGGGGAAGAGTTGTAATCAACTTAACTTCACCAAATACTTCATATATCGATAAAATTTTGCTATACATACAACCATTCGGCCCTTAATAAAAAACCAAAGACAAATGCTTCTAGGAATGATTAGGTCATTTGGCCTCGGCTCCACCTCATCGATGATCTCAACATCCACATCCCCTTTACTTTGATCAGAGGAGGAGGATGAATCGACACAACATTTCGACATTTTCACTTTCACAAAAGAAGGGAGTTCTATACCCTAATTTTCCACAACTACCTCTAGACCATGTAATCACCTGCATCCCCCATGTCAAGGCATGGACATGATACTGAAGGCTAACTAGATGCTCTTCCAACTTCTCATTCTCTTTATGCAAGATAAACTGGCCCAAAGAGTTGGACAATATGTTTTTCGTGCTCAACCCTGTGCCATGTCAAAAAATTCCTCCGCCCCTTGGACTAGTTTAGATCAAGCATTAGCTTTGCATGCTCTCACAAATATCACCATCATCTTCTTCTTCAAATCACTATGACCGACCAAACCTTCTCGAGCCAATTCCACATAGTTGTGTTCAAATTTTCCCATCCATCCAAGAAGTAAATGATTCCCCGATGTCCTTTCCTATCATATCTCTCTGCCTCTTCCTATTAGGACCACACTCCATGTTACCCAAGAAACCACCAACACCCCTATCACCATCACAGAGAGATAGGAAGCACAATGACCAAAGACAAAAAGAGGAAAGGGGTAGTGAAATGTCCATCCAAATCCCAGAGATATAAAGCCACCAACGCACAACACACGAAAGGGGGTAAGTGTGGCATGACAGTACCAAAGATCATCGATTAGATATCCTTATCATAAATATCATGCTTCCCATTAAAAATCTTAAATTCCCAATGCCATCTTACATGTGTGTGCTTATAACCCTTAATCGATGTCATAAATGACCATTAATGCCACAGATTCCATATCCTCTTGTCACCACCAAAAAAGGTTACCCCTCATAATAATCTAACCATTTTTATTAAAATCTTATAAGTCACTACATGTTTTGACAAATTAAAGTAGGTTGTTTTGAGCTTATCGACCTCTAAGTTAATCAACCATGTTAACTTTGGAGAAATGTATAACAATCAAGATCTATATAAATTAGTTGACTTTATTGTATGATTTTAAGATTTCAAATTAAGATATTTCGAGCATAGCACCCACTAGTTTATGCCACCACACAATCTTTCATAGCCTATCGGTGGTTAGGATTTGATAAATTAAATTAAGATATTAGCGGTCTCTAGGTTTCAACAAAAGAAAGTAAGAACTTAAGAATATAAATATTTTGAGCTAAAAAAACAATAGTATTTAACAAACAAAAGAAAGACAATGACTTTGGAGATCTTTATAGAAATCAAGATGAGTATAAATTAGTTTAATTTTTTGTATGCATTTAAGATTTGGAATTAAGATATTTTGAGCTTAGCATCCCACTAGGTTATGCTACCACATAATAATTGGATACTACCGGTGGTTTCAGATACTTTGAGCTTAGCAATCGGTAGCCTTTTCCACAACATATTATTTGGAGATTGAACTCGCTAGGGTTCAATAATTCATAGTTATGATATTTTTTACAATAGTTAAAAATTACAAGAAGATATTTATAACTTAGTTGATGCTAGTTTACACAATGACATAATATATGGAGGTTATGGTCGATAGGATTAAACAAATTAAATTAACATATTTTGAACTAAGTGGAGACTAGGTACTTCCACAATATATTATTTGAGCATAGTGGTTGCTATCATTTAACATGTTATTGAATGATATTTTGAGCTTAGCATCCGCTAGATTATGACACAACATAATATTTGGTGCTTAGTGCTCACTAGGTTTAAAAAAAAGAAATAAGATATTATTAGCTTGGTTTCGGTGGGTTATGCCAAAACATAATATTTGGATCTTAATGGTGACTAGGATTTAGCAAATTTGAATCAACATAGTTTGAGCTTAGTGTTAGCTACTTAAACAATATATTATTTTGATCTTCGTGGCCGCTAGGTTTTTCCACAACATGTTATTTGGTGATTTCATCACTAGGGTTTAATAATTCATAATTAAGATATTTTACAACATCTAGCAAATTAGAGGCAAATATTAATAACTTTTTTGGTGCTAAACCCACAATATAATATTGAGTTTAGTTTTCACTACCACCTAACTAGTAAGAAAATTATATTTTGATATTAGACAATGGTATGTTATGCCACACCATAAATTTTGGAGCTTAGTGGTCACTAGGTTTTATCAAAATAAAGTAGGATACTCTCATTTGAGAAGCCACTAGGTTATACCAAGACATAAAATTTGGAGCATAGCGATCTTAAGGATGTAAGAAAACTCATTAACATATTAGGAGCTTAGCCATGACTATGATATGCCAAAACATAAAACTATTTGGAATTAGAGTAAAAGGGGGTTTTCCCAAATGACCGCATACTTGCACAAAAAATTCCTCATGGCTAGGTATTACAAGTGAAACAAGAAGAGAAAAATCCGTAACAAAAAAAAAAAAAAAACCAAAAAGTCCCAAACTGGACAAAGCCAAATTACATTTTATGGATATTCATGAGAGTAGTTGCTACATCCTTAGCATCGGCAGTAGGCCTTCCTTGAACCAAACATGTCCACTAACTTAATGTGTTCTAGGAAGTCTTCATTGATTTTCATCTAGGTCATGACCATGTGACATTTTCCATTCCTTGATAGTAGATACTGAGTGAAACATAATCTTGATGGCCTGTGTGGATCAGGAGAGATCTTCTCTAAATGCTCCTTGTGTTCCAAAGCTGCAATGGGGGAGCCCATTTTCTATGACAGAGGAGAATCATGGTAAACCGAGGAGAGATCCCACAACACATCTAGAATTTTTGAGTCCATGCTAACTTCCATGCAAAAAAAGGAGGGAGGGAAGTCACACATGCTTCCATGATCAGGTGAGTTGAGATGGTTGTAGCCATTACAATGTCAAGTGAGATGATGAGAGGAGAAGCTAGAGAAGCATCGAAAAGAGGTGGAGAGGAAGTAGATGTTGGGTCAAAAGTGGTTTAGAGACCTTAGGAGAGTGCTCGAGGTGTCAGAGGGTTATGAGCCACAGAGAAGATGAGGGAGACCTAAGAGTGAAAGAATGGGGGATAATGATCATGATGTCTGAATCAGAGTCAGAAAGGGAGACCAAGGGTGGTGATGGCGATGATGGATATAGGGATAGTTATGGAAGAGGGGGGGACATGATGTTTCTTCCTGGCTTAGAGGGGAAGCACAAGATTTATTTTTGGGAAGCTTCCATTTTAAAGAGAAAATACAAAAGGCCTTGGTGTAGGAAAGGACCATCATCTTCTATAGCCATTTTAAGGGACCTCTCAAGCATTTGAAATAAAAAATCCACAAATTTTACCTTCCGATCATGTCAAAGATGTGCAAGAAGAAAAATATGAGGTCCATAGATCACTTTGTAGCATCGTTGAAGCATGAAGTACCTCCTCAATTTCTCAACAACCCTATCCCAAGGTGGAAGTGAGTCTCATTCATAGCCTGAGTGATACATTGTCATCGGATTTTCACCAGATATAGGAAATCATCCATCTCCTCCTAAAGTGAGCATTGAAAATAAATGTCTCCTCCATGGGAGCCCCATCGCAGCTAATGGAATCTTTCAAAATAATAAATTTAGTCTTTCCCACTTTGACTCTTCCTTTCTTCCAAGTTTCCAACACACTACACGTTACTTAGACAGAGTGACCAGATAATCTTTCCATAAATGATGTAACACCACCATCATGCAAAATATTCCATACTATTGGGTGGCCTTGACCTCTTCATAGGAAGAAGGCTCAATGCATTTTTTGGTGCTACCCATAGTGAACATGGATTTTTGAAAGTGATTTCAAAGGCCCGATATAGATGATGCTTAAATAGAGATGTCGAGCACCTTCATTCCAATCTTCAACTGTGTCTCCAAGATTTCTAATTGAATTCTTTCCTAATTAGTAATATTCATTAATTGATCCCATCCATCACATGAACAATCTATGAATGTCATAAATTCCCAAAAAATCCACAAATGCCTTATCCTCTTGCCACCACCAAAAGAGATATTGCCTCAACATAACCTAACAAATTTTAATCTTAGTTAATGTTCAACCAACCCCAAAATTAATTAGTTAATGTTCTTGCAATTACTGCATTTAGTGGAGGTTAAAGGTTTGAATGTTAGCAATATTAGATGTATTTAGTTAATATATATTATAAAGGAAGAATCTACAAACAAAATGAAGCAAGGTGAAATAACTAACATTGCTAGACATGATTTCATATATTGTATAGATTATCGAAACAAATCATAAAGCAATATCTTATTAGAATTTCTTTATTGACACTTCTATTTGTTACATTTAGGTTCTCCAAGGTTGTTCATTCTACACATGGAAATGAAATGGGTAAGAAAAGAAAGATTTAGGAGCACAAACAACACTTGTGATGGGAATTTTTTGTGAGATTTGGTAAGGTGATTTCACAAAACACTTTTTGACTGGAATAAGATGGGGATGGTGTTTGCTGGAAAAAAATGCATCCCCACGAGTCCTCTCCATCCCGGGGTCTGATTTTTTCAATGGAGAAATGTGTTTAGTTTAGACCAAGATAAAATTAAATGTAGATACAATTACATGTACATGTGGAAAGAATAATATCCTTATTGGGTTTGTGTTCTCTTATAGGTACAATTGCATTCACAATTACATGTATAATTATAGGTACATGACAAGAATAATATACTTTTTCATCTTTTAACTAGCCTCGTGGATGTTAAAATTTCTTCTTATATTGAACCCTTACGTGACTTCAGACTGGTGTGGGTATATATATTAACTTGAATCAATATTATTTTTTTAGTAGTACAATCGGTAGTTGGTTGTTTATATTACTTCAAGTGTAGTGGTCACTTTCATTTAACAAGTTACTGAATGATATTTTGAACTTAGCATCCACTAGCTTATGACACAACATAATATTTGGATCTTTGTGCTCTCATGGTTTGACAAAATAAAGTGAGATATTATTATGATTTTAGTGGTCACTAGGATTTAACAAATTAAATCAACCTAGTTTGAGCTTAGCGGTGAATGTATTTGAAGAATATAATATTTTGAGCTAAAGAGTCACTACCATTTAACAAGCTAAAGAAAGACATATTGAGTTTAGTTTCCACTAGTATCTCTAGTGTTAATCTCATAATGAACTTCCTCCTGGTTGGAGTATTGAATTGATATAAAAAAAAAGGTATAGTAGTTTGGGATTGAAGTGAAATTTGTAACCTATTTTTAAATTTGTTACTACTCAAACAGAAGTGTGACTAATGTCATGGATGTTAGAAGTTCTTATTATTGAAAGGATTGAAAGATTTTTTAATTACTACAAAATTCCTTTTATGTTGTACTTATAATATGTTGTTTTGAATGAAAAAATATTGAACATGTTTCTAAAATAGTCTGGTGTGTTTTAAACATCCTAGATCAATTGCTTTCACAAAAACACTTTTCTTACATGCATTGATGGAGATCAATGACTACAATGCTTAAGTATAACATGTGACATATTAGTTATTGGACCAAACATATTCATTGTCAAAACATATGTTGTCTTGCAAAGGATTTCTGGAGGAAAAATTGGACTAAGGATTTACTCCCAAGGTCAACAACATGAAGACTACCTGCCTTAACTGGAATTGAATTGTAAAGATTGGAGGAAAAAAATTGTATTTATTTGAAATATTTGTTACTTACTACAAAATACCTTTTATGTTGTACTTATAATATGTTGTTGTTTGAATGAAAAATATTGAACGTGTTTCTAAAATAATTTGATGTCTTTTAAACGTCCTAGATCAATTGTTTTCACATAAATGCTTTTCCTACATACGTTTATGGAGATCAATGACTATAATGCTTAAGTATAACACCTAAACATATACGTTCTTGGACCAACCATATTCATTTTCCAAACATATGTTGTCTTGCAAAGGATTTGTAGAGGAAAATTTTGATTAAGGATTTACTCACCAATGTCAACATGTTTTTTTGGTTAGTCTATTCAAAACAAGATTTTAACACTAGACAATGTGAGAAAGGATACAATTAATAATTGGACCATAAGAAATATCCTTAAAGATACTAAAGAAAATTTTTTGAAAGATTTTGATAAATGTAATTAATTATTCACACCCCGAGAAAGGGTAATAAATGTGTGGATTATCTTTCCAAATTGGGGGCTAAAGGTAGTAATTTTAAAGTGTGTGAGAGGGGAGATGATATCACCAATGTTATTAATCTCATTAAGAACATTAAGTACTGATGTGCCGATGGTTGTTTTCCCTCATTGGGATGTCATCCTTGTACTTATGGTTAACATGACCCTTCCCATGTGTAGGATATATGGTGGGATTTGTATTAATTTTTCTCTTACAATTCATTTTGGCCATTGTTTCATCCATTTTCAATCTCGATCGACTAAAACCATGGGAGGTGGTCATTTGAGAACCGATCCCATGAGCTATGGTTGCCCTGAAGGAAAACCCCTCCTTGTGGTGCATTTTAAAATTGGGGGTTTAGGAATTTCATCTCAAAAATCATGGGGTTTGATCCTTATCTTGCGTTGGAGTTTGGTCGGGCATGGAACAATGGCAACATGGTGATTCGTGACATGGAAATTTAGGTTTCAGAGGATTCGATAGTGCAGTGACTGGAATGGAGATGGAGGGCTTAAAGATATTCAAAAAGACCACACACAGAGATGCATAAACACAAAATTGAGACTTTCTTCCACATGGTAAAGAAATGGTTTTTACCTCTTTGGTAGATAGTATATAGCTAGATTTGCATCCCGATATTTGGAATATGGTCTGCCTCCACCTTATGAGGTACATTACTCTTGAGGTGAATTATAGAAATATATTTACTCACCATCTTACTATGCTTAATATGTTTAGGCATAAGATTCTATGAGCCTTCCCTTTTTCTTGTTTATGTCTCTCTGCGCGTTCGGTGCATGATTTTCAACAAGGAAAGATTGATTCCCCGATACACCATGGACTAATTATTTTTATTTTTAAGAATGGTAAACCGGTGGTGGAAAAGGAATTAGAGCCCGAATCTGGGATTAGATGAAAATTGTACTCTTGTGGACCATATGAACAAACTGAGGAGAAAGAATAGAAAGGCACCTCAGGGGAATGAAAATCTTGGTACTGGGGTTGTAGGTTCTCTGATTGATATGAAAGGGGAGTCATCTAAAGGGAAAGAGAGAGAGAGGAGCTTGGTTGGAATGTGGATTTTGATAAAATTTTCTCTTAGGGTGAGTAGGTGGAAATGGATATGGAGGCCTTAGGTGAAGTTGGAATGGATATGGGAAATAGTGTCATGCATTACATCGATGCCTCTAAGAAAATTTGCATCACCCAAAACTCTATCAGGGCCGATATGGTAGAGATCAAAAGTTTGGTTTTGGAGTTACAGGGTGTGTGGTCAAGCTGGAGTAGGGACACAAAATTTCACAGGTATAAATTCACCTCAAGTAGTTTGATGAGGAAGAGCAGGTTGAAGATGACATCCCTATCATGAGTGAGCAGATGATGATAATATGAAACATTTGAAGACTAACTAGTATGTTGGTTCTTGGAGATTTTGTTTGACTATTTGTGGACTGTATCATTTGGGATGTTTTCCCCTCCATGTTTTGTGATTTATCCTTGTATTGATTTGTTGGACTGTAGTTTGGGATAAGTTGTTTTAGCCCTTTTTGTCTTGTTTCTTTTTTGTTCACTCTTGGTGATGCTCACGATGCATTCTATTGTAAGGTTTTTGGGTGCCTTAATCCTGTATAAAGTAGCCAATCATTATGTTCACGTATATTTAATAAACCTTGTTAATAGTAATTTTTTTAATGACATTTTAAATTAAACAAGACAAGAAAGAAGCAAGTTCATGCCTCATGGATGGGAGATGTGCTAGTTGTGTGATTGTTTTCATAGAATTATGATTTTTATTAAATAGAATAAATCAATGTTGCAACAAGGCCTCATATTTTTCAAATCAATACTAACTAGAAAATAAAGAAAAATATAAATAAGTTTCATAGTTTAAAAATTTATTTAAATAAATTACAAACATTAGAAAGTTGAAAAGTTATAGAATTTTTTTACTTTGATTGGTGGATTGAGGAGAAATTTTAAGTAAGATGTTTTGAGCTTAGCACCCGCTAAGGTAACCTAATACTTCCACAATATAAAATTTTGAGCTTATGGATCGCTAGCATTTAACAAGTCAAAGAATATTATTTTTAGCTTAGTGTCCACTAGCTTATGCGACACCATAGTAATTGGATATTATCGATCGAAAGGAATTAACAAAATAAAGTAAGATATTGTCATCATAGAGTCTGCTACATTATGCCACAACAACATATTTTGATGTACAAAAACTATGTCCATTTTTTTGTATAAGAGTTAATATGGGGGTTTTGAAAGTACCCGCATCCTTTTACAAAAAGGTCCTTAAGGAAAATATGACATTGAAGCATAGAAGAGAGAAATCTCGTAGGCAACAAAAGACAAAAATCCACATAGCCACACGACAAAACAGAGAAAATTTACATTTTGTGAAATTTTTTGAGGATATTTTGTTTCTTACATAGTAGCAACATCTTAGAGTTTCCTTGTTCCTGAATTCTCCTTTCACAAATCTGTATTCGTTCTTTTGTTCTCCAAAATCTGTTTGGTTCTCCCACTCTTGCATTACCATATTTTTTTCACAAATAGGTCATTATAATCCATCACCAACACATTCAATGGAAACTCATTCTTAACATGAATATCTTCTAAAATATTGTCATTGACAATGTCAATGATGTCGTAGCCATTGAATTTTGTTGAGTATGTGCAATGGAGGACTATTTGTGGACAACAATAAGGCCAACAAAATAATATCAATTTTATAAAAAAATTTCTTTTCTTCTATTCTACACACCACCATGTCCATAAATTGATTCCGATATTCACTTTTTTATTGTGAAAATTGAGCCACCATCCATACCACCTAGGCTTTTTTTCAAGACTCAACAAAACAAGTTCTTGACAGGTGTTTTGGGTTTTTTAAAATTCTGCAAATCTTCCTCTCATGTTATTACGTATTAAAGTGTTGTCATTTCACTATCAAGATGTGCTCCATTCCATCCTCTTTCACTTCTCTAACAAATGTTTAATATATTATGAAATTATTTATTTGATAAACAAAACTACCTTCTACAAAATATTGAATAACAAACTTGCTTCCATTTAATTATCTACAAAATCCCTACATGGATATAAGCCCTAATCAGCTATGGAAAATTTTACATGGATATAAGCCCTAATCAGCTATGGAAAATTTTACATTAACATAATTTTGTAATTTTGGAGGGACTGAAGGTGAGAATGCATACCAATTTTTGGCATGGAGAGGAAATCAAAATGTTTCCAAAACTCGAGCACAAAATTTTTGATGCTTACACTGGTGAGATTTTTCTATTGATGAATAAGCTTACACATTGACGAAGAGAATAGAAAGGAAAATGTTAAAAATATAAACTCAAAAATTGTCTACTTATAGTGATATGTAAACAAATCCAACCACCAATTTTGTTGGCATGAATTTAAGAGGGCACACATATGATTTTACATTGCTTTTCATTAAATGGTTGATTAATGGATGACAACAATTACATGCTCCAAAAGGCACACATATTTCAAATGGCACATGTACTTTTAAATGGAAAATTTTACATAGCTCGAATTAATGGCTAATTAATGTTGAGGCAAATGCAACATTAATTAGCATTTTTCCTTACAAAATGGTTATCATTAATACTGCAAATACTTGTAAATATTTGTAATAAAATACTTGTAAATATTTGTAATAAATGTCACACGTGAATTGCATATTTAATATTTAACCATCTATTATTAATATAGATTTATATATAAATTATAAAAATTTCTATCAATATATATTAAAAATAATGAAATTTATACAGAATAATTGGTATAAATAAACATTATTTTGTATTTTTAAAGGACAGTTGAAAAATTACCAGTTACCCAAATATTGTTTGATAGGTGAGTTATCACACTTAGCTTGCATGTGAATCAAGACTCACACTTAGTGGTGTGAATCAAGACTCACACCTAGAAGTGTGATTCGAGACCGACACTTAGAAGTGTGAGTCGAGACTGACACTTAGAAGTGTGAGTCGAGTTAGAAGTTAGAGTGACACTTAGAAAGTGATGCACTTGGATACTGTACTTAGTAGTGTTAGTCGATACTCACACTTAAAGTGTGAGTCGAGAGATGTGTGACTCGAGTCTCACACTTAGACGTGTGACCAATCACACTTGTAAGTGTGATCACTCGCACTTATACACTACTTACCAAATTTATAAATGACAATTCTAGATTTTTTAACTATGCTTAATATATACAAATAAATTATTTATATAAATGTATATAAATATTGATGGTCACCTTTTAAACATGTGAGTCACACGTGTGAGTTCTATAAAATATTTGAAAGTATGTTACGTCTAAAATCATGAAAAATGTCTAAACAACTCATCAAATTTAACACCATTCAAGGAAGTGCAGGAAGGGATTTTCAACATCAATGTTTATTGATTTGAATAAGGTATGCATGAATAGTTGTATATGTATGATGGTATTAAGATTGATATGTGGCATAAATGACAACAATCACTTACACACTATCTTGAAGTTAGTGGCCGCTTGGCTTATATAAGTTAGTGGTCACTTGGCTTATGTAAGTTAGCGGATGCTTGGCTTATGTAAGTGGGTGGCCATCTGGTTTATGTGGTGAAAGTGGAATCCAATAATAGCATTATTGGAATCCATAAATAGTGAAATTGGAGTCCGATAATAGGGAAATTGGAATCCAATAATAGCGAAATTGGAATCCAATAATAGAGAAAATGGAACTCAAATAAGTCCAATATTGACAATATTGGAATCCAATATTGCTATTAATGGAATCTGATATTGCTACTAATGGAATCCAAGTATAGCCAAAAATGGAATCCAATATACGCAAAAAATGGAGATGGATTTCTTCCAATATTTGAAATATTGGAGTCTCAATTTACATATCTCGAGTTTTTAGATTCTTGATCATGACAAAAACACCCCCTATTTCAATATTTTAAACAACTTCAAGGTTTATAAGGCTTAAAAGCATTCATTAATACTTAATTGTACTTTTTTAACACTTAATACAATGGTGTTATTCAAATAAAATCCAAAATTCACTCATCATTCACAGTTTATCATGCTCTGTGGAAGTCATGCATAGAATCTCGGGTTTTGTATCTTTTCCACCTTTCACAAGAACCTTCACCAAAGCAATACCCTAATAACTATTCGCATTGACTCTTTTTTAACCTTTGATCATACATTTACATATAATTCATTCATTCATTAATGTTATTTGTATGGTCATACCTTAGTATAGACCTCTCACTATTCAATCTCGTTTACTAATCTAATATTACAAGGATTTCAACTTATCTTCCCTGAGCCTGCATATGATAATACATTTGTATCATCCTTCAAAATCAATACACTCATAAATTTTCATGATGTACACATTAAATGTTCAAACATATATTACGAAGACATGCAAACATTTTTCTAGTTTAACAAAAAGCTTCATTTCAAGACCGCATCACACTTCATATGGGGGATTTTATTCTATTCCATGCACACATTCTACTACATTTTATACATTTATCTATTGCTCACTATTTCACAAAGTGTGACTGACACAAGAGAAACTAGGGCACGACATACACACACATACCAGAACTACATCCAAGTCTGAAATGTAGTGCAACACTCATTTAGTTAGCCCATTGTTGTGGCATTTGAGACCAGCCTAACCCATTCATTTTGCATATTTTTTTATGGTTTTGATACTTCCTCTTGGAATATTTGGAACATTCGTTATAGTATGTTAAAATTGACGCGATAGGTAGCGAATATTCCAGATCACCTTCCGATCCTATGAGTACTAGTTACAAATATTTTTACACATACTAGGGCACCCATATTACAGACTAGGGTGCTCACAGGTGCCATAGACCTCCTCTAGGTGCTCAAGTCTAGCCACATCATCTAGATCTATCCTCTGTGGGACTCGACATAGTAGCTCTTTCTTTCTAATTTTCTATGCATCAACTGCGACATAGTCCAACAAGATTCTACTATTAGTGAGTTCTTTAATTTCTCTCCTTGCACATATAGGTTTTTAATTTCATTAGGTTATTTACTTATCTCATTTACATTTGATTTAGATCATTTACTTATTACGTTATATGTCCTCCCGATTAGATTAACTATCTTTTTAGTATAGTCAATTTTAATTAATCAAGAAGAAATATTAGTAGGATGGATGATGATGCCCCCTCAAGTGTCGATAGGGTGATAGAAGAGGTCGATTGGAACTCGAAAATAAGAAGATAAAATACCATAAAACCATACAAGCTCATCGTGGTGGCGAGACGGTTGAAGGTATATCGAATATGATTGTATGGAGGAGATGCAAATAATAATCAACTGCATAACACCAACATGAACTCTTTTATTGGTAATGTCACATGGTCATTGTTGTTGATGTGAGATATGATTTTCTTAAGAGATCATGTGGAAGAAAAGGACATAGTGAAGAAAAGGATTCAAACTTGGCTTGGTTGTCCATTGTTTAGTTTGGTTTATTGAGTTGGAGCTAGTGCCTCAAGCGAGAGGAAGCAAGGGGGAAAGAAGAAATGAATCACTGTGATAACTATGTCTTAGAGAAATATGTAGAAGAAATGGAAAATTCTAGGTAGAAATTTAGTTTAAAGGGAAGATAAGATAAATGATGGAAGGGAAAATTTAAGCATAACATATGCACCATCTTGGCTTGGAAGTACCTTTTATTTGATGTAAGCATACAAAAAAATGCTAAAATGACATAAGAAGCCATAATAATGTTTTTTTTGCAATGTTAAAAGACTGTCTCAAAACAAAATATATAAGAAATGCAATACAAGAAAGTACATAAACAAGTATACCAATAAACAAACAAGCACAAATAAACACACTCAAACAAACAATGTTTAATAAAATTGTACTAATGTTTTTGTTATCTAGCTTCAGAACCCACATGTTTGAGTTATATAACAAGGGTTGAAATGATGCCCCAAGTAAGGATTTTTACAAGGGTTTGGATGGAGGACATAGAATTCCCGCAAAAAGTAATCGTGCACTATGAAACTACCCCAAGAAATGATATATGTCAAGAAGACAGGCATAACAAGAAAACAAAATTTGTTGATGAGAGAAGATCACAAGGATATACACATGTTGTGTGCTAAAATGAGCATGCATTTAAGAAAGATATTTTGTGGTATAGTTTCCAATTTTTAGTGTTTCTTATTTTTTCACTATTTTTGGATTTTGTGATTTTGAATGTTTAGGATTTTTAAGGGTTTTGTGAATGTTTTTTTTTTTTTAATATAATGAATTTTGGAATATTTTACCAATGTTTTTGGATTTTTGAAGGTTTTATGAGTTTTTTAGAATTTTTGGGATTTTTTCAAAGCTATGTACAAGAAAAATAAGATGCAAAGATGCCCCCAGTGAGAGGGGAGAATATACAAGGGAAAAATTTGTGCATATACACAAGAATAGGATTAACTCGATACAAACACAAGCCAAGGACTAGCTAGGAAAATTGATGCCCCATGTGTAGGATGTTTGTGAACAACAAACCCTCATGTGGTGCCAAAACTGATTTTCACTAAAGGACTTTGCCAAAGTGCCATGATTGTGTGGTTTTCACATTTGAATGGATTTATTTCTCTTTTTTTTTGATTGATTTTTTTGATTTTTTGATGTTTTTGAATACCTCCTACTCGTATAGAAACGGTTGAGATTAATGATGTTCATAGGATCCCAGAGCTCATCACCATCAGGATATGCAAGTGTATAAGCCCCTAAACAAAATTTATCCATGGAAGTGTATGGTCATAACCATTTAGGATCAAATTTACCTTTATTTTCATGTTCATTTATAGTGTTGAAATAATTTTCCTTAAGAAAATATCACCTTCCTCAAACTCACGAGGGATGATACATTTGTTATAGCCTGCACAAAGTTGATTTTGATACATTTTAAGGTGGTCCAAGGCTCGAAGTCATTTTTCATCAAGAAGTTCAATATTTTCTAGCCTGGATACTTTAGTACTCTTCATTATCTAGATAGTCTTGCAAGGATATTCTCAAAGAGGGGATCTTGATCTCTAGGGGTATAATGGATTCAATGTCAAATACCAAGGAATAGATGGTTACACTTGTAGGTGTGCGAATGGAAGTGCAATAGGACCATAAAGCAAGAGGGAGGATTTGAGATGCCAATTATGACATGTTTTACTAACCATTTTATCCATAATCTAAATAAGTATTTTATTGGTGGTATCAACTTTCCCAATACCTTGAGGGTAATAAGGGGTAGACCACTTATGGTGAATTTTAAAGCGTTGGCATAGAGCCTTCACCTTGTTCTTGAATGATTTTCCCTTATCAGATATAATGGTATAAGGGATGTCATAATGGAAAATGATGTAGTTCATGATGAATTTGGAAATATGAGCACTTGTGAGATAGGTAGTAGGAACAACCTCCACCCATTTGGTAAAGTACTTAGTTGTAGTTATGATGTGTTTATGGCCATTGGATGAGGTGGGATTAAGTTTTCCTATAATATTAAGCTCCCATTTGGAAAACGGACATGTGTTTTGATAGGTTATAAGGAGTGAGATGACGCATGGATCAAATTACCATGTTTTTGGCATATTACATATATCTTCACATACTAGAAATAATCTATTTCCATAGTAGTCTAGTAGTATCCCACACATAGAAGTTTCTTGGAAAGTACAATGCCACTTGGTATGAGAACTAGAGATGCCTTAGTGCACCTCCTTATTTGCTTGGATATATTATTTGGAATTAAGGCAATGCAATAGAGTTCCCATCATAACCTCGATGATAGATAGTGCCCCAAGTAGGGTGTAATGGAATATGCATTGGATATGGGTTATTTTTTGGGAGTGGGAAAGGTTAGGTGAGAAGGTACCATCCTATAAGTAATTATAAATATAGACATACCAGGGGAAAAGGGACAAAAAAATCACATACCAAACATGATTCTAGCATGTTGTAGGAAGGTAATGTTAGATGATTAATAAGGAACCAAAAATATTTTTTGTTCCTTGCTAAGCATAACAAGGATCCAATGGTATCCATAGCATCTATTGATCGGTTAGGCATGCGTGGGACCTGATGGAAGGAGATTTGAAAAAAAATAATCTTTTAGGCTATCCACCATACATTTATATGAGATAACATTCTCATCTTTTAATTTTTATTCATCATTTATCTATTTGATGATAAGTTACGGGTCGCCTATAGCCTCAACTTGTTTGATGTTCAATCCTATAACAAATTTAAGACTTGCAATGAGATATTCATATTTGGAAATGTTGTTGGTACATGGGAAACAAGGTCTGAAATATTATGGAATGATTTCACCTATGGGAGTAATAAGGATCACTCCCGCCTCGATCCATTGAATGTGAATGATGCATAAAAAATATGTTTTCCAAGTTGATGATTTTTCAATATATAAAACAAAAGCATCTGACATGTCCAGACTTGAAGTTTCCATTCCTAGTATTGGTGCTTCATCCAGTTGGTCAAAAAGCACATGTCCTTTGATTGATTTTTGATTGAAAAATTCAATGTCAAAATAAGTAAGTAAAATAATCCAGTTGGCCATTATGCCTCTAAATGCAGGTTTTGACAATAGGTACTTGAGAGAGTCAACTTTAGATATGAGCTTGTTGTGGTTGTTAAAAAAGTAATGGTGGAGTTTATGAAATTAGAAGACACCAACTAAACATGATTTTTCAATTTTTAGATAGTTGAGCTTGTATGAGATCAAGGTGTGGCTAAGGTAATAAATGGCTATTTCCTTGTGTTGGGAATTTTACTATGCCAAGAGTGCACCAATAGAAAATTGGGTAGTAGAGATACATAGTAACAAAGTTTCACCTAGGGTAGGTGGTAAAATAACAAGTGGATTTGCTAAATATTTTTTGAGTTAGGAAAAGTCTTGTTGGAAATCCGAACCCCAGTGGAAATCAATATATTTCTTGAGAAAAAGGGTGAATGCATGGCACTTGTCTACGAGCTAATAGATGAATCTTCAAATAACCTAAATTTTACCTTACATACTATGTAGTTGTTTAAGGTTCTTAGGAGGAGGCATCTCGAGGTAGCAGTGTGACTTTGGTGGGACTTCAATTAGTGAGGACAATATAACCCAATAATTTTCTAGAAATTACTCTAAAGACACACATTTTTGGATTTAAACAAACATTGTAATCCTAGATCTATTCAAAGATGTGATGAAGGATCTTGGGTGTTTAACCGTAGTCTTGTATTTTCTGAGGATTTCATCCACATAATCCTCCAAAATATCATGGAATATTACGGTCATGGCTCTATGATATGTTGCACCTACATTCTTAAGGACAAAAGTATGACCTAATAGCAAAAGGTGCCCTAGGGAGTAGTGAAAATTATTTTATGTTGATTTTCTTCTACAATTTTGATTTTATTATAGCCCAAGAATCCATCTATGAGGAATAAAATTTCATGGCATTTGTGGAATCAACAATCATGTTGATGTTTGGAAGAGGAAAGTCATCCTCATGACACACTTTGTTGATATACATGAAATCTATGCAAATCTGTATACCAATAGGTTTCTTCTTAACATGGAAAATGTTAGAGATTCATTTAGAATAATCAATAGGCCCGATGAATCTGACTGCTAATAATTTTTCTATCTCTTCTTTTTCCAGAAGAGACATATGTGGATTCCTTTTGCATATTTTTTGTTTAATAGCTTTGGTGATTCATGCACAACGAGGTTATGAACTACTAAATAAGGATCCAAGCCTGACATGTTTGCATAGGACCAAATAAATACATCTAAAACTCTATAAGTAGCATAGTAAAATTCTTTTGTTCATGTGCTAAAAGATAATCCTTGAGTTTGACAATTTTAGGCTAATATTTTGTACCGATGTTGATATCAATAGTCTCCTCAATAATTAATTTTGATCCATCCTCCATACATGTAGGATGGGAGGTAGGTTGAGTTATTTCTCTATTTGTGTCTCAATGAGATTTTCACCAAAATTCTGATCACTTTTATTATCCTTTTTTTAATTTTCTATTTGTTTTTCTATGAGTTCCTCAAAGAGGTTTTCACTATAGGACTTGTATATTTTATTTTTGAGAGGATTTTTAGAATATATTTTTCCCTTTTTATATTTTTTGCTTTTGTTGACCACATAGATTAGCCTCCTCCCCAAAATATAATTATGCATCAATGTCAATAGAAAACTTTCTTATGGTCACTAATAGGAATGTCATCATGTAACCCCATAAATTCTCCATTTACTTTGTCATTTTGAAATAAATCAATTGGTATGTGTCGTTGTTGGTCCTAGTTAATGAGGGAAGGGTGTACGAGGTCTAATTTAGGAATGGAAGGGGACAGGGTTAAAATATTGTGTCGAGAATAATATTGTGGAATAAAGGTCTTCGTAGAGGCTACAAAGGGACTCTAGATCACTATTGTAATTTAAAGAGATATCCTCACACTCGAGAGGATTAGATTCAAATTTCATAGGTGGTGATCCATAAGGGCTGAATACCAACATCATATCTATCTATTTTTTCATGTGTAGAAGAGGTTCCCACACACCTTGTTCATTTATGTTGTATCCATATCTTTTATATCCCATAGCATACATCATTTTATTAAGGATTACATATTCGGGGATTGATAACAAGAAGCCATCCTTTCAACAAGGGATTGGGATGTATAAGTGTTATGAATTTTCTCATCTTCAAGAGACCATTAGTGATGCATTTTTCAATACTGCAAGGTTCCTGAGGTTTTAGTAGCTGAAAATTGGGCCTACCACATGTTTTGGGTGATATGGGAAGATTTTATACCAAGAGGTATTGTTGGAGGTCATATTCTCCACAGTTGGTATGAAGGATTTTTAGTTTATATTCCCATGTAGTATAAAATGGGTATATGGAGGTAGAGGTACCACTTGATTGTGTGCGAGTGTAGTGTATTGGGATTAAAACGAGATGAGAGGTCCTAATTGAATCTGAACAACTATTTCTATAAAGGACATTTATATGTTTTGGGATAGTGGCCAGATAATGCTCTACAATGTGCAAAGGGTTACAGATCCCCAAGAATGGTAAGTTCTTGTCCTTGATGATAGATATTGATACATTGGTGAAAGGTTGATGGGATGCCCGCATGGCATGGATCCATGGGCAACCGAGGAGAATATTATAAGGAAGTTCCAAGTCAATAACATGGAATTGGGTTTCATGTGTGATAGGCCCAACTTCCATTGGTAAGGTAATTGTGCCCATTGATTGTCACTTTACATTATCATAAACCTTAATGGTGATCACATTAGGCTCTAGTTCAACATCAAAGTGTCCCAATTGTTTCACAATATTCAAAGTGTATATATTAAGGCCAAATACGTTGTCTACTCTACAAGTACCCTTTTGATATTTTTGTGAGTAATCATCAATTCAATGTACAAGGGTAGGTTGTGTGTTTTATCATCCATTGGAATATTATTTTGGATAAAATGATTTTTTAGATGGGGTGAGTTGTGAAACCAAGGCCTTAGAAGTGTGAAACATCAATGTCCATGGAAAATATTTAATCCTAAATGGTCTTATAGAGGATATCTTATGAACAATAGATATCTTAAGAAGATCCAATATAGATATGTTGTTAGTTTCTCTTCTCAAGCTTTTCTAGGAGATTGTAATGACCATCGAAGGATTAGAAAAAGGAGTCCTGGGATGATAAGTTGAGTGCACCAAGTTGTGACAACACAATCTTGTGATTTTATTTTGATGGTGTTTAAATATGCTCTATAGTTGGATGGAACATAGCCAATGAGAGAATCAAATGTATTGGTTGTTTTTGCAACAACATGATTGACACTTTTTCCTTGTGAGGGTTGACCTCAATCCAACTTATTTTCCACTTGTTTATGCTTAGGGAATGGTTCCTTATAAATTCCCAATTGATTGTTAGATATTTTTTGGGATCTTGTGCATCAAGCTCGAGGTCTCCTCAATCTACTATGATATCCTAAATGAATTTTTTCAATTTCATACATTGATCTGTAGCATGGCCTTTGATGTGATGATATTCACAATATTCATGATCTTTGTACCACGATGCTTTACATGAATCTTCCATAAAAGGGTGTAGTGGTTGGAAAATTGACCATGTTGGCTAAATCTAGCTATTTTAGGATCGATGATAAAGACTCCATGAGTGGAGTGTATCTTTACTTTTGACTTCAGATTTGAGTAGTCCTCGTGAGAATTTTAAATGAGGAGTGTTTTGAACCACTTGCACATGTTTGGAAATCACTGATTCCATCACCTATAAATTATTTTATTTTGTTAAATAACTTGGATTTTTTGATATGTTTTGATTCATGGTTGTATCTTTGAAAGGGTTTTAAAACCCCTTTAGAAAGTAAGGCCTTTTCAAGCTAGCTACCCTTCTTTATGAATTATTTGAATGTGCCCATGCAATGGATTTACAAGTGGAAGGATATTTCAAGGTGAAAATTTGGTGAAAATATACTAACAAGATATTTCTCCATAATGGAGCAAGGGAAGTAGCTAGCCAACCCTCACCATCATTGTAAGAAACCAACGATTTTTTTATTATTGCATTTTTGTGTTACAAAGGTATATCATAGTGATATCACTCTCCATGTTGAATGAAAAGTGGTGAACAAAATTCTAATCTAAGTGAATGTGAAAACAAAAATTTAGGGATATGGAGAAACCATTAAATTTCTTGGCCTCAAATACTCCATGAACATAAGAGAATGACGTAGTTATTGTTGGAATCACAACCATCGAGAGGGGGACGAATTAGTGGGCATTGAAAAATTATTTCACATTCACTTTAGCCATTCATTAACCATTCATCAACTTAACCATTAACCATTAACCATGCATTTAAGAACCATAAAAACATGAGAAAATGAGAACACATCAACACATGGACACAAGATATAAGTGGGAAACCATCAAGGGGAAGAAAACCCACTGAAACAAAACTTTAGTATATCCATGTTTTAAATTTAGTTGAGCACCGACCAACAAGGAGCACTAATCCCTAGGTTTAGTGAGGAACTAACCCATTTGGATTAATCAAAAACAAATAGATAAACCTATTTTTTTGTCATATCTGAAATGTTGCACCAAAAATTGACAATGACAACAATTTCACTTATCTTCTCTCAATCTTCCTCAAAGCTGCCTTCTAGCCTTCATTTCTCATAGTCTTATTCTCCAAGCTGATTTGATCCAATGACCTATCTCACCCATATCTTATCTCACTATATAACATCATAGAATAATATTTTCCCTCTCATGATGTTCACATATACCTCTAACACCTTCTCAATATGCTCTCTAGCTCACACTTTTCCATACTATCTCAATTGCTCAAACAAGATTTCTAATTTTGATTTTATACCTATCTTATGATCCTAAAACATGTAGGTAGGCCATAATATGGTAAAATACATAATAAAATCATAATAAAATTATAAAAACATCATTCATAAGACCATATAGGTTGACAACATCATCTAGAACCATCTACTTCTTCATAAGGACTAAAAAGGCTTAAAAAGCCAAAAAGCCTACCCAAAATAGAATGTTCTAGATAAATACCACCTTCACAAATAATTGTAATATGATTATAAATGTTTTATAAGAACACTAAAAACTCTATAAATCTATAAAAAAACTCAAAACAATCATCTCATACCATGAACCCAAAACGACCCAAAATGAGTCTTTAGAAATGAAGCACAAATCCACATAAAATTACCTCATCCATGAAATTGTAATATATCAATGGAAATATAATGACCTAAGGGTCATAAAAATGTGCATATGACTCATAAATTATAATGAATCACCACTAAAAAGCTTCTACAAACAGGTTGCCTAAAACTGCCCAAAAATGTCCCAAAACCAGTCTTGCAAAATGGACTTCAAAAAACCTTCTAAGGGATAAAAATGGTTTGAAACCACTCTATAATTTATTTATATCTCCCATAATTCCTCCAAAATGAATTTAGTCATCATGCCCAATGCAAAATTTAAGCAAAAACAAATTTATTCATAACTTACCTATTTGAGTGGGGTCCACATATAGTAAAAACCTCTAACTTACACCTAGTGAAATATGGAGGAGTCCTATACATCCTCCAATCATAAAATTTGCACAAAAATCCTTTCTATTCCACTATAATGAATATTTCTCCATCTCTTTAGAACTAGGATTTTAAGAGGGTTTAAAACAAGTTTAGTTTCTTAACGATTGTTCATAAATGTCTGGAACTCAATGTCTAAAATAATGCCACAAAAGTCAATCTAGGACCATTCCCATCTATCATTAATATCTTGGACCACCATGCAGATATTTCACGTGCCAATGAGCATGAGAAATTCAAATTCGAGCTAGGATTCTCACTTACAAAAACTCGGTAGGAGTAAAAAAGAATATCTTACAAAATATTCAACACTAGGACCTAAAATTTGGACCACACCTATATATAAACCTCTTACACATTATCAAAATACTAACCATTTCTCAAATGTACTCATAAATGATAAATCCACTTGATTAGGGCATGCTTTGTCAAGGACTAGATCTAAGAACAAACCTAAAAACCACGTATAACACTTGAATGAAAAGTATAAGACACTTGTGAATTAATACACAAATCATATAAATGATTCCCATGCTATCACCATGCTCAACCATCTCATACACACCTATACTTCATCATACCATACCATACCATATCTGTTGACTAGGCCTCTAAATTAGGCATCTTGAACATGGTCGTTGACCAAAACTGACCTCTTCATCACTTGGTCACCCTTGAAAACCTACAAGAACCTTCACCACACATCATGAAACCTTAAAAACATAATCCATACCTCTACAAGACACTACTACACTCCTACAATCCACTACATTGCTCAAATACCCATGAAACACCATGAAATCTCAACAAGATGCTCACTTTGACTTGGCACTACAAATTAAACTTCATGTTTTTCTCTCCTTTTGACATCAATGATACTGAAGAAATCAATGAAAACATAGTATTTTGAAATTAAGAAATCAATGAAAACATAGTCTTTTGAAATCAATGAAAACAATCTCCCCCTTTTTCATTGATGGCAAACATATTGATGAAAAAACACACAAAGTAACATCTCCCCCTCATGTACACTCATGCCATCAACTTATTCTCCCCCTTTTAACATTAATGAAAAATATGCATATCTTCAACATCTTCTTCTTACAACACAATAGCTTCACCTTTTGGTTAGAAACATCAACAAAAAAATCAAGGTCCATTTGACCTTCTTTTTCTCTAATTTGACACTCGTGAGAAATTCCCCCTTAAAAATGCAAACATGTAAAGAACATGCTTACCTTCTTCTTGAGTAGAGAACATATCACAAATAACTTCACTCCTTGATTAAGCATCCTTTAATACAAAACTGACACAATATTACTACCAACTACTAGAAATAGTCAACACACAAACATTGTATGCAACATCTAACCTTGTCTTCAAAACCATTTTTACCTTCTTAGAACTAAAACCTTGCTCACATGTTGTATTGACAATACAAAATGCTCAAACAGATCTACCCAAATCCATTAGAAACATAGCGATAGATGGATACCAATTCCAAATCATCTTTAATTGATTAAAAACATGATCATACATCTACCATATGAATTACTCACTCTAAGTCCATTATTACTTGTATGACTTGATGCAACAAGAATTAGAGAATTCAAACTCCCCCTGAATCATATACTCCTTCAAACAACTTACCTTGTCTTAACCAAACCATAACCTCTCCAAGATGTGATAGAAAACACTTCAACTAAAATCTCATCATCAGGGATAATTTTAGTGGCAAATATTCGTAATATGGAGAAAATTTCATTTTGAGGAAAATTTGAAAAGGCAATTTTTTCAGAGCAGGTCAGTGCCCTGTTCACCTAAAATTTATATATATATATATATATATATATATATATATATATTTTTTGGGGTCGGCTTCACCTACATTTGAAAACATCTCCTATAAAAACCTAGGTGATTCGCTGGGTAGTATACTACCACTATATGACCACCAGTACTTACCAACATCGTGAACTTACATACTCTAAGCACCAGAGCACAATATAGATTTGATTGTTGTTAGTAGTTTATAGTTAGGCGATAGATGATATTTGTTGATGCACGACAAATTTTTTTTGAAGACGCGCAACTCATTGAATTTTCTGACGCGCTACAAAGGGGTTAGTTGTTGACGCACGACAAGAATATTTTTTGATGTGTGACTCATTGAATTTTCTGACGCGTGACAAGGAGGTATTGCAGAAACGTGACTTAGTGACTTTTATGACATGTGACTCGGTTTCCTATAATGAGTGACTTGTTTTTCTCTAATGGAGACTCGTTTTCCTCTAACACGTAACTTGGTTTTCTCTGATGTGTGACTTAGTGTTATACCTGATGTGTGACACAATATTCTCAACACACAACTTGGTTTTTTTTGACGCATGAATATGTTTAGAATAATGGAAGGTGCTAGTCCTCAAAATACAAAGACCCAAAAATTAATTAAGAAATATCATAAGTCCCTATTGAAGTATTTTGGAAACTGTTGATACAGATAGCACAACTACCAATAACCATATATCTTCCACTAGAAAGAATCAGAATAATGACTGTGTGGAAGGTAATATCGAGGTGGACATGCATTCTACACAATATCAACCAAATGACACCTATGATGATACCATGCCAGATCTTGAAGATATACCTGTTGAGATGCCAAATCCTGAAGATATTATTCCTATTGGGGTGCAACGAGGAGTGCATCAATATATCACACATACAAATACTCAGAAAAGTGGAATAGAGAAATCAAATTCAAATTCTAGTTCATGAAAGAGGAAACCAGGTGATTGTGATATTACTCAAAAGTCTACTCAAAAAGTTAAACATTGAAAATGAACAAGAATATGTGGACCATTGGGAGGACATACAATTTTGATTGGGATGAAAAATTTCTATTTATCGAACCTATACAGCCATCTAATTCAGAATAGATCCCATCTGAATGTACATGTACAATATGTATGTGGAAATTGGGAAAGCAACAAAAAATGCAAATGAAGTTGGACACTATAGAAAAACACTGTGGAAAATAATATTTGACTATAACGGGGGTGGATGGCCAGAAAATCAAAACACATAGGTGGAAAACTAAAAATAATGCATGCATGTTAAATACATAGCGGATTATGAAGTAGAGTAGAAAAAATGTAGACATCTCATGGAAAAGGGAGGAACAATCACATCACAAATTGGTAAGATGAATCAAACAAATCTACATGCAAAACTCATACAGTTCTCTACTTTATTTCACATACTAAAGAAAGGAAGAACAATTTTGGATTCCATGATTTAAAATTTTTGTATCAATATAATGGAATTCCCAACATACCTCGGTCTCATTGGTCTGAAAGTAGTGCATGGGAAATGGAAAAATTCCTTTTGATGATAGAGAAGGAAGATTTGAAAGAGAATGTGAAAAAATCAAAGTTTATCTCTCTTTCAATTGATGAAGATACAATAGTCGAAAACACTGCATGGGTATGTATCCATATCTATACTTTAGAAAAATCATATAAGGACACCTCATTTGCTGGGTGTTATGAAAATGGTTGAAAAATATAATGCCAAAAACCTACATAAAATAGTTGTTTCTCATTTGAAAGATATTGCTGGAATGACTGATTATGAAATTTCTATGAAGTTGGTATGCATCAGAGCATATGGTGCATTAGTCATGCAGGGTCACCGAATAGGGTTGTGTGTTAGATTACAAACAACAGTGGCCCCATATATGCTACCAATTCACTATATGGCTCATAATGAATTTAGCGTATAAAATGGTAAACAACTATGAAAATGTTGCTAAAGTAGAAGACCTTATAAGAGAACTTCATGCCTATATGGCAAGCAACCCAAAGTGATTTCTTGAGTTCTAAAAATTTTTAATTGGAATTATAGATGGAAAAAAACTTCAAAGATTTTGAGATGAGATGGATCTCTTTGTATGAACTTGCATGCAGAGTTCATGAGGATTATCCTTCATTGGTTGGTTTCATGAAAAAATATCGTGATGAAGTTGATGGGATGGGGGACTTGTTGTTCCATTTAACTAATTTGGAGACATAGCTTACATTGGTTGGTATTCTTCCAATGTTACAGGAGATCAATACATTGATGAAGCATGCACAGGGGAGATTAATCTATATTGTGGATTTTTATACATATGAAAAAAATGGTATGTCAAATTCTTAATGTCTTATACTTTTCCCAAGATAGTTTTGATACACCTTTTTTGATAATTGGAAATCTTTATTAGATATTAAAAATCCTAGTAACTATTTGATATTTAATATCCATGATTACCTCTTCATCAATTTAATGGGAGGGACATATCACTACACATTTTTCAAAAATTTCAAGCTATTACAGGATCGTAACGAGAAGATGTTCCTATGACACGTAATCTCTTTGAGTCTATTATAGTTAAAACAAGAATAAAGCTTAAATTTTTTTCAAAATCCTTATCATAAAAATTAGAGAATGTTTCTCCAAAGATAAAATTCTTGAAGCAATGGGTGTGATGAATCCTAATTTTTGGAATACTGAAGGTGGTCATGCAAAATTTGTAAGAAAACATTTCCATAAATCCATGGGTATAATAATGGAACATTTCACAAAAACTTTCAAAGTTCAAGGGTATGGAAATGAAGGTATACTTGAATTTGATTTATTAAAGTTTCAATCAAAAAATTTTTGCAACAACAATGAGGAACAAATATAAAAATTTAGACGAACCTTTCGAAAGTGTGTGCTTTACAAGGTTGTGGCGAGGAATCTATCAAAGTTCTATCTTATAAGAAGACATCAGTGAATATTTCATATTATATGAGTTATGCCAAACAATGATTTTGGGGTTTGTGGAGGACGAAAGGGTTTTCCAGTGCTTTATCATTTATAAAATCAAAACTGAGAAACAGGTTGGATAAAAATCGAGAAAGTTGCATGAGGTGTTATGTATCTTGCTACTCCATAGAAACCTTTCCTTTCGACAGAGCAATTTACACATTGGAATTCCCTTTTCGAAAGAAGAGGTGTGAATAATACAACTAAATGTACAACTATTCACAACGATGAGAGTGGAATTGGTGCATCGTCACACTCTATAGAAGAGAACATCAAGTTTGAAGAAGCTATTGATAATGGATTGTTTCAACTTTAAATAAGTATCTCCTTGACCTTACTTTTATTGTTTGTCACCTTACATTTTAACTGTGGTTATTTATTCAATTTCATATTAACTCTATAGATGCAAATATTTATTGAGGAGGCTTTTTTATAAAAAAAAATTCAGCTCTTGTTATCATTAAAGATGTTATAGGTATATATATTTACATTTATTTAAATACAATTATTTCATCTTTTTTTTGAAAACGTGGGTTGACATCCATCGAGGAAGCTCACACTTCTCGGGACTGACAATGTCAGGAAACTCACCCATCTATCTACTAATCCATTTCTCGTGTTGAGTTTTCTTAAATCAAAGATCTAGCACACTACGAAGGATGATTTCTCATTTTCCTTCCATATGCTTTTTCACAGCCATCTAAAACACAAGAGGTAACTTAAACCCTATCATATGACATTTCTTGATTTTTTACAATTATGTTTAATTTATTTTTATATTTGTGAAATGCTTTGATATATTGTTTAAACTTTGTGGGATAAAATCACACAATCAAATTTTACAAAGAGAGGAAGATTTTTCCATATTAAGATGTTTATTTCATAACACATTCCAAATTTTATACAATTCATCATCCACGATCGTGCTTGAAGCTAAATCTATGTCCACATAAAATTCATCATCATCCATATATATTTTAATGTCATCATCCACATCTAATGTCATATCATTTTCATAATCATGACACTCCAATTATTATTAAAACAATTATTTATCTATTTTAAATGTGCAGAAACATTTGTCTAACACATTCAATTTTTTTATAAAAATTATCCATTATCATCATTCATCATCATCTATATCCATTCTAATGTCATCATATCATTACAAGTAGAGAGAAGAAGATTTTGAGAACTTTTAAATGTCTCTATCGTACTACATTCCAAATTTTCTTAAAACAATTATCCATTATCATCATCCAAATTCCATGATCGTGCTTGAAGCTAAATCTATGTCCACATACAATTCATGATAATCCATATCTATGATTCTATTCTAATGTCATCATCCACATCTAATGCAATCATCATTACAAGTAGAGAAGATTCTGAGAAGGTTTAAATTTTAAGAAACCTGATACAGAGTTTGAATTTTACAAGTAGAGAGAAGAAGATTTAACTCTTAGTATTAAGATGCATGTGTCATACCATATTCCATATTTTCTTAAAACAAATAATTAACCATTATCATAACACCATCACATTCAAATGAAACATAAACACCATATACAATCTAGAAATTCTATACATAATATATAGGAAGATATAAAATTAAAGATTATAAAGTATTTCAAATTTTCAAATGCCATCACATTCAAGTTTCAAATTTCAAATCCAAATAATAAATTTCAAATGCCATGACCATCACATTCAATGTTTCAAATTTTCAAATATAGATTATAAAGTATTTCAAACCCTCAATCAAGTTTCCACCCTCAATCATGAAATTTTTCAACCCTCAATTTTTGTACCCCTTCCCCAATGGCTTCCACTCTTGTACTCCTTTCCCCAATGGCTTCTTTGTTTGTACCCCTTTCCCCAATGGATTGAATAATCCCATAACTAATGAGATCTTCTGCAACACTGTCTAGATTCTTTACAATTCTTTGTTCTTCCTTTGTCGCATCTCCATGGGATAACAAACTTGGATCTGCAGTTGCCTTAGTTTTGAATAAAATTTTAGGGTTGAATCCATGCTCTTTAATTATCCGCTTTAGTGTATTGTTTTGTTTGTTAACCAAAACAATATTTTCCTTCAAATTCTTTTTGCGGATAAAATTTTCTTCGCGGTTTCCAAGTGAACTTGGAAAACCTTTGCTTGACTCTTCAAATTTTCATATTTTAACTACAAAAAAGAGATCTCAATTAAACATTTTTTTATTAGAGGTAAAAAAAAGGTTAAGGGGACCCTACCCCATACATAATGTTACTGGTTCCTTACAAAAGGCCAAGGGATAAACCATTGAAGCCCTACCACAAAACCAAAACAACACAAGACCAACAACAAGGAAATACAAACATAAAAGAAAGAAACCAAACAACAAATAAACTATCTAACAGTAGCATAACCAAGAGACTAACAAGTAAAATAGCTTAGAACTAATAACAACCAGACAACATCCCATATAAGAAGTTACTCTTTTATAAGTCCCCCACTGAATTCATGTAACCATTCCATTCTTTGACAAGGGATTCAATGGTAGCTTTCCAAACCTTATAGTGATAAGAAAAGGTCAACATAACAAAAAATATTGTTTTGAAGTGATAATACTTACAACCATTCTATCTCTTTTGGCATTTGTAATTGCTACCAGATCCTTATCCTTAGACCATTTATGTCTAGGCTTCAACACTAATATTTTCTAATTTTTTTAATGCTTTATCCAAAATGTGTTCCTTATAGTTGTTGTTATACGTGACAGTCCCACTTCTTACTTGGGTAAGTAAGGAATCCATCTTCGTCAGGTTGATTCTGGACTGCAGCGTATAAACTATCCCTTTGCCAATAATTTTCAAAATGACTTATTATCTCATTGATTAGTAATTTTTCCCTTTTCTCCCATTCTATGAGCTGACTAATATGAGGTACAATAAACTCATCGACATGGGATTGACAATCATAACCAATTAAGTTCTCTAAAGGAAATGGTAGCAATTGTTCACCATCTGTATCTAAAGAAGATGATCTCACTGGAGAGGTATGGGGGATTTCGGGTTGATCATCATCGCTACTTGTTTCTGCCTTTGTGTGGCCTAATCCTATTTGTGATAAAATAAATCAATATTCAAATAAATAAATCTAAAGTGAAATGTAATGAAATTTGAATAAATTATGTTGAAATAGAAGTATACTGCTTGGCCTTGAATCATCTCATGTGTATTGAAAAATCTTGTTGGGTCATTGCTATCAATGCCCAAGTAATCTTCATCTAAAGTTATACTATTTAAAACCGACATGCCCGTTGCATTGGGCAAGCCACCGAGAGAGGGTTGGAATTCAAAATGAGGAGGCAATGTTTAGTGTCCCACTAGGGACTAGAGGAATTGAAATTCATAATTGATCTGATTACAAAGATTTTGATGTATATTTTGATTACAGAGATTTTGAGATTCCAGATGATGTATAGAGATATATTGACTATGGTATATGATTATGATTTGAGTTTATGATCCATGAGTTTTTTTAATTTAATGTGATGTTTTGGATGTAGTAATGTAATATTGATGTGTGATCATGATTATATGGATGTTTGATAGATGTTTTTATTATGTTTGATAGATGTTTATGTTTTTGATGTGATGTGTTATCAATGTTTTATTTTAAAGTGATTTTAATGTATATAAAAATGTTTCTTAATCAAAGAATAAAAAGTGAAATGATTTCTTTTATACTAGATTTGGTACATATGTGATGGGAATCAATTGAGAGAAGGCTCTTGCTCTTTTTTCCTTACAAAAATGCTAACACGTGACTAATAATAGCTAATTACATGTATGATCTTGGATATAGATGGAATTGAAATGTATACCTTCCTAGAACACGATGAGGGTTGACATGTGTAGGTTCTGCGGGAGAGTAGTTTCTCCTTTCAATGGTTTCATAGGGAGATTCCGTAATTGTGATTTTTTATGTTAGCACAAACTAGTCGATGTGGGAAGTTTACTTTGATGGGAAATTTGATCGATGTGGGAAGTTTTTCTAGGATGATTTTTATATTTTGAATATTTGTAAGGTTAATCAATGTAGGAATCCTTTTTACATGGGTAGTCATCCTTCAAGGGAGTGGTCTACAATTTTTGAATTTTTGAATTTTGCTTTTTATATTGTCATCCTTGAGGGATTGGTTTATTATTTTTACGGGAAGCTTTACTTTAAGGGATCAGTCTTCTTTATTTTTGACAATATGATTTGATAGTTGTCCTTGAGTGATCAGCCTATTTATTTGTTATAAGATGCATCCATGGATATTTTTTATTTTATTATTGTTGATGGCAATCCTAATAGACCATTTCACGGAGGGGAAGAGATGGGTGTAAAAGTATGTACATACACGTGCCTTCTAACATGTCTTAAATTGGTATATAAGGTGGATGGATGTAATGATTTTGGGGTTCCTACTAAGGAGGAACTTGTCCATGTGAAATATGTGATGAACAGAGTTGTGATGCTCATATTTAAGGTTTTGAAGATGGTGTCGGAAATCCACATGCTTTCAAATCATTATAGTAATGAAATAGAGGGTTGGTGGTGAAATAATATCTTTGATGTGACTATTGTCATGATGGTTGATATGTTAACAGTAGAAAGGTTGCAATTGCAAGGCATTCATATGTTCCTTTTCAGGTATACCATTAAGGGAAGATAGATAATAAGCTCCCGACACATACTTGTGAGTGATCACATATGGACCGATCCAATTAGGAGAAAACTTTCCATGTTTACTCCTTTCTAGAGTAGTTACATTTTGATTTTATTTGAGAATGAGATCACCTATATTAAATTCACATTCTTTGATATGCTTGTTACACGTGTGTTTGATGAACTCTTGATAGACATGATGATGTTTGAGAGCTATTAGATGTCGTTCATCTAGAAATTATAATTGTGCTAGACATTCTTGATGATAATACTCATCAAGGATAATATCTCTGAGGGATACACAAAGTGATGGGATATGAACTTCAAGGGTAAAACTACCTCAAATCCATAGACTAGAGAAAAGGGTATAACACTGTAGGAGTATGGATGGTAGTACGATAAGCCGAGAAAGAGAATGGTATCGAAGGTTTCAATTCCTACCGCATGATCAACATTTTCATGAGAATTTTGTTAAGTGTTTTATTTGAAGCCTTTTTTGTCAACTTTTTATGGATAATATGGTGATGAGAAGATTAGTTTGATGTTGAATGTGTCACATAATTTCTTAATTTCTTTATTTTTGAAGGATTTTCCATTATCAATGATTAGCTTATGAGGGATGCCAAAGCGACATATGATATGTTGATAGATGAAATCGATGATTTTTTTAGCTTTAGTAGAGATTAGGGAATAGCCTCTACCCATTTAGTGAAGTATTCAGTAGTTGTGATGAAAGAGGGTTGATGAGACCAATGAGGTCTAACCCCATTATGAGAAAGGCCATAGGTCTTGAGAAGGTTGTAAATCCTTGACGGGAATATGAGTATAAATGTTGTTGGAATTTAACACATTTCTTAACATACGCGCAGCAATCTTGATTGATAGTAGGCTAGTAGTAGCACATTCGAAGGATGCACTTAGTGACAACTATCCTATTAAAATGACCACCACATATGTCATTTCGACTTCTTGAATGGCTTTAGCAGATTCATGAGATTTGAGGCATCTTAGCAAGACACCATCAAATCCATGTTTATATAAAACACCACCTACGATGAAATATCGGGTAACACATTGGAGAAAATATCGCTTAGAAGTTTTAGATAGGCCAGGGGATTTTGGATTCTAAGAGATAGTCAAATGTTTGAGTATACCAGAGGTCAGTTGGATTATTTTTATGATATTGATATAAGGTAGTTCATTGTTGTGGGATGGTTGATCAATTATGTGCACAACAACGAATAAGTTAGAGTCATCATTGATAGAGGGATGAGATATGTAAGGAAATCCATGGTGTCTATGAATTTTTAGAGGATCATGGTATTGTTTAGATAGTGTAATGGTCAAAGGCTTCTAATAGGAATTAAAAAATGGATTTATAATTTTGTAAAATCTCATTTTTAACATTTATAAGTTCCTTTGATTTGATTGATGACAAGTTGGGAGTATCCGTAGATGTCTAGGATTTGAACACCGAGTATGGTGGTGGTTTAGAAGCCCATTATTAAAGATTCGTATTTGGCCATGTTGTTAGTACATTCAAAATTTAGTTTGAATGATAGAGGAATGGGAGTCCCCAGGGGTATGATAATAATTATGGAACCTCCCCTTATTGACACTTAGATCCATCATAGAAAATTTTCATTTTGAGAGGGGTGTATTTGTGATCGATAATGTTAATAGATTTGTTGGGTAATTATTCGTGAGGTGGTTGATCATCGGGTAGAGGGGATTCGACAAACCGATCCGTGTGATGATTTTCCTTTGATATATTTTTGTGAGATGAATTCAAGGTCAAACTCGTTTATAAGCATAAGCCACCGAGTGATACAGTCACTGTGATATGGTTTGGAGTACATGCCTTTAAGAGGATACAAACTAGTAATAATGCAAGTATTGTGATTAGGTAGATAATGATGGATTTTAGATGTTGTGAAGTACAAGGTACAACACAACTTTTTGGATTTAGTATAACGAGTCTCATAGTCATGGAGAGTGTGGCTTATATAGTAAATAGACTACTCACAATCCTGTTCATCTCGATGAGTGAGCATAACACATAAGGCATGATTAGTAGTGGATATATAGAGGTAGAAGGGATCCCCCTCCCATGGACATATGAGCATAGGTGATAATACGAGGTATTGTTTGAGGTCATCGAAGGCCTTTTGACAATTATGATCCCTTATAAATTTTACATCCTTTCAAAAGAGGTGGTGAAAAGGGTGGCAGTAATATGAAAGTTGTGAGATGAAGCGGAGGATCAATTTAATCTTACCCTGAAGGCTGGAAATATGTTTAAGGTTTGATAGAGGGGGTATCTTGATTATGGCTTTTATCTTTGTTGGGTCTTCTTCAATTCCCCAAATAAGCATGATGAATCCTAAGAGAATACCAGTGAGAGCACCAAACATGCTCTTAGCAAGGTTAAAATGAAGGAAGTATTGAATAATATGAGAGAAGATCATGTCAAGGATGGAAAGATAATCCTTATGTTGTTTTTATTTACCTAAAATATCATTTACGCAATCTTCTATGGTCTTGTGGATAAGATCATGGAATATATATGTCATAATGTATTGATAAGTGGTGCTGGAGTTCTTAAGTCTAAAGGGCATTACTACAGTATGCAGAAATTACCCCTAAGAGTGATGAAGGACATTTTTTATTTCTCATCAGTCGTGATGAGGATTTGGTTATAACGTAGAATCCTTCCATAAAGGAGATAATTTTATGGTGGGTAGTTAGATGTACAAGTTGGTCAATGTTTGGAAGGGTAAAGTATTATTTAGGATAAGTGAGATTGAGATCCCAAAAGTTGATGTAGATATGTAAATTTCCTAAGGCCTTGGTTATAAGAAAAATATTAGAGAACCATTGTAGCTCCTCTTTGATGAGAAGAGCTATGCGAGGGTGCATCCTACCTAATTTTTGTTTCACAAGTTTGGCTTTAGGATAGGTGAAAATATTATGGACTAAGATGTTGGGGTTGATTCCTGAAATATCATTATATGACCATGTGAAGGCTTGACTATGTTTGGATAAGAAGGTGGTAAATTCATTTAATTCTTGTGAATCTAAAGATTGACCGACTTTAATTATGTGAGTTTCCTATGGAGTCCCTATGTTAGCATCGATAGTGGATTCATTGAGAATTTTTGATGTGTCAGGAGGTAAGGTTCTCTTAATGAAATGATCATATGCTCCCATGTGTGAGAGGATGGCTACGACATCTTAGGATTGAAGAATGTCAACAGTGGATGAATCATCTTCTATCATTTCGGGCTAGATGAGAGGAAGGGTTTTGGTACCATGATTAGTTTGATAAGTCAATTGTCCTAATGTAATATTATTGACTAAAAAAATTGATGGGATGGAAATGGTGTTATCGGTATCCATGGGGTTGTCGTGTGTAGATGAGGAATATGGTTCGGTTCTATGATGGGTGTGGACATGAGATAGGTTGAAGACTCTAAGGCTATTTTTAGAAACCTAACCCGTAATTTTCATATAGTTTACTTAGAGTAATCAAGGATTAGGTTGTGGATTCCTTATTCATAACATCCAAGTCTGAATCCTTTCTAGGCACATTCATTAATATACATTTGTGGAAATACTTGGTTATACATGAATTTAAATTCTGATATGAATGGTTTGGCATGACATTGATAAGTAGGATGTGTAGAGGGGAGGTCGATCCCTTCGTAGAAAACATTTTTTTAGATATGGTGGACCATAGGAGATGACATCTTCGATGTTAGGTTCATACATGGGCTATTTATGAGGCCTTCAATATGTATTTAGCGTGGGAAGTTAATTAAGTGTAAGGAGATAATACTCCCCAGTGAAAGGCATTACATAATGTCATTGAAGGAAGTGTCATCTAGTAATTTTGATGATGAAATGGATGATCTGGTGGAGGCCTCAATAGAGGAGCTCAATTTTGATTTGGGAATGAGCACATTGTTTAGATGATATGTCATGTGACAAGCCTTGAAAGGATTCGTATATGTGGGGACCGTGAAAGGTTTACATTTATGCTCGTATTTAATACATCGATGGAGTGTAGAAGGGATACAATGCATAGTGTGTATCCAAGTCAGTCTAATAGCATGTTATATTAGAAATCTCCTTCTACCAGATAGAAGAGTTTGGGGAGTATTTTAATGAAAACTTTGACTAGTAGGATAATGTTACCCAATGTTGGGGTAATGGTGTCATTGAATTATTGAAGCACAACTGGTGTTTGGGTGACAATGGTGTTGGGTAATTAAAGTTGATTATAGGCGTGTGATGATATAATGTTGATACTTGCACCATTCTCGATCATGACCCTCTTAATGAGGTTGTCATTTATTTGGCTGGTGATAAAGAGTGGGAGGTCATGGTCCTCTACGTGTAATGATGGGATTTCAAAGTAGATGGAAGTGGATGTTTTGAGCATGCCTACTAGGTTTGTACAATTTTATGGATTGTCTTATGGTACTGATATAGATGGAAGTGATTAAATAATGGCTTTTTGATGTTGTGATGAATTCTATATAAGTTCACAAAGGGACATTTTTATGGGACCTTGGTGAAGTTGTTTGATAATGGTACTTTATACTGAGGTAGTGGATTACATGTGAGGAGCGGAAAGAATGAATACCTTAGCCTTAGCGAGAGGTGTTGGATTATATGACTGTGGAGTGAGAGAGATAGAGACTTTCAATTTTTTTAATCGGTAGTGTTGGGATCTTTGGTATGTGCTCTAGTGGGTATACGTATTATGTCAATTTGATGAGGAGGGATTTCTTAGAGGAATCCCCACTTCTGGTAGTTATGAGTGCATATGATGGTTTAGATGTAGTGGTTGTAGATGTTTTGTGGGATATTTTTAATGGTTCTAGATATAGAGGGATAATTCCCTTGTTAGCAAGGTTCCTAATAGTAGCATGAAGGGGTTTGTAGTCCTCTATATGATGTCCTGGTGTGTGATGGTAATCACAAAAGCCTTTGAAGTTATACCAACAACACTTCCACCCTTGAGAGCCATATGGCTTAAGAAGAGGTAATGTTATGCTATATTGTTGAAGAATCCTTTCAAGGATAAAGGTATAATGTCCTTTCGAGGTGGATGTTGAGGGAAGCGGTGATTATTTAGATTAAACAAGTGTTGAATGGAATTTCTTTGATGTAGTATGTTTAGGTGTTTATTGAGGGATGATTTTTGATTCAGTAATTTTGATTGGTAACCTTGATGAGGGGTGTGGCCCTAAAATACAAGGCAAGGGTTTGGTTTTTACATTGAGGAATTTAGATGGTCATGTGATATGATTGTCACCTTTTTGGATGAATGGGTGTATGGTTGTGTGATGGATTTTAAGGTTGTGTGATGGATTTTTAAGGTTATGTATATAATGTTGGGTGACATGGTCATTATAAAATATTTTCACATATTGTAAGATGTGTTTATTTTGTACAACATGTGAATATATTATGGATGGGTTTGAATGGGATGAAATTGATGCAAATGAAGGCATATTTTTTTAATAGTAGGATGGGGGATATAGTTGATTTAATGAGTGTTTCATTTTTTTATTTCGGTGACAGATTTTTTGATGGATGATTCGAGATGGTGTCTCTAAGATGGGATTCTTAGATGCTACAGATGATTTATCTTTGGCTATATTGATAATGTCATGGGAATGGATGAGATTGGACTATGGTTGACTGGTAATGGGGAGTGATTTGGAAAAGGTTGTTTAAAAATTTTCATATTTTTGTTTAGAGTTGCATTTGGGTTATCCAACTACAATGCACCTTTATCGATAAGATCTTAAAGGACATTTTAGAGAGAATGACACCTTTCAATATCATGGCCTTTGACCCTATATGGTAATTACAATAATAATTATCCCTATACCAATAGGGCTTTGAAATAGATGTATCAATAGGATGGATGGGAGAAAGGGTGATCATATTGGCAGCTAGAATTTTTTCAAAGAATGCACTGTAAGATTCACCGATAGGTATGTAATTGCGTCAAGGAAAGGTGTGCTCAAAGGCCAAACATTATTTAGAAGCAGTCTTCACAACAACTTTGCATTCCCTAATGTTTTTATTTTCATGGCTAGAAGATGGTTTAAACGAAGAGTCGGGCTTAGGTTTATTTGATCTAAGTTCAACCCTACCATCTTCGAGAGTGTGTACTTCGAGTTTACAATCCATAGTAAAGGATTTTTCAAATGTTTGGAAGGATTAGATTTGTAATGTGGATGAAATGTGTTTGGCACAGGGAATGAGAAAATAATTTGATTAACTCGGTCTGTGGGAGGGAAAATGATAATTGATTAATAAACACCCCTCCAACGAGTGAAAAAATTGATGATAGATTCATCTTTGAATTTCTTAATGGCATATAGGTCGGTGATAGTGATTTTACACGTTATGTTAATCAAGAAGTGTTCTAGGAATAGTTATGCGAGTTAAGTGAATGAGAAAAGTGAATATTGAGGAATATTGTTATACCAATCTAAGGTAAGGCTAGATAAGGACGTGGGAATTTCCTTAACTGAGGTACTAGTCATGTGCTATGATGTAACAAGAATGTTATAAGGCCTTGATGTGTTATTAAGGATCTTATTTGTTTTAGAATTTGGGGAAATTAGGAAGTTCCCAATGTGAAGGATATGGTTTGTATAGTACTGATGGGTGAATGGGTTCATTCTAGGTTTGTTCATAGGATAATGTGTTTGTAGGACCCATAGAAGCAACTTCAAGACTAGATATTATGTTCATTAATACTTGTAAAGGGTCATTTTGTAATGGTTATTGTTGGGGAGTGAATGACGAAGGACCGGTTGATTGTATGTAGATGGACTTGGTTGTTGGTATGGATGGTAAGGAAAAGAAATGGTGTGTTGGTAAGGGGTACTCATACGAATATTGTATGTAGGTTGTGAGGTTATGGGTTGTGAAGGTTGAATATACTGATATTGGATAGGAAAAGATGTGTTTAAGAGGGGTTGTGATTGTTGGGGTATGTGTTAAAAAGGGATTGACGTGTGGATGAAAGATTAAGACTATTGAGGTATGTGTTGGAAATTAATATAGGTTTGGATGAGTGGTTGGGATGGTTGAGGTATGTGTTGAGAGAATATAGGGGTGGTTGATGAATATTGCGATAAGGGGTGAACACTAGATATGGAACTCATGTTAATGGGTGGTGTTGATGTTGGGATAGACATAAATACATTTTGGATAGATGATGTGGGTTGTTGAGAGGAGATAGGATGAGATATGTTTAATGGGATAGATGTTGAACTTATAGGAGGATTTTGGATGGTGGAGGAAACTAAAGGGCTTATTGTGGATGAAGTTGTGTTGGTGTTGTTTTGGGATGAGGTGGAGCTAGATGAGGGGTCTGATGAAGATGATGATTTTTATTAGTTGTGTGTGAGGAGACAACATTGAGGTTGAAAGTGATGATAGGATCTAAATACACGACATTAGATTTTTTGAATTCTTGGTAATGGGATAAGGATGCACTTGTTGGATGACCGGTTTGTGGTTAGGATTAACAAGCTAGGAGGAATCATATTTGGTGTTGGAGACAGGGGTTCATGGTTCAAGTGTATATTGTTGAAGAAGAACACCCCTAGGACAACTAGATAAGTCTTGAGAGATTCAAGGTTTGAATCCAAAATCTCAGTAAAGATAGGATCCCCACTATCAAATAATCAAGGAATTGATGGATCAGGTATTTCAGATGAGGTAGATTGACTGCTAGGGGAATGTGAGGGTTCTTGATTGTGTGGTAGAGATGATAGAGATGCTCGGTGATGGTTGATTATATGTATAGCATCATCAATGTAGGTTTGGATATTTTTGATAAACTATTGGAAATGTTTGGCCATAATTTTAGAGTTTTTTTAGTTCGAGGTTGTTTTCATGTTGATACCATGAAAAAAACAATCAATGGAATGAAAATTAAATATATAAAGTTGATTACAAACAAGTAAACAAGTCACACCAGAAAAATTGATTATCTTGATTAGATTAGAAAAGGGTGAAATGTGAAAAATGGCTTACGGGGTCCTAGGAAATGGAAATCTATGGTTGGTTTTCAGGTTATGTTCAATGTTAGATTCCTCGATATACCCAAAGGTACGTGAGGCCCAAATTTGTGTTGGTATCGATACGAGGCGTGGTATTGGGGCATAACCCCTCACTTCATGGTCTTACAATGATAAGGGTGTTAGGTGCTTAGCCAATATACCGCCCACCAATTATTTATACTCATCTAGAACCCCAAGTCAGCTTATCCTCTTAGTGGTGAAATCCAATTAGGTCTACTGGGTAGGAGTGTTTTGATGAAAGTTTGTGTTGAAAGTGGTTTGGTTGAGTGTGAGTGAAATTAAGTGAATGTAATTCATTGATTTCTTACTTAGACTAGATGATCATGTAGACATGAAATGTTCAATTTTAAGTCCCAAAAATAAATATGAGTTTGATGAGGTCAGAAAAAAATGTGATGTGAAGGAAATAAAATTACAAAGAAAACATACATATAATTTAACTTTTAATTTTTTATATTTTTTTACTTTTGATTTTTTTGCGAATGCAGATTCTCCAAAAGAGAGAAACCTGTAAGGTTTAGCTAAATCAAGAAAATAAAAGGAAAATATGGTGCTATAGGTAGATTGGCTAAGTAATTGAAATTAGTCCACAGATATCCTCGTCGATTCGAAGGAATCACTAGTGATTCACTAAAATCACAGGAGATTCTACAAAATTACTAGCGATTATAGAGAAGACAACCTAAAAATATATATAATTTAATTTTTAATAGAAAAATGAATGGAACATGGTCCCCCGGTGTGCTTTAGGAATGTATTAGGAAAATTTTGGTTCTTTGTTATTATTTGTGGAAAGTACCTAAAACTCAAATAAGGCAAGGTTTAGTGATACCTATGCCGAAAATCACAATGTAGGGATGGTCGGATGTAGAAATGGAAAAGTAATCCTCCTTCACCAAGTGAAGAGACATACAATCAAAGAAAACTAAACAAGAAATATTAGATAGGATGGGTAGATGAGCTACTCAGAAAAGGTCGATTCCAGAAATCAAAAGGGACTTCCTTGGAGGATGTCATCTCATTTTTAAACAATCAAGTTAGATGACGATAATGATAAAATGATAGACAATGATAATTATATATAGGAAGCTAGAACTCAAGATTGAAATGCATGTCCTATTACATTTCATAGGTAGCCCAGGATAATATGGCGGCTATCTGGACAGCTTTGAATTAATCATACCAATGTTTTGTGATTTCTTATTGGATCTTGTGGAGAAACTCGAACTGATCTTTGATATCATCAATGTCAAGTGTGAATTGGATGGCATATAATGTGAGGAAATTTCTCCCAAAAGAAATGTTTTTTGGATGATTGGAATGTCATAAATGTTTGTGATGGGGTGTGATTTCCCTGGAACAATCATTTAAGGCAAGGACATACTTACAAGAGACAAGTTAAATCTAGAGATATTGATAAAAGCTGACAAAAATGCTATGATTGATTGAAAATATGTTGAAAGAAAGGAATCGTAGGTGATTCAAAGGAATCACTAGCCATCTAGTAGAATCATGGGCGATCCAAGGGAATCACAGGTGATTCAAAGGAATCATTGATGATTATTGTAAAAATGTTTGATTGATCTGATAGTGTCTTTGGATTTAAATCTAAAAATGACAAGTTTAGGAAAAAGAGATCAAAATGATTGATTTTTTAAAATCGATGTGATAAAAAAGTAATGATAAAGTAGATAGGATTACCGTGGAGTATTGACAAGGTACATAACACTGTAGATGATTATTTAGGGTCGAATGGTTGGTTTTTATTATTGATCCTCTAATAATATTGTTGGAAACCAGGATACAAAGATTGGTGTGTGTAGGCTCTTTGAAGGGGCTTTTAATGTTGTTGTTTGGGTTGGAGATCACTAAAGAGCAATAGATCTTCACTTTGCTTGATCAAAAATAAGGGTTTTGATTAATGCTAAAATTTAATATGATATCCTAATCTAATGCAATTTTGCAGTAAATAAATGAATATTGAAATACTAAAATAATACCCAAGCAAACTAAGATATAAAATATGAAACCTTAATGTATAAAGAGGGTTTGAATAGTCTTACCTGATTCACAAAGGTTGTTGGACTGTGTCGTAGTGGAGACCGGTTAAATAGAGATGGAGGACCGTCACACAAGAGCCTAGAAAAATACAGATCCGGCAAATTTGACTAGACTAGGGTGCCTAGAGAAGGATAGGGGCACCCATGGATGTCATGTTCTGGATTTTGGTCACCCTGAAGTCGTGTAGATGCTCATAAAACCCCCTCTAAGGTATCATTATAATTTCACACTTGTTCACATTTTTCACGTTTATATCATTGAATTTTGTTGAATATCTCTGTAAATATGAAATGAATGAATCACCTGCAAAACCCAAAAACAAAGCATCAAACCCTAAAAAATAAAGATGAAAATGAACGGGTCAGAATTTCCTCAGCTGCCAAAATGATGGGCTTATCACTGAGCATTGCACTACATCTCATGCCCAATGTAGTTTTGTGTGTGTGTGTGTGTGTGTGTGAAATTGTGCCCTAGGTTGATCTTGTGTCAGTTGCATATGAAGTAGCGAGAAAGTATCTAGATGTAGAATGTAAATAATGTGTGCATGGAAACAATAGACTCCCCTCCTTTGAATTGTGATGCATATGAACCATACTTTGTCCCTTGTGATGGAGCTAGATGGATGCAAATCAAGCTATAGATGCCTTTGATGGATGCAACGTTAGGTAGGGATAGTATATACTTAGTGCTTGGTCCCTTACTATGATCACATAACTTTATATTTATATGATTCCTTCACTTGAATTTTGTAATGAACCCCGAAAAGGCTGACTATGAAAAATATAAGATGCTCAAATGACTAGAAAGGACCCAAAAAGTGTGACCAAAGTACAAAAGGGCACCCAAATTGGATGAGGGCACCTAACACCGACATCCTGGTCTTGGCGTCGATGTCCAGCATGAAAAATGCTGAAGTATGAAAAATAAACTGAGAAAATAGAAGTGTAAGACCGAAAGCAAAAGCATGAAGCAAAGAAAAGTGGCCAAAGACATGGGTTAATTAGTACCATTATTACTTAGGAATCATGTAAATAGTAGTATGTAATCAAGACTAGATAATGACTCAAAATGTGTGATTTTATGTCTACATTTTCCCCACCTTATGTTGGTGAGAAGAATGCTCGATAACATAAAGTAGATAGATATTCATACATGATATCCATGTAGATTGATTTCAAAAGTGTGTCGAGGGACTGGATAAAGTGTGGAGTGATAAAATATGGAGCGTGGAGACTAAAGATGCCAAAATGTAAAAAAAGTGGATGAAAATGAACCTATGGTAGAAACACACATGTAAATGCTGATGTGTGTGATGTACCTGTTGTTGGTGTCGATGTGTGTGATGTTTTCATTGATGTTGACTACTTTCTTTCCATATGGATGGACCTGCAAAAGAGAAGATGATCAAGTAGTCAAATACACATGTATATGTATAAAACACATGTAAGGAAGTGTGTAAAATAAAATTCTAAAAATGTGAAAAAGGAACATGTACACCTAATCCGTGATGAGGAAAGAGTGTAAAAAGGATCATATAGATGATTCCTATGTGCATGAGTTTTTTGGGTGATCTCACGCCACTGACCGAAGAAGTGTGAGGAAAGTCTTATTTATCCTCCAACCTTTAACCACTTCCTTAAACTATAGAGATCTATGTACTATCTGGTTTTTTGGGTGATCTGACGCCACAACAGAATTATTATAGAGAGGAATATCTAGTGTTATCCTCTAACCTTTAAATGCTCCCTTGAATAAAACACCACTGCAGATGATGTGTACTAATGCATGTGCTAAAGACAACCTACCACATAAAAAATTTATGAATGAGTTTTATAGATTATGTTGAACCCAATCAATGTGTAACTACCCCATGGTTATAGGTGTTTTAAGAAAGGCATTGCTATACTAAGGACCCAAGTCTGATTTTGAGCCCTGAAATGTATTGTACCGATATTGTGTTTTGTTGTATACTATGTGTAGACCATTGTATGGGGTGATTGATTCACCCAAATGATGTCCCCCTCTTTGGGGGTACATGTGAATTACTATAGGAGTATAGGCCCAAAATAGGACCAACCACTGAAATTTGTGTCCTATAGGGGAAGGGGATGTGCTTGGTAAAACCAAGGCCAAACACGTGGCTAGGAAACAAGTGTTAGTACAAGAAAATACAAACACTCATGTAAAAGACGACATGTAAGATAAGCAAACAATGTATATGTTAATATGAAAGTAAACATGCAAGAAGAAAATGTAGATTGCAAAAATCAGGTTGCAAACATGGGATATCACTCACAATGTCATAAGACAATCAAGGCCGACTAATCCAAAAGCATACAAGTGTGCACACAACACAAAGGGGAAAACCTGCAAACAATTCCATACAATGAAAAACAAGTACTAGAAATATAACAGAGATAACTATGGTTAATAGTCTTGCATAACAAATGATGCACATGAAGCACCCGTTAGCATGTTACAAAGATAAAAATTATGTTAAAGCATGTATAATATGATAAAGTAGTGTACTATGAAACACAATGAAACGATAGCACCTATAGTGTATAAAAGTGGATGCCCCCATGATCCATTGTGGGACTGGTATTAGGTATTTTGCCAAGCATCAATATAGTTATAATGGCCCTGTATAATCTTTGATCACAACTAGAAATCAAGTTAACCTGCATGTGTGTATAATAAAGATAATGACATACAATATATCTATCTATCATGTGTAATAAAATGAACATGTACAAGTAAATACAAACAAGATTAAATGCCACCAAGAAATGTAGTATGTTGGGGATGGATGGAATGGAATGTAGAGTGAATTATAGGAGCCACGTTCCCCCTGAGTGAATGGAATTATATGCAGTGAGGTTCATTTATTTATGACCCCTCAGTAGTCAAGAATGAATCGTAAATGAGAGTGCGTCATCGGGAAATGGTCGAACTATATGTTGTGTGTAGTGTGATGTGATGAATTTGTAATGATGATATGTGACATAGAGATGAGGTGTGAGAATGTGTGATGATTTATCCTAAAGCATATATCACAACAAGATAATGAGAAGAAGTGATGATTTAGTCTAAAGTGTATATCACTAAAGGATAATAGAAGAAGTGGTGATGTAGCTTATAGTGTATATCACTAATGGGGGAATGTCACATGATATAAATATTGAATGGTTGAATGTGTGAGTATGATGAGGTTCATTTGATTTTTATACCCTCAACAGTCTAGTATGGACCGTGAGACTAGAGTGTGTCATTGGGTAGTGAGTTTGGCGTTGGGTGTAGTATTTTTAGATGCATGATATTGAGTGGGTTTTTAAGTGGCTTCCCTAAAAGGGTGGCAAGGCGATAAACTCCACCACCAAGTTTGTCAATGATAATGTAAGGACCAAGCCAATTAGGCTTAAATTTTCCTTTAAGAGGAGCTTTAGCTTTTTTATTCTTTTGATTCTCTTTTAAGACAAGGTCACCTATGTTAAATTCATGAGGACAATTTTTATGGTTATATGTGTGCATTATGTGAGATTGGTATGCATGAATATGTTCAAGCACTTTGACGTGAATGGATTCTAACATTTATAACTCATATAAATAGTTTTCACGATATGTATCATCTTTAAGTATACCCTTGAGTGAAACGTAATGAGGGTATTTCAAGTTCAAGTGGGATGGCGTCCTCAGTACCATAAACCAAGAAAAATGAGATGCATTAGTAGGTGTATGTACACTAGTACGATAATCCCAAAGAGCATAAAATAGTTGATTATGTCATTCATCACCACTAGAAGAGACTGTCTTGCATAATATTTTGACAATAGTTTTGTTGGTAGCTTCAACTTGGCCATTGCCTTATGGGTAATAAGGAGTAGAGAATGATTGTTTGATTTTGAACTTTGCACAAAACTTTTTAACATCCTTATTTTTAAAGGGTGATCCATTATCAGTGATAATGTCGGATGGAACACCAAAGCACGTAATGATATGAGTGGTGAGGAAACCACAAATGTCAGTACCAGTTTTTGTTCATAGTGGGGTTGCTTCAACCCATTTAGTAAAATATTTTGTAGTAGTGATAATGAACTTATGTCCATCAGTAGATTCTAGATTTATCACACCAATGAGGTTGAATCCCTAAAGATAAAATGGCCAAGTGGGAGCAATTGGTAAGAGGTCATAGGCAGGTGTGTGATTGAGGTTATCATGATTTTTACACTTCTCACAACAAGTAACATATTCGAGGTAATCATGTTCTATGTTGGGCCAAAAATATCCTTGACGTAAAAGCTTTTGAGACATGGCTTTGCTGGAGAAATGACCACTGCACATGTTGTCATGGATTTTCAAAATGGCTATAACGATATCGGAAATCTCTAAGCAACGTAAGATTCGACCATCAAGTGCACATTTAAACATTTTTTTGCCAACGATGACATAACGAGTAGCCTCATGTCACAAATGATGGGCCTCATGATATTACATAGTATCATGAATGGTTTGTTATATAATAAATTATAAATGGGATTACACCATTCGGGATTATCATGTAAGCTGCGCATAATGGTGTAATCACTGTAAGAGGTAAAGCAAAAATGGAAGGATGATGCAAGTGTATAATGATGAATGTGGCCTGCTCATTAGTAATATCTTGTGGGATGAGTGACGCCGCACTAGCCATGGCGTCCACATGACGATTATCCTTATGAGGAATGGTATTGATAGTGTAAGACTCAAATGTAGCCAAGAGATCTTTGACAAGCATGTTGTATGGGATTAAGTGTTCCTCTTTTGTGTTATATGTATCATTTACTTGATTGATGATGAGTTGAGAATCACCATGTATGCATAGGTTGTGAATGAGTAGTTTCTGAGTGGTGAGAAGGCCGAGAATGAGGGATTCATATTCAATGATGTTATTTATACATAAAAATCCTAATCGATATACAAAGGGGAGTGGATCACCCTATGGGGTGATGAAGACTATCTCCACCCTATGTCAGAGTGACAATGAGACCCATCAAAGTACATTGTCCATGTGTCAAAATCAATAGCATATGTATTGAAATCATCTCGAAAGGATTCAGAAATAAGAGATGTATCAAGAAGGTATGATGCAGATAATTAATCGGCGATGATTTGGCCTTTAATTACTTTTTATGGGATGAACTTGAAATTAAATTCAGTGATAATCATAGCTCAATGTGCTAGATGCCCCGATATATGTGTATGGGACTAGAGGTATTATAAAGGATCCACCTTAGTGGTGATATGTACCTCATTGTTAAAAATATAATGACGTAATTTATCTGTAACAAAGATAAGTTCAAGGCATAGTTTTCCAATGTAACTATAGTTGCATTCATAAGAGAGCAATGTTATACTAATGTAGTAGATTTTTCTTTCACGCTGAGAATCATCTTGTTGTGCTAGAAGATCCTGGCATGAAACATGGTGGAAATGTACAATAAGAAAGGTCGGTCAGCTAGGGAGGCACTAAGATGGGTGGTTGTAGAAGATATGCTTTTATGTCCTCAAATGTTTGTTGGCATTGCTCATCCCATACGAATTTAGTATCCTTCTTCATGAGATGTGTAAATGGTTGAGTTTTATCAACAAGTTGTGTAATGAATTGTTGGATAGCTTGAATTTTTCCTTGTAATGATCAAAGTTGATGTAAATTCTTAGGCAGAGGCATGTCGACAATGGTTTTAATCTTGTTGGGGTCGATTTCAATGCCGTGTACGAGATGATATATCCAAGTAGTTTACTAGTTGTGACCCGAAAACACATTTTTTAGGGTTTAAGTGGATGCGGTATTGATGTAATCATTCAAACAATGTTTGTAGATATTTTGCATGGTTATAATGATGTCTGGACTTATCTAAGATGTTATCAATGTAATCTTCAATAATCTTGTGAATATAGTCATGAAATATACACACCATTGCTCGTTGGTAAGTGGCCCTGATGTTTTTAAGGCTAAAGGGCATGAAAGTGTAACAAAATGCTCCACAAGGTGTAGTAAAATAGCTCTTCTCTTGATCAGAGGGGTTTATTTTGATTTGATTATAGCCCGCGAAACCATCCATGAAAGAGAGGATATCATAGGCGGTAGAGTCGATAATAGCGACAATATGAGGCAAGGGGAAACTATTCTTGGGACAAGCTTTATTTTAATCATGAAAATTGATGCAACAATGGGTGTGGCCATTTGGTTTCATGATGGGCACAATGTTAGATACCCATTTAGGATAATTAACAGCCCAAATAAAACCAAGCATTGAGTAGCTTTTGGATTTCTTCCTTGACTAAGAGTGTTACTTTTGGATGCATTTTACGGATTTTTTGTTGGACTGGTTTTTCACCGAGGTTAAGGAAACTATTATGCATTACAAAAAATGTATAAATACATGGTATATCATTGTTGTCCCATGTGAAAATTTCATATAAGTCATTCAATACTTGTTTGATATTTTTCACTATGCGTGAGAGAGGCAGCTAACAAAACTATGTGTGGATTCTCATATATTCACAAGTTATATTGGATGGTTTCTTCATTAAGAAGAGTGGATCGATCTTCAATGTATGGATCTATAGGAATAGTTTCAAGAGGATCGGTGTCATTAGTAGGTGTATTGGGATCTCCAAAGTAGGTGGTAGTTTGAAGTGATGGTGGATAACACCTTTTATGGTGAAAGGAAGGAAATTGATCATAAACCCCCATGTGTTCTAAGAGAGAATCATCGCAGTATCAAAAGTGTCTAAAGTATCCCAAATGGTAGAGGCATTATCACTAATGAATTATGGATGAATGATCGAAAGTGAAGAGGTGTGCAAGGTAGTATAAACTTTTGAAGGAGGGATGGGTGGGGGATGATACCCTAATCCAAATTTATGAGATTGTGTGGGAAGATCCCAAAGTGTTGTTATTCCAAGTTCTTATTGATCTAATTTTTTTATTGGAGAAGACATAATGGCACAAGTATTCATATCCTAACCCATATTTAGAAAATTCCTGAGTAATATCGGAAGAACTAGGGGTATCACTAGATTTTTCAATAGAATTGCAATACGTGAAAGGTGATGGATCAGCCAAGACATCATAAACAACTCCTTGATAATGAAATTTAAGTCATGTATGTAGGGTAGAAGGGACCGCATGCATGGCATGGATCTAGGGCCACCCAAGAAGAATATTATAATTAAGGTTATTGGGCATGACATGGCATGGAATAGTGATTGTACATGGACCAACAGTGACAGGAAGGCTAATAGTACCTAAGACATGCTTGGGAATGTTTTCAAAGCCACGAATGGAGACTAATGAAGGAGCTAAAGAACTTTCCAAAATACCTAAGTGATGAAGAAAGGCTACGTTACAAATATTAAGGCTAGATCCATTGTCAACTAAGGCACATTTGACCCTGACATTGTTAATACAAACCTGAATATACAAGGGGGTCATGTTCTAGCATTGCTTGAGAAGGTAGTTCATCTGATGTGAAATTGATTTGATCCTCATTGAGAGATAAGGCCAAAGTAAACTTGTGGTATACATATTTGGGTGATGTTTGAGGAAGAATCTAGGTAGTAGCTAAATATTATTTGAGTCTATTAATACAATCAAGATGATTTTGTAGATAAACATGGATAGAGATATTCATGATCAGAAGACCCTAGAGGGATGAGGATCCTACGAGGGTGAAGATTGAGTTCGGGTTCACCAAAATGAATAATGCTAAAATGTAATATAATATCCTAATATAATGTAATTTTGTAGTAAATAAATGAATACTGAAATAATGAAATAATACCCAAGCAAAATAAGCTTGAAAATATGAAACCCTAATGTGCAAAGAGGCTTAGAAGAGTCTTAGGTCATTCGTAGAGGTTTCTTGACTATTTCGTGGTGGAGACAGTGAACAGAGATTAAGTAACATCACACGAGAAAGCTGGTAAAATGAAGATCTTGCATATTTGACTGAACTAGGGTGCTTGGAGAAGGAAGGATAGGGGCTCCCGCGGTTCCCTAGTCTTGATTTTGGGTGCCCTGAGTCTGGTAGATTATTACAAAACCCCTACGACGTGTCACAAGAATTTTGCACTTATTCATCTTTTGTCACATTTATGTCATTGAATTCTATCAAATATCTCTTTAAATTTGGAATGAATTAATCACCTATAGAACCCCAAAACAAAGCATCAAACCGGAAAAAAAAAGATGCAAATGAAGGGTTCGGACTATCATTTGCCTCCAAAATAATGGACTTATCACTTAGCGTTGCACTACATCGCAAACCCAATGTAGTTATGTGTGTGTGAAATTTTTCCCTAGATTTATCTTGTGTCATTCACATGTGAAGTAGTGAGAAAGTATCTAAATGTAAAATGTAAATACTTTACATCATATAAACAATAGACTCCCCTCCTATGAAGTGTGATGTAGATTAACCAGCCTTTTTCCCTTGTGATGGAGCTAGATGGATGCAAATGGAGCTATAGATGTCTTTGATAAATGCAACCTTAGGTGGGGATAGTATATGATTAGTGCTTGGTCCCTTATTATGATCACATAACTTTATATTTATATGATTCCTTCACTTGAATTTCATAATTAATCCTGAAAATGCCGACTATGAAAAATAAAAGATGCTCAAATGGCTAGAAATGACCCAAAAAGTATGACCAAAGTGCAAAGGGGACAAGGGAACCCAAATTAGATGAGGGAATCTGGTGTTGGCATCCTAGTTTGGGCGTTGGTGTGCGGGATGAAAAATGTCAAAGTATGAAAAGACAAACCGAGAAAATGAAAGTTTAAGACCGAAAGAAGAAGCATGAATAAAAGAAAAGTGGCCAAAGACATGGGTTAATTAGTATCGTTCTTACTTAAAAATCATGTAAATAGTAGTATGTAATCGAGACTAGATAATGACTCAAAGTGTGTGATGTTGTGTCTACAGGTGTAAGAACTTCTTAAGAATTTTTGAAGATCCTTGAAACAATAGTCAAAAATCCTATTTATAATCATTGACGATTTTTCAGAATCATCGGCTAGTGGTGTAAATTAACTTGCAACAATTAGTATGGTGTACATTGAGTTATATTCATTTAATCATCAAACCAAGGGACGTAAAATCTAAATATTGTCAATGTTTTGTGCAAAGTTACAGTAGATCTAGGAGGTTGGAAATAAATAACAGTCACAACAATACCAAAAGTAAACAAAACTTAGAATGGGAAATGAATGATTTCTAAACATTATCACAAAGACAAAGTTGTAGATTCAGTATGCATATACAAAAATTATATTATTACTAGGTAAATAGACATGCAATTAAACAAGACAACAATGGAGGGGTTTAGCAAACCACAATTGGGCCCTGACTTAGGTGTTAATCCATCCTAAATTTTGTAACTATAAACTAATGAACAAGAACTCATATATTTATTGAATTTGCATGAACATTACATCAAGTAAAAAATCGATATACTCTATGAATTTATTTGATTTGTTACTAGTACTAACCCTTTCTTTTATCCTTCTCATTTTACAGAAAGAGGAGAGGAGAAGAAGAGTTCAACAAGGAGTTTCAACAAACTAAGTGAAAGATCTTCAACAAAATAGTGAGATATTCAACACATGTTACTGAGAACTCAATAGGTGTTTAGTTAAAGAACACATAACAAATGTTTGAGTAATCTATAATTTCTTTCAATCACATGTTAACTTAATCAATCAGTTCTTCACTAGTTTGTAATGAATGACCAAATCAAAGGTTGAGTTGTTTCCCAGTTCTACATGTTCCAGTTGTAACTACTTCTTCAATGGCATGTACAAACTTGAGTTTCGTTCTTCATGCCTTCCAAAATATTTTCATAACGTGGGCTCTTTGTTGTAGATGATTTCCTTTGGCTACGAACAGGTTGATGTGGATAGATTCTTTGGCTATGGATGAGTTGTTGTGGATGGTTCCTTCACTACATATGAGTTGCTGCATATGGAAAATTTCTTACAACCAAGAGTGGCATCACACATATCATCATTCAAACAACTTATTGGGATAATAAGAATAAATGCACACAAAATACCACAAAATAAAGATAACTAGATAGAACTATATTAATTAGTAATTATGCCACAAGTTCAAGGTTGTAATAACAATGTTCAATAGTGTACTTGGAAAATACATGGACATAACTACAATGGCTTGATCAAAATACAAAAGATGAGTTATTTATAAAGGCAATTAACACAACTCATCACACCCCCAGGCTTAATCTCTTGAATGTCCTCATTCAAGGGCTTCATATCTTTGCTACCTAAAATTGCATTTACACTTGAAATCAATGGGTGTATCTGTGCACTCATTCTCGATAAGAAATACCCACCATTCATCATGAATCTACTCCAGACTCTATCTTGGATCCTCTAATCAACTGGTAAATTACCTATCCATGGTGGTATTGGAAAATGAAATATTGGAGGATGATAACCGATAGGGAACCATTCATCCTCACATTCATTAGCTATTTCAATGTACTTATTTACCATGTGGAAAGTTGGAATAGTGTTTTGATAGGAATGTGTCTCTTTCCTCTACAGTTCAGGGGATAACTCATTCCAAATCATTCAAGCATGCATGCATGTACGACCTAAATTCCATGCTCCCTAATCATGTTCCTTACCTCTACATGTGCTTCCACCTTCATTTGTAATACTCCATTCTTGATTACATCGTCTTCCATATAATTGTCATATTGTTCCTTGATTTCATCTGTGTTTGTTACTTCCTCTCTGATAAAAAATGGTTGGACATTTTTCAAATGTTTATACTCTTCCATCTACCTAGATCTGTCCAATTTATTTGAAAAATAAGAACATAATGCTTTCACTTGAACATCCTCAATATACATAATTGGGATCCAATTCCTATCATATTGAAGGGCATAGTTGTGCAAATAAATCTCACATAACAAGTGTTAGAGTTCATGTGTACTATTCTAATATAGAGTAAAGAATCTCCTAGCTGATTTGATGTCATATAGCATGTCATAATTAATGCAGGTAAGTTTATGTTGCAACATCTTTTCTTTCAAGTAGATAGCATAAACATTTAATGGGGGTCTGCATTTCAATATTTCGTTTTTTCTAGTTTCTACTTCAGCCTCTTAATCTCTTTGTCCTTGTCCTTTAGTTCTTCCTTATGCTTAGAGATGAGGGATTCTTTCTCCTTTTCCCATTTTCCTTTGAGTCTGTTAATGTATGTTTCCAATTGTAGCATCAAATTGTCAATATCTGGTCCCATAGTCTATGTTTCCATCTCACTACAAGATGGTTTTACAGTTCCCGATAATTTCATGAATAACAATTTGGGGCTGCAATGGTGTTACATTTCCTTCTTACACACTATCATGTTGTGCTTTCTCAACAACTATAGGTATTTTTTCTTGTTCTGTTCTTGTTTCTCAATGACTTGCTCAACAACTATAGGAATTTTTGGTATTCACTTTCTCTTCCAACTTCCTCTTCTTCCTTCCTCTCTTCATTACCTTCCACTTCGTAAAGTGCCTCTTCATTCTAAGTTGGCTCTTCTTGCTCCTCCATGGGTTGTTCAGGGTATTCCTACTCATGAATTGTGGCATCAATATCTCACCGCTTCATTCCCAATTTTTAAGGCTCAAATTTTCCCTATGTAGCTTCCAAATCATTGTCTAGTGAGATGGGTTGTGACTGTACTAGGTTGGATATTTTTGGCCTTTTTGTTCTAAGCCTATGGGAGTACCTAGGTGGTGTAGGAGTAGAATGAGAATTTTTTTTTGGCCTTTTAAGTGGATGTTTTAGGAGAGGAAAATTCTAAAAGGGTTTTAGATATGAAAATTCTTTCTGAAGAGATGGGTACATGGTGTTCTTCAAAAGGAGGCATACCTTCAAAAATTAGGGGTTCTTGAGGTTGGGAGGTGGATGGTGCAGCCTCTTTCACATGTGTATAAGAGCTCTCAGTGTTTTTCCTTTTGTTTCTCCTATTTCCCATCAAGGTCTCAAAATTTTTACCATTACAAAGTCTTCCCATAGTATTTGCAGATGATCCCTTTACAGGGTGTGTTTAACAACTAGGGTTATAAGACAATGATGTGATAATTTTTCCCTACCCCTCTGTACTTCATGACTCATTTTCTTCAACATTTCATGTAAGAATTTTGGGACATTTACTTGATGGTTAGAAATGCACTGTGTTCAATCTAGAATACCTCCCTTTGTAATTAAATTACTTAATAACAAATGTGATAGCTTGTACCCACAAGGGTTTAAGAGAGGTTATAAATGTACCTTATCTATCTAAAATGAGATAGTCATCATCATCTACGAACTCCCTTCTTGTTGATTCTGGATTGGCCATTTCTGGTAATATTTCTCCTTGTGTCGATAGACCACTAACTTCTACCATAATTTCATCACTTAGCCTTACTACTGTCTTTCACGCTTACCTCTCCATTACTGAGTGTGTTGGAAAAATTTGTCACAATTGCTTCATCAAAACCCTAAAACTTGTTGATATAATCCATCCAACCATGATCCTCAAAATACTACACATTCGAATATGCCTCAAAAGTGACAAATGCATAGTGGGCTCTCACCTTATAAGGTCACCTCCCATGGTGGATACGCAAATTCCTCTAGGTTTAATATGCAATAATATAATTATACCTCGAAATAACTTTGCACATTTGGGTCGTGTTGATTTCTTGTCATCATTTGAACTTTATTTCGAAGGAACAAATAATTCATGCAAGGATTACTTATCATTAATGGATGTGAAAATAGAGAGCATAGGAAGAAAAGTGATGTGACAACATTGGCTTATGTGGAGGAGATAAAGTGGACACATCATTTCCTGAAAGGTGACGTGATTTAAATGTTGTACATGCATGATGACTTAGCATAGCTCCCAATTAAATATAGTTAAACCAATTATACTTTATTAAAGTGATATATGAGTGCACTTATCTCATTGTTTATTTGTAATAATGGTTTTGTATGCTTTATTAATTGGGTTTTGGCTACATGCAATTTGTTTTGATGTTGTGGAAATGTGTTAAACTAGAGTTTTATGCTCCTTACTGTAACCGGATGATTCCTAGAGAGGGAAATCTAATCATTTGGTGTGTCAATCTCTTCTTGTCCTTCATCCACACATGCATGCATCCTTGATCTCTATCATACAACCATGAGTTCTTCCAATCTCCAAAGAAAAAACATTGGCTTGTTTCATGTGGTTGTAAGTGGAACTTATTTCATTACACTCTCTCCTTTTGATGGATATCATGCCCTCCTAAATTCATTTTACACAAAACCCAAAAAACAAAAACTTCATAAAATAAATGTGTTAGCAGAGTGTTGCTAATCACCCATAAAGGCTAATCACAACACTTTTATTTGACCTTGGAATATTCAGCAAGATGAATGCACCAAGGCCATTGAAATCTCCTCAATCCTCTAAAATCTCATAAGGTGAGCCAACAAGCTCAACCTCTAAGGTTAATTCTGATGTCCTTTCTTCCATTCTTCTTTGACCTCCTCTGAATAGTTCCATGAATGAACCTTTATCAACTGGATTTTTATACAATCTCAGCTTGTGGCCATTCACCAATAGCTTGAACCTCACATGATCTATGGTAGTGAGCTTTATAGCTCCATTAGGGAATATCTTTTCAATTTAATAGGGGCCTAACCACCTTGTTATGAGATTTCCCATATGATCCTTGTATTTTGAATCAAACAAGAGTGCCCACTCACCTTCCTAGAATTGTCTTGTCTTGATGTACCGGTCATTCCATTTGACTCTGTGCTTTTTCACTACCTTTGTGTTATGTACTTCATGTCTTCTCAATTCATCCAACTCATTAAGTTAGAGAATTATTTTCCTTTGAGATTCTGATATATCTATTCCTAGCTGAGGGGAAATCCTTAATATTTTGTGCTCAAATTCAATTGGAAAAACAACAATATTACCATATAAGAGTTTAAATGGTTTAAAGTCAATTGTGGTCTTCCAAATTGTTTTGAATTCCCAGATTGCTTCTGGAATCCTGTTTTCCAAGTCTTTTCTGTGGAGTGCAATGGTATTTTTCAATATGGCTTCTATTTTTATGTTTGTGACCTCTACTTGGCCATTAGACTGGGGGATGGTATGGTGTAGAATTCCAAGGTCTGATTTCATATTATTTAACCAGATCAGAAATTACATCAATAGTGAAATGTGTACCTTTATATGTTACAATCTCCCTTAGAACTCCATATCTAGTGAAGATGTGCTCATATAGAAACTTGGCTACTTTCTCACTTTTCTGGTTTGGCAATGCCTTCACCTTTGTCCACTTGGTTAGGTAATTTGTGCATACTAGGATATACTCCTTTTTTGAGATGGAGGGTCTATAGGGCTAATAAAATCTAAGCCCCACTTGTCAAAAAGGTTGTAAGACTAGTTGAGGTTCATAATGGCATCTCATCAGATTTAGTGGGCTTGCCCATTCTTTGGAATTTATCACATCTTTTGGTGTATAGTGTTACATCCTTATGTAATGTTGGCCAATAATAACCAATAGTCAACACCTTCTGCGTTTTTATTTTTGCAACAAAATTCCCTCCATAAGATTCATTATGGAAGGCTCGAGGACATCAAATATCTACTCATCATCTATACACCTTCTCATTACTTGATCTTGTCATGTATGAAATAGAAATCTAGCTATCCAAGAAAAAGATGAACTCTTTTCAACTATGTATTTTTTCTCAGAGTAGAAGTAATGTGGAGGTGTTTTACCTGAGACCAAGTAGTTGGATATGTCTGCATACCAAGGTTTTTGTAGAAATAACAAAATAAGTGCTCATCTAGAAAGGAATCATCAACTAATTTCTCCTCACTATTGGTCTCCATCCTAGAGAGGAAATCTGCTACCACATTATCCTTTCTAGGTTTGTCCACTATGGTGACATCAAATTCTTGCAAGAGGAATAACCACCTTATGATTTTGCTACTTACTATTGGTTTGTTTATCAGATATTTAATTGCAGCATGATTTGTGTGAATAAACATTGGATATCCTATGATGTAGTATCTGAATTTGTTGATAGCATATAAACCAGCAAAAACTCATTTTCGGTTACTGTGTAGTTTAATTTTGCATGCTGCAAGTTCTTACTAACATAGTATATTGCATAATTCATAATTCCATATTTTTTTCCTATGATAACTCCAATAACATGATATGATGCATTTTTGTGGATGTGAAAAGGTAGGTTCCAGTCATTTCCTATTAACATATGATCTATAGTTAACATTTGTTTCAAAGTTTGAAAATCACCTTCACAGCGCTCAGTCCATAAAAAATCAACATCATTTCCTAGCAATGCAAATTTCCTAAAATAGTGTATAAACCTTCTATAATATCTAGCATGGCCTAAAAAGCTTCTAACATCCTTTTGTTTCCTTGGTGTTGATAGGTTGATTATGACAGACACCTTTCCTTGATCAACTTAAATTCCTTATGAGGAAAGGTAATTCCCCAACACTATACCCTCTCGACATCATCATGTAGCACTTCTCATTACTCAAGGATAAATTGTGATCCTTTCATCTTTTTAATACCTTGTCCAGATTTTACATAGCTTCATCAAAATTACTACCATGTATAGTGAATTCATTCATATATACTTTCATGTAGTCATTTTTCAAATCAGAAAAGATAATCAAGACTACCCTCTGGAATGTAGAAGGAATATTACACAAGACAAATGCAAGAACTGAATAGGATATTTTTCCCCATGGACATGTGAAGGTAGTTTTGTCTTGGTATTTTGGTGCAATTTGAATCTAATTATATCCATTATATCCATCGAGAAAAGAGAAGTATTTCTTACCATCTAGGGTATCAAGAACCTGATCAATGAAGGGTAATGGGAAGTAATCTTTCTTTGTATATGAGTTCAACTCCCTGTAATCTACAAAAATCCTCCATTTCTCATTCTTCTTTGGCACAATTATAAGAGGTGACACCCATTGACTATCTTGTAAGAAAAATATTATAGTGCTCTCATTATTAATAAGTGCATATATTGTAATATTATTAATATGAGTTACATTGTAACTCATTATTAATAATATAGGTTTGTTATATTGTTTCAACAATATATTTTTGTTATACCCGTAATGATATTAATGGGTTGTTTGGTTGTGTGACTTCCTGGTTTGTAGGAGGTCGGTTTTCTATTTCCATGGCTATTTATTAGCCTTAGTATTGATTGTAATTTGTGAGGAATATATTATCGAATACAATATTATAATATTATTTCCTGTGTGATAAGCTTGTTGCTCCAATATGCCTAATATGGGGTATGTAAACCCGGCATCCAACAATTGTTGTAGTTCACTTTTCACAATTTCTCTTACTGTTGGGTTCATCTCGCCTCTGTGGCTACCTGATTGGTTTACATTCTTCCTTTATATAAATTCTATGAGTACAAATCCTAGGATGAATTCCATGCATATCACCATAATCCCAAGAAAATGTTGTTCTATTTTTTTGAATAAGATCAATCAAAAATTTCTCATGTTGCATACTCAAAGCATCTTGTTTACATTTAGTGGCCTCCCTGGTGTTATTTCTACTTGTTTGGAGAGGTCCAACATTGAACACACATTTATGCTAACATAATTTATCATGAATTCATGGGGAAGAAGTTGGTGAAGAATACAATTCTTACCCGAAATACTTATGGTGCTCTACTACATTAAGACTTGGATCAAAAGAGAGCTTAAGCACCTTAATTTTTCATCCAATTCTTCATTTATGTCATAGTTTTTGTAATACATTGGAAAGAACAACATCTTCTTCTTGATCTTCAATTGTATAATACTTCTCCAACATCATGAGTTGTTATATAGAGATCAGATCAGCTTTTGGTTCTTCAACCCAAATTCTTTTATCTTCATTATTCAATGGTTGGGCAAGAGGATAGAGCATAAGCTTCTTGGTACCATTTCCATTTGAGATAATCATATTGTCAAACCTGTAACTTATGACTGCATCAGCAGTGGACAACCATGGTCATCCTAGTATAATAAGATAACCTCCTAAACTTGTCTTTGGTTTAAGGAAAATGAAATCAGAAATGTATTCCCAAGAGTCTACCACCATAACAATGTCCTCAAATACTCCTTCAGGTATCACTGTTGACCTATCTGCCAATTGCAATATTGTAGTTATTGGCCTTAGTCCTTCCAAATTCAGGTCATTCATGATTTGCATGGTCATGACGATGATTGTTGCCCCTAAGTCAATTAGAGTATTCTTGATTGTAGTTTCATTGATAGTAACATTCACCAAAGGACTTCTGAATCTATGTACTTGGGTAATACAGAGTTCCCAAGCATGATGTCAACCATTTGTCCAATAACTTGTACAGTGGATGGATATTTCCTTTTCTTATTGGATTTTTATGCATAGATTCTTAACCACTTGTTGTAGATAAGCACATCCTTAATGGCTTGAATGAGTGGAATCTTCACACAAATATCCTTTAATTGATTGAAAAAATTAGAATCTGAATCTGATTTAGGGTCATATTTCTTCTCTTGTAATCTCTCTGGAAATGGGGGTTCATTGACTTGCATCTTACCCTTGTTATAATTTTTTTATGTTGCTTTGAGATCATCTTGCAAAGCATTTTCTAGTCTCTCTGCGGATCGTCTACAACAACTATGGTTCATCTGCAATCTTTGTGATGGTGGGTTTACTTGGTGGGAGAAGTGATCTTCCTGAGTGGAGATGGATATTATTGACATCAATTGAATAAGTAAAGTATTGGGTTGATTCAGTGGTGTAGGTTGGCTGAGAAAATTTATTGTTGGGGTTAGGTGATGGTTGAGCTAGAAATTGAGTAGGCCTTGGTTGAGAGAGGAAAGTGGGGGTTTGGCATCAAAGCTTGTTGTTGTGGGTAAGGAGGTTTCTGGTTGGGTTGTTGATATTTAGGAGGTTGATTGCTCCATTACTACCCTCCTCTCCAATTTTTTTTCCATGAAGAAGGGGTTGTTGCCACTATTGGCCTTAGAACTAAGGTTTCAATGGTTGTTGGTATTTTCTAGGGTATGGATCCCATCCTTACTGAGTATTAGCCTAAGGTGGGGGTTGCATATATGAATTATTAGCCCAATTTTGAAAATATGTCATGGGATCTTGTGACATACCTCCTTGTTTTAGTGTTCATTTCCTCCTTTGGGTAACATAGAAAACTTTACCATCCTCTATTTTATAATTTTGAATTCTTGTGTATCCTCCTTCCCTTCAGTGATGTTGGTCAATCCCTTGCATGTGCAATTAATTTTCTTTCTTCTGCAAGAATGGCATAAATCTGTAAGTGTTTCCTTTGCATCTTCCCTCTTCTTATATGCATGAATATCATCAAGATGGGTGGTCATGTCATTAACTATTTCTTTTTCATGTTCTTGAACATGTTTACAATCTCTTATTTATATATGTCCCTAATTCCTTTGGTAGTTGATCCACCCCTTGATCTAACACTTCTTATTCTTTTCATAGTTACTCTAGAATAATTCCTACAAGGCTTCAAAATCTCATCAAAAGTCACTTTTGAGATATCTCTAGCTCCTATCATGTCCAAGCATGCATATCCTCCTCACTGAGTCTTTTTAGGAAATTTAACTTGAGAGACTTAGGAGGTAACCTTGTGTTTCTTGACGTTTGAATGTAAAACAATAATCTCTCCTAGTAATATTCTAGTGGCTCGTCTTCCTTTTGTGACATTTTGAAGAGTTCATCTCCTCCTCTACTACTTGGCCTGCAGTAGTCTTGGTACTTGGTCAAAAACGTTTCCTTCATCTGCTACTAGGTAGTAACAACATCTCTTCCTAAGCCCATAAACCATCTCAAGGTTGCATCCTTGAGTGTAGTATGGAACAACTTTAACTTGAGTGTATTAGTTGTGTATTCATAACTCCTGTATAAAACATCAAACTCAAACAAGAAAGTGTTTGGGTCTTCAGTTATAGATCCATGAAAATTAGGAAGAGTTGATGGAGAGATGTTCTTCATTACATCAAGTTGATTGTTATTAGAGATAAGGAACTCAAATGTAGTTTCCCCTTCTTCAACATTTTGATTCACCTCTTCTATCATGATTGACTATTCAGGAGTAGCCTAGAAGTCTCACTTGGAGGGGTTTTCTAATAGCAAACCTTGTATAGAGGAATATGTGTCTTCTTCAGAATCAGAAGTAATTTCTGCTATTTGAGGATTGGGAAGAAATCTACCATGGGCATCTCTTGGACGATGCATACATCAAATGGATCAACTCAATCAACATTCATTAGCAGGGGGATTTTCTACAACCTATTTTGTTTTAGGAAATTCAAAAATGCAAAATCTCACAAAACTTCCTATAACTTGACAATATCCCCGACAAAAACACTAAAAATGGTGGTGCAAATCAACTTGCAGAAATTAGTATGTTTTACATTGAGTTACAGTCATTTAATCATCAAACTAGGGGACGTAAACTTGAAATATTGTTCCAGTGTTGTATGCACAGTTACAGTAGATCTAGGAGGTTGGAAATAAATAACTATCACAACAATGCTGAAAGTAAACAAAACTTAGAACTGGGAATGAATGGTTTTAAATGTTATCACTAAGACAAAGTTGTAGATTTAGAATGCAGATACAGAAAGTAAATTTTTCCTAGGTAAATAGACATGCAATGAAATAAGACAATAATGGAGGGGTTTAGCAAACTAAAAGTGGGCCCTAACTTGGGTGTTAATCCCTCCTAAATTCTACAACTAGAAACTAATGAAAAGAACTCATATCTTTATTGAATTTAAATGAACATTACATCAAGGAAAAAGTAATATCCTCTATGAATTTCTTTGATATCTATTACCAGCACTAACCCTTTCTTTTATACTTCTCATTTTATAGCAAGACGTGATAAGAAGAAGAGTTCAATAAGGAGTTTCAACAAACTAAGTGAAACATGTTCAATAGAATAGCTAGATTGATTAACTAAAATGTGAATATTCTAGTGTAATATAATGTTATAGGAGTAGTAAAATAACTAAATAAATGAAATAATAAAATATTGAAATGATACCCAAGAAAACTAAGCTAGAGAATATGAAACCCTAATGTGCAAAGAGGGTTAAGAAATCCTTAGCTAATTCAATGTTGTCACAGGATTGTGTCGTAGTGAAGACCAAGTGAGGAGGAGGAAACCACCACACAATAGCCTGAGAAAGTGTAGATCTGAACTATCTGGATAGACTAGGGTGATTGGAAAGGGATAGGGGCACCCGTGGGTGCCCTAGTCTGAGATTTTGGTGCTCTGGTCTACATAAATGGCCATAAAACCTCCTTTGGATTATCATTGGACGTTGGCTTGTGTTTGCTTCATGTCATGTGAATGTCACTATGTGATCGCCAAAACACTGGTAAACTTGCAATGGAAGAATCACCTGCAAAAGCCAGACAAAGCATCAAAACCCTAAAAAATAAAGATGCATATGAAGGGGTGGACTATCCTTAGCTACCAAATGTATGGACTTATCACTGAGTGTTGCACTACATCTCATACCCAGTATAGTTATAGGTGTGTGTGTGTGTGTGTGTGTAATTTTTCCCTAGGTTGCTCTTATGTCAGTTGTACTTTGTGAAGTAGAAAGCAAATAACTAGATGTAGAATGTAATGAATATGTGCATGGAAATAATAGACTCACATCCTATGAAGTGTGATGTAGATGAACCAACTTTTCTTGCCTTGTGATGGAGCTAGATGGATGCAAATGCAGCTACATATGTCTTTGATAGATACAACATTAGGTGGTGATAGTAAGTGCCTCGTGCTTGGTCCTTTATTATGGTCACATAACTTTATATTTATATGGTTCTCTTTTTCTAATTTCATAATTAACCCCGAAAAGGTCGACCACCAAAAAGATAGAAATCTCAAAGTGCTAGAAAGTGCCCAAAAGATGAGAGTAAAGTGTAAAGAGGATCAAAGCGCCTAGGTGGGACTAGGGCGCACAGGGCACCCCATCTAGAAATAGGAAAAATGCATAGTGACAATACATAAGTGGGAATGTGTGGGTGTAAGATTGAAATTAATGACAGAAAGCAAAATAAAATGGCTAAAGACATGGGCTAATTATTACTCTTTTAACTTAAGGACCATATGAATAGTAGTATGAGACCGGGACTAAATAATGACTCAAATTACATGATTTTATGTCTACAGAGATATTAAACACATGTTATGGAACTCAATAGGTGTTTAGTTAACAAACACATAACAAATATTCAAGTAATCTACCAATTCCTTCAATCACATGTTAACTCAATCAATCAGTTCTTCACTAGTTCACAATGAATGACCAGATCAAATGTTGAGTTGTTTCCCAGTTCTACATGTTCCAGTTGTAACTACTTCTTCAATGGCATGTACAGACTTGAGTTTCGTTCTTCATTCCTTCCAAAAGATCTTCATAATGTGGGCTCTTTGTTGTAGATGATTTCCTTTTTCTACAGACGGGTTGTTGTGGACACGTTCTTTGGCTACGTGGATGATTTGTTGTAGATGGTTCCTTTGCTATATACAAGATTCTTTACATATGTAAAATTTCTTACAACGAAGATTTACATCACACATATCATCATTCAAACAACTTATTGGGATAATAAGAATAAATTCACACATAATACCACAAAATAAATATAACTAGATAGAACTATATTAATTAGTAATTATGCCACAAGTTCAAGGTTATAATAACAATGTTCAACAATGTACTTGGAAAATACATGGTCATAACTACAATGGCTTGACTAAAATACAGAAGATGCGTTGTTTATAAAGGAAATTAACACAACTCATCACCATCGATCGATAATTTGGGGAAATGTTTAGAAGTGCTTGAAACCACTTCCTAAACAGTATTTTCAAGTATGGGGACGAGGTAAAATGGTTGGGAAGAGATTAGGAGATTTGGGGATTTTAGGAGGTTGAGATAAAATGGGTTAGGGATATTTTATAAATGGTTAAGTGGTTTTAGGGGTTAAGGTAAGTTTAAATGAGTAAAATGTAATTTACAACAGGGTAAAAGTTTATTTCATGGGGTGAGATGAATGACTTAGGTAGTTTTTATATTGATAGGTTTAGATAAAATGATGTGTGTATGTGGGGAGTAGGAAGGTGACAAAAACTCGGTGTCTACAGTTTGTATAGAGATTTTGTGGCTTTTTTTGTTGTTTCACAATCTAGTTTGAACCAGTTTCATGGTGGAAACAAGATGTTTTGGGAAGCTCCAAGGTGCACTCATTCACCCCTAAGATCATATGTAAATTAGAAGTCTGTGTGCTCCTTTGAAAAAAAAATCAAATTTTTGGTATAATTTACAAGTCATAATCAAAAACTCCAAAAATTCAAATTTTAAGAGCAAGAGTAAGTAGATCTAAGTCATCTTATAGTCCATGTAGATCCAATGGTCATTTTCAAGTTTTTAGATCGATTTTCAAGTTTTTCAGGCTTGACTCCATGCCCAATGGATGCTTTAAGGCCATTGATAGTCTATCTATTGGGAAGATAGCCTTATTGAGTCACCAAATTGTTATCCAAAATCATCTCTAAGCCATTTTGGGTGTTTTTATAATTCATTGGCAAAACCTTCATCTTCTACCACTCTTTCTGAGCCTTTTGAGAAGGGAGTTGATCATGTTTTGGGGAAAATATTAGATTTTAGGGAAAATCTCAGAGTTTTAGGGAAAATTTCAGATTTTTAGGGAAAATTTCATGTTTGAGGAATTTCTCTCCCTTTTGTTGAACCTCTCAGTCCAAGGAGCTAGCTATTTTTGTAAGAATATGGTTGAATTGGGAAAAGATAAGGCAAATCAGCCTTTGGAGGATCAAAAGGAACTGTTCCTTTGTTCCTCCTATTCCCCGCATCTACGTTAGGACCACCAAGGGTAGAGAATAGGTGGATTCAAGACTTACAAGCACCTTTGGAACTATTCTTGAGTTCTTGGTGTTCCCTACATCTCCGCCAACCCCAACCCCTTAGTGAAAACAATGTTAATCATACAAGTCAGGCATGTTTAGCACTTGCATAATAGTGTCAACACTCCCTTTGTTCTTTGATTGGTTGCCAAAGTTAATCCCAGTCAAAGTCTGATATGTCGGGCCTAGGTGCATAAGTGGAATTGTTCTTCCATTTTTTCATTTCCTAGAATTTTGATTCGGTTGCAAATGCACAAGGTAAGGAAAAGGAAGAAGGAACTGCATCGGTAAAGTTGAGAACCATGGGAATGGTGGGAACTCTTTCCACATTCTGAGAGTTCTCTGACTTGCCTACTTCTCCACCCAAGTCAATGCAAAATGGTTATATTAGTTCCACCAAGCAGCAACGGAACTTTTCTCCACCTCCATCATTCCCCTGAAACCTTGATTCACTGATCTAAGGGAAAAATCAATTTAATCATCATTTTTGGGCCCAAAAGGAACATTCCCTCATTTCACTTGTTCTCAAAAATCCACCTTGGCTAAGCTCGGGATTTGGTTTTTACCATAACTTCTAAGTGAAAGCTCCAAATTGCATAAAATTGGTGGCATTAAAGCCATCTTGCAAAGGGTTTCATTTTGGCATAAAGAAATGTAGAAAATGGAGTTTTGGGGGTCAAAAGTGAAAACACGGGTTTGGAGGTGAAAAATGTAGTCTGGAAGTTCAACCACCCAAATGTATAGCTTCATGGCACCCATACCTCCTTTCGCAGGTCAAATTTCATGGAAAGATGGATTTTTCAGGTGCCCACGTGGTCTTGTAGGCATTTATTGTGTTTGGTGGGTGGTTGAGTTTGAATTTGGCATGCCCTCTCTCTTTCCCTCATCTTTTTCTCCCACTTTCTTGATATATTTTGAATATTGTTCATTTTTAAAGGGTTGGACTCTCTCAATTTATAGCGGCATCCTACCAAAATTTTGTTCCAGGAAGATATGGGTTACAAACCTCCATTTTGGGCTTCGGTAATGTGTTTTTGTGTCTTCTACTTAAAATGTAATGGTATTTGCATACTTTTTGGCCATAAAATCATGTTTTTTTGTGTATTTCTCTTCCCTATTTGTGTTTTGTTACATTATTTCCTCTCCATTATTTTTGTAGTGTGTTGTGCATGTGTTTCTCCTTTGTAGGTTTCATTTTGGAAGTGTTTTGTGTGAGAAATAGAGGGTTAAATGCAATTTTGGTATGTGGCACGTGTTTTCCCTCTTGTTCTCCATTTCCTTCTCAATTTTCCCTCATGGAGAGTTTCTATCCTCCTTTTCTTGGTTTATCACCTCTTTCTTATCTTAGGATTTCATTTCCATGCATCTCTCTAACTTGGGTCCCTGTGAATGACCAATTTAGAATTAGATAGTTGTGTTTTCAGTTATAAGAGTAGTTTTAGCATTAGTTTTAGGTATATGAACCAACCTTCTCTATAGGTTTTCTCAATATGCAAGGTCCCACACTTGGAGACAATCCCATAATATCAAAAAGTATTGATCCTTTGTGATCAAATCCTAGGGTGTTACTTTTGAGCGATAACAGTAAACAAAATAAAATTTGTCATCAAAGTTATCCAGAGTTTCAAGTGCATGGAATTTTTAGGGAACAATCACCACTTTGCCAAATTTTTTTCCAAACCAAAACAACTCCACCAACTTTAGTGACTATCCAAAATTCCCTAAAATTGTCTTTCCAATTTTAGCTACATTTCCACATAAAGAACTTTTAAAATAATTAATTATAGTGTTAAAATCATATCTTGAATGATATCCAAATCCACATGTACACCTTTATAAAGAGTTATAATACGATAGCTCCAACTTTATTAAAATCCAAACCCTAACTATCTCAACCCCTTATATCAAACTAAATTATAATGTCATTTAAACACCAAATAATCAATCACCACTATAGCACATAAAACATAAGGTGGTAGGGTTAGTTGCATGTATTAAGTTCATTAAATTGAAATAGGAAAAGGATTGAGCAAATGCGACACCATTTTACGCCAAGGCATTCAAAATACGACAATGTAAATAATTTCAAACACATCAAGATTATGATATTGGCAACCTCATAAACATTCTAACTATGTGATATAATGCCAACAAGATGCCTAAATCCCTTTATATATTTATTATAAATAATGTAACCATCATCAAAAAAAATTGCCATTATCATAAGAAAAGTGACTTGGCTTGAAATAAGATGGAAAGTTTAAAAATTTTGAAATTATGATATTTTGTGTAGGGTACATAATTTTGGATTAACAATAGCAACCATGTTGAATTTTTTTTTGCAAAATAGAGGAGGCCTATATAAAGAATCAAAAATTCAATTCGTTTAAGGCTAAAATGTATGTAAATTATTCCTTGAATTATTATGCATGGATATCTCTTTTTTTCATAAGTGAGGGGTAAGGGTATGACTTAACATGATCAAAGAAAGGGAAATAATATGACTAGGAAGTGTGGGTTGGAAACATAATATGATGATTCTTGAGAAAAAATCAAATTTAGAAATTAAACCCAAAGAGTTATATAATCCATGATATCTTCCAACTTATAAATCATCAAATGAAATTGATCATTATTTACATGATCACTTTTTGTAACCAGATATAGATTTCCATAAGAACATCAAAAGAACTAACAAAAAGAAAAAAATAGAAACATTCAAAACTATCAAAAAAATTCTATACAACACTTTCAATTATGAAAATGTTTTAAGTGATGACCATTAACTAAATGTCTCTTCCAAACAACATCTAAATATTGTAAATGAAAAACATTTCTCCAATTTTGATCTTATAATTATTTGTAAACGAGGTTTTGTTTTCATGTCATCATCTATGTAAAGGATTACCAAGTTGACATTTGAATCTACATTTTCACCTTCTTTAAGAGTTTTTCCAACTTATTCCCTTTGATTGTTTTTGTGGTCTCAAATTTGAGGTCAAATTCTTGAATCTTGGATATTCATTTGGCCAACCTTCCATCAATGATAGGTTTCTTGAGGAGATATTCTAACATAAGCATGTTAGAACATACAATGACTTTATTTCCTATTAGCAAATATTTAAACTTCCCAAGAGTTGAAATAATTGAAAACTAATTTTTTTCAATTAAAGGATACCTAGATGGATCTCTCATTGTTATTTTGTATGTATTGATTAACAACAACACCACCAAACTTATAGTAGTATTTATATACAAAAAAAAAATTGTTAAGATCATATTTAGCTAAGACTAGGCCTTAGCAATGGCAAATTTCACATTTTCAAAATCAAGGTCATAATTCTTATCCCATGAGAACTTATATAAAAAATTTAGTGAAATATGCAGGGGTGTAGAAATATCATAGAAACAAAAATGAAACTACACACAAAATTCATTTTTTCAAAGAAAGAATGCAAGTTGGACTTATATTTTGGAAGAGGCAATTCCTTAATTTTATTTAAGTGATCTTAATCAATTGAAATTCCATTTTTGGAGATAATATGTCCAATAAGTTTACCTTTAGTCAAACCAAAAATAGACTTATTTGGATTTAATGAAATACCATGTTTTCTACATTTAATCATAATTTATTTTACATTCCCAACATGGATTTTACACTTTTTGGAATGGACAATCAAATCATTAAGGTAAATTTGAATGATAACCCCAATGAGGTCATCAAAAGTGACATGTATTGTTCTTTGAAAAAATTCACTAGCATTAATGAGACCAAAGGTAATTCAATTAAAAGTAAGCGTAACTCTACGCATTATAAACATGGTTTTATTTATGTCATTTGGATTGATAAAAATTTGGTTGTAACCGAAAAAATCATCTAGTAAAAACATCATTTCAGATCTAATAACATGTTGTAAAATCTAATCAATATGAGGAAATTGAAATTTATATTTGACACTTACTCTATTAAGATTGAGAAAAACAACACATAAGTGAATATCTTCATTTCGTGAAGAGGTACAAGGTTAGCTACCCAATCATAATATCTTAGAGTAAAGATGACACCACCACCAAGCATTTTGTCCAGCTCTTTGTTGATGGTGTTTTTCAACAAAATCTTGAATCTCCTAGGTTTCTACCTAACATATTTGATAAGGATGTCATGTTTTATTATTTCATTATTGTATATTTTCATATACTTATAGGACTAGGTAAAAACATAAATGAATTCTTTGAAAATTTGGTTAAACCAATATTTTCACCTTTGGTGTTATTAATTCCAACATAAATGTATTTCGTATCTTTTTCAATTCCAAGGTTGATGGGAAAGGTCTCTTTAACCAACTTCCTATACTTCTCTTCAATTCTGAAAATTTTAGATTGATCGTTAGGAAAAACATCAATTCAATAGTAACCAGTCCACCATGAAACTTATTACTCGAAAGTTGTAAATAACCACCATTCAACACATAATCATCATGGTCAAAAACAATTCCTTCATAAAACAATCAATATGTTAATCATATTGAAAAAGTAAAATTAGTGATCAAATCAAGAATTTTAGTTCTAAATAATTCAATGAGAATACAATAAATAGGAATTTCAACAACTCCGTAATCGAAGCAAAAACAAAAGTTTATTTGCTTTAGAATGTCGTTCATGTAGACTATGAGATATGTTAAAAGAATCAAAATTGTCAAAATTATAATAAACAAGTTGGGTATACTTATGCATGTGAGTCTAATTGGTTATATTTTTTTCTATCTCGATGCATAATCATCTCGAGTTACTAAAAATTACAAACTAATACCCATCTCAATAGCATTCTCCAAACTTAAACATAAAACTTAATATTTAGCACTGTTGTTTGTGACTTCAAAGGAGAACTAAAAATCATACCTAAAAACCTTACTCATAAGAGATTCAAGGACAACACCAACACCATTTCCAACTTGGGAACAAGTTACATCAAAATACATGGTCCACATTTCATTCTTTGGAATATTTCCAGTATTATTGATCATCATCATCAAAAGTATGGATATCTAAATTTATGACTCCATAATTCCTAATGCATGTCTCAGCAAAATTAATAGTTAAAGGTTTTGGTTCAACATTCATACTAAACTAGTGTTCTCTTTGTAAGAAAACATTTTCATTGTTTACTAATACCCAAGTCACAACTTTTCCCACATATGCTCCACGAAAATTGTGATCAATCTCTCCCTAACAACATCGAATAGTTACTAGGAATATCAAAACCATGCACATTGTCAAAGAATCTTAATCTTTCATCTTGTGTAGTTTTAATTACAATGTCACACAATATTTGGTTTATCTCAAGTCGAAACTAGTTATTTTGTGACTATCATTTTCATAGGGATTCATATTTGATCAGTAATAAATTTAGGAACTATGCTTTTAAATCACTTGAATCAAGAATACAATTATGGATAATCCTATGTCTGATTTTTAAAAATGTAAAAAGGAGGAATTTAATAAGGTGTCGAGTTTCCGGATTGATTAATAATTTCCTTAGTATTTTTTATTTTCTTTATGGATACCAGTGGTGTTTTTAGGATGATTTTTTTTAATGTTGTCACAAATTTTTCATATTCTCCGTGTTATTCCACAAAATCCCAAATATTAAAATTTCTTTGAGTTTTTTTCATATCAATTTTACAATATCACAACCTTCTAAAAATTTGCTTGGTTTAGCATAATTTATGGCTCTATATGGTTAATACTATGAGTTATTAAATCATGTGGGTGCAAGATCATAATTACCTTAATTCCTTGTAGTGAAATAATTATAATTTGTCAAGATCATGAGTTATGTCCTTGTTTTTGGAGCTTTATTTAGGGGAAGAATGATTCAAACCATGCTTAGTTTTTCCATTCTTCTAATTATAATCTTTACTTATCATTTGAATTACATATGTATTATTATAATTTTCATCACAACTACACATGTTAATGTTAACATAAAATCTCAAATTTAAACTTTGTTTTCCTTTTAACATCTTATTGAATTTAGTTATAGCAACACATCTTTAAGGGCCATGATTCAATTCACATAATAAATAACACAATTCCTTGGATTGAGACTTTACTTTTTTATAATTCTTGACTAATTATGATGCATGTTGAACAATTAATTTTTTATTTACAATGACCAAATCATAGCCTAAAATTCATTTAGCACCGCATATCTCATAATTTGTAATAGATACATAGGTTTATCCCCTGTCTTTGTAACCCAATTTCTTTTCTTATTTTCATATGCTATAAAAAACCCAATGGTTTCATCAAAATTATTTATGTCTTTGTGTTCTAATGTCGTGTGGTATTTCAAAGGTAATGCATTGCAATAATATATCCTAGACAAGCATTTGGGAGGTCGATGTCGCAAGAAGAATTTTTTTCTTATTATATTGAAGCATATTGAAAATTGATATATGGTTTCGCCATGATCAATATAAAGTTAGAAATATCATTAAGAAATTCATACACCTCATTATATTTCCCAAGACATTGTGCTAACCAGTCCTCAATTTGGGTCCAATGTTATATAGACCTAGGAGGAAGATTGATAAAGGATTTGTATGCTTTTTCTTTCAAATTTTGGGAAAATAGGTAAATACAAACTCTTTCATTAGTGATACCTACAATAGTAGAAATCAACTTAAAATAATTTAGGTGTAATCCACATGTTGAAGGAAAAAAATGTGCATATGTGCATTTGGTTTTCATGAAAACTTGAAATGTAAGATGTGCATTTGTTGCTCATGCAAACTTGAGATGTAATACCCAAGATGAGGATAACTTTTTAAATCAAATTTTGCATTCATGTTTTTTTATGAAAACATTATATTGTATGACCTAAGATAAGGTAATACTAAAAAAATAGTGTTGTGTTGTAAACTACTTATGTATCATTCCATTCTTGTAAGAATGTGTACAACAAGGATTTTTTAGAAAACATATCCTAAGGTAGAGGTTCACCCTAGCCCACAATCATGTGTTTGCAACCTAAGGGGATAATAGGAATAGCTAAGATCAAAAGGAAATGCACCACGAGTGCAAAAAGAGAAATTCAAAAGGAAGTCCAAAACACCAAAGTGTGCAAGAGGGTTAGCTGGTAGAGATTTGAAGGATTCACGAGCTTTGTTAGCATAGGTCCCTAGATCACGGCATCAAGACATGAAACATTTTGTACTCTGTAATAAAATCATATTGTTTCCAATCAAAAAGTGTGCATAAGATATAGTAGAGCTCAAATACTAGAGTATATAAGCCATTTAAGGAATAAAATTCAAGGAAGTGAGAGACAAGAGATGGGGATACAATTAATAAACTAGAATATGTATTGCTGAATTAGAACTCATACATAACACATAATGGAACTTAAGGATTCAAGATTAATTCAAATAAAAATCAAGGATTAACCTTTTACATAGTGCACTTACATAGTTTTATGCGATATGAGGCAATTGTTGAGTTATCATTCCCTCCTTAAATTCTTTGAGAAAAAGGATTTTTTTATTCTTTATCTATTCTAAAATAACATTACATATTCTAGAATTTTTCTCATATGGATTGGCATATAAGTTAGGATTGCACAATTATAGAAAACATATACATGTCAGCTTTTAAACCCCTAAACACTCCCGATACTTTCCCGGACTTAAATAATTGTCTTGTGCCTAGATAAAAGATGCTTAGATGCTCTAGAAGATGTTTTGTTCTACTTTTTTGGGTCTTTCTGAATTCTTGATTGTGTTGATCACTATGATACTTCATTCACGGATTGGCACAAAGGATGTCATTTACTACTTTTCATCCTCTATGAACTACTTAACTTCCCTTTCAAGTTTTCAATTCATTAGGATTTCCAACATACCTCCCTTTCAGGTTTTCAATCTATAGAAACTCCCTCATGTACTGCCCTTATGGGTTTTCAATATATGCAAAACTTCTTACATATATCTAAGAAAAATTATGCAATTATACTTGAAAATTTACTACCTACCACAAAATTTTGTGCTCCCTTTTCCTATTTTTGTTTCTCGGGTTGCTCGGCTTTGGTTGGCTAAATTGGTAGAGTGGATAGAGGAGGTGGTAGTGCTTGTGCTATTTTGATTCATTATATCATAATATGTGGGAGGACATACTTTGGAGTGTTCTTCATTGTCTTCAAAGTGGGTAGGAATACTTCAAGGTTTGTATTGTACATGTTTCAATCTGTGAGGTCTTCATTCACTATTCTAAAGTATACTTATGATTACGACTAGGCTTGCATAAATTCATTCAAACCATCTTCTTTGGCATTGTCTGCAACTTTATCATGAAGAGTAATGGAATTCTATATGTCCTAGAGAAGTAATTCTAGTTAATCTCGCATTCATTGTACTTGTACTTGTATAAACATATTGCACAACATATTGTGTTCCTATTCACACATTTTTCATTGACATTGTATCGAGCCTTTAAAGATATATGCAATGTATTTTCCACCTCTTATTCGTCTATCTCTGTCAACATTTTGTATTTTCCTAGTGTTGCGATGTAATCGTATCATCCTTACTCTATGTCATGGTATCCCTACAATTGTGAAATCAAATCTAGGAGCTCAAATGTAACCTCCTTGACTTGTGTTTTGACCTACTAGAACATCTTGATGTATCATATAATATTCAAAAATGCATCCTTCACTTATTTATTTTTTTGCATTGCCTTCACATGAAATTTCTTAACCATCCCTTATTTCTACCAATTATCCAAAAGTAAACCTACCATAGTGGTAAGTTGCACTTGTTCGCTCATTACTTTCTCACTTATTGTGTTGGTGACAAATTGTGGATATTTCTCTTCTATTTGAGACTAAAGATTGTGCAATGTCTACTCTAGAGTTTCTTTTTGTTGTGCCAATTGCATTATGGTTGTATTGATGTTTTCCTTAAGTGTGTGCACCCCTTAAATTTTTGTTTGCAATGGTAGTTTCTTGATATCCACTTCGATTGTATTGAATAATGCTTGTGATGTTGTATTTTGTGCACTTGTCTAAGTAATCTAGGGAGCTACAGTGCGGACATGAGATGAAGGAAGGACTAGGTTATGCTTTCATGTTTTTGATGTTTATTGTGATGCCCACCAAAATGTTTGTGTGTCTCCTTCTACAATTTCTTCAAACATGGCTTGCTCATAACTGGAGGGTGTAATCTCCATGGAATTGGTTGTTGCTTGTAGTTAAATCTACGTGGTGGCCTATTGCTTCATGAGATTTATCATGGGTGACACAATGTCTATAAGATTTTCCATTTTTCTTATGTCTAAGTATGTAGTTCTTCTATCTTTAACCATGATGGTGCTTGTTCCTTTACAATCCATGCTTCTACTTTCATAATTTTCTTTGTAATGCGTTATGTCTCCTTGGCCTTCTTGTCCTACTCCTTTGTTTCTCTTTTTTGTCTCACTTCCTTTTCCTCTTCTAATTTCATTTTTTATTCTTATTCTTTCTTCTTATCCTCTTCCACCTTCTTAGCCTTTACTTGTGCCTTTGTATTGACCTTCTCTTCTTTTTCTTGATTTTTTTTCTTTTTGTTCCTTTCTTCTTCTTCTCAATGTTGTTTCTCCATAATAGCTCTTTGTGCTTCTGTGTGTGCATTGGCTTGTGTTTTTTTCTCAACTTGATTTTCTTTCCACTTTTTCTCTTCCTCTTCTTGTCTCATTTTTGTTTATACTCTCATCTTATGGTATTTCCTCTTTCTAAATGTTCCTTTATTTTTTCCTTTGCAATGTGCCCCTATCTTTTGCTTACCTTTTCGTATCCTTGGTGGCTTCATCCTTTTTTATGTACTCATCGTCTTATTTTTTTTGTTCCCCATATTTTTCTAGTTACACGATGGTATTATTTTTCTGGAACAGGTTGTGCACTAAGGGTTACAACCATTGGCTCTACTTGAATGGGTTGGGAAATTATTTCTTATTTTATGCTTATTACTAAAGGAGTACTTAATATTTGAGGAGATGGACGTGGATAAGGTTTACTCTCATTTTTACAACGCTGTTTTTAGGGCTATTAATTTGACCCAGCTATGGGTTTTGAACTTCTCCCTCTTGTTTGCATATTCTTCCCTTTCTTAAGTGGCTTTCCTTTTTGTTTTTTATGTGTTGTCTTGTTAAGCTATCTCCTATTGTGTTAGTTAGGCCCTTCTACACATATCGACTCCCCAACTTGGGAGCTTTGTATCTCCTTATGGAGGTGCTTTGTGTACTACTTTATATGGCCTTGTATCTATCATTTTCTTTAGAGGTTTTACTGGGATTTTCTCTTTGAGATTTTTTAGTTTGACCCCTTACAAGTAAGGTTCAATTTTCCATCAACTCTATCCTCCTTGAGAGTCCCTTTGTAATTTTGGTCACCAATCGATACTATATAACATTCTCCTACCTATATTGATCATGGGAGAGTGCGACATGAGTAGAAATTTAACCAAATATTTTTTCTTTATCTTATAAATTAGAGCTTGTGCTCTTATGATTGCTTTCTAGGTGTACCACTCTCTCTCCTATGGTAGATACATATTTTTCCCATGTCTTCAAGTATAATTGTGTGAACTTTGTTTTGACTAACTTGCAGCTTGTCAAATTCCACATTAGAAAAGCAATTGAATAACCTAGGGTCTTTTTCGAATTGTGGTTAGGTGGTCTCATCTTGCATAGCGGAGTTTTTTTTCCTTTTTCTTTCCTCCTCATTTGTGCTTCAAGTTGAATTGTGATTTGAGCTTCAACCTTGGTTATGTATTTTTTCTAGATTATAAGCCTCCCTGAAATAGTTTTGTTGCCCTTTCATAGTGCAAAGGTTGCACGTGTGTTGCAATCACGTCATGATGTCTGATTAACTCTTCCTTTATTATATCCATGTTAATGAAAAATGGGAGTTTCTTAGGGCACTTGAAATTCACTCCTTCATATTGGATTATGACCCCATCATGTTACAAAGTCAATTTTTCATTCGTGGTTGTGTATATGCACACTTCCCTTGGTATGTAGGGATTTGTGTTGAGTGTCTCTTATCATGTTAATCCAATATCCCATCTTCTGCATGTCATCATATGTGTAGGGATTGTTTGGTATATAATGCACAAATATCTCATGTAGTTAATACAAATCTTCTACTTCTATTATGCCCTTTGGGGCTCTCAATGTGTAAAATATAGAAACATAACCAACCGGTGGTACATGAAAAAATAATGGTAGCCTCACTCACCTTTTACACATTGGTATAGAGATCGTGACCTAAGAATTAGGGCCAATTAAATTTGTGTTTATCCTCCCACATCCTAGTGATGATATCATGTGTCGAGGGATGTTTATTTTATTCAATGCATGGCTTTCTATTATCTTTTTACAAAATTTTGGTGAGAACTCAAACCATATGATTCGTACTTGAACTCAATGCAATTCCCCCTCCCTTTTACGAAACACATACATAGTTGTAGTTGATTGATTTATGAAAGGTGGGTGCTTTTGAAAGTAAGCATGGATATACCCTTATTGGGAAATCCGGTGATTCAACCGATTGTAGATGCATTTATTTGAACTATCTCCTACGCATTAAACCATATACCACCATTGTGGTAATGACTTATGATTGTTTCCATGAGTTTTGGATGATCTCGAAATATGGAAATCTTTCAAGTTTATTGTTATTTTTTCCTCGCAATGGATCTTTTTCTACCAATTTTTTGTGTGTTTCTTCATCATGGATTATGGGCCTATCTGCACCCCAATATTTTTTTCCTCTTCCCAATAGCTCGTGGTGCAGTGGGTCACTCCATTTGTTCTAGAGAAGCATTTGGTATTCATTCTCGACATCACTCAATGGAAGGAAATGTATGCCTTTTCTACCATCATTCCTTGCACCTTAGGTATGATAGGCCAAGTGAATGGATCTACCATTTTTAATTTGTGACATTTCTCTTAGTTTAGATTTACGGTTTACATGATCTTAATAATTTGAAATTTTTCACCTTGTTTGTTGCTTACTCTTGCTTTTCAAACTTAGCACAATGCATTTGGATTTTTCTCTCATATGTTGTCTTATTATATCTTTTATGGGTGTGATGTGTCTATTTTTTATTCATTTATCCTCCGAGCTACCACCTTAATGACTATTTTCCATTGCATATTTGCTTTGAAGTTGTGCCAAATTTTCTATTTAGATCACTTTTCATGAAATATTATGATCTTGATGTGTTGACCACACACATATATGAACTAGTAAGTTTTCCTATTTTCAAATTTTCATATTCCCTTTTTTCCTCGTCCACTTTCTTATTTCCTATGCGGGTTTCCTAGACTTATTCATTTTCTTCAATCTCTTCTTGCTTTGGTTATTGAAATCCCAATTTTAGTTGTTTGCAGGTTTATCTCTTGAATTTATCTACTCCTACACACACTAAACCACAAATTGATCAAATTCACAAACTTCTATCTACCACACTTGTTTGAAATTAAGAAAATCATACTCTAACTCTTTTGTTGAAAGCACTTATTGTTACTTTCCTGCTATTTTAGAATTATCCATTGTAGGATTTTAGATTACATTGAATGATTCTTCCAGATAACACATTCTCATGTAGGCCCCATAATATAATTATGTCATGTTTTGTAATGTTATGAATGATATAAGGACCTTTCCACATAATGCACAATTTGTTAGGGTGCTCTCCGAATTTGCTTTCATAGACTAGCACCATTTTTCTATTTGAAATTATTTGTTATGAAGGTTTCTATTATGCCACGCTTTTTTACTATGTTTGTGTGCCTCTTATCTCTATTGCATAGTTGTCATGTTTTCTTCCATTTTAATCTAATCTAAAAGTCTATTTTCTATGGAATCATATATGTTAATCTTTTGATTATAGTAATACATAGACTCGATGCATTATATTCCATTAACAATATTGCTTGTATTCATCTACAAGGTGATATGGGGTTTTCCATGTACTATGCTAGTAATTTTCTCTGTAATCCCAAAGTATTGTGGGTATCTATCTCAATCATCCATTTATACAAGGTAAATCTTTATAAGCACTCTTTCCAAGACTTTATTAGTATCTTTTGCTTTTCCATTTTCCTACGTATGGTATGTCATGTTTTGATTATGCAAAATCATGAAATATTTTGTAATGATCTTAATTGTGTTGTTTAGAAAGTGTGTTCCCCTATCACTAACTAGTTTTTGTGGGCAATCATACTTGGTCATGATATTTTCATCTATAAACTTGGTTGTATCTCATGTTGTGCAATTTTTTTGCGGCTTCAACCCATTGAGTGAAGTAATCGGTTGTGGTGATTATATCTATCCTTATAACTTATAGATTGTAGGTGTATTGGGCTAGTAAAATATATCCCCCATTTTTCAAATGGTTCCATGGCTAGAACTTCATTGAGTGGCATTTCATTCATTTTATTTGGTTTCCCTATTCTCTAACAAACATCGCATTGTTTTGAAATATGATGTGCATCTTGAAACAATATTGGCCACCAAATTCCACTCTATAAAATATTCTTCATATTCACTTATCATACAAAATGGCCTCTTATTATGCATGTGTGTGCTTCTCGTAATATTATGTATCTTTCATGTTCTAAGGAGACCCCTACACAGTACTTCATATTTCCCTAGTTTATACAAATATCCATTTATAATTGTGTTTGGAAAGGATTTAGTGACAAGCTACTTCTCCTTTTTGAGTAATGATTTGGTAAAATTTGATAGTGAAGGAATTGTGCAACTTCCTCAATTTGTTCTCGGATTATGGTTACTCTAAATAGGTAACATCTGGTACATATTCATCCAACTCTTCGGGTTCTTATCTTGTGTTTAATCTACTTAAATGGCTTGGCCCTACATGTTCTCTTCTAGGTTTAACATTTATCTTAAATTATTTTTCCTAAAATAACATGAACCACCTTGATATCCTACTTCCTAATAACATATCGTTTACTAAATATTGCAATGCTTGATGGTTTGTAAAGAACTAAAAAATGTCACCAAAAGGTATTTCCTAAAATTTTGGAGTGTGAAGACCATTGTTAAATATTCTCATTATGTAGTTTTATAATTTCTCTTTGACAGTGATAACTTGTGACTTGTAAAATGAATTGGATGGTCAATTCCTCATCCAGAGTACACAAGGATTGCTCTAATTGCACTACCTAAAGCTTCAACTTGTACATGAAAATTTTTATTTCAATCGGGCAACACCAATATTGGCACACTTATTAATTTTTGTTTTAAGTTACACGAATGCATTATGACACTCCAAAGTCCATTCGAATTTGAATCCTTTACAAAATATTTGTTGCATAGGTTGCACAATGTTGGAATATCCTCTTTTTTTTTGTAATATCTAGTATGTTTGAGAAAGGTGTGGACTTCAAAGGGGTTTGTACGAGGTTTAAGCCCATTTATGATTGTGATTTTCTTAACCTACCAAAATCCATTCTTTTTAAACAACATGTCCAAGTAATACTCCAAAAGGGTTAAAAAATCATTTATTTAAATTCAAGGCAATGTGTTATGCTCTGCAATATTTTAGCATAAGATATGCCTCATAAATGTGCTCTTTGAATAGGGAGAAGACTACTCAATCATCCAAGTATACTTCAAGAAAATAATGTATGAATTATTTGAACACATTTACCACAACTCAAGAAAATATTGTGGCTGCATTATTTAGTCCAAATGGCATAACCTAATAAGCAAATTTTCCCCCACTCCATAGTAAAAGTAGTCTTCACCCGAGCTTCTTGTGAAATTGGAATTTAGTGATAGCCAATGAATCCACTTGTGAATGAATAAACCTCATGCCCCGATACTTCTTCCAAGATTTCATTTATAAATGGAGTTGGGAATGGGCCATTTACAACATGCATCATTAAGATTTCTATAATCACCACAAATTCTGATCTCCCTGATTTTTTTTGGTTGAGTGACTAATGGACTCACCCAATATAAATTTTCTATCGGATAGATTAATCCTTCCACCATGTAGTCCAATTTATCTTTGAACTTCACTTTCACATTAGGATTCAATTTGTAAGGCCTCTTCTTAATAGGTTTTTCACCTTCTGTTATTTCTATACACATTTCTCCTAGTTATGGGTCTACTCCTTTAATTTCACTGAATTTCATAGGAAACGCATCTTCATAATCACGTAGTAATTATAGAATCTCAAACATTTTTGTTTTGACCAGTAGTCTCTGATGGTAGCTAATTTTATTGTGCCTAAGGTACTAATAACATCCACCCTCTTTCGCATTGGTTCATCATATATTTTTTCCTTTCCTTTATTCATGATATCTTCCACTATTATTGAGCCTTATTTTTATTTTATATTTAGATTGTGAAAAATTTCTTCTTCTTCACTGCGCAATTATTTATGTACCAACAGAGGTTTCTTGTGTTGATGTTCAAACATTTATGAAAGTTCCATGTCTTACTCATCATCGGCTCATCTCCTTCTTTTTTACCCCTTACCCTAGGTTATACATCTACTCTTTTATGCATATCCTCTTTAGTTTATTCACCCCTACTCTTGTTGTCTTCGCAACTCCCCTGGTTTGTATTTCCCAAATTCCATAATTCAATGCATCCATCATCTATGGTCTCATAGAAAATAAATTTTTTAATATTTTTCAATGTCACATCTATCATAAGACTTTTGTCTTCGAAGTGAAGACTTGAATGAAATCTTTCTACACATGTCTCCTAGTATGTGTTTCTCTTTTGCACTCTAAATGGAACAACCATGCCTTCAGCAATGGAGTAAGTGTTTATGGAAAGATGTAAACCCAACATTTTTCTTAATCTATTGTATTTTCTAATCATTGATACACCCTTGAATGTGGATTTCTAGAAATTGATTTATGCAATACCTAAGTCAATGTTTAATTAGTTTGGACAATAATCAAATCTTGTGTACAACATACTTATTGCTTCACTCCATTCGAGGTTCTTCATTCTATGCATATCCCACCATGTAGTTATTATTTTTAGTGTGTAACCCATTGAGCTTATCCTCATATTTTATTTTGGTACATGTTCCTGAAATTTGACCAAAAGTGTATCCAAATTAGAAGTCCCAAAGAATTATGGAGTCTTATTTATTCTACCTCAATTCTCATAAGCTTTTTCTCATGCTCTTTGCACATCTGGTGATTCAAATCTACATTTGAATCCCTAATAATTGAAGATGTTACTTCCTATGGAATGTGGCTTTATCTATTGGTTTTTGTATAGTCTTGGTCATTCTACACAAATACATTTAAGTTCCCTATTTCATATTTGGTAGGAGATCTAATTATATACTACAAGTATTCTTTTATAAATGGATTAATATGATGTGTCTTGATAGGAACATCCCATTTACTATAATTTGTTATCTTCTTTTTTCCTTGATTGTGAAATTTCACATTTCGATTGATTCTCTACTTTGAACCAAATTTAAGTATCATGCACATAGGGGACATGGACTCTTTAGGGATGGTATATGGATTTTTAGTCTTTTTCATCAAGATAATAATGATAGTCTTCCGGTGTGCTTCAATCTTATTTTTCCCTATATTGATTTTCATATGTCCATTTATTTCCAATTATCATAGGATAATGTGTTTCATTGGTCTTCTTATCAAATAATTCAAAGTATCCTTTCAAGATTAGGTCCCTAACCTAAATTTCTACATCCTCTAGTTATCCAATTGGGTCTACTCTTCCATAATCTATGACATTTAAATTAATACAACTATATATTAGGGTTAGAGCTCTCATAACTTCCCAAGTAGACCATTGCATCATATTGACAATACAACCAAATCAAATAATATCTCTTATTTCATAGCCTCCTAGAATTATGTTCAATCTAGTATCTACATCCGAGGATTCTTTTTTTTTTGACATACTAGACAAGCTTCTTAGATCGCACCACTCCACTAGTTGCATTTTCTAATAGATTACTTAGAAAATTGGAGAATTTTTGTGAGATATCTTCATTGTACATAACATTTATTATTCTTAGAAGATCCTATAATGTAGAAACCACTCTCTCCTATTTCAAAATTCACACCATTCACCCATATGTGTGCTTCCACTTCCCCGTATTTTGTCCTAACATCTCTATTTTAATTGAATGCATTAATCATTTAGGTTCTTCCAATAATGCTTTCTTCTTCCTTAGATCCGTGTATGTATCCTTGTATGTGCGGAAGACTTAGGGTTCACTAGGAATCTCAGATGTTCTAAGCCTTGTTCTTTTCTTTGCACTCTAGTGATAGCCTGGAGATTACCAGTATCTATGGGCACCTCATTTATCATCTTAACATTACACATGTGTTTTTTATTTTCTCTAATTTCCAAATGTAGTATAATATTATGTATTATGTTGCATGTGAACCCTACAATACACGTAAAATATTTCACACTTTGGGTTTGAAGGACAGTTCCACACAATGTCATTTGGTTCTCTACAAAGGTAACATATTACCCCATGTCTTTGAGGTCAAGTTCTCATCCTCCTTTGTTGATAGCCACCCTTATATCCTCCTTATTGTGTACCAAAGATAGTCTTTTCGGGCATTGCATTGTTTATTTTGGCATTGATATCCTCCATAAGGGACTTGCGGTGGAGGTTTTTTCCACACATGTGATTACTATAACAAAGGAGGTGCCCAACCCTTATTGTTTTGTGGAGAGGGTGGATCCCAACTCAGACTAGGTTGTGGAGATTACAATGTCTATTGTGTGTTTGATTAAGGAGATGGAGGAGCCCACTATGCACCGGGTCGAGGATATGCGTCCATTACTATTTTTTGGAACAATTGGTTATGATTGTGTGGCCAATTACATTTGGATTGTGAATACATTTATGGTAACTTCATCTTTTAAGTCTATAAATACTCTATAATATTTGGTTTAATGCATAGTTTCCATATAAAAAGTACATATAATGTTATTTTTTGTCACACAAAATGTTGTAACAAAGGGAATTTACTAAGAAAATGTCACCATACCCTACATACATCACAATATTCTCCTCTCCCCCTTGTTTATATTTTGGTGCAGTAATTATTGTGATTTCCTTCGTCCCACACTCCATGCACCGAGATATTTATCCAAGGTTTCTTTCCTTCTTCTAACTCCTCCAATATGCGCATTACGACATCTAATTTTACTTTTTTTTCTTACTTGTCACACACTATCACTATAGTATTCAATATTTTTCACTCTAATACTGATTTCAATTTCATGTGATTTGTTATTAAATTTTGTCGTGTAATTGCAAAACATATCTTATTGCACAATACTTCTACAAACCAGTTTCCTTACTTGGATCATCAAAGTTGAAGTTAGTTTTGTTCATTACATCTGAAAACCTAATGTTGTATTCCATAACATGATTCTCTAAATTTTTGTTTTATTTCTTTGAGATCCCTGAATAGTCTCTCCCATGCACTTCTATCTTTTGAGTTCTTGTGTAATGGAATCATGCACTTCTTTGAGGGTCTTCTGTTAAGAATCCTCAAATATATAAATTCTAGTTCCCTTTCATGCAATGCTCCTATAAGTTCAAATTTCATAGTAGTATCATTTTTACTCCTTTTGCTCCCATCGCATGTCACGGGTCGAGTAAATAATGTTATGGATTAGTAGACTCGTCATATGGCTACAAACTTACATAGGAGTTAAGATATTGAGCCATATTTTTTCTTGTTCCTAGTTGACTTCTTGGATGATTTTTTGCAGTATTGTTAGTCAAACTAGTAGTCATATTCAAATTCAATTATGCACCCAACTGATTAGTACTCACATGGGTACTTACATTATACCTACTAGATTCAAGATTATCTTCCTCTAACTCCTTAGACTCTAGAAAACTTACTATTTATTTTGGACTCACACTATTATTCTTTGTAGTTCCCATTATTTTCTCTTCTTCCACCGAACATGAGTATTCGTAATGGATGTTTGTGTAATGATAAATTTACCTCCTTTGAAATTTCTTCCACATGTATTTTTGTTGGTGTGAGTCATTTTCCACATCACGTGGCAAGTCATCTCACTTAGGTGAGGTCATAGGTCTAGGTGTCACAGGGGTTATGATAGATTCCTTATGTGTTAGTGTGTCATATGGGAGTTACTTCCATTTCAAGAATGTAACTCCCCTTCTCCACTTGAGGAGGTATGATTGTAGGAACTTTTGGTTACACAAAACCCCTATTTTTACCCCTTCCCTTTTTCATTTCTATGTGGAATGAGAGATGACTTTGAGATTTTACCCTTTCCAATCTTGCATGCACATTTTCATGGTTGATGTTCGCTCCCTCATGGAACCTTGTCACATTATCAGAGTGTAACTTGGTTGATGTTTGCATTATCCCATAGATCCTCGTGTTGTCACATTTTCACTTTATTTTTCATGGCATCATAGCAAGGTTGTTGGTATATGTGTTACTCGTTGTTTACCGTTGTCATCTTACTCTTTGTTTGAGATTTTCAGGTTTCGTGTGCAAGCTTCGTAATGACTATTTGATTTGTGCACTCCATGCATTGATTCGGGTTTAAAATCTTGTTCGTGGTGCTCATATCATGTGTTCATGGTTTTTTGGCATTTATCAGCTTTACATGCATATTTTGGAGGTTTATTGTTGTTTTAGGTTACAAATCAAGTTGTAAATGTGTTGGTTTTGAGGGTTTTAAAAGTCTTGTGGAAGTTTTTGTTTTGGCCTAGCTCACCCAGTTGGAAATCAAGCTGACTCTAGCTCTCCCCTTTGGATCGACTCTCCTCTACCTTGTGCACTATTCGAACTCACCGTGTTTGCTTTCTGCATTGGGTTTTACATCCATTCTTTAACCTGCATGTTATGCATTTGTCTCGACCTTGGTTTGCATTAGACCTTTCTTCAGTCCCCGTGCCCGTGCTTGTTGCTTGTGTTTGATCACCTCCGAATTGTGTTTCCCGTGGTAGCTCTTTCTCGGCCTCTGTGGTAGATATGATCATGAATCCAACTCTCACTAGCTCGTGCAGACCCCGCTCTCTAGTTCGTCTACCTCGTTACGTGTCTGTGTTGCAACCAGTGACTTATTTCTAAGCATTCTTTCCTTACTATTCCCATGTTGATTGTGTTTGAACCCTATTTTATTTGACCTCTCTCTAGGTTGCCTCGACCCTGCATCGTGCTTGGTTCTAGTGACCTCACCCTGTGTTGCTTGGCCCCTTTGCCCTACTGGTTCATCGTCCAAGATGACCTTGTAGGGAATCTCCACACCATGACAGTTACCTAACCGCTCACATTTCACCATTATGTGCATGTCATCTAGCTCGATGAATCCCATTGGCTTCGACACGTGTCCAATCTAGCTCTCTAGGCATTCATTTTGGTTGTTACACATTTGACTCGATGACCCCTCACCCGGTGCAATTCGATGCTTGACACCTCCTTATGTCACTCTTTCAAGAAGCTCATTGCGTCACCAGACCATTCTAACTCGTGTTGACTCATCACGGCACTACTCATCACCAAATCGGCTCGGCGTGTTCAAATGACCCCAGCTTGATAGGTTCCATGTTGACTCACCAGCTTGTGTACACCAGAAACCTCCCCGACACATCACCCAGTGCACCTCGCCCATCTGAGTAGCTCGTCAAGCCATCTCTACAGCTCACCCATTGATCTCTCCTTAGCTCATCGATCTTCTTGCCAGCTCGCACTTGGGCCCTAATCACTCCCTCAACCCCATTTTGAGTATTTTTCACTTTTTTCCTTTTTTCAATAATCTAAGCTAGGTAAAAGAATAATTAATTAAAATTCATCCTTATAAAGGGGGAGTAATTTTTTTCAGGCTCCAACTAAAGGGTTGTTAGGCTTTCTGAGCCACTTTGTTGACTCATTTCATTGTAGTTCTTGTCTTCACCTACGGCTAGTGAGCGCGTCTGCCAAAGCCTTGTGCAAAAAAAACCTTCTCTTTTGCGATGTGAGATGCCTTCTCTCACACTAAGTAGTTTTTTAACCCTTTTTTTCTTTTGCCTTTTGTGTTTGATTGTGTGTTGTTCCTATGCTTCCAAATAGGAATTATTGTGGCCTCCACTCTTGCATGATTCATTGCCTACTACAAGGTGAGTGGTTAATTGTCGACATCGCATGAACACACCTTATTGTAATTATGCACTACTTATAAAGTTCCACAAACAGGGGGTTATTATTGTTCTTGGGTGTTGTATTGCATACGAGATGAATTCTCGGATGTGTCCAATTTCTTAAACATTACTTGTATCCACACACCCTTCTTCTTGCACCTTGCACTTCTTGCTTCTACATCATGGAGGATGCTCTTTTTAGACTTGAGAAATGTAGGATCATTTTATAGCATCCACCACTTCTTCTTGGGAGAGAGAACTACACATCATGGTGTACTTTTATGGAATGCTACTTTTCTCACAAGGGCCTTAACCCCCTTTCTACATGGGCCATTCCTGCGTCCACTAATTTTTTTTCCTTGAGGACTATCTCGACACATGTGACCATTTTATTGGTCACTTGATGTTACATGTCGCCAAACCTCTTCACATTCATGTGGAAAACTCATATCCTCCTCACACCATCTAGTGCATATTTCATTCCTAGTTTGGAGACCCTTCACATTATTTCATTATTTTTGTTATTGATTCAGTTATCTCATCTTTTGCTTCATGTGATGAAAGTTATACTAACATAGAATCGCTTGGTTCTATCTCTGATGACCAGGATTATGCTTCTAATTCCAATGATGAGAGTGTTACTAAGGACTTCTCTCCTCCTTCTCTTACCCCTATTCAAGAGTATGTTGACACTCCTCCCTTCTCATCATACATCAAGCAGTCTTATTCCCAACATCATACAATCATTACATCTACCTCCTTTCCACCTTCAGTGTGTGAGGCCCTTTCCACTCCTCTACCTTCATCTGATGAATCATACATGTATGACATTTCTCTTTTATTTTTTGAGCCCCCTTCTTGGGACGAGTATATGTCAGAACTTCATCATCTTTTCGCAGTACCTACTTGTGATGCAGTATAAGGATTTTTTCATCCTTCTATAAGTGTTTTGGAGGAGTTCTTTATCTACTTTTTTGGGAGTGCCCCTTTTGGGACTCTTATCCCTTCCACTTTTCACAATATCATCATTAATCCACCCTTACTTGTGGATCTTCTTTCTATTGTTGGTTTTGTTGCATTTCCTTCACTTCACTTGGGCATCTTTTCGGCGGATGTTCTTCCTTCTCACTCTAATAGTTCTACACTCATGGAATTACCTTCGGTTGTTGTGCACTCATTTGCTAGACCTATGTCACATTTCCATGGACCAAATTCATATTTCTTTGTATTGTTGCCTTCGGTTTCCTTCACAGAGTGGGTGGACTTCTAGTACTCCATTTTTGTCCTTCCTAAGGGCAAGAACACAATTCGGTGTGGGTAGATCTTCTTTAGTCCATTGGCCGAGGACCACATCATTGACCCTCTTCTTGGATACTTCCTAGAGTTGTAGAGTTCAAATCTGTCTATGGCTTATTCTAAATTCCTCTCGTCTCCTTTTTCTCCTCTCTTCTTCTTCTTCTAAGAGATTTCCCTTTTATACATGAGTATTGTCGACATTAAAATTTTCCTCTGTAATTTCTATTTTATTAATGTATGTATTAGGAATAGAATGTTGTTAAGTATAATTAGTAATGACGTCCAATAGAAGATAACGGCGTCGTTAGTATGGTGCCACCAATAAAGTAGAGTACGGTAACAGTAAAAGTACAATAGGAATGTTGTAAAAAGTAAATATTTGTCATAAGTGGTCGGTAATGTTAAAATGTCAAAGTTTGGGTAAGTAGAGAAGTAGGGTCTACATGATTATGAATTAGAAATATTATATTTGTAATAAGGACAAAGAGTGATGTCATAAATATTTTGTGTATTTTATTTATAGAAAAGTCTAAAAATGTGGAACCCATGTGAAATGATAAGGTTTATCTTATCTTAGAAGATAAGCCTACATGTAAAGGCAAGAGTTTAGGCATGGAATATGATTGGCCGGAAGATATTTTCTATCCTATCTTAGAGATAGGGTGGATAAGCCTGAATTCCTATAAATAAAGAGGCCACCCCCCTCATTTAGCATAGAAGCAAGTAGTGAGAAATATTGTATAAGTAAGTGTGTAAAGGAAGCCATCATTTTGAAGGTGTGTTAAAGAAGTCATTAAGATGTGTAATTGTGGAAGTTTCTCCCATAGTTATTGTTGGAAGGCAAGTGAAGTCAGTAACACTTGAAGTATCTCATGGGTGAGATTGTAACAATTTCATGTTGATATGGTAATTTACACGATATTTCAGATTTATCATCATTCCTTCTTATCATAGTCTATGATATTCTTGTGTTATGTTTGTTGTTGTGTTTCGGATAACATCACTAAACTAAAAGTTGTGCATTAGTAAATAATCATAGCATGAGGAGTTCTCGGTGAAGAATTATCATAGTGCCAGATTGGTGATGACATTTTGGTTCCGTTGCGGGACCATTCCTCATTGGTGGATTTTCTGGAGAGATATTCCCACTTAGTCATAAATCAATAGGAGGGTAACCTTGTTTTTATTGTGCCTAGTAGTTACCATGGTAAAGTCACTTTTTACCATGCATAGTATTTACCACAGTAACTTTACTTTTTACCATGAATAGTATTTACCACAGTAACTTCATTTTTTACTGTGAATAGTGTTTACCCCAGTAACTTCATTTTTACCATAAATAGTGTTTACCACAGTAAAGTCAGTTTTTACCGTAGTAAGTCAAGATTACCGTGGTCATTCCTATTTTACTATAGAAAGGTGTAAAGTCACTTTCTATTGTAGTGAGTCCAATTATTTGTGCACATAAGTCTTACTGATTGTACTTGTGAGTTGGTATTTCACTGTGGTTACATTTAAAAATGGGGAAGATTCTTATTTTTCAGCCCAATCTAATGAAGATGCTTCCTCTTTCATTCAAGAGTTTAAACGATCTTACATTTGTAATGGCCTCATAAGAAGGGAACAATGGACTGAATTTTTTCCTACCTTTTTGGATGGTTCAGCCCTTAGGTGGTTTGAAACACTAGGTGATAATGTGAAAAACTCATGGGATTTATTAACTGAAAGTTTTCTTGAAGAATTTGGTGAACAACAGAAATATGCAGATCTCATGATCGATATCACAAAGCTATCCCAAGGAGAGAAGGAGAAGATAAGGGATAAGAAATTATCATGATGCTCATGTATCTAGAGAGAAGGAAGGAAGCTCGTGTTCAGAGCTAAGGAGGAAGCTCAATGCCCAGATCGGAAGGAAAGATTAGTGGATGGGTTGATGAATTACGTGGATAATCTCCTTTGTAAGCACTTCATTCTTGGGATGAAGCCAGAGATCAGAAAACGAGTGAAATATGACCACCCAACTACCATTGAACAAGTAAAGGAGATTGCAAGAAGGCAAGAAGAAAGCATGGAAGAGAGCCCAAAGAAATTATTGCTAAGGTAGAGCCTACACCAACACCTTTGGTCCAGAATCCACAACCACTCTCGGTGAGCACAAATCTTTCTCTAGTACATCTACTAAGTATGAAGATCTCTTTAAGGAAGATGGGCCAGTTAACTATTAATCTTCTTCAAGGAAAAGAATTTAGTTCTCAGGGAGGAGATAGAGGTCCAAAAAGAAATATTTCTGAAGTTGTATGTTATGGTTGTTATAAAAAGGGTCATTATAAGTATAATTGTCCAAATAGAGCTTCTACATCTGGTACAAGAGATAATGATAAAGGAAAAGCACCTGTGAATTCTTTTGATGTAGTAGATAAGAGCATAAATAATGAAGTAGATGTGTTTGTAACAAAAAGAAAAAAATAAAAAGATAACTAAGATGGAAATGATCCTAAGAAGATGAAAGGAGAAACTAGTAAGAAACATAGGAGAAGAAAGTGGGTGTGCAAGATTTTCTGATTTCACAGGGACAAGGACCATACTCCATCTTAGAAGATTTGTCTAAAAGGCCTGCAAATATTACATATGGTCAACTCTTGGCTATATCTTCTAAAAAGAGGCGAGAGAGCTGCGAAGTGGACTCAATGCTCGACGAAGGAAGGAGGTTGAGGTCCCCTGTTTTGGAGGAAGAGGCGGATCCTATGCTCCACAAGGTGAGGTATTATGTAATGGTATTTCAATTCATGATGTCTTAGTTGATGGAGGTGCTGCAGTTAATGTAATGACCGAATCTGTAATGAATATTTTGGGTTTAAAAATTGATCGCCGCTCAACACTTATGTTAAGGTCATTAAATAAGGGAAAAACTAAACCGAGAATGTGTAGTTTCAAATGTGGCAATATCTTATGTGTGTTGTATGTGTGGTAGACTTTCGGTGATGAAAAATGGTATACATTGCATACCCAATGTTGTTGGGAAGACCATGGCTAAGGAGAGTTCATGCAGAGAAACTACCTGGAATGAAAGCTTCATGACACTTGGACGTGGTAGAGAGAGGGTGAAGATAAACGTGATCCCTCGACATCATAAAATAGAACCTATGGATTCAAGTGAAGAAACTGATGATTGGACATCCTCTGATTACTCTAGTACCAATGAAGTGGACATAGAAGATGAAGAAAGTGAGGTTGATGTTTCGGTCATGGATATCCTTCCAGTCACACCAACTCATGAACCCATAAAATTATCTGAAGAAGAAATTGATGATCGTCTCCAACAAATAAAGATTGGTGATGTTGTGATGGAGAGTGAGAAGGAATCCTACATCCATCTTTTGAAGGTACATACACATATTCACTTTGATTACAAGGAACTCCATCAAGTAAGTTGGCTAGAACATTCTATTGAGCCGGTAGATGGTGCTAAGCCCATAAAGCAAATGCCATATAGAATGAATCCTAATTTTTCCAAGATTGTAAAAGAAGAAATGGATAAGTTGCTTGATGCAGGATTCATATTTGTTGTGGAGAATTCAAGTGAGGTTGATGTTTCGGTCATGGATATCCTTCCAGTCACATCAACTCATGAACCCATAAAATTATCTGAAGAAGAAATTGATGATCGTCTCCAACAAATAAAGATTGGTGATGTTGTGATGGAGAGTGAGAAGAAATCCTACCTCTAGCTCTTTCGAAGGTACATACACATATTCACTTTTGATTATAAGGAACTCCGTCAAGTAAGTTGGGTAGAACATTCTATTGAGTTGGTAGATGGTGCTAAGCCCATAAAGCAAATGCCATATAAAATGAATCCTAATTTTTCCAAGATTGTAAAAGAAGAAATAGATAAGTTGCTTGATGCAGGATTCATATTTGTTGTGGAGAATTCAAAATGGGTTTCTCCCATTGTGATCTCAATAAAAAATAATGGGAAGCTACGCATTTGTGTTGATTATAGGAAGCTCAATAAGGCAACAAAGAAGGATCATTACCCTCTTCCATTCTCAGATCAGATCTTGGATGAAGTAGCTAGCCAAGAGTGCTATAGTTTTACTGATGGATATAGCGGATACAACCAAGTTCGTATAGCGGAGAAAGATCAGCTGAAGACCACGTTCACCACTCCTTGGGGAACATTTGCTTATAGAGTTATGCATTTTGGGTTGTGTAATGCTCCTGCAACGTTCCAGTGCTTGATGAATAGGGTGTTTAAACCCTACATTGAGAACTTCATCATAGTAATTTTGGATGATTTTTACATCTATGGGAGCAAGATGAACCACCTGCACCAGATGGAGACATCATTTCAAAGGTTAGATGAAGCACAAGCCTCACTAAACCCTACAAAGTGTGTCTTTGGATGTTCTAAAGATGTTTTGTTAGGGCATGTTGTATCCAGAGATGGTATTAGTACTGATCCTGATAAAGTTTTAAAAATCAAAGAGTTACCATTTCCTATGAATAGAAGTAAGTTGAGATCATTTTTAGGCCATGTGGGTTACTATAGAAGGTTCATCAAGAATTTCTCAAAGATTGCATAGCCACTAACCTAATTCTTGAAGAAGGATGTTACTTATGAACTAGGAAATAAGGCACATGAAGCTTTTGAACAACTGAAGGAAGCCCTGGTGTCTTCACCTATTTTAAAGAATCCATATTGGAGCAAGCCATTCATTGTGTATATTGATGCCTTAGATGCAACACTAGGAAGTACTCTGAGCCAAAAGGATGAAAATGGGAATGATCATCCAGTTTACTTTGGGAGTAGACAAATGAGCAGTGCTGAGGTAAATTATATTGTAATTGAAAAAGAGGCTCTAGCTATCATTTTTGTTGTAAAAAGTTTAGAAATTACTTGCTAGGGCAGAAATTTATAGTTGTAACAGATCATCAGGCTCTAAAATATATTGTAAATAATCCTAACCCATATGGGAGGATAGCAAGATGGATAATTTTGCTACAAGAATTTAAATTTTATATTATAGATAGGCTAGGAAAGAAGCATGTCAATACAGATGCACTCTCTCGAGCCTATGATGGTTTAGGTTCATCTTGTGATGATGATGATTTCCCAGATGCAGCATTGTTATCCCTTAACACAATCCCTAGTGAATACATAAATATTTGGAATTATCTGAATGAATTCAAGTTTCTGATGGTGCCAATGCAAAGTCTAAGAGGAAGATTACTCAAGTTAGTTGTCCATATTCTATTCGCATGGAGTATTATTTGAGATAGGACACGATGGACCAGATCAGAAAAAGGGCGATTGGACGTGATCAAGGGAAGGAGTTGATAGAAGAATTCCATAATGGTACATGTGGAGGACACTTCTACGGACAACTTACATGCAAGAAGGATCTTGGATGCGAGTTATCATTGGCCCACTCTTTTTAGAGATTGTTATAATTATTGTAAGACATGTGATATTTGTCAAACACATGGTAACAGTAAGACTTCATCAAATCCATTATGCCCTATTCTTTCACTTGGTCCCTTTGAAAAGTGGGGAATAGACATTGTAGGTTCACTTCCAACTACCCCACGCCAAAATAAGTATATTGTAGTTGCCACATGCATTATTTAACAAGTGGGTTAAAGCTAGGCCATTGAAAACAGCTTCCATGGATGAAATGGCAAGGTTCATATATGAACACATTGTCACTAGATTTGGTTGCCCATTAAAAATTGTAATAGATAAAGGAAGCCACTTCATTAATAAGGTGGTAGAAGCCCTAGTCAACAATTTTTCTATTAAGCACAAGAAGGCAACAACATACAAGCCAAGCACAAATGGACAGGTGGAACGAACAAATTTTGTGTTATGTCAAATTCTAGTAAAAGATACAACCTTGCGCAGTACATAAGTGGGATAAAAGGATTCATGCAAAATTGTGGGCATATAGGGCAACATAAAAGTCACAAGATACTCCCGTTTGAGTTGGCTTATGGCATTGATCCGATTCTTCCTATTGAGTTTGATATTCCCACTATGAGAGTTATGAAAAATGAAAGGATGAATGAAAGTGATTCAGTAAAAGAAAGGTTGGTGCATCTTCATTTGCTAGAGGAAATGAGGGAAATAGCGAAGGATACAAGCTATAAGAAGAAAATGAAGTAGAAGGAATACTTTGATCAAAAGATCCATTGGTCTCCATTTCATGTGAATGACTTGGTTCTAGTATATGATTCTAGATACAAAAAAAAAGGCAGAGAAAATTTCTTCCCAAATGGATGGGGCCCTACAAAATAGCAGTTGTGCATGAAAATGGTACATATCGACTGGAGGAATTGGATGGCACCCCATTACCAAATGGGTCAACCACGACAAGTTAAATATTTTCCAAGCACCAGAATAGTCTACTCGAGGATGGAGTAGAAGCTAGGAAGGGGGAAAATGTCGACATTAAAATTTTCCTCCGTAATTTCTATTTTATTAATGTATGTATTAGGAATAGGATGTTGTTAAGTATAATTAGTAGTGGCATCCAATATAAGATAATGGCACCGTCAGTATGGTGCCACCAATAAAGTAGAGTACGGTAATAGTCAAAGTACAATAGAAATGTTGTAAAAAATAAATATTTGTCATAAGTGGTTTGGTAATGTTAAAATGTCAAAGTTTGGGTAAGTATAGAAGTAGGGTCTACATGATTAGGAATTAGAAATATTATATTTGTAATGAGGATAAAGAGTGATGTCATAAATATTTTGTGTATTTTATTTGTAGAAAAGTCTAAAAAGGTGGAACCCATGTGGGATGATAAGGTTTATCTTATCTTAGAAGATAAGCCTACATGTAAAGGAAAGAGTTTAGGCATGGACTATGATTGGCCGGAAGAGATTTCATATCCTATCTTAGAGATAGGGTGGATAAGCTTGAATTCCTATAAATAAAGAGGCCACCCCCCTCATTTAGCATAGAAACAAGTAGTGAGAAATATTGTATGAGTAAGTGTGTAAAGGAAGCCATCATTTTGAAGGTGTGTTAAAGAAGCCATTAAGAGGTGTAATTATGAAGTTTCTCTCATAGTTATTGTTGGAAGGCAAGTGAAGTCAGTAACACTTAAAGTACCTCATGGGTGAGATTGTAACAATTTCATGTTGATATGGTAATTTACACTGATATTTCATATTTATCATCATTCCTTCTTATCATAGTCTATGGTATTCGTGTGTTATGTTTGTTGTTGTGTTTCCATATTACATCCACCAAACTAAAAGTTTTGCATTAGTAAATAATCATAGCACAAAGAGTTCCCGATGAAGAATTATCATAGTGCCGGATTGGTGAGGATAGTACTTTATCAAGCTCCTCAATTATCGGGACTCATTTTTAGCATCTTTCTTAGATTGTTAGAGAGTGTTTTTCATCTCTTGTGGTGGATGGTTTTCCCACTAGGTTTTCCTCCATTTCTTGAGATCCTTGTTGTTCATGGGTGCCTCATCAAGCTTTGTTTTCAGGACCCATTTCTCATTTCTAACTTTCGCCTCATCCTAAGTTATGATGAAGGGGGTTGTTGGTGTGAGTCATTTTCCACATCACGTGGAAAATCATCTCACTTAGGTGAGGTCATAGGTCTAGGTGTCATAGGGGTTAGGATATTTTCCTCACACATTAGTGTGTCATATGGGAGTTACTTCCATTTCAGGAATGTAAATCCCCTTCTCCACTTGAGGAGGTATGATTGCACACACGGGGGTTACACAACACCCCCTATTTGTACCCCTTCCCTTTTTCAGATCTACGTGTAATGAGAGAGTAATTTGATATTTTACCCTTTCCAATCTTACATGCATAATTTCATGGTTGATGTTCACTCCCTCATGGAACCTTGTCATGGTGTTGGAGTGTAACTCGTTTGATTTTTTTGTTATCTCGAATATCCTTATGTTGTCACGTTTTTGTTTTCTTTGTCAATTTCCTCGATAGTCGTAAGTAACATGATCTCGTACCATGGATGGTTGGCTTAATATTCTTCAAAATTCTTGTAAAATTTCAAGTTGTTTCCAGTCATTTAGACAATTTTGAGTGATCAATTCTCTATCTGTATCAAGGTTCATATATCCTAGAAGAGGGGTATTATCATCTTCTAATGGCCTTTATGGATTTGGGATTACTTATTCATTGTTGATTGTGTCTTCTCTATTTTTGCAATACCATGGCTTCCATGATGGATTCTTAAAGGTTAACACCAACTACTTCATCATCCTACTTATAACTACCTATGATATTTTTACCTTCTATTTCTTCTTCGTGTTCCTCGGTTCCTTCAATTTCCTTTTTAGTTTTTAAATCAGGGTCCATGCCTCATTGCACATACTCTCGATCACTTTTTTTTCTCCATATTTATCTTTGGTTTCTTCTAGAGGTTTCTTTCCTCCTTTCTTGGCCACTTTTACTACACTAATCATACTTGTAATTAGTTTCACATTTCCTCCAATAGCGCTTGAGCTTCCTCATAGATTGTGTCATTTGGCTTCTCTCTAAAGTCTTTCCATTCTTTTCTTTTCTTATCTCTAATCCTTTTTAGCCCCTTTAAGAGTTTTCTTTAATTTTGGTCATTTCCCCTTCATCCCCCTTCTTCTAGAAATACATCCCTTTTTCATCTCCCCAACTAATCCATATTGCAAGGAATTGGTACCGTGGCCTTTTCCACAACAAGCATCTTAATTAAGAAAGGGAGTTGTATAATAAATCATAATCTAGAAACAAAATGTGCTTTGGTAGAATCAAATGAATAAAAAAATTGGACAATGATTTCAATTACATACCCATCAATAGTAGTCTACATGTAATGGTCTATTGCTCGGGTCCATGGAATGTCCAATTTTCTCAAAAACTCAATATTTTCCTCCATCCATTTGTATTCTTATTTTTCTTCGTACCTAAATTAGTAAAATTCTATTCAAGTTAACCATGTGGCTAACTATTCAAGAATATCGTAACATAATATCTCATGAATATCTCCATAGATATACTCCAACACAATTCTTTCAACAAGTATTCTTGTCACATTCTCTTCAACTTCCACAAAACAGTTCATCTTCTCTCACAACCATCGTTCCACATCTCGTTTTATAGGTAGCCATCTTAACATTTTAAGGTATCGTAAATGGAACCATTGTTAGAAAAGTTCCCTAGATCATGGCATCAGGACATGTAAGGTTGTAGTATAGAATAAACTCATATTGTTTCTAATCAAATAGTGTGCATGGGAATTAGTAGAACTCAAATACTAGAGAATAAAAGCCACGTAAGGAACAAAATTCAAGGAAGCGAGAGACAAGAGATGGGAAAACACACCATAAACTGAAATACATATTACTAAATCAGAACTCAAAACGTAACTTAAGGATTCAATATTAATTCAAATCAAAATCAAGGATCAAACTTGTGCACATTGTGCTTACATAGTTTTATACAATATGAGGCAATTGTTGAGTTACCATTCCTCATTTTCTTCAAAAAAAGAGGTTCTTCGTATTCTCTATCTTCTAAATGATCATTACATATCTATACTTTGTCTTATATGGATTGCCAGATAAATTAGTGTTGTCATGTTAAATGTCTAACATGTAAAATTAAAAAAATGGTCATGACAATCAAGCCCACACTTGAAAATTTCCTCTCATGTTCGGTGTGAACCATTCCTCCGACCAGCCTTTCCTCAATCTCACACTCATTCTAGCTCATAGGAATGTGCTAACAATATTTTCAAGTATGTTTAAATGTGTAAGGATATATTCCCAAAGTGTGACTAACGATGTCACTAGGATTCAAGGAATAATAACTTCTCCTAAAGGCCTAAAAAGGGCCATTTTTGGCCATTTTACAACTGGTAAACACCCTCAAGAAGCTTACAAAGAAGATTCAAATCATTGTGGATTTATACTAGAGAACAATGAATTCATCCAAGGAAGTTTAGGGAAATTTTGTGGAATAAATTGATGTTGGTAATCAAGCAAGCAAGATCGGGTCATTGTAGTGCCCGCCTATTTCTCATTCCATTTTTGAGTCATGTTGACTCATTGTATCATTATATTATGATGAAAGAGATATTATTATTGTGTTACTATCATTTTGATGTTGATATTGTTATATGATATGGATGTTTACTAGCATTAGGATGCTAACTCGTTTTTGGACAAGTTATTGATGGGGCATATGATACCAACATTATTGATCATGATATGAGTATCGATTTAGTGATATGATTCGATTGGATTATGATCTCGTGTTTGTCTATTTGATTCATCTTTGATGCATTGTCATAAACTCTCTTGTTGTATTAGATGATTGATCATAGTATGATGTACTTGCTTTAGCTAGTTGTTGATCGTGCATAGATGATCGTTATGATGTATATATGTGTTATCATAATTCATAGTTATTGGACTTGGATGGGTATGATGTTTTTTTTAGTGTGCGGGTTATAGGTTTAAGCCATCGGAGAAATGTGGGACTCATGAAAACATGCTCTAACTAGCACGACAAGCCTTGAGGGGCCAAATTTTTCCTTTCCTTCATGATTGTGGTACTTTGTGCATCTTGTTTGGAAATTTTGTTTATATATGGAATCTATACTCCTATTTGCTTATATTATCCTACCCCTTAGCCATGTGGTCGTGGTCACCCATGTGATGTCTTTTTATTGTTAATTTTAACCCCTCTTTTTATTAGTGGTTGATCTTGTTTATTAGTGATAACCTCTTTTCATTTAGTGTAAATTGACTTTTGGGTTGTTTGTTTAGGCTAAGGGATTTGGGAACCTAATATTGGATTAGGTGAGCCTAATTACCCTCCTAAATGCCACATATTTCCCAAACTCGGATTTGGGAAAGATGTGCCATTTAGGAGGTGTATAATGCAAGAAAAGGACTTTATTTATCTTGAAAAGAGGCCCTAGGCCCTATCCCTATGGGTGGGTGGGATCTTTTCAAGGAAAATGGAGCTCATTTTCCCATTTTCCTCCTTTCACCCACCTTCTAATGATGGTTCTTGATTTGGGGTTATGTTTTGGAATTTGGGAGATTCTCATGAGTGTTTGGGTTTTATTTTTATTTTACTTCTTTTGATTTTGGGGTGTAATTTTGGAGAATTGTGATTGGAGGAATCTGGGGTGGAGGGTGACACTTGTCACCCTCCAATTTTCTTGGGTTGTTGGCTATCTCTTTATTTGATCCCTCATGTTGAATATAATGGGGTTCTTTTTGCTCATTTTTAGGAGAGTGTTTTGGAGAGCTTGAAAGAAAGAAGAAGCCTTTGGTGGACAAGCTTAGAAATTGGACTTGTTATTTACTTGTGAGGTAGGATTTTTTTCCTATTTTGCTCCTTTGTTTTCTTATTAAAATGTAATCTTTCATAGTGATATTCATTGTTTGAAAGCAATGTATTTGTTTGTGATAAAATAGTGTTTTCTTTTACTCCATCCACCCTTGAGGGGAGTGGATTTGGGAGAGTGTTGGGAAGAGGGAGGAATCCCTTTCATCCTCACCCTCATTGCTTGTTGGTCAAGCTTGAGGGGTTTATGTTTCACCCCCTACATTTGGTTTGTAGTAGGGGTTGATTTCCATTTGGTTTGAAAATCACCCCCTATCTTCATCCAAGGAAAATTTTATGTTTGAAAATACTTAATGGGGAGGGGTATGGAGTGATAAGGGGTGAAAATGGAGAGATAAGGGGGAATACATGGAGAGATAATTAGATTGGAGGTTCTATTTTGGAAATTTCTTGGTTATCATGATTAACAATATTGTTATAACTTCATCCCCTCTTCCCATGGATAAAACCTTGGGGCTTCTCAAATTTGTATTTACTTTTGTGTTTGGCTTTGTGCTAAGATTGTAAGCCTTGTATGTGTGAATGATTTCTTCATCCTAGTGTTGGTTAGAGACATGTCTTCCTCTTTCCCATGGGCTTGGGGGAGACTAGAATGATCTCATTGTTCCCTTTGAGGCATGTAATGATGTAATTTGGTTGGATGGTCAACCAAGTTGTTTGTGTGGTTTTTGGGATATGTTATGAGTTATTTGGAGCATGGAGTGAAAGTTGGAATCTATTGGTGTGATTCATTTTCCACGTCATCGGGTGAGTCATCTCACTTAGGTGAGATCATAGGTTTACGTGTCATTTAGGGGTCATTATAATTAAGGTCATTATAATTTAGGTGAGAGCATGATAGTGAGACACATGTAGATAAGGGCTCATATTCTACCACACACATTCATGTCTCGTTCTAGCAAGGGAGGTCTTATAACACATCAGTTCAAGATCAAAGAGTAGTAGATACATACCCACATGGTCAGGTGACATGTGGTATTATCAAGGATCTTCTCTATCTACAGCCACCCACGTATGGAGAGAAAATTGATGGATTTGGGGCTGAGTCATGGCACCTAAGTCTTGAGAGTTTCTTTGGGTTACATCCTTATAAGAGTAACATCCAGGCTCACCTTGTCATACACTTCCTCTAGGACACAACAGGAGTTTGGTGGAAAAATGAGGAGTGGAAGCTCCATGTGACATGAAAGATAGTTACCAGGAAGTTATTTGAGGAGCTTTTTCCGGCTCGTTATATGTAATAGCATTTCATACAGAAGAGGAATGATGAGTTCCATGATCTATGACAAGGGCTCGACACTATAGCTCAATATGAGTGTCGATTTCTCGGATCTTTTGTAGTATGTGGATTACCTTCAGGATGAGAAGTTATAGGTCAACATGTTCGTCAAGGGCACTGAATGCATATATAGTTAGGGAAGTAATGATATTATGTTCTCGACCTTATAGAAGGTAGTAGAGAAGGCTTACTTAGCATAGGAGAATAGAAGCAGGGCTCAAGAGTCTCGGGATAGGAACGGGAGTAAGTTACAAGAGTGAGTTCGTATTTTCAAATATCATAGGTCATGTGGCTCTACTCCACCCATGAGAGGACGTTCCAGACCATCTCAGTTGGCTCCAAGACCCCCTCCACACCCACAGCAACCCTCGCAGCACCAAATTCCTCAACACTAGAGGACTTGACCAGCACATAACATCAAAAAGGTAAGAATTGAGGTGGTCATATTATGAGCGAGAGAGATCGGAGACTAGTAGTTATCATCCTTTTCTAACTCATTCAAGGAAATCTTCCAAGGTAGGGCTCGGAGGGTCAATACACTAGAGTATAAGAGGAACTCCTACACAGAGGGATGTACCACGATGTTATATGTTTGGATCCCATGATCACTATGCTTGTTTTGTTCGTAGAGACCCTCTTTTCCGAAGGTAAAAGCATCATCTTTATGAGCAAACAATAGGTGACGTAAGATTCACTCACCAAGTTTATGTCGCAATGGAGAACCATCAAGCTAAGCACCAGGCCACGGTCATTGAGAATATATGTATGATTAGAGGTACACCAGATTACTATTTTATTTGATTCATGTGCTTCTAATTCTTTCATGTCACCTACTTTAGTGGATCGGTTTGGGTTGGTGGCCTCTAGGAAGCCTGATATATGGCAAGTAGAGTTGGCCATTGGGGCCAATCTCGATGTAGATACTTATGTGGAGAGTTGTATCCTTGACCTTATAGTATTCCCCACAAATGTAGACCTTTGAATCATTCCATTGGGATCCTATGACGTTGTTCTGGGTGTGCATTAACTTGATTCCCATAAGGACAAGGTTGATTGAAGAAAAAATATTATAAAGAGTTTTGATGATATGGGTAGTTCTATAGTGATTTCAAGGGTTCAGAGACTCATTTCCTTGAGTGTGATCTCCACCACGCAACTCAAGTAGAGAATATGCAAGGGGTGTCAAATGTTTTCTATCACAATCAGTGATAGGTCTGAGGAGACTCTAGCGAGATCACCACTTAATGAGTACCCTATTTTGAGAGATTTTGTTGATGAATTTCCTAGTGAGTTCCTGGGTATGCCACCACTTCAAGAGGTGGACTTCTCAATTGACCTTGTTCAGGGTTCTACACAAGTTTCATGTGCACCTTATAGATGAATAATCCTGAGCTTCACAAGCTCAAGATTCAGTTAGAGGATTTGTTAGAGAAGGGCCTCATCTAACCTAGTATTTTCCCTTGAGACATAAAAGTGATTTTTGTGAAGGACAGACCCCTTCATTTTTGCATCAACTTTAGAAAATTGAACAAGGTAACGATGAATAACCGTTATCATCTTCCTCGAGATAGATAACTTGTTTTATCAAATGTGGGGATCCAAAGTGTTATCTAAGATTGATCATAATTTGGGATACTATCGGCAGATTGCGAGTCCAGAGACATTCATAAGACATCTTTTCGGACTCAGTATGGACATTACGAGTTCACAGTGGTCCCCTTTGGATTGACTAATGTTCCTATAGTGTTTATATGCCTCATGAATGGGGTGTTGAGGACCTTTTTGGATAGATTTGTCATTTTTTTCATGGATGATATTTTTACTTACTAACACTCAATTGAGGAGCACCAGGAGCATTTGAGGTAGGTATTGCATGTTTTCAAGGAGCACATACTTTTCAAGAATTCGGAGAAGTGTTCCTTCTTTTAGATTGAGATTCAATACTTGGGTCACATCATTATAGGTGAGGGTATCTTTATAGATCCCTCGAAGATTCGAGCTATCATCGATTAGCAATCCCCCACTAATTTGACTGAGGTTAGAAGTTTCATGGGGTTAGTTGATTATTATTATAGGTTCGTATAGGATTTCTCTAGGATTTTTAATGCTCTTATTTCCCTTCAGTGCAAAGGGAAGAAGTTGTGTTGGTCAAAGAAGTGTGAGAAGACCTTTTAGCTGCTCAAGGAGTGTTTAAAGTATGTGCATATCCTTACGGTTCTAGATCCCTTGACATATTTTATGGTTTGCATGGATGCTTCAATAGAGGGAATTGGGGTAGTTCTCATGTAGGAGCATTGTGTTATTACTTTTTATTCTCGCAAGCTCAAAGATTACGAACTCAATTACCCTACCCACGATCTTGAGCTTGTAGTGGTGATTCATGCCTTAGTCCATTGGAGGCACTTCCTTTTGGGCATGCCATTTGTTTTGAGGACAAATCATTTATGACTACAACACATATTTTTCCAGCCCAATCTCAATGCTCGAAAATGGATTTGGATGGAGTTCATTGTGAGTATGATATGGACATTTAGTACATCAAGGGAAAGGAGAATGGCATCGCATGTTCTCTGAGTAGATGGAAACATGATATTTTTTCCTTGACCTTGCGATCAGACCTTGAGCGGGATACTTTATCATCTACTATGTGACAAGTTCTATGAGTGTGTTAGATAAATGGTAGATTCTCATAGGCCCTTAGATGGAAAATATGTGAGTTTCACTTTAGAGCCAAATTTCCTTCTCCAGTATCAGAGGTGCATCTACATGCCTACAGCAGGAGACTTGTGCAATTTTGTTCTTTTAGAGGCACATCGAGATCCTCATATAGCTCATCCTAAGGTTAAGAAGATGCATGAAGACTTGAGAAAATTATATTTTTGGCCATGTTTGTGCGGTGACATTGAAAAATTTGTACCCCATTATCTCAAGTGCCAGAGGTTGAAGGTCAAGCATTCTCACCCCGCAATCCTTCTCTACCCGTATGATATCCCAGAGTGGAAGTAGCACATGGTTTACATGGATTTTATTATTGGTCTTCCTACTTCATCGTATCATCATGATACAATCATGGTGATGGTAGAAAAATTGACCAAGGTTTCTAAATTTTCTTTGACAAAGGTCACTTACAATGTTGTTGCCATAGCATAGGTTTTCATAGATCATGTGGTGAGATTACATGGGATTCTGAAGACGATCATTTTTATCAAGACACCATCTATACTTCGACTTATGGGTTTCAAAAGTATAGATGGTGTAAGTCACACTTTTGTGTCCCCTTTGTCCCTCTTGCACAGATGCAATTTCACTTCAACCATATCCCAACCCTGGTTAATCGATTGGGTCAAATGGGTGAGTTAAAACTTGTAAGAAAATTGAATAACTCTCCACCTCTCTAAACACTTAGCAATTTTTATCATTCAAAGTGTTGTTATACAACCCTCCCAAACCTCCATTTTCACTAGGCATGTTGCTGAAAATTTACTAGACATTCATGCCCCAAACAGAAAAATTCACATAACTCTCTAACTATGCACTCATTTTCAATGAAATTTTACCTCTACACTCCCCCCAAAAACACCTTTGAGCTGACTATAAGAGCATTTCCATTAATTTTGTAAATAATTTAGAGCATCAATCTAAAATTTGCAGACCTAGAAGTTTCCTTTTCGGATGTATGAGACTCTAGTGGATGAAAAACCTCAAAAGCTGGAACAAAAATGTGATGAAGTAAAACCTAAAACTTTGAGAACAATTTCATTGCAATCCAACATCTAGAAGATGCCCTTCCAAAAAAAGTAAGTATGCAAGGCTCCACATGTCCAAATATAAAA